>CM028130.1:530460000-531660000 GCA_016271365.2 Neoceratodus forsteri
CCAGGACAGCTTCCTGCTGAAAATGGTCAGTGAACCAACCAGGTTAGGGAATACCCTTGACCTTGTGCTGCCAAATGGGGACTTTGTGAGAGAACCTACAGTGGAGGAACCGCTGTCAGGGAGTAACCACCACTCAGTATGGCTCACATTGGATATGGGCAAAGAAGGAGTGGAATCTGGCACAAGAGTGCTGGACTTCAGGAGGGCCAACTTTGACAGGATGGGGCAAGTGGTAAAAGGGTACCTGGCCAGAATTCAATCTAGTATGGACACTAACCAGAGGTGGGAGCTCATAAAGCTGGGGATAGTGGAGGCAACCAAAACCTGCTGCAAGGCCCAGAGCAAGAAGGCTAGGGCTAAGAAACCAAGCTGGTTGATCAAGCAAGGAGGTCATGGAAAAGGTAAGGAGAAAAAGAGCTGCCTTTAGGAAGTACAAGAAAACAGGGAGAGGGGAAGACAGGGAGGAGTACTTAACGGAATCGAAGGAGGTGACAAGTGCAGTAAGGGGAGCCAAGGCATCTATGAAACTCAGGCTGGCACAAGGCATTAAGAAGGGGGAGAATGACGACTTTGGGTACATCAGGAGAAAAAGGAGGCAAGGACCACATAGTAAGGATTAGGAAGGAGAGGGGTTGGGAGGAAGCAGGGTGTGATAAGGCAGAAGCACTAAATGAGTACTTCTGCTCTGTATTTACTAAAGAGAAGAGGGGGGTGACACCCAAGGGGGAGAAATGGCAGAAACGGGGGGGGGGGGTGACAGATGGGGAAATCATGGAGGCCAGAGTTCGGGAGGGTTTGAAGGCACTGAGGGTGGATAAGGCGCCAGGCCCAGATGGCATCCACCCCAGGGTACTGAAGGAGCTGGCAGAGGTCCTTGCAGGACCTTTGGAAGACCTATTTAATGACTCACTATATCCGGGGTATGTACCTCAGGACTGGAGGATGGCTCATGTGGTGCCCCTCTACAAGAGTGGCCGCAAGGATGAACCAGAAAACTACAGACCAGTGAGCCTCATATCCATTGTGGGCAAGCTAATGGAGACTATCCTGAAGGAAAGGCTGGTGGCCCTCCTAGAGGCCAAAGGACTACAGGACAGCAGACAGCATGGCTTCATATGGGGCAGAGCCTGCCAAACCAACCTGGTGGAGTTCTACGACTGGGTAACTAGGCAACTGGACAGGGGCCATGCAGTGGATGTCCTGTATCTGGACTTCAGTAAGGCATTTCACTCTGTGCCGCATGGAAGGCTGGGAAGTAAGTTAGTAGGCACAGGGGCAGGTGCAAAGCTGGTGAGATGGGTAGGGTACTGGCTTCAGGGAAGGCAACAGAGGGTGGTGGTGGGGGGGAGCTCTCACACCCGAGGGTAGTGACGAGCGGTGTTCCACAGGGCTCCGTGTTGTGACCAGTGTTGTTTGGGATATTCATTGCAGACATATCATTGGACATCAAGAGCAAGATCAGTCTGTTTGCTGATGATACCAAGGTAGAAGCAGTGGTGGATGACCTAGGGGGATGGCAGGGGTTGCAGGATGATCTGGCAAAGCTTGAAACCTGGTCAGACACCTGGCAACTGGGGTTTAATGCCAAAAAGTGCAAGGTGCTGCATTTTGGGACGAAGAACCCAAGGAGGAGTTACCAGCTGGGGGGAGTGCAGCTAGCCCAGAACAGAGGAGGAGAAGGATCTGGGGTGTCATTATAGGGTCAATGAACGACTCAGCACAATGTAGGAAGGCAGCTGCAAAGACCAACAAAATGCTGGGTTGTATTGCAAGGGTATATCCTCGAGGAGGGAGGAGGTGATTCTGCCACTGTATAGGTCATTAGTTAGACCCCACCTGAGTACTGAGTGCAGTACTGCTCGATCTGAAGAGGGATATTAAGTTACTGGAGGGGTGCATGAGGGCTACAAAGATGATCAAGGGCTGGGGGACTAATGAGAGGAGGCTGAGGGAGTTGAACATGTACTCACTGAAGGAGAGAAGGGACAGGGGGAACATGACTGAAACCTTTAAGTACATGAAAGGAATAAACAAGACAGGTACAGAGGGGCTGTTCAAAGTAAGGGAGGGGAGGGCCACCAGGGGCCATGATATGAGACTGGAGCGAGGAAGGTTCAGGAGGGAGTTGAGGAGACACTTTTTTTTTTTTTTATATACAGAGAGGGTGGTGGCTGGGTGGAATGCGTTACCTGCAGAAGTGATAGCCAGTAGAACAGTGGACTGCTTCAAAAAGGGGATGGAACAGGACAAGGGGGAGGGTTAATGAAGGGAAAGGGTGGAAGGGAGGGGCAGCTGCAGAATAAGGAGTGCTAGCTGCACATTCAAGCAGACTTGATAGACCTCTAGGCCTTTATCTGCTGGCAAATTTCATATGTTTGTATGTTCGTAAAGGGGAGGTTTGGTATACGATTGATACTGTGCTTATCTGCTAAACAGTAGCTACAGATATTTACAACAACCAGCACTTAACATTTATCCCCAGGATATGGCCACCACTGCAAACTTTGCAAAGGACATTAGGCAGCAAAACAGCATTTTCACCTGAAGGATATGTTGTCATTGCTGCTTCTCCTCATGTCTGTGAAGGCAGTCAAACCCATGACTTATTTTAGTAGTTTCTTTTTCTTCACATTGATTTTCATAAACCAAGAAACACAAACGCCATCAAAATATCATGCTAGGGTGTTATCAGAGAATTCAGACGCTATATTAATATCAGACTACCCCACTGATCTTATCACACTCATACCCAAGTTACAAATGTTCTGTTAAACACACAGACTTCATACAGTGCAAATTGGCAGGGCTGTCAGGAACACGGTTTCCTGCTGCCTTTACTTACCAGCACCACCCGGTGGGACACACTGCCGGCACTTGAGGACATACAAGGCGTCCATGTGCTCAACTGTGGCACACCAGAAAAACTCTGCAGTACTTCAAGGACATTGGCCCAGGACCCATGATTTATTGATTGGGGAATCCTGGACACAAGGCTGGGGCTAACTTACCAACAGCACCCCACAGCTGCAAAATGTGCACGTTTCTACAGCACTTTTCGTGATTTTGAGCTATAAAATACAGTATACCACAATTCTAGGCTCTTTTCACCCTTTATTTTCCCTTAAGCCTCTCCCAAGCTGATGTCAGTTACTTCTTGGATAAGGATGGAAATCCACTACAAAAGGTTTTGGAGCCCTTCCGTAAAATTTAGTGCTAATGTCAGATACACAGGGCCCAACAGAACTGTAAGGGCTCCGCTGCAAAATATTTTGTGGGGCCCTACCTCCTCAGTAATAAGCTTACAATAGCCATTACTGCATATAAAATAATTCTAATTATACCATAGGTTCTTTTGTACTGGTCGCAATGAGCATCCGTAGTTTGTCCATGCTGCCCTCCCCCTTGCCGACACCATGATCAATGAATTGGACAATGTAATTTGTCCCTGCTTCTTCTGAGGACACTATAAACAAGATGCTGCATGTCTGTCAAACTATCCTGTGTATTCTGAAACCAGGAGTCCCCAGGTTTGACTTCAGTCACAGCCACTAGCTTACCATGTGACACTAAGCAAGCCCACTGACCCCCTAGTTCTATAACCCTTCCAGATGTAAAATGGGATAGAAACAGGACTCCCCAAAAAAAAAAGAAAGAAAAACAAACTCACTGATGTCTGCCACTACACACAAGAATCAGACTTCCATCCCGCCACTCCCCGCTGACATCAGCCACTGCACAAGGGAATGATCAAGCTCCCACCATGCCACTCCCTGCCAACACTGGCAACTACACACTGGAATGATCAGTCTCCCACCACATCACTCCCCAATGATGTCAGCCACTGCACATATGAATGATCAGTCTCCCACTATATCACTCCCTTACTGATGTCAGCCACTGCACACATGCATGATCTGTCTCCCACCATGCCACTCCCCGCCATTGTCAGCCCACTGATGTCAGCCACTGCAGAAGGCAACAATCAGTCTCCCGCCAAGCCACTAACCACGGATGTCAGCCACTGCACACGTGAATGATCGGTCTCCCACCACACCACTCCCCGACGTCTGCCACTGCACACTGTAATGATCAGCCTCCCACCACGCCACTCTTCGCCGATGTCTGCCACTGCACAAGGAAATGATCAGTCTCCCACCATCGGCACTACACACTGGAATAGTCAGTCTCCCACCATGCCACTCTCCACAGACATTAGCCACTGCACTAGGGAATGAACAGTCTCCCACACCACTTCCTGCTGACATCAGCCACTGCACATTGTAATGATCAGTCTCCCACCATGCCACTCCTCGTTGGCAACTTGCACTGCACACAGGAAAGATCAATATCCCACCATGCCACTCCCCACATCTGCCACTGTACGCGGGAATGATCAGTCTCCCACAATGCCACTCCCCACTGGATTGATCAGTCTCCCACCAAGCTACTCCCTGCCGACGCAAGCCACTGTAGATGGAAATTATCAATCTCCCACCACGACACTCCCTGCTGACAGCCACTGCAGAAGGGACTGTTCAGTCTCACTATGATACTCCTCACAGATGCTGGCCACTGTACAAGGAAAAGATTAGCCTCCCACCCCATCACTCCCAGCTGACATCAGTCATGGTACAAGGGAATAATCAGTCTCTGTAGCACATGAGTGCAGTCAAAGGCAAGGATTGGTCAGCTGCCAAGCTGATGAATGTATGTCACCACAGTAACAGAGGAGGAGATAGGAGGAAGGGAACATTAGCAGCACAGTACAACCATGTTCCAGAAGAGGTTGCAACTGAAGACTGCCTTAGCATCCGGCTGCTTAATAACAGAATGATAGCTTACCATAACAGGTCTGGACCAAATGCAACTGTAAGCTGTTTCTGCAAATGCTTTAACCACACACACACACACACACACACACACACCAAAAGTCAGTCTGTGATGTGCCTGCACCAGCACTCCAAGTACAACAGCCAAACCATGATTACTAGTCTGTCCTGCCAGTTACTGGGGGAGCATCATGTTTGCGGAGCAAAAAATCCTGTCTTGTTGCATATATTTCCGTGGACGTAGCAAGTTCCTGCTGGCCACCATACAGCACTTCCAGCTGTCCCATTAAGACATCACAACATTTGAGGAGAGATGTATGGCTGCAATATTTATTGCATTTTAGTAACCGGGTGAGCCCGCTGAGACCAGAGGTCACTTTTTCAGGGGCAATCCGGAGTTAATTACACACTGTTTGTAAGTTCATATACAATTACTTATTATAGTATGAATGAGAGGTGCCCTTTACTCAGGGTAAGGAACTCGATGGGACTAGTGGTCTCCTCAGCTGCGCGAGTGTGTGTGTGTGTGTGTGTGTGCATATTCATGTGCGTAACCCTTCAATCATAAGGTGTTATGTAACCTTTCCAATTAATCACCATCTCTTGGTGTATTAGCAAGGAGTCAAAACTGGAAGGACATACAGCACAGCCATATTCCTTGGGTTAAAGGAAAACAAAGGATACTACCCAAATGTCGGCAGTTACTGCATAAAATGCCAGGGTAGGGCTTTTAGCATGAAAGTAATTTTTTTCTTTATCTTTATAATAAGTTAATCACAAAAGTCCTGCGCCAACTATCATGTTGGCTGAGCTGCCCACGGCTATCTTGAACACACCAGGTAACTTCCACTGTGTGGGGCATGCTAATGAGGGCTACCAAATAACAGGAGAGTTGGTAGCCCTCATTGGCATACCCCCCACATGGCAGAAGCCACCCAATGTGCATGAAATGGTCACGGGTGGCTCGGCCGATATGACGGTCGGCGCTGGACTTTCATGATTAAACAACCTATTACAAAAGGTAGGAAAAAAAATTACTTTCATGCTAAAAGCCCAAATCGGGCATTTCTGCAGCAACTGCTGCCATCTGGGTAGTATCCTTTCATTTCCTTTTAACGGCAAGAGTTATTTTCTAGTTCCCCAGACTACTCCAGCTGTGATACAACATTGAGTTTTCTAACGGGGGCCTCCCATTAAATAGTTGAATAAGTAGGAGGTACTGAAGTACAGGGAGGTACAGTGACGTGCCCAGTCAAACAGTGAACCAGACCCTGTGGTGGGATTCGAACCAGGGATCTCCCGGGTGATACACTGCTACTCTAACCACTGTGCCCTACGCTTAGTCCTCAGTTTGGTCACACGGTTCCCTTCTTATTAAATCTGCGTTTTCACACTGCTCCCTGCAGGACTGTGGTGCAAGTGCCAAGCCCAGAATCCCACAGTGGAGCTCGAGAACGTACTCAGTCATGTTTTATATTAGCCTTCTGTCGCTTAGAACAGGAAGGTTATATTAAAATCGTATCCAACTACTGTGAAAAGTCAAACTATTGTTCCAAAGATTAGGATCTGAATATACAAGTTTGACACTAGAACCCTTAGAATATGAAAAGAATAAAAGACCAAGCTCGACAAAAGGATATTACCCCAGTAAAAGGGCAAACAGCTTCATTATGGATGGCAATGAATAAAAATATCCATATTCTTGAACCCTATTTGACCTTTTCCTTAGCCCCAACTGAAAGACAAGTATTTCAGATTTGAGTATTCCTCAGTAATTTCTTGAAAGCTAGATACCTAAAGTGTAGAGGACAACTACATGGGCTGTTTGGGCTGGCAGTGTAGCTTAGAGGTTAGAGGAATGAGGTGTGAATCAGCTTGATACATCCAGCAGACCAGAGTCTGATTCTCACAACCACCACTTGCATACTGTGAGACTCTAAGCAAGTCACTTAACCGCCCAGTGCTCCCAGGTTGCTCCTGAAAACAGGCACTTGTGCCTAGTGGGCCTTACCCGATTACCAAAGAATAAAATAAAACAAAAAAATTCTCTATTTCTGGCATTCTGTTCCCTTCCTGTCTCTGTGGAAAGGTTGGTTTGTTCTTTTTCTTTTCCCTGCTACTTTTATGGCCCCCAGGTGTCACCATGCAAGCTTCTTTTATTTACTGTGAGCTGTTGGAATTTTCCCAGGATGCCTCTTGGAATGATGTCATTCAGCCCCAAGACCTTCAAAGATATGGCTGTATCATCACCCAGTGAAAGCACTTTACAAAGAAAATTGCCACACATTCATAATATCGACAGCTGCCACCTAAGAGAAATTGGGACTACGGCTAGGGACAGAAGACAAACACTTTTTCAAAGCGGTTAACTTTCACAAGCAGTTGCAGGTGGATGTTGTGACAAGATTATAACTAGGGTCTATAACTCTGTTCTAATGACGAAATCAGCAAAGCCGCTCCACTGCAACCTCGTGCTCAGTTTAATTTACGCACGTATGAAATAACAAAAATGGCAGAGAGCTCTGTGATTGCAGAAAAATGAACGCATTTAATAAATATCATGGGTATATAATAACACGACAATGATGCATCTCGCAGTAAAAGCTCCAATGGCCCAAGACTGCAGGACATCGAGGTGCAACCGATTAGGCAGTTTAGGAGAAACGAGGATTTTTTTTTTTTTTTAATTCCCGACAGGCAGATTTGGCTATCAGACCTGCTCGTAGGGGTATGTGTATGTGTTTGGGGGGACAGATTTGTTGTTTCCTGCTGGGTTGGTTTGGGCACTGGACTAGTCGGGTAGTGGTTGGGGAGGTAGATTTTACCTACCATGATGGTGGCCACAATGGGCTGGCCACAAGATGCAGCAGCATTACAGCACGATTTTGGTTAATTTTTAGTTTTAGTTAACTTTGTCAACTTATTTCTGTGTTACTATTTATTTTTGTTGTGCTAGTGGCCGTTAGATAGAGGCGAAGAAGTGATATAGTAAGTTTGAGGAGCGTACGGGGGTTGAGGTTTTATACTGTTTTAAATCCCAGTTACAGAAACATTTATTTTGTTTTTCAAGTGGTCTGTGGCTTATCGCTGGGATATTTGTTTTCATCCTGACTACTATCGTGGTTATGAACACTATATGTGTTCTCTTACCGGGCTGGTTGTTTTTCTGGCCCGGTTAGGAAAAAGGAAGTGAGTCAATTTGACTGTTTCGAGAGCTGCAAGGAGCGAGGCACTGCTTTTGGACGTCGGAGTCTGGCCTGGAGTCACTGAGGTGCCCAAGGATCCCTGCTGGAACTGTAGAACGGTGGCACTAGATTGTAGGACTAGGACCGGAATTGCCTCTCTGGTCTGTTTCAATTGAAGGACGAAGAATTCTGTGGGTTTTCCAGATTTGGGGCCCACTATTCTGTTAATTTCCCAACGGGACTGGGGTAGTGTTTCGGCCTGAACCTGAGGAGGAATTGCCAGGGTTAACAGCTGTACGAGAGCCCGGGCGCAGTGCCACTGGACAGTGAGCGCTGTAGTGTCTGGAGCTCTTTGGGGGGAGGCTCGGGGGCCTGTTCTCCGCCGAGACCAACAGCAGCAGCTAGAGGCCTTAGGGCAGTGACCTCTCAGGGAACAGCTGAATCCCAAGTTTTTCCTCGCTATGGGATGTTTCTCCAGATTGACTTGAGGTGTGATCACTTTCTGGTGGAAGTCCTTTTTAAATTGGTCAAGGATTTACTTCTGGATCCGGATTCCTTTTGGTAGATGGTTAGACTCTTCATTTCTTTTTATACCACTTGGATTTGGTGGGCAGTGAGAGTGCCCTATTTAAACTGTGTTGCTTTTAATAAACTGTTGACTGCGTCCTGGCCTATGTGAAAGACAGGATCCGGAGGCAGCTTTTCTTTACTAGAGGGGTGGTAGCTTTCGGAGACTAACAAATACCCATCTCTGAGAGTTATATATCAGACTTCTCTCTTCTACAGTAATCACCCTCATATCCTGCCATAAGAGTTTTCATTGTTTATTTTATTAGTGGGGTTGGAGAGTGCGTTTTCTGGAATTGGTTATTTGTGAGGATGGATTTTTGGGTGTTGAGTGTGGTTATTTGAGCGAGTGAATATTGTGTTTGGTTTGTTAGTGGATTGATTGCTGCTGTGTGTTGTGATGTGTTGGCAGGGTAAAAAGATGGTCAGACGATGTTCCCCCTCCAGGCTTCAGGACCGCTGCCCTTTTGACTGTCCCCCTTTTCCATCTGTGACATATTTTAGATGCCACACATTGGGGATAGCCAGGAGGCATAGGAGGAGGGATCCCCCCCCCACCGAGCCTGGTGGGGTAATAGAAAGGGGCGGCCGGACTGAGATAGTAGAGACAAGGAGACACCCTGGGGCAAAATGCGAGCAGGATAGGGGTTTTCCCTGTCTGGTTCCCATACCAAAGGGCTCTGTTTTATGGAAGCAGGTGGTGCGGTCTTCCTTGTCTGTCCATCCGACTTAGGTGGTGTTGTGCAACGCAAGGTCTCTTAAAAAGACAACAGCTATAACTGCAGATCTTGTTGGTTCATCTGACCTGGCGTGCATCACCGAGACCTGGGTGGATGAGAATGCGGGCCCTATATTGGCATCTGTGGTTCCAACCAGGTACTCGGTGATACACTGCCCGAGGACGGATCATAGGGGCTGAGGAGTAGCCATTTGTTTTAAAGCAGAACTGGGCCTTGTGGATGTGCCGGTGGGGTCCACCAGATCCTCCGAGTATCACGGGCGCAGGTGTGGGGTGCAGGATTCTGCTCATCTACTGTCCACGCGGTGATGGGAAAGAATTCCTGCGGGAGATCGCAGACTTCACGGTCGATGTGGTATTGGGATCCCCCAGATGGTTAATTCTGGGGGATTTCAATGCCTGGGTCGACGAAATCTCGTACTTTGGTCAACATGTCCTCCAACTTATGTCTTCGCTAGGTCTCACACAGGTTGTTATTTCCTCTGCGACTCACACTGGTGGTCACTCACTGGATCTGGTGTTCCTCCTGGGATAAAGATGACTGATGTGGTGGTAGAACCGGTCAGTTGGTCTGACCACCACACCATAAGGTTCAGTTTTGCGGCTCCCCTAATGGCCCTGCCCCTATGGAGATGGTCCGGTACCACCCTTTGAGGGACGTGACCCTAAAGGGCCTAATGGCGGTGCTAGAACCATCAGGCCTGGCAAGTGAAAGCACGGGTCAGGGTGATCTTGTACTTGCCTGTAATAAGGCGGTGTTGGATGCCCTGGATTCCATTGCTCCTGTTCATGTTCGACCACTTACTCTTCGCTCAAGGTCCCCATGGTTTGATGGGACCTTGAAGGAGCTGAAGAGAGAGTTGGTCGAAGGTTAGAGAGGGCCTGGCTGAAGTCCAGCCTGGATGTTGACAGACTTAGATTGATGGACCATTATACTACCAATCAACAATCACACATAAGGCGGCAGAATTCCTGTCCCAAAAAAAAAAAAAAAAAACCGTAATTGACCAGCTCAGGTCTTCCGGACTGTCAGATTGGATTGCACAATCTGCGAAGCCTTGTCACAAGAAAGGTGTGATGAGTTTGCTCGATTCTTCACGGATAAGGTTGTCACCATCAGGTCCGGTATCCACCCAGCCCCCTCTATGGGGGATTGCGGAGGTCAGTGGGAGGTTGCAAGCACCCAGTTTGTCTGGCCCGACTTTGGCCAGCGGACATCATGGACATCGTGAGGATCATCTAGGCTTTGTAGACAACCAGCTGTAGTTTGGACCCAGGCACAACGCGTCTCCTTGTGGGGTGCGTTGAGGAAATCGGCCTGGTCCTGGCTGAGACAGTCTGAAGGTCACTGAGGGGGGCCTTTCCTGATCCCCTAAAGGAGGCAGTTGTATGACACTCCTGAAAAAATCCTCCCTTGACCTGGACTGTCTCGCCAACTACAGACCCGTCTCTAACCTTCCCTTTGTTGGAAAGGTTATTGAGAAGGTGGTTGCGCTGCAGCTGGATGATCATTTATCCACTCACGATGTCTATGACTCCCTCAAGTCCAGATTTAGGAAGAGGCATGGCACCAAGATGGCCCTTGTTCGGTCGCTTAAAGATCTAACAGCAAGAGATGGGAGGACTCATTCCATCTTGGTCCTTCTTGATCTCTCAGTGGCATGTGACACTGTGGACATGGTGTGCAATTGGAGCGTCTGCGGTTCATCTGTGGACTATCTGGTACTGTCCTTGGATGGTTTAGATTGTTCCTTGAGGGTAGGACACAGAGTGGTCTCAGGAATTTATTCCTCCGACCCTCTCCCCCTATCCTGCGGGTTCCTGCAGGGCTCCATTTTGGCACCCATATTCGCTGTGTACATGCTGCCATTGGGAGACATTATTAGGCAGTACGGTTTGAGTTTTCACTGCTACGCAGATGATACTCGACTGTACGTGTTCTTTGTGCCCGAACAGTTAGATATTCTCTTGGTGTTTAACAACTGCCTATCCGAGATTCATGACTGGTTGAGTGTAAGTTGGCCAAGGTTGAATCCAGATAAAACCGAGGTGCTGGTGGTGGACCAGGATCGTAGAGGGCGGGATGTGTCAGTAGGACAACCCTCGGGTCTTTGGCTTGGAGATGTCCAGCTTACCACCTCAGATCGGGTGCAGAACCTAGGTATTATTTTTGACAGTGGTCTGACCCTGAAAGCCCAGATGTCAGCTGTTGTCAAGACCTCTTTTTTCCATCCGAGGAATATCGCCCAGGTGAAACACCTGGTCCCTCCAAAGGCTCTTCCGACATTAGTCCATGCCTTCGTGACCACTCGCCTTGACTACTGCAATGCCTTTTACTTAGGGTTACTGGGGGTAGATATCTGTCACCTGCAGCTGGTGCAGAATGCAGCTGCCAGACTGTTGACTGGTACATCTAGGACCAGTCATATTACGCCTGTGCTCCGCAGGCTGCACTGTCTGCCAGTGCAGTGGCGTATCACCTTCAAGGTTAGTTTGCTGACCTATAAAGCCCTACATGACCAGGGACCTCGCTACTTCAAAGATCTTTCTCCCTCCCGGCCCCTCCAGTCCACCGACAAGGGATTCCTAGAGATTCCCAGGGTGCATTTACAAACATCTGGGGCCTGTTCATTTGCATTTGTGGCCCTTACCCTGCGGAATTCTCTACCTCGTCGGATAAGAGAAAGCCTGACCATCCAAAGTTCTAAAGTTGAACTGAAGACATACCTCTTTGGCCTGGCTTTCTGTGATTAAGCATAATGTTGCCGTCATCTTTTAGTAAAGTACAGTTATGTAAAAACTTACCATAACTGCAGATCTTAGAGAACAGCTCTTGCAGCAGGTTACACCATTAAAACTGAGGCTGGCAGGTGCCAGGACCCCATGGAAAAATTCTAGCTAGCAATATCCAGCAGGGGACCACTCCCGACGTCGGCCCCACCCCGGACATCCGGCATCATACAAAAAGGGAGGCCCCCAGCATCCCTCAGTTCTCCCAACAGAGACCACCGCATAAAGGTGAATTCTAAGGAGACTGGAGGATCTGCTCAAAGGAAGACCCATGAAAACAATGGGATTATGCCCGAGACGCCAAGTCTGAAGACCAAACCTCCTGCGGGGAAGAAACTTAGGATTTGTCCTTAAGGACACACCGTCCTTGTGAAAAACCAAGTAAGGTTCTTTACACATGAGCGCATGAAGCTCAAATTCTTCTGGTGGAAGTAACCGCACTAAAAACAGCATCTTCCAAGAGAGAAGACGAGCTCCACAATCCGCAGCTGGTTCAAACGGGGGGCAGGTGAGCTGCTCCAGGATGAAAAGAAGATCCCAAGGGGGAAATCGGATCCTTGATAGGAGGTCTCAAATGGAGGATGCTGCGCAGGAAAGCACAGGAGGCCTCTAGCTGCGCTTGAGACCTCTGACCTACAGAGGAATGATATGCCGAAATGGCACAGGGGTGTACCTTTATGAACGAATAGGCGAGCCCCGATTCATATAGGGATAGGAGGTAGTCCAGCGCTGACTTCTCCAGGCAGTCAAGTGGGGCTGAGCCACAGGCCTGAGCCCAAAGAAAACCTGTGCCATTTCATGGCGTAGGTGGCATGAGTGGAGGGTTTTCTTGCCACTAAGACACCCGCCACGTCCTCCAAAACCCCGTGTCTAAGGACTGCTGTGTCCTTAGGAGCCAAGCATGCAGATTCAGTGACCTGAGGTTCAGGTGGACCAGGGAGCCTGCTTCCTGGGACAACAGGTGTGAGCTGACTGGCAAAGGAAATGGTGGTTCCCAGGCCAGTTGGTGCAGGTGTGGGAACCAAATTTGTCTGGGCCAAAAGGGCAACCACTAGGATAATTGATCCTCCCTCTTGAGGCTTCATTAGAACCCTCTGGATCAAAGGGAAGGGCGAGAAAGCGTAGAGGAACCTGCCCATCCAGGAGAGAGAGACAACGCGTCTCGCCAGAAAACACCAGGCCCTGGATCTAGTGAGCAGAAATTGGGCAGTTTTGCGTTGGATAGGGACGCGAATCGGTCTAAATCTGGTGTCCCCTATCTACGGAACAGATCCTCTACTACTTCTTGCAGCAGTTCCCATTCGTGAGCATTGGCCTGCGACCGGCTCAGACAATCTGATGGTGCTGTCCACCCCGTGAACATGCACTGCAGTAATCTCTGCGCCACGCTGTAATACCCAATCCCACACCCTCTTTGTCTCCCTGCAAAGAGGGTAGGAGTGAGTGCCTCCTTGCTTGTTGATATATTACCGAGGTATTGTCTGTTTGTAACAACAGGAAACCTGGTGTGATCTCTGACTGAAAGGCCTGTAAAACATAAAGGACTGCCCTCATTTTGAGGATGCTGACGTGGAGGTGAGACTCCAGGGTTGAACAAGATCCCTGGGTCCTGACTTAGTCCAGGTGGGCTCCCCAACCGGACCCCAAAGCATCCGTGGAGAGAGTCAGAGTTGGGGTAGGCGCTAAATAGGGAACTCCTCTGGAAAGGTGCTCTGGGACAAGCCACCACTGCCAATCTAGGATGACGGCATCTGTGACCCAGACTAGCTGATGCAGTTAATCCTGCTTTTGGTCCCACTGAGCTCGTAGCATCCATTGGGTAATCCTCATATGAAGTCGAGCCAGGGGAACCATCGCGATGGCAGCCGCCATGTGTCCAAGCAAGCAAAGAATGGCCCTGGCTGGGACCGACTTCTTTTCAATCATATCCCTTATGAGGGACGGGATGCGTTCTGCCCTGTCCTGAGACAGGAAAGCCTTCCCTTGATCGGTGTCAAGAACTGCACCGATAAACTACAACCTCTGTGAAGGGACGAGGCACGACTTCTCCTGGTTGACAGTAATGCCCAGCAATCCGAAGACAGAACTAGTATCTTGAATCGCGGCTATCAAAGCCTCCCGAGAGGGGGCCATGAGGAGACAGTCATCTAGGCACAGGAACACATAATGGCCCTCTCTCCAGAGAGCCGCTGCCACGACTGCCATGCATTTTGTAAACATGCGAGGCACCGAGGACCGTCCAAATGGGAGTGCTCGGAACTGGCAGTGGTGTCCCAGGAACCTGAAGTGCAGGAATTTCTGGTGTGCTCGAGTAATGGGGAGATGGAGGTACGCATCCTGCATGTCCAGCGACATGAGCCATGCATCCTCCTTGAGCATGGGGTTGAGACCCGGAAGGATGACCATGCGGAAGCGTTTGTACAACATGAATGTGTTGAGACTGCAGAGGTCCAGGATCGGGTGCAAGTCCCCTGTCTTTTCTGGAACCAGAAAGAAGTGCGACTAATATCCTTCTCTCTAGTTCTGTGGTACTGGTTCTATGGCATCCTTGTCCAGGAGTGCCAAGATCTCTTGCTGTATGAGCAAGGCGTGCTGACCCGGACTACGGGAGAGCAGAGGAGGCCTTGATAGTGGGTGGTCGAGGAACTCGACAGAATGTCCTTGACTGACTGAAGAATCCACCAGTCAGAAGGTTATCCTCTGCCACCCTGATAGGTGGTAAGAGATACATCCCCCAACCCTTCCTTCCCTCGGATACAGAGGTGGGGCAGGGGCTAGGAAGGAGTCATGCTGTGGTGGTGTTGGTCTCGTCGGGCTGGGCACATTGTTGGCGTTTCTGGCCCTGACCTGCTGAGAATCTTGACTTTCTGTTAAAGTTGCACCTTGGTTGCTGGCTAGAACGTGGCTGTTGTTGCCGGTCATGAAAACTATTCTGGCTCCTACAAAAGGAACCAGCCTTAGGACTGTACATGGCTTGTACAGTCCTGACTACCTTCCTGGCATCCTGTAACTTAGTGATTACTCTTTCCGATTCTTCACCGAACAGGACCGAGCCATTATATGGAACATCCAGAATGTTATTCTGGACGTCCAGGGTAAAACCGGAGACCCTCAACCAGGAGTGCCTCCAGAGACAAATGCCTGTAGCCACGCCCCGGCCACTGAGTCCACTGAATCGTAACTGGCCCAAAGGACCAGGGTCCCCACATCCGACCCAGTGTGGAGGAGGTTGAGAAGCTCCTCCTTTATCTTGCCTTCTGGGAAATCCTTAATAAGGTCTTCAGGTCTTCACTCTGATCCCACAGGGCGTTCTGAAATTGCACCATGTGCGTTAGGTAGTTGAGAGACCTTATAGAGCATGTAGCGGCCGTGTACATGCATCTCCCCAGTGAATCTAGCTGTTTAGATTCCTGGACCGGTGGCTGAGTGCTCAGATGTTGAGGTCTTTGGGACTGGTCGTGTGAGGCTGTAATGACCAGAGAATCGGCCAAGGGTTGCTGAGCTAAATAAGGGTCCTCTATGGGTGCCCTATAAAGGTGGTAGGCCTTCTTAGGTACTGCCGGAGTGGAATGTGGGCATTTCCATGCTGCCTTGTTGACATCCAAAAATGTATCCACCAGCGATGGGACCACCACAGGCTTAGGATCTTTTTGCCTGAGGTACCAAGCAAGGCGCTGTCTTTCGGGGTCAGAGTCTTCCGTCTCCCATCCCATATCATATTCTCTTGGATGTGCCTCATGATATCGGAAAAAGAGGGATCATCCGGTGGTGACCTGGGTAGGTCCCATGGGTCGGGTGAAGGGAGACTGATCAGAGAAGGTGACCTGGAAGTGTCTGAAGTATCCAGCCTTGAGTCATCCCCTAGCAGAGTGAGCCATCTGCCTCTGGGGCGTTTAGGTGGGTGGTCGCTGGGAGACCTGGAGGGGGTCTTCTTTCTCATGACCTGCCCCTAGGAGGTGGTATGGGCTCCTTGGGTTCAGGAGACACTGTTGTCAGGTTCCTTCAGAGGAGGCTGTGGAGGTTTGGCAGGCACCACATCCTTTTTCATGGTATCCCACCAAAAAGTTAAAAAGAGGTCCTTCACCCTCTTGTGGATTTAGGCTGGGTGGCGAGCCAGGCGTCGGTGCCTGCCTGTCAATGGGATCAGGCGTCTAACCTTGAGGTGCAGCCAGGTAGGGCATCAGCTCTCAGGGCAGTCCGACGTCCTCAGTGTACTTCATCTGGTGCGTCAAGCGGCGGTGGTTCGATGATCTCTTCCGAGGACCCCGGCACCAATTGTCAGCCGAGTGTAGGTGGGGCTGGCGTCGGTTCTTTGGCCCGTTTAGTGGGCGTCAGGTCAGTCGCCCGTTTGGGCTCAGAGGTCCGCTTGAGGGAGGACAGCTCAGTAGTTTTTCCTTGGAGGGGCTTCTGGTCCTCGGAGGATGGGAAACCAAATGGTGGTCGGAGTCCCGGCGTCTGTCAGACTCGTCTGTGCCCTACTTTGGGGCCGGTTTGGACTTGTGCTGGTCTGAGGCCTTGGGACTAGCTGTAGAGCCGGAGTTCCGGCTGTGCTTCGTCTTAAGAGGCTGAAGGGAGACTGTGCTCAATTCTCCCGAAGACCGTACCTTCACTGGAGGGGGCCCTATCCGATCTCGTTGGGCTGGAATTGGCCTGGATTCAGAGGCCCAACTTGGGGATCTGGCCCTATCCTTGTCCCAGTGCTTTCTGACGTGTTTCCCAGACTTATGGTGGGAAGATTCCCCCCTGGAGGAAGGGTCTTTCTCCATAGCTTTTAATTTATCTTCTAGAAGGAACCCCTGGAGAGCTTTCTGGTGGAGGATCCTGGTCCTGCTGTTGAACTGCTGGCAAACAGAGCAGGCCTTGATGTTGTGCTCTGGGCCTAGGCACCACATGCAGGCCGTGTGTCGGTCCTTAAACAGGATCTGTCTGCCACAAGCGCACTTCGAGGGGTGTCCTTCGATAGCAGTCAGAGAAGAAGTCATGCAGGTGATTTTTAATAAGAAAATACTTGATTTCTAGCATCGTTCGTCTGCTAGTTGCATCCATGAGGCCGATGCTGGCGAGTCGACGGCAGAAAAAGAACTGAGGGATGCTGGGGGACATCCCCTTTTGTATGATGCTAGACGTCGGGGGCAGGGCTGACGTCAGGGGCAGTCCCCCGCTGGATCTTGCTAGCTAGAATTTTTCCATGGGGCCCTGGCGCCTGCCGGCTTCAGTCCTAATGGTGTAACCTGCTGCAAGAGTTGTTTCTCGAAGTAAGATCTGTTGGTCTATTGTTTCTATTTCATGGTTTTATATACTTGCATAATTTTAATGACATTTATTGATTGATACGATATTTATTGTATGTACAGGCGCCTTGAACTACGGAAAGGCGCCTTTAAAAAAAAAAAAAAAATCTGATTTGATTTTTGTTTTTATTCCCCGACCGGCTGGGCTGCTAACCAGACTCATCAAGTTGCGAGAGGGGGCCAGATTTTATTTTATTGCCCTTCTGGCCAGGTTAGACACCGGAAATTCAGTTCTATTCTACATTCCCCATGTTACCAGTATGGAATTTCTGTGCCTTGTAAAACACTTTGGGAAACAGTGTGTATGAAAGTCATGTTGGCTAAGAGTTGTTTTGCAAATTGCCTTACTCTGGCCCCCTCTTGCTCCAGTAACTGATCTCTTCCCCCAACCCCCTTTGTCTTCCCAGTCCCAAGCCATGCTACTTGAACTGACTGGAAACTCTGCTGTTTTTTTCATTATACAGAGAGAGGCTGAGATAGATACTTCCTAGTTCCTACAAGCATCGAATGGTGCCCAGCTATGCTACTCTTCGTCCTTTTGCACTGCAATAATTTACTAGCACGAAAAGTGTCAGTTTTATTTAGGGGAATTTCAATTTTCTATTTTTCCCCCCAGAAAAATATAAAGGTTAGCTTTCCATTCACAAAGTTGTACAGAGTGAGAGCTACCTATATTTCTTCTCTCAGCTCACTCCTCGTCATTACAGCTTGGGCGCCACACTAAACAACCCGAGTATTTCTTTAGTTTGTCACCTAGGTTAGCTGCACATTCACGAGAAGTAGCCCCATTTGCTCAACAGGTTCTCATGCACTCTCCCCGCTGCAGCCAACCGAAAGTTAGAAAAGTGTTAGGCTGCTGCAAGGCGCAACAGCAAGGCACAACACATTCACAGACAGCCATAAAAAAGTGTATCCCAGTCCCCCACTGCATTTTGATGGGACAGCTGCAAAACATATACCGACTTGGATCACAATAAGAACTGGGTCTACTATACAGACCAGCCTCCCAAAAAGAAAAATATAAAAATTTGATCAATAAATCCATCCTGTTTGAACAGGAGGTGCCCTGCTTCCTCTACTGCATCACATAATAAAGCCAGCCTCCTCAGGACATTGTGCTTGCCTCAGCAGCTTCAAACCTGTATCTAACACCATCTCCGTCACAGAGCGAGGCAGAAATGTGGGAGGTGTGCACATGCTATTAATCTCCAGGCTGGACTTTACAATGATATACAGTATGTTACGCATGAGAAAGAACAACAATTTGCATTTATATAGTGCTTTTCCTGCACACTGTACCTTAAAGTGCTTTACAAGCAATGAGAGAGACTGGTAGTGCAGCAACTGCAAATGTGTAGCGGCAACCACTGTAAGCAACCACAACCACAGTCACAGCTATGGACAGTCATCTCAATTGGTTTTACTGGAAAGAGGAAATGTTGGCCTGGACACCCAGGAGTATACCCATCTCTTGTGAAAATTGCCAATAGGATCTTGAAATTCCACCTGGGCAGCACTGGAGACAGGTCCATTATAAAGAAGTCTTTTCCAAAGAACATGCTCGGTACAGATAAAGAAATAAATGAACAGACAGAGGGGACCTCGGGTTAACATCTCATCTGAATGACGACACACTCCAGCAATACAGCAAGCACGTACGTACATACATATGTGTACACATATAAAAAATGGGTACACACACACACATATATACATATATATATATATATTATACATACACATACACACACACACACACCCATTATATTTATATTATATATACACACATACTGCAGGTAAGCATTTTGGGAAATAGTCCAAGACTAGAACCCACAAGCTTCTGACCATGAGACAAATTACCACCAGCTGTGCCATGCTAAAACACAAGGATAATTGCTGCCTACAGCTGTAAATCAGGTGATATGCAGAAAACACATACGGTACAGCGGCAGAGGACAGACAACCTAGACATGATGCTGCATTTTCAGTGGGGCCCTGCTTCTACCCAATTTCACAGCTGGCAGAGGCTGAAGTACAGGGAGGTCAAGGGAGCTGCCCAAGGTCACCCAGGGAAATAACAGCTGCAGTGGGATTCAAACACAAGATGCCCCATTTTACAGCTGAATGTTGCAACCACTTGATAATGCTGGGGTGTGTAATGAGAAAGAAAGACATGCACACACACACTATACATATAGCACTTAAGCTTGTGCATGTGCACTGCCACTCTTCGCTGCCTCGTTAAACGTCAGTATTTACCTAAATATAAATAAACAACACTAAGAATAGCCCTGCAGGTAGGCAGCAAGCTGCTGGCTGACCAGCTGTACTCTACCAGGAGGCAACACATGCACACAGATTTCAGACATAGAGTTCTTTCCTTTTTTTCCTATATAGCCGTTTTCCTCCACTGCCTACTGTCTTCCTCTACCTGATGCTCCCCGCCTCATCACCAATCTTCTTGTGGACTTACTGGTTATCTACTTTTCCAGGACCACTTTAGTGGTGGCGGCATGCTAGATCGGTCGCGTGTAACCCTATGGCAGGAGGGGCATCTTCGCCGATCATGGACCAGGTAATTTTTCCATTTACTTCCCTGCAGGGATATCAGCTGCACAATGATTGTCACACCACCATGCAAGTGTGTCAGGTTCTTGAGGTGTCCCCCTCCATTTCCAGGTGGCTTCAACTGTGATGAACTAGCCTCCGCTAAGCAGCGAATCCCACTGCCTGGCTCACAGTACCCACACACCCTGAGGAGAACAGTACCTAGGCTGCTCAATCCTCTTCCCCAGCCCCCACCAGCAAGGATCCGATTCGCCTCCCATACCTGGGTCATAGGTGCTACACTTGGTAGCACTACCGTTGCCCACTTGGCTGGCATGGACATGGCTTTTAATAGAAAAAGGGGTTTGGGGCACCCCAGAAAACTAGGGGCAGGCCCAGGAAGGCATGGAGAAAGCATAGCACACGGCATCCAAACCCCAACTAGACTGACCACGCAAGGCCATGCTAACAGCAGCATCACAGTAATGGTTTGTAGATGAATAAGCCAATTGGATCGGGCCTTCTCCACTACATAGATGTTATTATTCAATTATTTCTAATTAAGTAATGAAGTTTTGATGGACACCTAAAACTACTGAACTGACAGCAATCAAAATATGAAAGCGTTGAAAGCAGCTGTTGCAAATATACCATACCGAGTTCATTCTGCCCTAGGAATTTCTAGACAGAACTTTGTTCTGGATGACTGAGCAACACGAATCACCTGACTGTAAAGCAGTATATAGTGGATATAACCAGGTCAGGGCCAAAGAAACCTTCAGAGTCACTTCCCTCCACTACCTGCATTCCAAGGGAAGTAAGTGAGATTCTGAGAAGTTTAGAGAAAGTTATCAACAGACAGTGCTGCAAAAAACTGGGAAGAAGGATTTACAGATTGCAAGGTCCATACTTTCTTGGGACTAACACCTTAGAGGATGTTTAGAACAAACCGTGCTCCAAAGAGCTGGAGAGGATTCAAGCCTGGGAGAAATATTTTATTCTTTTTTTTTTTTTTTTTAATATAATCAGCAACATGATGTATTGTCACAGCAATAAAAATGTTATACAAATACGTGTAGGCCTCGCCATTTACCAATCCACATATCCTCAGCATCAGTAACCTAAGCAGTATAACCCATGCCTCCCCTAGGGTACAGCGTGGGGAAGCAGTCTGGAAAGCAGCTATGTTGACTGGGTTACTTAAGTTATTGATATCACAGACATAGTTTCTTGTAAAGAGTTAGACTTGTGGCTGTTTGTGGCAGAAGGCAGCATGGGGGGGCAGAACCTTCTAGACCCCAGTAGGTATTGGGTGTACCACAGCAGACAGCAATTCAATTACTCCAGGTGATTAAGGTATTAGAGTGGGGTGCTTGCTCATGGCATGAACGAGCCATGCAGTCCACCGCGATGAACACACCTCTTCCTAGTCACGGAGGGAGTGGTTAATTATCTTCACTCTATATACCTGACTGACCAGCATTCTCCATGCAGTCACATCCAGAATAGTTGGGGTAAGCCAGCACCCAGTTATAGCCTTTTTGGCCGCTGTTAGCAGTGTATCTCGGAGGCAACATGTGTCAGGATCCTTATGACCCCTGGGGTATTATACCAAGGTATAATGATGAAGTGAGCTGGACTGATGGCCGTAAGAGTTACTCCAGCTCTCTGTCCAGAGAGAGCAAGACAGGTTGCAGGAGAGGACAATCTCGCATAACAATGTGTTGCCCTTGCTTCATGCAAGCCCCTCCAACAGGAGGGCGAGTAGGTGGGGAGGAAATGGGTGGTAAATCACTGGTAGACAAAAGAATCTAGTGAGTTGCTTCCAGACATATTCCCTGTCTTAGTGTGAACTCATTACTTTAGCTGAAGCATGGCTGACTTGGGACCATATCGCCGTATCTACGGGAAGGCCCATCTCCACCTCCCATTTCTATGCCACGTCTACAGAAGGGTTCCATGTCAAATCCGTGCAAACAAAATCGCCACATTTCTTTTAAGCGCAGTCATACCAGTGTTCGTAATTGGCACGCTGTACGATTTCACCATAAACAATTTCACCATAAACAATCTCTGTGCAGTTTAAAATGTTTATGTGGCTCTAAGCCGCAGGTGTGTGTGTGTGTGTGTGTTCCTGTGATCACCCTCCCAACTGGTCACTGGGATACTGTTCAGATTCACTCCCAGTTAGAACAAAAAGGAAAGATGATGAGAATCCACATTCCTATTAACCAAATCAAACACAGGAACATGGAATTTGATGGCTGATAAGGACCACTTTGTCTATCCAGCAGGGGTCGAAATTGGCAGCAGCTCACTAGCCAAATGCTGGTAGATTTTGTATCGGGCTAGTAGGATTTTCATTTGACTAGCCCTGCAGACTTGTACTGGAGAAGGCAACACTTCAGTATGTATACCGACTGGGCCACTGGAAATGTCTGTTGGGCCAGTGGGGTTTCCCAGTCACTAGCCCTGCTGGCTAGTGGCTGCAAAACTTAATTCCGACCCCTGTCCAGTATGTCCATTTTTTTTCCCCTGCTTATACTGCAGCCCCCACTTGGTCTTCAGTATACTTGAAATCCTGATTAAATATTGTAAAGTTACATGGAACCCATGACAGGGTGTCCTGTCTGTCCTCCCGATGTGCTGTATCTCACGTTTTCGCTAACACTGCAAGAATCCGAGCACATGCTCCCTGGTCTCCTCGCGTGTGTGTGTGTGTGTGTCCCCCACTGCGGTGCAGTGCTGACAGCTTGAAAGGTATGTTGCTGTATGGACAGGTATGTCTGAAGGGGGATGGGAAGTCTGATGTGCAGGTGATTGGCAGCACAGGACAACAGATTTTGGAGACGCGGGGTGCAGACAGAAAGACACCTCCTGATACTAGGACACTGATGTGGGCAACCAAAATGATCCGGGGCCTGGAGAAAAACGGACCTACAAGGAAAGGCTCAGGGAGCTCAACATGTACACCCTAGAGGAGAGGAGGGACAGGGGAGACATGATAGAGGTCTTCAAGCACATAAAGGGGATTAATAAGGAAGGCTTAGTCAGGGTGCTCCAAAGGAAAGGGGACGGGGACAACTAGAGGACACAGGTGGAAGCGGGGGGGAGGGGGAGACTCAGGGGGAGAGGAGGAGATGTTACTTCACTGAGAGGGTGGTGGAACCATGGAACGCATTGCTCAAGGGTTTGGTGGAGGCAGAGACTGTGTTTAAGAGGGGCTGGGGCAGGTACAGGTGGAGGGTGAAGCTGATGAAGTCCAACACAAGGGAAACATCTTGGACCGGGGACAGAGAACCCCAAGGGGGTGGGGAGGACAGCAAAGTCGGTGCCCAGTGTGGATGCTGACCATCGAGCAGACACGACAGACCATTAGACCTCCTCTGCTGGCATTTTAGTATGTTAGTATGCGAAGGGAATAGAGACATACACAGATGGAACAGTGCCACAACTGCCAGCTAGCCACCCAGTCTGGGACTCGCCCATCCTAATTTCTGCAGGGGCCACTAGTGTGCAGCAGACTTAGCCCTTGAGCCCACTGTCCTGAGTTCCTGTCCTCCCAGTTGGCCAAATCCAGAAAGTGCAGTAAGCAGCCCAAAAGTTGGTTGTCTCATATGAAATATAAAATTAATTCTAATAAAATCTGGCAGAAGACTAAATAGAAATTAACAGAAAGCTAGAAGATTTTGGGGGTATTTATAGACATTGTTTTGATTGTTTGACTGTTGTCACTGCTGGTTTTTTTTTGGCAATGTTGCAGTATGCGCTAAACTGTCAAATATGCGGTCTTTTATTATACGCATACCGCAAAGCTGAAATGCTTGCGCTGAATTTGATGCGCAGTATTGATGTGATACCCTACAGAAGTAACACCTAGGATGACAGAGGAATTGGTACAGCTGGGAAATCATGTGGGGGCATGTGTCTGTTTTAAAGAAACTGATGTTGTACGTGATGCTAGGCAGGTATATGTCAGAGGTATGGGCACCCAGCAGGTGTGAACAAAGGGTCATATCTGCAGGTAGCGATGAAACCATAATTTGAAAGCTGAACTGCATCTTTACGGCAAGAAAGAAAAGGTTGGACTACATCATCTGAGGAAATCTGGTAGCTATATGTAGTACTGTATCTCTCCCATGCTTGGTAACCATGGTTGGTGGGGGGGCAAGAAATGCTCCATGTGTGTTATGGGGCACAGTAAAGGGAGGAATGAGGTGTAGGGTGAAGTGTCCATCTGATGTTATGCCACACTTTCACCTGGAATTGTGGCCACGGTTGAGATGGTGGGTAAACTCAGGGGAGAGCATCCTATGGTACATGACCCACACAAACTGCTGGCTGGGGAACAGGGCACATTCCATATCTAGCCAGGCGGTGTGCCAGTCTCCTAGAAGGCAGAATAAAATGAAGCAGAGATGTGCTACCCAAAAATATCCCTGTAGGGAAGAGTGCCATACTTCCGGCTCCCCTTGCTAGGCAGAGCTGTTGCATTTTGATATGCGGCCTCTGCCTCACCCAAATAAATCTAGAAATCTCCCCATTCCACATTCTCCATTCCTGTGTTGGGAGAGTCTATGGCACGCTTTGGAAAAGGTAAAGAGCCCTTGGTAAAGGCACCATACGGACTACCTCAATTCACCAGGAGAGGGAGAGGGAGAGGGGTAGGGGTCCCCCAGCAGCTGAAATCTTGTATCAGGGCCTGGGTGAGTGGAGCATAGTTGTCTAAATGCAGAAGCAGGGTTTAGGTGATATGTACACTGCAAGCATTTTAATTTCTGCAAGTCCCATCTAAGGGGAAATGCCTGTTTAAAGGGCTTGGGATGGTGAGAAGTGAAAGCACAGATTTTCTGTCTTTGCTACGTTCGGGTGGTAATCTGAGATCACAATGTATTGATGGAGAATGTTGAGTACTCTTGGAAGGGTAACTTCAGGGTCTTGGGAGGTACAGCAGCACATCATTCGCATAAAGTGCAAAGTAACATTCCTCCTCATCCAATATAATTCCCTGAACGGTGGTAGTTTCTCTGACGGCTTAAGCCAAAGGCTCACTGCATACCTCGAACAGCAGCTGTAACATTGGGCAGCCCTATCCGGTATCATGCCAGCCAGAATGGGAAGTCAGGAGAGTGGTGGCCGCTGACCTTGACGCAGGCCTTCGGGGACTGGTAAATCCTTTGCAGGAGCTGTATGGGGGGGGGGGTGAAAAACCTAGCTGTCCAAGCACTGTGTACAGGAACAGCCAGGAGAGCCGGTCAAAGGACTTTTCCATGTCAAGGCTCAGCAGTACAGGTGGGAAGAGGGAGCACTGCATCTGCAAATTATACAATGGGTATAATGGATGTTATCTGTGGTTGTACAGGGCCCATCAAAGCCAGTTTGGGCTGTGTGTATAAGAAAGGGCAGAAGTCTTTCCACCCGCCTAGTCATGACTGACATGAAAAAATTACAATTGGTGGTAGGCACCAAAATAGGCTGGTAAGATGGGCAGAGAAGAGGATTTTTTTTTTTTTTTTAAATCAGATTTAGGAATCACTGAAATTGCAGCATTGGACCATGTGGGCAGTGGTTTACCCCCCACCCCCACCCCCGCAATAGTTCACTGTACATGGTCGAGAAGTGGGGGCATAGAGTTCTGTTTAGTGAGTTTATAAAATTCTGTCCCGTAGCCATTGGCCCTGGGGCCTCCATAGTTTTGGGAAGACTGATTACCGACTCCAATTCTTCCAAGGTATCAGGGATCAATAGGTGTTACCCCTGCCCCTCAGACAGCTTGAGCAGCTTCAAGTGGTGCAGGAAGGAGTCCATATTTTCCTGTTACAGGGTAATCTCAGGGGTATAGTCAAGGCCTCATAGTACGCCTGAGCAATCTCCTGATGTTGGTTGAGATGGGAGTCAGTATCAAGATGGGACAGCCCCGTAATTGCTGCCGCCTGGCACTACTTATGCAGTTAGTAGGCTAATAGCCTAGTTGATCTGGCACCTATTTCATAGAAATATTGGCGCAGAAAGGTAAGCTCTATTTCTTTTTGTTTGAGGCAGATATTTACTAGTATAACCTCTTGGCCATGCAGAGTTCCGCACACCTTAATGAGACAGCCTTCAGGGTCCCTCTACAACTCGTGTTCCTCATATTGGGTATGTGTAGGGATGAGTATTACATTCCCATGTCTCTGGCTCCCCACGTAGGAGGATGAGTACTCTGCCAAATGGCCGAACTTAGGGAGTTTGGCGTGTTACGTTGGGTTAAGATGAGACTCCTGGAGAAATATTAAGTGTGGCTTTATTTTTTGGATTCAAGAAATCATTTTTGCCCTTTTGACCAGGCTGGTGAGTCCATTTACATTCCATGAGCATAGATGGATTTTAGGTGGTACCCATGAGAAGAGTTTACATAGTACATAGGCAGTCACACCCAGACCCACCCCCCCCCCAAGAACACCCCTCCAACCCCAGCCACAACGTCAGAGTTAGAATAGCTACACCATGCTGACCATTTACAAACCAGAGGTACCAGAAAAACTTTCCAGAATGTGGGAGGAAGATGAAACTGAGTCCCAAGGAATTGCAATACCTGGGCACCTGAAACATACAACAGTAGCTGGTTATTGAACTAGGCCCACCAGAGGGGAACAGTCCGGGATGCCACAAACATGGGTGGTCCAACTGGGACCTACACATGTGTTGGTTTCCAAGGTTGGGGCCATAGGTGACCCTGTTGCAAGGTTCACCTGCTCCGAGGGGTAACCTCTCTAGGAGAGGCCTCCAGCCGAAGTTGGCTTAGGGTAATAGGACAGCAAACAGGGGGGATGTGGTTTGACATGTACTTTGAAGGGACTGCAGGAAAGGCACTAAATAAGGGCCTTTCGAGCCATTATGGGTCACTGTCTTGATGTATTTCTGTACAAGACGTAGGTGGTGCTGTCCCAGTGCTGCTGACAGCACCAAGAAGAGCAACAAGGTACAGTATCAAGAGGTGTCATCCAGGGCACCGCTAGACCACAGGTCAGGAGTTTGCTAGTGCTACACAGTGTCAGGAGACTGCATCAGTCCAGGGGAACCCAATAGTAGGTGATGGGAGGAGTGACTGCTTTGCACTTCAGGTCCCCAGGGCAGTACCTGGGGGGTTATCACAGTCAGAGGGTTGTGGGGTTACCAGGAAGCAGGCCTGAGGGCCAGTACCACAGGAAGTAGGATTCCAGGTCATGCTGTAAGCAGTGCTCCAGGTCAATGCAGGTGCATCCAAATAATAGGGAAGCATTAACCTACAAGTGAGATATCACAGTCTGGCTATCATTTTACAAAAAAACTGATTGGGAGGGATATGCCAAGTTCCCACACTGGGTCCACTTTAAGGTGGCACACAAGTTCTTTGTGCAGAGTCAGTTCGGCCATCAACCCAGAGCTCCCAATTTCACAGATTTGCAGGAAGGTCTCAAGTCTACCGACCATACAAAGGGACATGTAGCCACGACACATGGTTCGACAGCTGAGATAAAGAGAGTATTTCTGACAGTTAGCCAGGTGCTATTTTATATACTCATGGGCAGTGAGACCCCCCCCCTGACTTTCTAGGTACAGATATATTCATCAATATGGAGTAGAAACAAGGTAATTGGTGCTGGGCATCCATCACAGCCCCTTCCCCCCATCACGCCCCAAACAAAATTTGTAATTCCACCCACCCACTTCCTACCCGAGGCCACACTGTGGGAACCAGGCTCCTGTGGTTTTCACACTAAATTTTGGTCTGCTGCGGAATTTTACTAATTTCTGCCCTCCTGCACCACCACCGACTACTAGCATGGTTTTATCTTAATAAAGTGCGCATGCGACTGCAGGAATCATTCCGCATGCGAGCTGTGCAACACAACCAATGGAGGTTCAGAGGAATGCTCGGCTGGAGCAGCTTGCAGGCAGACCTGTGCTGGCGTCCCCAGGACCACTACCAGCGTCTCCGGTGGGGCCATACCAGTCATCGCTAACATGGAAATCTATGCAGGAAGCAGAGAAGCCAGTATACCAGAGGGATTCATCCATTTGGGGAACTTCACTAACCGTAAGCCAAAGGGGTGGAGGTGGAGGGGGCAGGAAAAACCGCAACTGAGAGCAGTACCAGCCTTCTACTGAGGACAGACTGTGTCCACAACTATTTTTAATAAAACGTTTTGTTGTGTCCAGGGGGTTCTGGCCTCAGAACAAGGGGACGGGACATCCTAAACCAGGGGGGACCATCTGGATAAGGGCTGACCACACAGCGGACATACCTGGATCAAGTCAGTGCTGAAACGCTTCATTTCTCAGTACATGAGCTGGGTTGCGTGGGACTGGTCACATTCTGGACATTCTTCAGGTGGCTGACTAGGTCTTTAATGGTATCTGCAGCTTGTTAGCGGTTTTGGGCTTCCACAGCTTTGGATTTCCCCATCTTGGACGCTGATGACTTTGGGGCACTTTGTGGAGGTGGGGCATCTATTCTGATACTGTGGTTGGAAAGTTTCTGAATAGCAGCCTCCGCAGTGTCGAAAGTCTGGGTTCTAGAATCAAGGCAGACCACCAGGCAGGTGCGAGTTAGGGTTCGGAAACAAATATTCTGTTGTTTAAAGTGCCCCCATCACAGGGATTTATTTACAACTTTTATTCATTATGGTAGTAGAACAGTCATTGATAATATAAATCTGTGTTCCCTAGTACATCACTGTCTTTTGTTTCAAGGCAGTGTGGAGAAAGGTGCATTTTTCTGGGTAGCGCAGGATGAGCGGGGCCAAATTCCAGGGCTAGGTTTCAGCCACAGGGCACAGTGTGCTCATTCAAGCTCCATCATAAGGTCCAGTGGCAGTTGGAGGCCTATTCTCAGGAGCGTGGGCAAAAGGGCCATCATGTCAGTCCCTTCCGCTCTTTCGGGTACACTGCAGAGACGAAGATCATTTCTACAGGCACAGCATGCGGCGTCCTCTGCCTGCTCTTGAAGTGCTTACATCGAGGTGTAAAGCTGCAAGGTGGCCTTGTTCTACGGTGTCGAGGCAGCCATCCTGTTGTGAAAGCTGGGCATCCACTGTTTTCAACTACTTCTCTGTTTTACTGATATCCATCTTGAGAGCTGCAGTGGTGGACTTCATTTCTTGTCTGAAGCTCCTGATCTCTGCTATCATGAGATCCATCTGGCGCTGCAATGTGCAGGTGGATGGGGCCGCAGCTTCCTTGTAGGTGGAGCGGACTGAGCGTGGCGCCAGAAAGCTCTTGCTATCTAAGCCCTGACTGTATCAATCGCCATCCAGAGACACTGATGGTGAAGAAGCCCTACTACACCTCCGCACGTTAGTAGTACACCTCCATGTAGTAACTTATCTGGTTTTGCTAATAATCTGCACCGATGTAGGAGGTTTTAATAGCTAGATCCCTTCAGAAAGCTCTTGTCGCACTGTTCACAGGATCATGACATCACCAGAAGTCCATCACAAATCTGGGATGATCACACACACACACACACACACACACACCTAACATCCCTAACACCCCTAAGATATAACCGTCAGTGCTCCCAAGAACTGAAGTCCACGCTGACTCAGGCCCAACACCTCAGGCAAAGTTTGAATTTGTTGTAACAGCTGTGTCAATTAGCGATGGCCTCCATTTCCCGTACTTCAGGCCAGGATATATATGTATCTCTCTCTCTCTGTCAACTGACAGCTAGAGCCTGTCAACACAACAAGCTGTACAAGGCAAACTCAACCACAAAACAGAATCTATCACTGAGGTGCAAACACTGATCATAAGACAGCAGCAAAAGGACTTTGCAAACAGTTGTTCCTTCAGAGTACCCACCTCTTTCACCTAGAAATACAGAATTTCTCAGAAGAAAAAAAGGACCATTAGGCCCATCTAGTCTGCCCTATTTTCCCTGCCTATTACTACTCCTCTGACCCTATTCGGTCTTGGGTATTCCTACTGCCTCCCTTTTCTTTACTTATTATGCCCACATGCCATGTCATAAACACATCTGCAGATCACTCAGTTACCACATCCAGCTGTCTTTATTATCTATGACAGCCCAGCTGAGATACAATCTCATTTTCAGTGAGGTCTTGATTTTACCCAGTTTTATAATGTATTTACCCAGTATAGCCTAGTTGAGATCTCGTTCTCACTGAGGTCTTGCGTTTCGCCATTTTACAATGTATTAACAGAGAATAGCCCAGATAAGATGCAATACTGTATCTCATTTTCAGTAGGGTCCTGCTTTTACCCAATTTTAAATCTATTAACCGAGGATAGCCTGGGTGATCCTGTCTTTATCCCACTTTACAGTGTATTTAACAAAGATCTTTACAATGCATTTAACCCAGGATATCTCGGCTGAGATATCTCATTCTCAGTGGGGTCCTGCATCTACCCCAGTTACACAGCTGCAAGGGACAAGTGTGCAGGAGAAGTCCAGTGACTTGCTCAGTGTTTCAAAGCAATCCTGTGGCTTCGGTGTGATTCAAACCTGGGATTTCCAATTTCATAGTTCAGTACTCCAACTACTAGACAGCAATACTTTGCAGAACGTTTCCATACAAAGAACAGCAGTAAAGAAAACAGGAACAAGCTACACAGTTTTGGAGGGGGTAGGAGGAGGCACTACTGCAAAGGTCAAGGGAATGTTCAAGGAAGTTAAAAATGCCTGTATCAAGGAACATTATTCATTAAATGTTTTACTAAAAAAAATGGCAAACTGCCTAAATTAGTCCCTTGGGCAGGCAGCTAAGTGGTATGAGCTGCCTGCCCAGAGGGACAGGTTACTATAGTAACATACATAAAAATGTAAGGTCAATAGAGCATCTAGGTTGATTGTGTCACCCCCCCACACACACAACCAGGGATGAAATAAAAATTTGCTGTCCAAATATGCATAATTTATAGGGATTGATCCCTCTTTGCCCTAACACCCGGGGTATCCAGCGATTCCCTCCTTGTCTTACCACCCAGGGTATCCAGCAACTCCCTCCTCACTCTACCACCCGGGGTATCCAGAGATTGCCTCCTCGCTCTACCACCCGGGCGTATCCAGAGATTGCTTCCTTGCTCTACCACCCAGGGTATCCAGAGACTGCCTCCTTGTTCTATCACCCGGGGTATCCAGAGACTGCCTCCTCACTCTACCTCCCGGGGTATCCAGAGACTGCCTCCTCACTCTACCTCCCGGGGTATCCAGAGACTGCCTCCTCACTCTACCTCCCGGGGTATCCAGAGACTGCCTCCTCACTCTACCTCCCGGGGTATCCAGAGACTGCCTCCTCACTCTACCTCCCGGGGTATCCAGAGACTGCCTCCTCGCTCTACCTCCCGGGGTATCCAGAGACTGCCTCCTCGCTCTACCACCCGGGGTATCCAGAGACTGCCGCCTCGCTCTACCACCCGGGGTATCCAGAGACTGCCGCCTCGCTCTACCACCCGGGGTATCCAGAGACTGCCTCCTCGCTCTACCACCCGGGGTATCCAGAGACTGCCTCCTCGCTCTACCACCCGGGGTATCCAGAGACTGCCTCCTTGCTCTACCACCCGGGGTATCCAGAGATTGCTTCCTTGCTCTACCACCTGGGGTATCCAGAGACTGCCTCCTCACTACCACCCGGGGTATCCAGCGATCCTATCCTCCTCCCTGTACCACCAGAGATATCCAGCAATTCCTTTCTCGCTCTACCACCCAGGGTATCCAGTGATTCTCTCCTCACTCTACCACCCAGGTTATCCAGGGATTTCCTCCTCCTTCTACCACCCAGGATATCCAGTAATTCCTCTCTTGCTCTACCACTCAGGATATCCTGTGATTCTCTCCTCACTCTACCACCCAGGGTATCCAGCGATTCCCTACTCGCTCTAGTACCCAGGATATCCAACGATGCTCTACTACCCAGGGTATCCAGCGATTCCCTACTCGCGCTACTACCCAGGGTATCCAGCGATTCCCTACTCGCGCTACTACCCAGGGTATCCAGCGATTCCCTACTCGCGCTACTACCCAGGGTATCCAGCGATTCCCTACTCGCGCTACTACCCAGGGTATCCAGCGATTCCCTACTCGCGCTACTACCCAGGGTATCCAGCGATTCCCTACTCGCGCTACTTCCCTGGGTATCCAGCAATTCGCTACTCGCTCTACTTCCCGGGGTATCCAGCGATTCCCTACTCACTCTACTACCCGGGTTATCCAGTGATTCCCTTGGTAAGGAGAAACTTGTGCTTTAAGGCATGCAAGAATTCTGATCTCTACATTATTTGGGAAAGGACTTTTGACAGCTAAAGGGATAATGGTGCATCTCTAACTCTGCATATGTTCTTATCAAATATTGCAAAGCATCTTAACCTTATCTAAAGTCAGAGTACTTTATTTGCAATAAAAAAAAAAAAAGCATATAGAGCCAGCCCAATGGCACAGAGAGCTGAGGCGCTGGCACCTTCCCTCGGCCCATGCCAGCGACCCGGGTTCAGGAACGGACTCGGGCGCCGTGGACTGAGAGGGGAAGGAGAGGATTGAGCGTCTGGAGGACTGCTCTCCTCTCCTGGGAAGGGGTGGGGGGATAGGTCCGTTCTGTAGTGGCCCCTGGTGGAGACCAGGGGTAACACATGTAGCGTAGGCAGGAGAGACTAAATAGAGAAAGCCAGCAATTGGCTTCGGCGCCGCCGGATGACGGCCCCCGCTCTCCTTGTTCCCCAGAGCCTCCAGTAGCATCCTCTGCCACAGCGGCATCCCGGACAGCAAGTAAAAATAATGTGCCGGGGTTCCCTGCCACCCGGTGCCTTCCCCCTCGATGTGATACGCCGGAGGAAACGGAGCACTAGGAGGCCTGAAGGACTGGTGGGCATCGGGGTGTAGGAGGAGATAAAAAGAACAAAAAAAAAAAAAAGCGTTTTTACTTACGTGTGACTGACCGTTCTTTACATCCAAATGGAGGCAGTATAGTGCAGCGGTTTAAGGCTCTGAGTTGCAAATCTGGTGACATCCAGCACACCAGACCTGGGTTTGAATCCCACAGCTTCCACTTAAATACTGTGTGACCCTGAGCAAGTCACTTAACTTCCCTGTGCTCCCAGGATGCACCTGTGAAAAAGCTTTCAGCTTAGTGTGCTACGCCTGGTTTAAAAAAAAAAAAAAAATTGCTACTGTATACTTCTCTGTTACATAACTATGCCTCTCTATCTTGTACCATTTCACATTAAAAGCCATGGTGTGTTCATTTGTATATCACCCGAGGCTGCAACCAACTGCACTCGGTGTCCTCACAGAGCAGGTGGACATGTACAGAGTGTGTGTGTATGTGTGTGTGTGTGTGTCTTACCTCGCATTTTCTACATGCATAGCTAGAAGGGAGATGAGTAGGCACTGAGTGTTGCTCTAATGCAGTCCCCCATAACAAAAAAACAAACTGCCTACACTGAAGGGGTGGGGGGTAGATTCAATCAATCACGGCACTGCTCTCCTGCTTTTAAAGCCAAACAAAAGGAGCTGCAACAACACTGCTGACTTCCGTAAAGATGCGCGCACACACAAATGCTCTTCAGTTTGTTTTATTTTTCTGTGTCATTTAAATGTCAACCTAGGTTCACCTCAACACTGTAAGACAGCAGCCCCCCCCCTTAATTAAGCAGGATACATCTTAGGGTTCATGCCTGACAAAACCCCAACAAGTATGGAAATATTTAAAGGTTCAAATCACAGACAGAAGCACCAAAAACTGTAATTCCATAACATTAAGGTTTACTAAGGTAGAGAGGAAGAGCAAAAAGGCAGAAGCCCATAACAGTTCTTGTCGACTCAGCTGCAATAGGGTTTTTGGAATTACCAGAGAGTAACCGTTTGTCTAGTCTATTCTTGAACACAGACTTAGATTCACTAATAATTACATAATTAGGGAGAAAATCCATGTCCTCTTCTCTATAACACTCTGCCATTGGGCCAGAATAAGGGCTTAGTCAATGTAGGTTCAACCTGTTAAAACCTTAATTCCCATTTTCCATACTGTAAAGGCTGTGGCCTGTGATTCGGAGGGGCAGTTAAGAAGGCTCCTCCAACCGAGATCACTATTTTATCCAGCCTCACCAGCCCTCTGGGCTGGTTGCGTCATTCTGCCCCTCTGCTGGGGGTGGGTACCGCATCTTGTTCACATACCTGGGCACCTTGCACAAGGTCAAAACATGTATCCAAACCGCCGCAGCACATTCTAAAAAAAGCATCCATATATCCTCCGTATCCATACATCCTTATGGTCTGCCCCAGTGAATTATGAGGTTTTGTGAGCTGCTAATGCCAATCCCGACCTTCATGTACTTTTTAGCATAGATAACGCATGATTTAAAGAAGAAAACAGACAGAAGTCCTACTACTCTGTCCCCCTGCAATTTCCCCTGATGTGTCCACCATATGCTTTCAGTAAACCACAATTTTATTTCCTGGCTATGTTCTGCTTCCAGTGCCTGCTGTTTGCCGAAGTGCAACACCAAGGTAGGGAAAAGACAAAAGCAGATTTGTTGACACACAACAAAAGAGGGTTCTCGGTAACTGGGGAGAGCGGAGAAGACAGATTTTGAAAGAGGCCCGAATGTCTTGGCACCTGCAGGGGTTCTAGTTTTCATTTGTCTGAACTCTGTTTTTGGAGTGCTAGTAGCTTCATGAGTCAATTTTCAAAGGGGCCCTTTGAAGGTTTTTCAAAACCTGTTACAACAATTCTGAGGACAGGCGTAAAATATTGTGCTGTTTGCAGATCACATGTTTTGAGCCCATAAGACTGATGAACCATTTTTAGAAAGAAAAGCATGACCATCCTTTAAAACTTGCAGCACCATCAGCGGATTCCTTTTGCACATTCGAAGGGTTAATCCATCTGAAACTGGACACCAACAATCACAATCCACTCATGTTGTGTTCTGAAGCCACACTACAATTTATTCCCTGCCCTTACAGTGATATCAGATAGTGTTTTACTGTGAGCCTAGGGACTCCAAGCCCAAATTCTCAGGCCTTCCAGTCTCTGAATCACTTCTTCACACTAAAAACAAGTGCCTGATTCTTCTCTTAAAGCAGCGGTGCAATGTTAAAAATAATAAAAAAAAAAAATTTGGCACTTTTTCGAGTTTATTCCCTGTGCTCTGCTGAGCATGTACCTGGTACTTTTTCCCACCGGCACTGTACTATCATCCAGTAATTTGATCAGTTATCCTTTGTTTTTGTTTACATTTCTGCCACCGGCCATGTTGAACTCAATCTCCCTCTGCTGCCAACTGCAAGTGTGTTTGACTGGCAGTACTTCACAGGGACATTGGGAGTGCTCAGCACAGGGTCCCACTGCAATAACCAAAAAGGCATGATGCAACGTGAAGGGGGAGTGCAGCTGAAAATTAGGCAGCCGCAATATTTATTCTGACGCCACAACTGAAATAAATTTTAAATACTTAAAGTCTAAAGATTGTTGGAACATTTTTTTTTTTTTTTTTTTTTACAGATCTGGGAACCTCAACTATGGCTGCATGCTTACAACCCAAAAAAAAATTTTGATAATCATTTCCTGATTATGTTGCGCTGCTGCTTTAAATTTAGCAAGCTCTTTCCTTTCCACATGGACGTGCTGCAAACACAGATTAGTAAAGTAACACCAAACCTTCCTGGTTTTGCAGCAAGTCCATTACTCTTTAGGGCTTCCAAACCATCTGTTTCTCCATCATTTTTCCAGCTTATTCAGCCATCCATTTGTCCAGCAAACTCCATCCCTGTCCATCTAGCTATAGTTTGTGTATCCACCGCCATTCCATCCCTGTCCATCTATCTATAGTTTATCTACCTCCATTCCATCCCTCGCCATCTTCACCCCTCCAAATCTCATTTCCCCTACTTGTCCATCTGTCTTTACATCCCCTCCCCATTCATCCTAATCGTCTTTCTGTCTGTCCATCTACATGCCCTCTTTCTCCTGTCTGTCCGTGCACCTCTTTCCCACTATCTCCTTCTGTCTGTTCATTTATTCCTCTCACCTTTCCTGTCCGCCAGTACACCCCTTCCCCACAATCTCTCCATAACCTCCTTTCGTCCTCCATCTTCCATCCATACACCCTGTCCCATCTCTCCTGTGATACACCCCTCTCATTTCTCTCTCTATCCATTTTACTTCCACTTCTATCCATCCATATCCCTCTCCTTTAGTCTGTTCACATCCTCCCCTTTTCCCTCCACTATTCCATCTGCATCCTCTCCCATTTTTGTCCATACAGCTCTTTCCCCATGTCCTTTACAATACTCCTCATCTATCCTACCATCAACGCAACCCTCTCCCCACATCCACTAGTTCTCACCCTCCATCCATCAAACAATCCACCTCTTCTCCCCTCCATCCATCAACAACCCCACTCCTGTCATCCATATCCTCCCTCTTTTCATCCATACACCGCCCTTTCCCTCGATCCATATATCTTCTCTGCCCTACATCCAGCCATACTCCCTTCTCCCCTCCATCCATATCCCCTTCTCCCACCATGCTCTCTTCTCCCTTCCATATCTTCTCTCCTCCATCCAGTCATTTCCCCTTCTCCCCTCCATCCATTCATATCCTCTCCTCCCCTTCTCACCATCCATTAATACCCCCTTCTCACCATCTATTCATAGCCCACTCTCCCTTCCATCCATTCCCTCTTCTCCCCCTGTACCTTCTTCTCACCATCCATTCATACCCCCTACTCCCTGCTACAACCCCTCTGCCCCGTCCATCTCCACACCATCCATCCCCACACTCCCTCGCCACTCCGTCCATCCCGACACCACCTCGCCCCGTCCATCCATCCATACACCCCCACTTCTCTCCCTTTAGCCATCCACCCCCACTTCTCCATACATACATACACCCCTCCCTCCATCCATCTAGCCACCCCCACTTTCCTCCCTCCATTTTTCCACCCCTCACCCGTCCATCCATCCACCCCTCCCTCCATCCATCTACCCCACTTTCCTCCCTCCATTCTTCCACCCCTCACCACCATCCATCTACCCCTCACCCCTCCATCCATCCACCCCTCTCCTTCCATCTAGCCACCCCTTTCCTCCTCCATTTTCCACCCCTCATCCCTCCATCAATCTACCCCTCACCCTCCATCCATCCACCCCACTTTTCTGCATCCATCCCCTCTCCCCATCCATCCACCCTCTTCCCTCCATCCATCCACCCCACTTTCTCCATCCATCCACCCCCACTTTCCTCCCTCCATCCACCACTCACTCCTCCATCCATCTACCCCACTTCTCTCCATCCATCCCTCTCCATCTCTTCTCCCACCCCTCCCATCCTCCCACCCCTCTCCCCTCCATCCATCACCCATGTCCCCTCCATCTATCCACCCATTAACCTCTCCCCTCCATCTATCCATCCACCCTTTTTCTCCATCCATAAACCCCTCTGCTCTTCATCCATGCCTAAAACACCCTCTGGTCTCCCTCCACCCAAAAAAAAAACCTCTCCTCTCCCCCATCCACAAACCCCCTCTCCTCTCCCTCCATCCATCCATAAACCCCCTCTCCCTCTATCCATCCCCGTCTCTCCTCCATGCCTCTATATAACACATTTCCCATTCATCCATAATCCCCTTTCCCTCCATTTATCCTCACAGCCCCTCTCATGGGCAGATCTAGTAAATGTCACAAGTGGGGTTCAACGCATTTAGGGAGTCTGGGGGCATGCTCCCTTGGCAAACTTTTGAAGAAACCCCTCTAAAGTTTGTAAAATCTGGCAGCAACTAACACAAATGAGGATGATATTAAAAAAAAAAAAAAAAAAAAAGGTTTATAAGGCCTGATCCCCCATTGCCTTTTCTCTCAACTTCTGTCCATAAAGCCCTCCACCACTCTACAACACTTTCTCCCTGTACATACAACCCCCTTTCAACTCCATCTTTGTGTCCATACAGATACATAAATATCACCCTTTCATCTGTCCATATGACCCAGCACCTGCAAACTAATACCTGCTCCTGTTCTGGAATTACTATATCACATCCTCTATTGTTGTCTCCCTCCTGTCCTTTTGTACTGTTTTTGTTCCGCTCATCCATGAAAAAAAAACATATGCCTAGGACATTACTTGGTTACCAAAGACAAACAAATTTCTTACTTTAGAGTAAGTCCCTTACATTCCCAGTCTAACCAACCCTTTCCCCATTTACCCAGTACCTCGTAATCATTCCTCTCCCAGTCCATCCATTACCCAATCCCAGTAAATCTATTCATCTCCCCCTTCCATTCTATCCCCTCCCTATCCAATATATCCCCCTCTCCTTCCATCTCTCTCCCCACCCTTCTATCTCACCCCTAGCATCATCTCCCTCTCCATCACAGTATCCATCCACACACTATTTTAGCCCTCTCCGTCTATCCCTCCCTCTCTCGCCCTCCACCCATACACACACTCCTCCCTCTCCTCATCCATCTGTCAACCGTTCCTCTCTACCAATATCTCACAACATAAGCAATGAACACAGTACCCAAAGAAATCATGGCCTCCCCCTCCAGCCCCGTTCTCTGCACCTTAATCACAGTCACACACACACTAAATCACAGCACACTTCGTGGAACGTTTCCATTCTCGGTAGACGTCACAGGTCGATGTACATATATTACACTGCAGCCCCCTCTCCTTCATTCTTGACCTGCCACCACTGCATCACTGCGCCCCAAAAAAAAAAACACACAGAAATTTATCTTTCCTACCTCACCATGCACAATGAAGACACCCCCACAACGCAGCAATTAAACAGCGGTTTACTGCAACATCCTCCACCGGTCCGGGTGAAAGAAAGGGGACACAAGCCGAACCCCACAACCACGACAGAGTGGAAGGGGGTCTCGGCAGCAGCCCCTCCCTCCATGCCTCCCCCATTGCTTGATATTGCTTAGTGCTCACCAGTCGGTGGGGGACTCCTCGCTGATCACATCGTGGTACGCTGCAAGCAGAGGCAGCCGGTTGTTGGTTAGGTTTACGGCCATGCTGCTGCGGCTGCTGTGGGTCCGGGGTGCGGATCTAATAGGTAGGCAGACAGCCGCTCCGCAAGCAGTTAGGACGGAGACTGCAGAGAGGGAGCCGGGAACAAAGAACTGCCCCGCCCCCTCCTCCCTCTAACCAGCCCAGCGCAAGCATCAGTCCGCAGGGTCCTAGAGTGCCACCTGACTCAGTGCGGCCGGGGTGGGGTTGCAAACACAGACACGGGGCAATGATGAACCCACTACTGCGAAGTAAATCCGGGCACAGGAGCATAGAATCTGACACAGAGCGGGGCGGCAAATACTGCTACAGGGGCATACAGCTTTGCAGACGGGGTGGGGGCAAATACAGGTACAAGGGCAAAGAGATTGACATACAGTGAGGGGGCAAATACAGGTACAGGGACCGCAGACCAACACAAGAATGGGAGACAGCAAATGCAGGCACAGAGGCATTTAATTAAAATTAGGTGACCAGGATAGGCACACTCTGACTCAGTTCGTTTTCAGGTATCAGGTGGGGAAAAGAGGGGAGTGACACATGAAATAAATAAATGCAATTGTAATCCCCCTACAAATGAGGGTGCCCGAAAAGTCTTCCCTGAGCTTACCTAAATGCTCACTTCCAGGCTGGTGTTCTGTGTTTTAGCAGTTTAAACGGTATTGCTAGAGAGTGCCTGTAGTGCCACCGTGTACTGTCTCTTTAAGAGCTGCCTCGATTGCAGTTATAATTAATGGGGGCTGAGTGTTTTTATGCTCGAGTCCTGCCTGGGCTGCCAGATAATAGCTCCAGTTCTGCCATCGCTAATTGCGCAGAGGGATCTCTGTTAAAAGATGTACCTGTTTGCTGATTATTCATTAGAGTGTTAATAATATTGTAGTTTGTCTAACCTGCCTTCTTTGCAGCATGGACATTTCTGTGTGTCTTCACCATCTTGGTTCTGGCCTGCCCAATTGTACCAATCAGTAACTTTGGGCACTCTAAAATGGAGCCTGTCCCCAGGGGCTTTGTGGGAGGAAAACTTTGTAGGAATTGTAGTTTTGGGCTTTTGGCACCTAATTGAGCCTGGACGGGGAGCCCTTGTTGTGACTGACAGACGGATCAGCCAATTGGACCTTTTGGATCCTGGGGCAAGTCCCAAGCTACCTGCTGCAAGGGTCAGATCTAAGTTGAGAAGTGAAGAAGCAACAGCTCGAGACAGTCAAGCAGCCGTGCTGCGTAGTTTCGCGCAGGAGAACTGTGGAAAGGCTTGAGTTTGGCCTGCTTGTTTGCCTGCTGCCCCCTGAGAGGAAGCAGAAAGTTATTTGGGAGTGAATCCGAGTTATGAGAACGAAGTAAGCCACTGAATTGTGACCAGTCTCACACCTGAAGAAGACCGAAGATTTGCTGAATGCGATCGGCCTGTAGGATTTCCAGCCACCTCTGAACTCCCGGTTTGAGCAGAGACTCTGTGATTGTGACCGAGGAGCCATTGACCTGGTACAGTGGAATTTTTCTTACATGTAAATGTGCTGTGTGCTGATAGTGGGTCGCGATTTGGTTCCCCACTGTTTGTCTGAACTGTGTTTTGCTTGCTGGAGGCTGCATCCAGCTCCATGGACTGAAATTCGTATTCATCTCCGATTGGTCTGGGCCTTGGCACACTGGCCCAGCCAGACTACCCACTGCACAAAGAAAGCCATCAACGAGAGACCTGCCTGAGGATCAGCCCCCTGCTCCATGCTTGAACAGGAATGACACCTCGGTGATTCGTGTGGGCCCTGCTTCTCCTGGCATTCCAGCTCAACCACCGGCAGTCTCAGGTTCATCCTGCCTGTGTCCAGTATTAGGTATCATGAGTAAACATCAAGGTAGCTCCCTGCGACAACAGCTTATTCTAAAGTGTGTCATCTGATTGTCTTGTTGCCTTTTCTTTCACGAACTGAGCCCTTCGGCTCCGGATTACAAATAATGTGTGTTGTGCATGTTGCTTTCTTCCATCTCAGGGCCCCAACCAGCTGCAACATTCCTGGCTAGCCCACTGTGTTCCTACCTGGGTACCCAGAGTGTGTGACTGTGTAGGGACTCTGAACTGCATGCATAACTGTTTGATTGATATAGCCTTCAAGTCAATCAACCTGATTACGCCCCTCCCTTGTTTAAGCCCCCTAAATAAGTCGGATCTAACTCTTTTTGCATTTAATCTGACTGTGGTTCCAGTTTGTGCCAAAAGTACTGTACTGTTGCTATTTGCTGTGCAAAACCTTGTTTTACTGGGGGTCCCCAGGATCGAGCCAGAGGAACCAGCCCTGGTGGTAAGTAGTGTCAGTGGCTCAGTAGGTAGTGCACTCATCTCTGAGGCCGGGAGATCAGAGGGCTGTGGGTTCAGTTCCCACATCTGGCACTTGGGTTAATATCGCAGTACTGACACTGCAGTGCAGCATGAGAGGGGTGCTGCACTTCTGAGGTGCCGTCTTTCGGATGAGACGTTAAACCGAGGTCCCATCTGCCTGGATTGGTGGTACTATAGTTCAGGTGGATGTTAAAGATCCCATGGCACTTATCGAAAAGTGTAGGGGAAGGTTTTTATTAATAAACAGAACAATAAATCAGAAAAACAGTAATACAATTCATGGAAAATAAGAAAAAAAACATAAAGAGAATATCAGCAATACTCAATTCTCTGACAGCGTAATGATTCAACCTATTTTGTCTTTCAAAAAAGGAACCTCTTTCCACCTCATAAGCCATACATTTTTGGACAAACAGTTGCGTTCAGAATCACATTGTAACAACAAATCATGTTCAACATGTTGAAGAACTTCAAGTGGTGAGTGGTATAACTGTCGTAGAGTAAGGTGACATCTGGCATGCCATAAATGAAACTTGAACATAGCGAACAGCAGCTGTACTACACCTGCATCCAACAAAGTAGAATGTAGCAAAAAAACTCCTACAACTTCCAGATATGTAACAGCCCGCCAGAAAGGCTGGCTCCAACGGGCAGAAAGGGTCATCCAGAATTCTTGCACAAAGGGGCAGGAAACAAAAAATTGGGACATTGTTTCCTCCTGATTAATGCAAGTATCCCTCGGACAAGTACATTCAGTACCCATTTTATGCTTTAAATTCCCCCTAACATTGAGACGCCCATGACAACTAAGCCATAAAACATCCCATAATCTAGGTGGAATCCGTTTATCTACCAAACTTTTAAGGAGGTTATCAACATGACCATCCAGTACATCCTTAAAAACAGGGACTATGGAATGTGCTTTAGATTTTAGGACATCATAAATATATTTGCGTAATTTGCAATACACATAGGCCGGAAGTAACTTCCATCTATTAAGTTTCGCTATCACAGGTCTGACAGAAATCGGGTAACTAGGAGTGTGTACATTTTTCTGGCTCAAACCTGGCCACTCTGAGGACAATTTAGGTAACCAACCATACGCATAAATCACCCATAACACAAAGTGTGGACGACTAAAGTCTAGTAAATTCCAATGAAAACAAATACTATAGTAAAAAGTAATCGGATTCACACAATTCAAACCACCCTGTGCAATAGGAAGATACAACACAACTCTTTTAATGGGATTTAGGCGACTCCCCCAAATAATTTGAAAAAAAAAGACCCAATAAAGTGGCTTCCAAACCAGAAGGAATGGGGTATACAGCACTAAGGTATAAAAATTGAGGAAGAAGTAAAGATATAGTAATGATAACCTTTTTCTGTTTAGTTTGTTGCCAAGACTGCCATAATCTGATTCTGGACTGAACTGCCTCAATTTTAGCTGACCAATTAAGTAACGCATTATCACCTTTACCAAAATCAGTACCTAAAATTCGGACCAGGCCCAGTACAACAGGAACGCCTTGCAGCTCCATAACCTCAGGAATGGCAGTATGCAGAGGATAAAAAAACTCTTAGATTTATTAAGGGAAGAACCTGCAACATCTGAAAAATTAGAAAAATTATGTAACATCTTATCTCCAGAGGTCAAATCAGCAACAAAGACACAGACATCATCAGCATAAGCCGAAATTTTGGCCTCAAGGGTACTATGAGGGGAAGCAATACCAAGAATCCGCACATCTTGGGCAACTGTACATAAAAGCGGATCCAAACTAAAAACATAAAGCAATGGACTCAGAGGGCAGCCTTGTCTCACCCACCAACGAACAGGAATATAGGAACCCAAGTAACCATTTACCAAGGGCATAGCATAAGCATGACTATAAAGCAAAACAATCCAGGTTATAAAGCGATCAGGAACTCCATAGGTTCGTAAAACCTGAAACAAATAACTATGCGGGACCTGATCAAAGGTCCTTTGTTGATCCATGGACATAAGAAAACCCTTTATAACATCAGCTTTACCAAGCTCTATTAGTTCCCGAAGCAAAAGGAGATTATTATAGATAGATCTGCCCGGTACTGAACAGGATTGGTGTAGGGAAATCAAGTGTGGAGCTATGGACAACAATCTGGTATTCAATATTTTCATTAAAATTTTAAAATCCGTATTAAGGAGACTTAAAGGCCTCCAATTGGAAAGTAAAGTTCTATCACCTTTCTTATATAACAAAATCTGAATTGAAGTACAAAAATGGAAATTGAGAGTGTGACGTTGCAAAACCCAATTAAACACTACTGTGAGCACATCACAAACCAAAGGACTACAGGTTTTATAAAATTCTGCAGGCAAGCCATCAATATCAGGCGCCGTGTTATTCCGTAAACAGGAAATTTCCCTTTTAACCTCATCAACACTAATCGGAGCAACTGAAGTCCATAATAGTATATCAGAACAAGGGGCAATATGGAGAGAGGAAAGGAATTGTTCTACACCAGCGCTATCCACTGGAGATGCAGCATATAAGTCTGAAAAATGCGAGGAGACTGCTCGCAAGATATCCGGAAATGCAGTGTAACTAGTACCAGCAGTATCCACAACTTCAGTCAGAAGCGATCCACAGAACGCCTATGACTACAATCCAAAACATCCCCAAAGCAGATTTATTAGCAGAACAAACCCTATGTTCATGTAACAGGAAGTAGCTCTAGTATACTGTAGTGCAGCCATTTCTTTTTTTACATTCTGTACCTGTGCTGTCAAAGATAAGCCTTGTGAGTGTATAGCTGAATATAATGTTTCCAACTGCATATGTAAAGACAAATATCTCTTATATTTAGTCACTGCAGCATATTTAGACGTCCTCCTAGCCAAAGTAGAGATTTCAGACTTAGTGAGTAGCCACCAATCTAACAAATCTTCAGAAAGTCCAGCTAGTGACATACGAGCTTTCAACAAATCATGAACTTGGGCAAAAACCTGTCATCAAGTAGCAGTAAAGAATTCAGTTTCCAATATCCCTGCCCCAGTTTAGCATGAGGGCCTACCCCTAACGTGGCAGTTACCACATTATGGTCTGAAATCTCCACTGGGATGGTTTGAGCTTTAATCACCCTCAAAGATGCAGAGACAAAAAGAAAATCAATCCTAGTGGATAAGGCGCCCTTAAAAAAAGTATGTCCACCAGTAGGATGACAAACCCTATAAACATCCTGTAAACGACCCTGGACAATAGTGTGATTGAGACAATGTGTATCACAGAAATCCTTATCAGTCCGTGCCCCCCGATCTGATTTATGCACTACACAATTAAAGTCACCACCCCATATGAGAAAGCGTGATGTGAACAAAAAAGGCTGCACCTCATGAAAGAGATCCACTCGACCTTTCTTCGTAACTGGTGCATAAATCACAATTAATCTCCAAGTGTAAAGTAAATAAGTAAAATCCAATATTAAGGCCTGTCCCATAAGCAGTTCAACCAACTTGGTAACATGAAATCCATCACCCCTAAACAACACCCCAACACCACTACATGTGTCTAATCCTAAAGAAAAAAAAGAAGGACCCCATCGCCAAAGCTTTGTGGCCATATTAACCAAAGGAAGGGTATTGAAACGGGTATCCTGAATAAGGCAAATATCACATGCCAAATCACTCAAAAGTTGAAAAGTAATCAGGCGCCTACGAGCATTTTTCACACTGTTCACATTGAGGGTGGCTACAGTGAGATGAAATGCCATGGCCATGAAAGAGAATCAGATAAAGGATCGAAATAAAAATGAGTCAACATCAAGTAACCCTTCCCTTTCTAGTACTTCTCCGGAGTCTCACCTCCGACCGCGAGGGTCGAGTATCCATAGGCAACTCCTTTGATTTATCATTCTCAGAATCAGAGAATACCATAGGTTGTGAGGAGGTATCAGAATCAGCTTCCACATCGGAAAACTGAGTGTGACAGGACAGGACCTCAAATTTATTACTTAAGGGAACAGAGCTACCAGGAGAAGATGCTTTAGCCAATTTGGCCCTACCTGTAGTCTGTTTTTGAGCCCGTTTCTTTGTCTGAACACTAGGCTCAGGAGGGCATAAATAATATCCAGAGGTTTGTCAGGGACAGGCACAGGTTCAGCAGGAACGGAGAAACAACAGAAAGAGGGGAAGGGGGACGTAGAGGAAGGGTCCTGTACAACCGGTCGTGGAACTTCCTGTAAAGGAGGCTCAGAGGAAGGTTCAGATACAGAAACCACTGACTGGGGAGCAGGCACCGCAATATCAGGGCATAAAGAGGGACCAGTGACTACCTTAACATGCGAAGAAAGGGACTTCGCTGTAGCAATATCCTTTTTCTGGGCATTAAGAAGGATCACATCCTGATCCAGGCTATCTTCCCTGTTATGGGAAGCCCAAGGACAGGATCTAAAACCATGACCTAGTTCTTCACACCGGTTACACTTTAGTTCAGAATTACAATCTGCACTAGCATGGCCAAAAGATAAACAAAGGGAACATCATAGTCTATCACAGGCTGCACTGAGCTGGGAAGGGGAGCCACATTTGAAACAGGTACGAGGCTGCCCCACATAGAAGCAATGTCCCCATTCCCTACCTAAAAACAAACTATTAGGTAAGTGTATGGGACCCACATTCGTATTTCTAAGTCGCACCCTATAACGCCAACCACCAGTTCACAAGTGTTTAGAGTCAAATATAGGCTGTGGCAACCCCAAGACATCACAGCGTTTAGCTAACCAATGCGTAATATCACTAGCTGCTACATTCTCATTTCGAAACAAAATGGTGACAGTTTTAATAGAAGGTCTAGTAAGTGGGATAGCCCGAAATGGTAGCCATAACTCAGTGTATTTAAGAGTATCGTACTTTGTCCAGAATCGATCTAATCCTCTAGGGCTTTGAAAACTAACGTCATATAAGGAAGAACCTGAGACATGAATCAATGCAAATATTTCGTTTGTAAAAAAACCCAAAGATCTTTTCAAAAGTGACTTTCCCACATAGAGTCTGTCTAGACCGACTAGAGCCGGTCTGGAGCTACATCAAGATCCCCAGTATACTGAAAGCTGATCGCATTCCGTCGTTGAAGGGGGTTCCGAAACGTATCCCTTCTACGAAATTCTTCCCAAGTAGATTTAGCCTTGTCCCCAGGGTCAGGAGAAGGGCCCAGAGGAGGGTCAGGGAGCGAGACATCCATGTCCATGCTGTCACCCCATGTTGGTCCCCGAGAGCTAGGGTCTTCATCACCCGAAGAGGAGGGAGGCAAAGAAGGAACTTTAGCCAGCAGAGTAGTATCCAATGCAGGATGCTGAACATCCTCAGCACGCAAATCCAAATCCGGGCTACCAGGCAAAGGTGGAGGCATGTCTATCAAGGAGGGCTGTTGCCCTCCACTACGAGGTATCAGGCTATGGGCAGGGTCAGGTATCCAGTGCCCCAAACCGCCTGGTTTCAACCCCGCCTCCACAGGAGGCCTTTAAAGAGACAGGTGAGTGGGCTAGAACAAGGCAACAGGGGGAGGAGGCAAAACAGGCGAGACAGTCTGCGCATTAGGAGGTGAAACACATGGTCTAGGATGCATAGTACTCACAAGTTCACCAGGCAAAGTCGCCACCGAGTTCAAAGGCGGAGAAGACACTGCTCGATCCAAATTTGTAGGAACCGAAAATTCCAATGGAGCATGGTGCAACACTGGTAGGACCGGTGCTACAGAAGATTGTTGCCGATTCTGCACCTCCAAAGAGCCCGAAGGTACCGCATCTGTAATGAAAGCAGGAAGATCCTCCACAGCCCCTAGTTCTGGCGACAGAGTCCGTGTCCCAGGAGAGGCCGACTCAAAAGGGCTAACATCATCAACAACAGCAAGTACCTGGTCCCGATGTGCAGCAAGGAGGGACTTCAACCAAAGTTCATCCGCAGGCAAAAAATCTGATGATGCAGAGGCAGACTGAGCAGGTAAAGATTCATCTGGTACAGCAAGATCACAAACATATCAACAAAGCGATCAGGCGTCCTCAGTACTTCAGGCTCCAAAGCTGGACCTGCAGGAGCGGAGCTCTGCTCTCCTGCAGGTACACCAGCAGACTGACTGGGTCCCACGAACAAATCCATGGTCCAACAGCGCCCCCACACAGAGTATGGGAATTTCCCCGGTGTCCTGGCCAAATTTCCCTCATTCACTAAAAATACCACTAACAGCTTATTCTGGTTCAAGGTCAGTTGGCATTCATCTGTATCCCCTTCCCCCGGGTCGTGCCTGAAAATAGGCAGGATTTGTCTAGTGCACTTACCTGGTCAACAAAAACTAAATAAATAAAAAATAAATAAGTGCTAACAGTGTGGGTACTTGTATGGTGTATAAGGGGTATTGTGACAGTGATTATTATGTATTGTTCAGGCCACTAGAAAGGAAAGGAAAGGTGGGGGTTACAGTGTCCCAGGGGGCTGTGCCCAGGTTAGCTTGACCACTAATAACCCTGACCTCTGGGTGGAGGTATCTGTTTCAGTATCCTGGCCCCTTAACCTGCTACTAGCCAAGCAGGCAGGGGTAGTAGCCCTTGGGTTAGCGCCACCTAGGGGTTACACAATAATACATAGCAACAGAATACATCCAATATGCATCACTGGTCATTACCAAATCTATAGCTAAAATCCATAATACACATTATGAAATGGGTAGAAAGAATGCTGGTTCCTGATTGGCCAAGCAGTACTTTCAGCTGTGCCAGTTCTCGGCCTCCCCCCCCCCCGTGGGTTGTCACAAGGGCACAGTAGGAAAAGGAGCCCTCCCCAGGCAGCAGCAGCTATGATGCGTCACTCCCACCCACCCGAAAACGGTTCGGCCCCGTGGGTAGTCGTGAGGGCACAGCAGGAAAGAAGCCCTCCCCAGAGCAGCAGCGCACGTCGTCACTCCCACCTGCTCAAAAACAGTTCTCAGTTCACCCCCGTGGGTGGTCACAAGGGTACAGTAGGAAAAGGAGCCCTCCACAGAGCAGCAGCTGCTACAGTCATCACTCCCACCCGCCCGAAAACAGGTACGGACTTTAGGCCATGTCTAGGCAGGCCTCTACTAGGAGTGAGGAAGGTGGAAGCCCTTCCGACGCGAAGTTGGAAGCCCTGCCACCCCCACCACCGCCCTTGTTGTGCATTGTATTATATAGTAACAAACACGTGATCAGTAGAATCCTATCAGTGTGTTTCTCCATAAGCAACTTATCTGCTACTGCCACTAGTGGCCGGTGTAACAATACACAAGGTATTCACCCTGCAAATCAGATTACCATGTTGCTGTGTATAGTAATAATCTCTCTTTTGGCCCATTGGTGTCACTTCCCCCATCCACATACCTTGTATTCCAGCAATGCCTGTTGGCACCCATTACCCTGTATACTCCTGCACCTCCCCACACCACCACTCGTACAGGCCTACTACCTGCAGATCAGTTCCACTGCAGGCTAACAGGTCCCGCCATTCTTCCACTGTCCTTTCATGCAGGATTATTTCTGAAATTCCATGCACACGCCTCCTCACCGGCTACCAAACTCTCTCCCACTTCTCTCCACAAGCTACCATGGGCCCGGTCCAGCACAAAACTTATGATTAGCCTCTACTTCTCTTATCAGGGAATGTCGAGCCTAACCCAGGCCCAACCCCTACCCCAGAACAAACCCCCACCCCTCATCTACAACTCCCTAAAGGCCTAAAACTGGCCCATTTAAATATGTGTAGCCTCCTACACAAACTAACACTACTACAACCGCTTGCCCTATCCTTATGCCTTGACATCTTGATTATCTCAGAGACCTGGCTAAAGCCTTACATTAAGGATGCAGAAGTCGCCATTCCTGGTTACACTGTCATCTGCCATGATCACCCTGGGAGCAAACATGGAGGCGGTGTAGCCATGTACGTTGCATCCACACTTAAATTCACCCAAGTCTCATTACCTGCACCTACGCAGGTGATGTCTTATTGCTGAAACTAACTCTCCCCCACACCATACCCATAGTCATTGCTGGATCTTACTGCTCACCTGATGTTTCCACACCTGACATCCTATCTCACCTCAGCAAACTAAAATCACTGGCAGAGGGGGGCGAACTTTACATCCTCGGGGATTTCAACTGGAACTGGCTCTCCAGTGCTAACTCTAAACTATGAAACAGGGTAGTCACCCTCAATCTGTCCCAAATGATCTCTGAGCCCACACTTCTGAACGCCAAATCCCTAAACCACTCTCTCCTTGACTGGTCCCTCACCTCCCACCCACAACGTATACTAGCCTCTGGTCTATTACTGGACTCCCTTAGCAATCATCACATGATATACTCAATAAGAAAAGTCTTCAAGCCAAAGACACCTCCCCTTAAAACCCTCCTGACCAGGTCCTATGAATACTTGGATCTTGCTGCACTACTAAACAACCTGGCCAACACAGATTGGTCTTACATCTCTCGGGATACCTCCATAGACTCCGGCCTGGAATATTTCAAGACCAGGTTCCTCGCTGTCTGAGACCACTATGCCCCTCTCAGATAAGCCAGGGTGCATGGTGCTCACCTACCCTGGATCTCAGCTGACATCATAGCCCATCTCTGAACTCAAGATCTAGCCTGAAAAACATACAAAGTCTCCGGCCTACCCTCAGATCATCTCCAGTATTGGGCTTTACGTAACGCCTGCACGCATCTAATCAGGTAGGCTGAAGCCAGCTATTTCACATCCTCCTTCTCGATGAACCTAAATTACCTGGCAAAATTCTGGAAGGTGGTAAAATCCTTATTCTCCCTACCGTCCCAGCCTCCAACCCCTGTCTTAGATATAGGTGGCTCCACTGTTACAGATCCTCTTGCAGTGGCTTTTGAATTCAACTCGTACTTCACAAGCTGCACAGCATCACTACTGTCTGATCTCCCACCTGCTCCCAAATCCACCCAATCCTCTTCCAACCCAGCACAAGCCCCCACAAATGCATCCTCCTTCTTATTCTGCCTGGTTACTGCAGAAGAAGTTTTACACGTGTTGCTCGCCGTAAACCCAGCCAAAGATAAACGCCTCACTGGCCTAGACTCTAAAATGTTGTACCTGTCAGCCCTTGCCATCACCTCCCCTCTGGCCGCACTACTCAATCTCTCCTTCTCTCTAGCCTCCATCCCATCAGAGTGGAAGCATGCCACTGTCATCCCACTTCCAAAAGGTGGCAACCCCTCAGTCCCTGGAAACTACCACCCTGTCTCCCTTCTCCCCATACTGGCTAAGCTGCCGGATCATCTTGTCCTTCCTCAACTCTCCTCCTTCCTTGACTCCACAACCTTTTTCACAACTTACCAGTCTGGTTTTAGGAAAACCCACTCCACTGCAACTTACCTGCTAAGGCTCACCGATTCCATCCACTCTGGTATGGGCAATGGCCACATCACCTCAGCAATTTTTGTCAACCTGGCAAAACCGTTCAACACTGTCTTTCACCAACTCCTCCTGGCTAAACTCACACTAGCAGGACTCTCCAGTGAGGCATTAAACTGGTTCCAGTCCTACCTGACTGGTAGATCCCAATCAGTCCGAATTGGTAACTCCATCACAGCCCCCATCTCTGTCATTACTGGCGTGCCCCGGGGCTCTGTTCTTGAGCCGCTCTTATTTTCAATATTCCTAAATGACTTGCCCTCTGCTTGCCCTCACACATCCATTCACATGTATGTGGACGATACAGTGTTGTATATTTTCAGCCCCACAACCACTGATGTGATGACCAGACTTCAGCTCAGCAGGACTTCAATAATGTTCAGTGCTGGTTTTGTGCAGATCAGCTCTCACTCAATGCCAAGAAAACAGTCTCTATGACCTTCGGCACTAGGTAGAGAGCCTCACAACTCTCCTCCACCCCAGCTTTCCACACACTGGACGGGTCTCCCCTGGAGGACTGCTCCTCTTTCAGATATCTTGTGGTTTGCCTCAACCAGCACCTTGGCTTTTCTGTACATATTGATGCTATCCAAAAAAAGTTGCACCCCAGGCTGGGTGCACTATACTATAATCGTGGATGCATCCCACTGTCAGCCCGCCGTGCCATCATACAGAAAATGATCCTACCCATTTTTGACTATGGAGAGGTAGTCTACATTGGCACACCCAAGTCCACCCTAGCCAGACTGGACCCACTATTCCATTCCTTCTGTCGCTGCACTCTTGACTCTCCTCCTTCCACCCACCACTGTGTCCTCTACCAGTCCCTGGACTTCCCTTCCCTCCAGTCCCGTAGGCTAACCCACTGTACTAGCATCATGGCCAGGTACTGGACCCAGTTCCTTTCCACCTACCTCACATCTGTGCTATCTTCCCCTACCAATCCAGCATACTCACTGAGAAACAATGATAGCAGGCTTCTAGCGGTACCACACATGTCAGGGCCATTGCCAGGATTTTTCCAAGGGGGATTCTTTTAATGCAGTCTGCAACCTTATATTTATTTTTTTTCATATACATTTTTCGTTTTTCTGTTTTGTTCCCTACCCCCTCCCTCGGGCCACGGCGTACACATGCATGTACGCGCATGGAGGCACATGCCAGGATCCGGTGGCCGATTTCACCCCTCCTGACTTCTGTCACCGCCTGTACCTCCTACTCACCCACCGGACCTCCACCCACTGGGAGCGAGACTATGGATGGGTGGGCAGCCATTCCTTTGGAGGGGAGAGCCATGGCTCAATCCCGCTCCAGCCTTCCCCCCAAGCCGGCATCCTGGTGACCCAAGGTTGTTCCCAAACCCAGGTCGCCAGTGTAGCATGAGGTAAGGCACCAGCACCTCAGCCTTCTGCACTACCGGGCCGGCTTGCAGTCTGCAACCTTTAAAAAGAAGCTGTGGGTCTTAGGGCCACCAGGACCCCAGACGCCATGGGGCCCTAGATGCTCTGTGGTGCATTTTGTGGCTTATTGTGCAGCTAAAGAAGTCATATCTGAGATCTCCTACACACTTTGCTTTAAGCAAAATTATTATCTGGCTGGCTGCAGGGTGAATACATATATGTATTCAGTACCGGAGCACAGCAAGAAGCTGCTAATGTAATATATCTAAGGCATTGTCTCACATATATTATGTTATCAGTTTTAATATCTGCAGCTGTATCTACTGGTGTGTAGGTAAGGGGTCTGGGCATGCCAGGCCCCCAAAAGCTCTGTGGTACTAGATGCTCTGTGGCTCATTGTGTGGCTTATTTTAAACCAAAACAACTCATCTGTGAGCTCCCCTCCGCCTCCTTCTCTAAGGACAAGTATTACTATCTGGGTGGCACAGATTGTGTGTGTGTGTGTGTGTGTGTGTTTGTCTGTCTGTGTGTCTGTGTATGTATACATACAGTATATGCACTGAACCTCAATGTGGAGTCTGTAGTTGGTTTTGGCTGGGTATTGTACACTACTAACTTACTGCAGTGCTGGCTTGCTTCTAGGGCAGGGGTCTGGGGCTGATAAGCTCCCAGAAACCATGGGCTACGGTATGCTCTGTTGTGGATTATTTTAAGTCCATATAACTCATATCTGAGCTTCCTTTACCCCTTACTATAACCCTCACCCTCCCCAACTCAATATACCATTTAAGCAATTGAGTCAGTGCGACATGGCCTACAGCAAGGCTAGCAGGATGCTGGGATGTATCGATAGGGGTACTGATAGCAGAAGAAAGGAGGTAATACTTCTCTTCTACAGATCCCTAGCGAGACCTCACCTAGAGTACTGTGCCCAGTTCTGGAGTCCTCACCTCAGAAAGGATAAGGATAGGTTGGAGACAGTGCAACACAGAATAACTAAAATGACTCAGGGACAGCAAGGCAAATCCTATGAAGAGCGCCTCAAGGCACTAAATATGTACTCATTGGAGACCAGAAGGGAGAGATGAGGTGTGATAGAGACCTTCAAGTTCCTTAAAGGAATTAAAATGAACTGCGGGGTATTATTTATAAAGCCTGTGTACCAATTCGTGGTCACATGGACGCGAATGGAAATTAACAGGAGGTAGGTTCAGGAGAGATGTGAGGAAGTACTACTTTACAGAAAGGGTGGTGGAACTTTGGAACAGTCTGTCAGCTGAATTGGTGGGTGCGAAAACAATCAGAGGATTCAAGTAGGGCTGGGACATAATGAAGGGAATAGTGGTTACTGGGGGCAACAGGACCAAGGAGGAGAATAGAGAGAGGATGGGGAAGTGGCAGTGTAGATCCCAGCAAGACCCTTCCAAACACTTGCGTTGCCTTTCCACTGTGGTACCTCTTTTGCTTAACTTATGGAAAGTTAAAAAAGGCATATGAAACATGATAACTTTGTATAGAAGAGGATTTAAGTAATTTATTTCTAAATCTTTAGACCACCCACCGAACAGCTCCCTTGCTCAACTGCACAGCCTATCCCTTGATATGCAGTTATTAAGGAACACATTTTTGGCAATAGTGGCCAGCAAAATTTACCTGCTGGCTACTGATAATATTATAAGTCGAGGTCCTCTACTTCTTTTTTGCTCTCCTGGAAATGTCGTCTCTGAGCCTGCCACCAAGCTCCATCTTCCTCAAGTGCTAGCTGACAGTGTGAATTGTGGGCAGCGGCTGTGCTGTATTCCAGTCACATTCACGATGCTGATGTGAGCTGCAGTTGGCCAGCCAGTCATAGGGGGATGGTGCGGAGAAAGACTCACAAACTGCTCCAATCATCTTACTGGCACAAAGGGAGCTGATTGGTAACAGATGGGAGGGGCATGCATGCAGAGAAAAAGTGCTGGGGTTCATCATGTGTGCATAAGCACTCTGTGACAGTCCCAAATTAAACAGAAGTAATGAAAAAAATGTTGCAAATTATGAAAAAAAGGGGGAAGTTTCAAAAGGGGGGTTCTTTCGAACCATATGAACCCCCTCTGGCAACAGCTGTGCATGTCCACCACTACCGGCCAACAAGCCTTCAAATATCGCATGCCTACACTGTGGGACTCCTTCCCCAGGAGAGTTAGACACCCCACTTTGTCCCAGCACCTCAACTACCTCCTCAATGCTCATTTCACCTCCTCCTGCACATGCAACTAATTTATGCGGACCACCCCCAAGGTCAGCTCATTCTCCTCGTACTAATTGTGGCAGTAAAATGTGCTGTCCCAAAATTCTGTAGTACTTACGTATCTCAGCTTAAAGTTCCACACAACGTTCACTTTTCCTGTTGCTGCACAGTACCGCACAGCAATTTTAATTTTGTACTGTTGTTGTTATGGTCTAGTGTAACTCTACTTGTTTTGAATGTCTACTTTCTTTAGCCTGTTTTTTGATGTTTTTCCTGTTAATTGCTTATGTACTGACTATGTACCCTTTCTCCACCTCCCCCAGGATGCATCTGGAATCGAGCAGTAGTCTGCTCAGCATGCTTTCCTGGTAAAACTCTTAAATACATAAATAAATTATCCCAACAGCCCGGCTGAAATACTTTTAATAATAATACCAAAACATGTTAAAAAATACTTTCAACCTACTAAAACAGATCCATTTCAAAATTGCAATAAGGCACTCCAGGGGGTGCGTTATGGTAGCCTAACAACCCTTCTAGGGTGGTGGAAGCACTACTTGGCTTTACCTAGTTCTTCAACCCACTTGAGGTGGGTTGTTATCTCACCATAATATACTCCCTGGCATGCCTTATTGCTTAAGTACAATACATGGATGGTGGTGATGAAGTTATGGCAGACCTGAAGTGCTAGGGGTAATGTAAAGAAACATATATTATATGTAGCAGGTCACCCGGGACCCTTGCGGTGCACCTCTCACAACCTCCTGAGGGGCCAGCCTGGATTTCCTAAAGCTGTGCTACATTGGATACACTGGCCGTGGTGCCTCCACCTCGGGTGGCAATATGGGGTACCTGGATGCTGACACACAAAGCTACCAGCCTAGCCCTGCCCCCCCCCCAGAAACTGTACGTAATCTGCCCACACAGTCCCGCCCTCAAAACAAGTGACACCTTACTAGAATCACAATCCCAACCAAGAAATACAATTCAACAAATAATTTATTTAAAAGGGAGGGTACGGAAAGAAGGGGGTAGAAGGGCAAATGGGAGCAATGGGGTATGCCCATTATGGGCTCAATTGTGTGGGAAGCAGTGGCAGGTTTGCACCTGTCCTGTGGCAGCCGAACACATCAGGCATGGTGATAAGTAAGTCCCCCACACCCCAAATGACCATCCCTGTACTTACTGGTATCTAGTGGTCCCCCCCTCCTCCCTCCATTCAGCCGCCACTATAGCTGTTGTACTCCCTGGTGTCTGCTGGCAGCCCCGCCCTCTGATCACCTGTTCCACTAATTCAAACATTCTCCCTGGTGTCTAGTGGCACCCCCCTCCCTCTGTATTCTTCTTGGTGTCTAGTGATAGCCCACACCCTCTGAGCACCAACCCCGGTAGTTCAAATGTTCTCCTTGGTGTCTTGTGGCACTCATTCAACCTCCAAGCACCCGCCCCGGTCTGGTGTCACAAACTTCTTCCATACTCCCTTATGGTCGCAGTGTAACTGGAGCATACTGTACATTGTAGTGGCTGAACCAACTCACTGAATCAGATTACCTGAGTCTGGAATATATGTGCCCACGATGCTAGATCTCGAATCAAGTTCAAATCTAAATAACTAGAACCGTACTAAAGTTAATGCTGCCTAATCGATGCTGAACTCAAAATTAACTTTAGTATGGTCAGAGTTGTTTGGATTTTAACTTGATTTAAGATCCAGCATCGGGGACACAAATATTCCAAAATCAGATAATTTGATTCAGTCAGTTGGTTCAGCCACTACAATGTACAGTATGCCCCAGTTACACTGTGACCATAAGAGGGCACAGAGGGGGCACAGATGGCGTTTGTGACACCGGACCTGGGTGGGTGCTCGGAGGGTGGGGAGTGCCACTAGACACCAGGGAGAACATTTGAACTTCCAGGGCAGGTGATTAGACAGCAGGGTGTGCCACTAGGCAACAGGGACAACAAAAGCGCTATACACGGATGAGTGATCAGAAGGCAGGGGGTGCCACTAGATACCAGGGACAACAAGAGCTATACAGGGATGAGAGATCAGAGGGTAGGGGGTGCCACTAGACACCAGGAACTACAACAGTTGCACAGGGATGGGTGAGTGGAGGTTGGGGGTGCAAATAGACAGCAAAGACAACAAGAGCTATACAGAGATGGGTGTTCGGAGGGTGGGGATGCCACTGGACGCCAGGGCATCCATTGTTTCACTGGGCCAGGGTTTGGGGGGTGGGGCGGCCAGCTGCAGTACCATATCCCTCCTCCAGAGCTTTGTGCCCTGTTAAGTCTGGGTTTGCAAAGACAGTAAGAAGTGCCCATTTGGATTTCATTTACTGCTAGTGCAAACCACTGACTATGCTGCTGCACCCATATGCAGGGAGCGACCCCCTCATTTGCATGGGCACAGTGGTATGTTAGCACCCAGGCGCTAATGGATTTTGCCCACTTTGTGGGGGTCTCTGAACATAGACCCCACCCATGAATTGTGTGCAAAACCCAGTTAGCATGACAAACACTACTTAAGGCCCACACTAACTTTTGAATATCTGGCCCCTAGCATCAATTGCTGGGACAGGTAGGATGGATTCAGTTGCATCCAGCTGGGATTCAGGCTTCCCCAGGATCACTGGTGGCCTCTCATCATTTTATCTTCTCTGTCTCTGAGGCTGTGATACTGTGGAAGCAGCAGGTCCAGGCATACCTCTCAACCTCCTGCCTCATAAGTCAGGGACAAGGCTTAAAATAATCAGGAACAAAGGACCAAAATCAGGGACACATCTTCAAAATTGGTGATATCTACTCAGGAACCTGGTAGAATAAGGGGCTTAGTGTAAAACACATTTTCTTAGGAAGAACAAATCTGTAACTTTAATGTTTGACATTATTTTGTGCTTACAAACCCTACTGTTTGGTCACGGAAACACAATTTATAGGAGGGACAGAGTAAAATTTTGAGGTAAAATCAGGGAAGTCCCTGAAAATCAGGGACAGTTGAGAGGTATGGGTCCAGGAATGTGGAAAAGGTGGTGGCCTTCTCAGGCTGTAGACACTGCAGGAGCTAGTCTCCAAGAGGGGAAAGTCTGTGGTACGGGAAGGAAAACCCCCACCCCAAACTTGCCTTCAGTCTTTAACTTTGTTTACAACTGCTGTTTCTCTTCACATGAACAACTTTCACTGGGGTCTCAGACTCTTCAGGCCTGCCAGGCCTGCAGTGCCTGAACAGATAGCGGCACGTGCACTGGCCCATGCTTCAGTATACAGTCGCTCAGTTTGGCAGTCTGGCTAAACCACCAGGATTGGTCTCAATCCCTGGGAACAGCCCCTTGTATAGGGTATAAAACTTGACACCTGATTGGTCAGGCTTGTTTCCGAGTAAACAGTCTTTAGAACCTTCACCCAGCCCAGCTGGACTTGCATGCAGGCTTTCTAGCATTGCAGGCTCCTCATTGACCTAAATTCTTGGGCAAATTTTTGGCTGACCACTGACCCTTTCCTAAAAGTCTTTACAGTACTCTCTCAGGGCTGAGGAGACGTGGGGGCCACCATCTTTGTTTACATACTGATGCAGATTTTACAAGCTGGCTACAGTTTTATTTGGAGTTCACGAGGGCTGCTTTTATCTTGCCCTGGCCCTGCTGTCTGTCCTGAGGCCAGGGAAGTACTTCTTTAACTTGGCACTTGCCATGTTGCTGAGTCTGGGCACCATTTGTGGGAGGCAGCCGTGGAGCCACTCTTTCAGTGCTGGTGCTCATGCACATGGTGTATTTTCTTATTGTGGCCCTCTGCTTCCCCTGGGCTGGGAACCACTTCTTTTATATGCCCAATGGCGCTGACAGCTTCAGCCCTAGCTCCACTGCCTCCCTTGGAGCCAGAACCCTTAAAAGAGGTGGGCACACTGGCTGGTTTGTAAAATGGAGCTATGGCTCTGATATGCACCCACTGCACATGCGTGACAGCCCAACATAGCAGCTGCGCTCCTCTCTATTCTGTTTCCCAGCCCATTGTTACTTCTAGGCTCGAGGGACACTCACTTGGCTGATGCTTCCTTCCCTTCCCAGGCCCCTGCCTTGGTCCCAAGAGCAGTCATAAGGGCCCCTCTTCGAACAGAGGGAGGAGCTGGGTGGGTACAGCTGTGAAGATCCTATGTGGAGAATTGGCTTGTATCCTGCCAGGGTTTCTGGTTGCAAATACCGCTGCTCTGCCGGCCCCCCGCCAAAGCATTCCTGGGTTCCAGAGGATGAATGCTGACAGAGAGGCATGAAGGAGGCAGGGGGTAAGCCCCAGACTGGGGGGAGCCTACATATAGAACTACTATCTTGTGACCAATTTTCAAGATAGTACTACTATACTATGAACGATGTGGTGGGGCACCAAAACTATCAATGGTTTCAAACATGGCTGGGACAGAATAAAGGGCTTAGTGGTTGCTCAGGGTGGTAGCAGCAGGGTGGGTAGCATAGAAACATAGAATATGAAGGCAGATAAGGACCACTTGGCCCACCTTGTCTGTCCATGTTCCCTACCTACTGTCACACCATGGACTCTACTTGATCTCCAGCTTTACTGCCTCTTTCCTTGCTTCTAAGGTTCCCTTATACCTATCCCATGCCTTCTTAAATTCCATGACAGTTTTTGCTCCCACCACCTCCTCAGGGAGACTTGTTCCAGGCATCCACCACCCTTTCTGTGAAGAAGGGTTTCCTTACATTTTCCCTGATTCTACCCCCCCTCCAGCTTCATCACATGGCCCCTTGTTCTTGTGCATCATGTTCTCTGAAAAAGGCTTCCCACTTGAACCTTATTTATACCCTTGAGGATGCATTGGGGTGGATAGTGTGGGTTAGAACCCTGTATGGACAAAAGGTCCTGGGTTTGTTATGGTTTTATAGGCAGACTGGGTGGACCAATGGTCTTTTTTTGCCATCATTTTCTGTGTTTCTATCTCACATGTGACAAGATAGTACTACTATCTTGCATATCTGGGCATGTCACAATGGAATATTGAACCAATCAGAGAGCAGCTTTAACAATACTGATGACATCACAATAGCCATGTGCAGCACTAAAGCCAGCAGATGTGAGATTTGTAGTTACTTTCTAGTTCACTTCTGTATTGATTTATGTTGCTTTTTACTGCCTTTATTGTATTGCTTTGTACCGCATTGATTTGCTTGTTTTATGCTGAGCCTTTATCATTTCTATCACAAAACTGCCTAAACACCTGGGCCCACATATTCAAAGGAGATGCACGGCGCAGCCCAGAAACTGTGCAGACCTGCGATATTCAAAAAGGAGTGATGCGTCACACATTTCCGAATGCGCGATTGCACAGATATAGTGTATGCAGTGCAAAAAAGGGGGTGTATACATTTATTTAGTTTTTGTTGACCAGGTAAGTGCACTAGACAAATTCTGCCTGTTTACAGACACAACCTGGGGAGAGGGAGATACAGATGAATGCCAACTGGCTTTGAACCAGATTAAGCTGTTGGTGGTATTTTTAGTGAATGGGGGAAAATTTGGCCAGGGCACCAGGGAAATTCACCTACTCTTGCTGCAGAGGGCACTGATGCGCTGCAGGAGAGATGGGGGACCTCAGTTCGGAGGAGACTGTGGAGGGAGAGTGGTCTCACTGTGGAGGCTCCTGAGCTCTTGGGTTCTTCTGTTCAGAATACAGCAGTTTCTGTGTTAAGTATTGACCAAGAAATGGCTCAGGTCTCTGAAGATTCTTCAGCTTCCCAGTTAATGAACGTGGGGATTATGGCAGAAGAATTGCAGTTGCAACAAGAACTTGAAAGGGAAAAAAATCAATTATTGGATCTAATTTTGATTGCTGAGCAAGATTTTAATTCTTGTGACAAAAACTGGAGGCAGAACAGAGCAAACATAAGCGTTCTCTTGCTAGTCCTATGAAAGAAGGTGGTACACGTTCACCCTTTGAACATCATGAACCAGTGAGTGGAGATTTGCATATTGAGAGTGCTACAATACAGAATGGGAGGCTTACTCAAGAACCTCCATCTACCCAGACTTGTACCTTAACAGATTGGTCTCCAGGATAAGCTCTTAGGCAGGCAGGTTGGTTTTGGGCAGAGAATAGATGGATTCCTGACCCATTGATCCCTATCCCTGGTTTACACGCCCCATTACAAGATATAATGGATAATTCAGGAGTAACACTTACTTTATCTTCTGGTCCTATAGCCACACATCAGAAGCCCTCCAATAATCCTATTGCGAATGCGCACTCCTAGTGTGAGGCTACCCAAATATCAACAACGTCAGACGCTGGACTAGTAAGAGATGAACCTTCAGTTTTGGAAACTGTTTCTCAGGTACATGATGCGCCTATGGACCACCTCCCTCTGTCTACAGATGTTGGAGCACAAGGTTGTGGGTTTTGTTAACAATATAGTACAAAGTGATTCAGGTATGAATGAGCAAACTGACAGAGTTGAACATTCGCCTTTGAGCTCTGATCCTAAATCGTATGCCGGTTTATTTAAGAAGCTGGCTGAAGCAGCTAAATGCCGTTTCTTGGTCCGCTTATGGTATTGTGGTAAAGCCCCAGTGGTTCTGGACCGAATATGGGTAGGAAAGACTTTGCTGATAGATTCCATGGGGTTTACCCCGGCAGAGGTGTATGCCTTCCTACACCCGCCGGGTGACCATAATTATGATGTGAGCTTTTGTTCTATCATTTCTTTGGACAAATGCTGGCAAATTTATTACAAAGTAAAGGATCAAGAAATTTGGAGGGATTTTCAAGCTATCTCCATTACCAAACCTACAATTAAGTCAGTGTCTGTACTTTTTAGAAATGAAGGGGTTAATATCTCAAATGTACTGTTCTGGCTGGAGAAGAGGTGTTCGCTTTATGATAAACCAAAGCCCATTATGGATGAAAATGTTTTTTGGACGGGTGGTTGGACAGTACGAGTTCAATTGAACCACACTGAAGAAGGCATACAACATTTGCCAAGCTCCTTTTATTTGGGAAGGGATAGGGATATAATATTTTATTCAGGTCAACCCAAGAGTTGCTACAAATGTGGTTCCTTAATGCACCTGAACACCTCATGTGATCAGGTGAAATGTTTTCAATGTGGAATATTGGGTCATACAGTAGCCCACTGTACGGCTCCCACGTTTGTAATTTATGTAATGAAGTTAACCATTTATATGCTGATTGCCCTTGGATGTCTTCTGATGCAGATGAATCTTCTGATCAGGAGTATTTTTTAGCTCATGCTAAAAGGTCCTTTCCAGGTTCAGGCACTTTGGGGGCAGAGAATTTGGGAGAAGATGGAGGGGTAGAGGCTGAGGGGGGGGGGACCTGGGGATAGCAGGCAAGCATATCCTTCTAGATCAAATACTGTTCAGGTGTCCCATGTGTTTCCTCCAGAAGTAACACGGGTTGCTACTCCTGATTTGTCATCCTCTCAGAGGGTTAATAGAGAAGAAAAAGAGGCCCCCTTTGTGGCCCCCCCAAGGTTCTCCTCAGTGTATTTCTAGCACTTTGCCTCCTTCTTTTAGTGGTTCTCCTTGCCCTGTGGAATTGGTCTCCCCTGATGCACAATTAACAATGATTCTAGAATGTATGAAAATAATCAGATAAGTGTGATTCAGAGTCAACGACAAGTTCCTGTTTCTAACTATGGTTATTTATTTGGGGTAAAGGTTAAATACATGAGTTATAATTTGGGGTACAGTGTTAATAAATATAAGACACGGAAATGTGTTTTGTTTGCCTGCGTAAAACTTAGTTCACTGCTTACTTTTATTAACTGATCTGGTAATGTTGAAAGCAATCCCGGTCCTTTAGCAAATGACATGGCAGATAGTGACTTTTTTCTGCAATATTCTCAAGGCCTCAAAATAATGCACTTTAATGTTTTGAGTCTAACATCCAAATTTCATGAGGTGGAGTCGTGGATTAGTCTTTATAATCCGGATGTTTTGGCATTGACTGAAACTTGGTTAACTTCATCTGTTTTTGATACTGAACTTTGTATACCTGCTTACAAATTGTTTAGAAAAGATTGTGTTATTGGTAGAGGGGAAGGGGTTTTGTTTTATGTTAAGGAACACTTAGTGGTAAATGAAATCATTATTTTTAATGGGAACTTGGACTACTGTGAACATGTCACCATTCAGCTAACAATGGGACTTGTTAAGAAATTAACTATTTGTTGTGTATATCTTCCACCTAGTGGTAGTAAATTAGGTTAACAGGACTTTGTAAATACTTTAAATACTAGGGCTTTTACAGAGCTGATAGTACTGGGGGATTTTAATTTAAATTGTATGGGCTCAGGTATAACAAAGTTAAATACTGTTTTGTTTCAGACTGGTTTACAACAAATTATTACTTTGCCCACTCGACATAATAATAGATCCGGAAATCATACATTGTTGGACTGGATATTAACAAATAGGCCTATTAATGTGATAAAATGGGGCTTGATCGCTGATGCGTTAAGTGATCATCATCCAGTTTTTTGTATTTGGAATCATGGGGATTGAAGAAGCCTAAGCCAATTATAAGGATTTCGAGATCTTTTTCTGGATTTGATGTGCATTCTTTTTGTACACAGTTGGCTAAAATAGACTGGTCTTTTCTATATTCTAGTCCTGATGTGGATTCTGCCTTGGATTTTTTTGTTAATGAGTTTACACTTGTTTTGGATCAGTTTGCTCCCCTTGTCAAAAGAAGAGTTCGAGGGAAAACTCATGGGTGGTTAACATCGTCTTTGATTAAACTCATGAGACGAGACAAGGCTTGGAAAACATATAAAATTAACAATTCTGTTTCTGGTTATCATGCTTATAGGACTTTAAGGAATCAATGTAAGGCTAAGATAAGGAAGGCTAAGACAGTCTTTATCCGTCATAAACAATATGAAGGACTGTCTAATACTACTACTTTTTGGAAAACTATTAATGCTCTGATAAGGCCTAATGTTTGTCAATCAGGCTCAATGAGGCTGAATGGTGACTTTTTGACTTGTCCACTGAAGATAGCTAATGAGTTTAATTCAAAATTTACTGCATTGTTTAATTCTTGTGGTGACCAGTCTGAGGTGAACCACCTAGGAATGTCTGAAGATCTTACAGGTAATCGTAAGTTTTATTTAAGGATCACTACCACAAAGGAGGTTGAGAGCCTGTTACGGTGTAGTAAAAGGGATAGTTTAGCTAGTTCTGATGGGTTATGTCCTAGTTTATTGGCAGATGCTGCTTCAGTTTTAACACTTCCAATTAGTGTTATTTTTAATTTGTCATTTGTGACAGGTACTATACCTAATTTATGGAAACACTCTTTGGTTACTCCTATTCTTAAATCTGGTTCACAACAGGAGTTTGGTAATTACAGACCCATTTCTATTCTGTCTGCTTTAGCTAAGGTTCAGGAAAGAATAGTTTATAACCAACTGATTGAGTATGTGGATTGCTTTGGATTATTGTCTCAGAACCAACACGGCTTCCGAAAAGGAAGGAGTACTGAGACTGCCTTGATCGAGTTCACGAACTCGGTACTTAATAGGCATGGAAAGGTGCCTGGCCGGGTGCCGTGTTCGGACTTGACCAGGCATTTGATTCAGTTAATCATCAGCTGTTGGTTTCTAGACTTGAGTTTCTGGGAGCTGGTGATTCTTTTCTGGACTGGACGAGGAATTATTTAACAAATAGGTTCCAGAGGGTTAAGTTCAGGGGTGCTGTATCAGATTCTGTATTGGTTGAGTGTGGGGTTCCACAAGGCTCTATCTTGGGGCCACTCTTGTTTTCATTGTTTTTGATCAATTAGTAGTGTGACTAACAATGCTTCTTTTAACTCTTTATGCTGATGATGCAGTAATTTACATGCAGGGTTGGTCTGTGGAGCCTAGGTGTTTCCTTAACAGAGGAAATTGTAAATTCAGTCTTCACTTATGGCCTATAAGTTACTCTTAAACAGATCTAAGACAAAGGTGATGGTTTTGGAACTCCTCTAGACTGAGATCTGAGGTTAACAAATTGGAGTTAAATCTCTTGAAGGAGTATTGTTTGATCAGTAGATACATTTCAATATCTTGGGTATTGTTAGACTCACATTTAAGTTATGAACCTCATTTATTGAGGTTACTTCAAAATTCATTGTAGACTGGCTCCTTTGTATAGAATTAGTTCATTTCTCATTCCCGAGTCTAGGTTAGCTATTTCCAAATACTGTTTAGCTCCTATTGTGAACTATGCAGCCATAATTACTGATACTGCTTCTGTGACAGTGATCTCAAAGAAATCCACTCTGCTTTATTTGATAGCCAAATTTGCTTTGAATTGTCTTAAATCATCTCATCATTGTGTGATTCTGAAAGAAATGGGCTGGTTACCTGTCTCATTAAATTTTCAATACTGCATGGTTAAGTTTATATACTGAATTGTAGACTCTGGGATTTCACATAATATTTCTAAATTTTTGAGGCCGTATAATGATGGTCATTATTCTAGATATAGATCAGATAGTAGGTTTTTTGAGATTCCATTCATGAAAACTAAAAGTGGGCAAAGGTCCTTTTCTTATATTGCTCCATCTATCTGGAACGAAATTCCTTATGATATTAGGTGGCTATGTTCTGCTAAAAAGTTTGCTGACGCACTAAGGATGTATTTTGAATCCCAATTTAATTGTAAATATTTTTTATGACTCAATTTTTTGTAACAAAGACATTTTATGTCTGCAATTTGTTGTATTGTATGTGTATGTTTGATTATGTATTGTTTTCTATGTAATATATGTGGGTTGCACCTGTAAAAGGAACTAGTTTCCAGTGTGCTTACCCGTTAAGCGAATAAACAAACAAAACAAACAGGTCTTGGTTCAAGATACGGAGAAAGACATGTTAACCTCTTCTTCTTCTTCCTGTTTGGTGGAGAAATTCTCAGACAGTCAGAATGTGCCCCTTTCTCCTTTACCTCTATCAAACAGATTTGCTGTATTTTCTTCATGGGGGGACCAAGTAGAACAGGTTCATCTTTTGCCTGACCCTTTGGCAACCCCTAGAGTTTCTAGTGAGAATACAAAGGTGACAGATTTGCCTCCTAGGAGAAATCAATCTGAATCTCGGAAGCGAGTAACCAGATCGAGTGTTAAAATCCCTAAACCCCCTCCATGAGCCTTCCACTTTGTCAATTGCCACTTTAAATGTGAATAGTTTGAAGTCCCAAGTAAAGCGTGCAATGACGTTTGGGGTACTTTTCCATTTACATTATGATGTATTCATCCTACAGGATACACGTTTACATACTTTAAATGAAGTTTCTCAAGCTACTAAAGATTGGCATTGGGGAAGTCATATTGGTCACTGGGGGAAGAATCTTGCAGTGGAGTTGGAATTTGTTTTTCTACCCCATAAGTTTTAGTTTATAGGTTGGTAGATATTGAACCTGGTTGGGTGCTTCTATTAGATGTGCTTTTAAAGGGTGTGCAGTGTAGATTGATTTCAGTATATGGCCCTCAGTCTAAAGCTCTCAGGATTACTTTGTTAAAAAAAATACAACCTTTTCTTTACACTAGAAGGCAAATATTGTTTTGTGGGGACTTCAGTATTAATTTCTAACAAAAAATGGACACCGGAAAGCAATACTGTGATAAGACGTTTTTGAAATCACTTCTTTCCCTAGTGGGGTTGGTTGATACACATCAATTAGGCTGTGGTAGAGCTAAACCTACATTCTTTAAAGGTCCTTTATTTTCCCATATCGATTTTGTTTTTGTACATAAGACTTTAGTTATATCCCGACTCATATATGAGCCTATTGAATCTACAGACCATTTTTTGATTGGAATTAGTATTGAGACTCCCCCGCATATGATGAAAGGCCCAGGTATTTGGAAACTGAATACCTCCCTTTTATTACTTTCCAATATTTTATTAGATTTAGAGCAGATTGTACATGATAAAATTTCAACTAGTGGATTGCATGAAGATATTTACAGTTGGTGGGAAGCGTTTAAAACATGTTTAGTGGGATATTTCCAGGTTTTAGGAAAATCCTGTGTTTGAACCCAGAATGAGAAGTATTTATCTCTTCGGCACAGTTTACGAACTTTCTTTTCTATTCAAGCAGAAGGTAAGATAGATATGACTGAAAATATCAGATTACTAAAACATGATATGATTTCATATCAGTATGCTAGATTACGATCACTCACTAAGGAACAGTCATTTGGAACCCAGGGTAAGACAGCACAGGTTAACCCTTTTCTGGCTTGTCAGGTACAAAGAGAGAAGAGGCTATTTACTTGTTTAGATTCCTCTATCAATTTACAAGTCTCAGATAATATTGGTATTATGCAATTTTTAGATAAACACATCGAGGACACATTTGGGATGCAGAGCCCAGATTCAGAATTTTTGTCACACTTTTTGCAAGCGGCAGACCTTCCTTGTTTGTCTTCGGAATTACAGCTGTCTATGACAGCAGATTTTAACAAGGCAGAATTAGAATCAGTAATCCTTTCTCTTAAAAATGATGTTTCTCCAGGTTCTGATGGCTTGCCCAGTGAGATTTATAAATTGTTGTGGAGATTTATGCCCATGGAGTTATAGCTTTTGTATAATAATTTTCTTTCAAATTTAATTTTACCATTACAGATGTATGAGGGTATATTGATTTTCTTGTTTAAAAAGGGGGACCACAAGGATATTGGAAATTGGCTACCACTTACACTATTGAATGTGGATTTAAAAATTTTTTTTAAACTTTTAGGTAATAGATTATCACTGGTTATGCCGGATTTAATTAGTAATTCCCAATTTTGTTCTGTTGTTCCAGGCAGAAGAATTACTGATGCTTTGATATTTATTTGAGAAATTATGGAAAGTGGGAAAGGAGGAATAGGCTTACAAATGGTTTGGGGCCTTCTTGTAAGCTTAGATCAGGCCAAAGCTTTTGATGAACTCTCCCATAAGTATTTATGTAATTATTTGTTGGCTTTTGGTATTCCTGAATTATTTGTCCAATGGCTTCAGTTGTGTTATGCTTTAACGTATGTTATTCCTTTTGAAAATGGCTGGTGGGGGGGCGTTGTTGAGCAGCCTTCTGGCAAGACGTGCCTGAGAGGAGCTCCTTACTTCAACTATAACAAAGCTTTAAAAACCACTTAACAAGTTGAAAGAGGCAAACTTTAAATACAGTTCTGTACAGATAAAATTCCCAGGACTTTAATGGTACTAAACTTGAAATATGGGGAGGACGCAAAAAACGACCAGCAGCGGATCAAAGATTCAACCTACGGCACAGACCAGGCGCAACACATCGACCTCAGGTGGGACAGAACCTCCATGGAAAGCATTACAATCAGCTATACAAGCCATCGACACTAAAGTTGAATCAATACTTCAGAGATTCGTAGAGCAAGGCAGCTAAAATCAGTGACGAAATAACACTGCTACATCGGTGGAGAAAGTGGCTACTCAAGCGTTAGCAACTACCTCGAAATTGGTTCAGGAAAATGCCCAGTTACGCTACAGGCTTGAGGCATTGGAAATTCTAACAGTGCCTCCATATTATTCGTATTGTAGGCCTACCCGGAGAAGGTACCGAGAGCAGAGCTTATTAACTTTTGAAAGTCTGGCTTCCTGAGGTATAAGCCTTTCACCAGAAGTATTAGTGGACAACCTATGGAAAGCTTTCAGAATAACACTCGGGCAGCAGGTCCAGCGGGAACTTACCAAGGGTGGTCCTCTTGGTTACTGCCAGCTCTACAGTGCGAGACATGATGTTACAAGCCTCAAGATCTGCTGAGGGACTGTCTTTCGAGGGGAATGTGGTGCATCTGTTCCCGGACCTCTCGTTTGCTACGAGGGCGAGACGGAAGAAATTTGATTCAGTCCGGGCTAGACTTAGAGCCTTGGGGATTTCCCACTCACTGTTGATGCCGACCAGACTTAGAATCCATTACAGGGGTAGCCTGTATCAGTTCAATGATCCGATGGAAGCGGGGAAAAAAGTCGAGGCCATTAGTAGGGAGTTTCAGGCCTCGGAGGCCCATCGACCCGAGGACTCGGATGATGAAGACACTTGATAACATTTTGAACTCGACCATGCCTGAACTTAAATACAATGTTTAATCTGCTGTTTTCCTCCCACAGTTAACCTGATGGACACCGTTAACAGGATTTTTATTACAAACTGGAAACTTCTCTTTCTTTGGGATAGTCAGGTTTTGAAATTTTGTTAAGGGGTTCCTCAACCAATGACTTGATATAGATTTAATGAAGAGGGAGCTGCTTATAAGGGCACTTAACATGTTAAGGTTTCATATTATAGAGTTGGGGACATATCAACACTGGATGTTGAAGTTAAAATCATTTTAAAAGGACATATTTTGGTTTTGTACCCCAAAAGCCTTAGATGGCTGTAGCCTTTCTTAGGTATATCACGGTATAATAAAGTAATCTGGATTTTCCCCCCATCTCCTAGACAACTCTGTATAAGTTTCTATTTAGACCTGAAGTACATTGGATGTATCTGTGCAACATGTGATGCCTTACAGATGGATGTAAATTAAGCTTGTTGTTTAATTAAAACAATAAACGTAAAGTTAAAAAAAAAAAAGAAAATGGCTGGTGAGGTGCCAAACACAGAGTTTTTAAAGGGGTTCATCAGGGGTGCCCCTTGAGTCCGCTCCTGTACATGCTTGCTTTAGACCCACTGTTGAGGGTAATTAATAGGTTCCCTTTGATAAGGGGAATTTCTGGAGAACTGGGGTTTCAGACCAGGATCGTTGCATATGCAGATGTTCTGTGTTTAATACTTTGTGATGGGATCTCAATACAAAATGCTTGTGCAGTAATAACAGCAATGGAGCCCATTATGGGTGCTCGAATTAATGAATCAAGAACTAAGTGTTTGAGCTTGGCAGGTTTTCCAGATGGTTTAGTTAAGGTGGGAGGATTTCCAGTTGAACAACAGCCGTGTAAAATATTGGGAATATCTATTATGGGGGTGTTGATAGTGCAGAATTTAATTGGCAGAAAGCTCTCCAAAATGGTTTTTCAAAAGTAACTGGCTGAAATCGATGGAAATGATCTAAACAAAAATGAATTTGGTTGATTAAATCTTTTTTTAATACCCTTTTTTTTATATTTAAGTAATATATGTTTCTGGCCAAAATATTTAAACTTCCTTGATGAGATGCTTTTTTAGTGATATTTGGGGAAGTAGATTGAACCCAATCAAACTCAATTTATTGTATTTGATCATAAAATCGGGAGGCTTAAAAATGATTAATCCAGTCCTTTTTTTCTTTTCATTTTTTTTATATTCCAATTTGGTACCTTTAGTTAAGTCTAGTGGAATTGTTTGGGTTTCTTCAGTGAGTAAAATGCTGCAGGGTATATTGCAGGAATGGAGAAGTGCTAATTCTGTGTGTAAAATTAAAAGAAGTCCACAACTGGCTCATAGATGGGATGGGGTTTTTGATAAAATTAGAGGTTGGAATGTTAGTTGGGAGTCGGTTAGTAGTATTTCCTGGAAGGAGTTATATACAAATATTTTACATCAATATTTTTAGATTATCCCTTTTCAAGTCTTTCTGATGTTACCTATTTGAATATTTCCAAATTTGTTACTAATCCTCGAATCCCAGTACATAAGTGGAGTACGGCATGGTTAGGGATGCACGGAAAGATCAATGTTTGTAATAATCAAAAATATAAAATTTTGCAAGATCGTTATTGTCAAAGGAGTGGGTGTACGTTGATCTTAGAAATTATGGAACATTTATACTTCCAGTGTCCCTATGCCATGGAATTTTGGGACATGGTGAAATGTCGTTGGAAAGGTCAAGTGCTAGTTCCTCCTTCTACTGAGATTTTATTTTATGGATTTTCTCATACTGTTCAGTCACAGGGGTTACTTAGCACTTTTCAAGTAATATGTTTCCTTTCTCTATTGGTTATGGATTTGTAGATGCTGGTTATTACTGCAACAACAGGTGATTTCGACTACTGAATTATTTTATATGCTAGAATGTGAGAATAGTCGTATTAAATTGCTTAAAAAAATCAAAATTTACATTACAGTATTGGGAGAGATTATGGCAGCCTTATGACTTTATTGTATAAGATGTATATTAAAGGCAACATGGTCTTTTCTGCTTCCATTTAGGTTTTTAGTGAGCATTTGTCATTTTCAGCCCTTATAATTATTGAATATTCTTTAGTTTTTTTCATTTGATTAGTCATTTATTAAGATTTTTCAGTTAGTTACATATCAATGTTTTATCTTGATTCTTATCTTTCAAGTGAAGTTATAGTATGTTGACTTGTTTTGCTTTTTAATGCTTTAATTCTCCTACTCTTTTGGAGGGAAGTGGGTGGGGGTTTTAGTTATTATGTTTTCTTTATGTATGGGGTTTCTGCATGAATTAAATACAGAATTGTCTACATTTTTGTTATTATTTCAATACAGAAATTCCCATACTCTTTTAGTAGGGAGTAGAGAGAAAGGGTATGGTTATAATGTTTTTTATGTTTGGGATTACTGTATGAATTAATACTTATTTATGTTCTTGTTTTTCCCTTTTTTTATGGTTTTGTATGATCTAATACTGATTTGTATATATTTTGTTATGATTTCAATAAAAAATTTCCCTACTGTTTTCAAAAAGTACCATAGGATCTTTAACATCCGCCTGAACTACAACCAGAACAGGCAGATTGGACCTCGGTTTAACGTCTCATCCGAAAGACGGCACCTCAGGAGTGCAGCACCCCCTCATGCTGCACTGCAGTGTCAGTATTGAGATATTAACCCAAGTGCCTGGTGTGGGGCCAGAACCCACAGCCTTCTGATCCCCCAGCCTCAGAGGCATGTGTGCTACCTGCTAAACCACTGACACTGCATGGATGCCGTGCTTCCATATTTAGCCAGAATGTGCGGTGCACCTGCTGTGCTTCTCAAAAATGCTCCATGCAAAGTTAGGCATGTCAGAGGATGGCCTAAATTGGCTGGCCACCCACAGGCAGGCTGAAAAACTGCAGACAGGTGATCCTGAGACAGCCCTCGGGGGTGCACCAGGAAGTGCTTCAGGCACCCATACACATCAGTCATGCCAGGATTTATGTACCCAAAGCCACAGGTGCCAGCACACCATGGGCACCACCCAGAGAGCTTCCCCAACACCACTCCTAGGATATGGACACCCAGCTGCCACATGCCAGTGCTGTCGGATGCTCCCCAGGCACACCAGTGAAGTACCCGGCCTCATTGCAGCACATGTGGCCTGCAAGGTGCCACCTGGTGGTGGCATGCACCCAGGGTTATGTCTGGGGCAGTAGTGCCCAGGTAGCCTGGTGGTACTAGTGACAGCATGGCTTGGGCCAGGGACTGACCTGTGGCACACACCCACAGAGGTACACCATAGGTGCACACAGGTGGGACCCACCCACTCGGGTACCTGGCCACCTTTTGCACACTGCCATTCCTTGCAGTTATCACCATGTTCCTGTCATATGAGGGTGTGTGGGGCACTGCATGTGACTGTCCACTGCATATGGAGCTGATGTATCACATGCATGTGGTATGCCGATCAGACTGTGTCACCCTGTGTCCTCCCCTGTTGCTTGTCCAGGTGGGCCCCTGTGTGGCCACTGTCCAGGTGGGCCCCATGTACCCCAGTATGACCTTGTACATTGCTATGGGTAATAGCACTGTACCCAGGCCAGTGCAGTTCACCCACCCACACGCAAACATTCCATCACACCTGCCTGCTAGGCTGCAGTACCTCCTGTTCACCTGTGTGGAGTGGTGGGGAAGCCCTGCAAAACTGGAACTACACATGCCTTGGGTATGCAAATGGCCTGAATACATTCCAGTAATGAGCTGCGCATGTGGGAAATGGGCTCAGAATGTGCAATGAGGTTATTTGCATATCCCGGCTGAATATTGCAATTTTGCGCATGCACAAGTTTGCATCGTGCATTTCCCTATGCTCCGCACAGGTCCCAGGTCACCTGCCATGCCACACATCTCCCACTGCACAATCGTGTATGTTCAGGATACTCAGTTGGACATGCGCAATCGCATCTTATGGTGCAAGTTTTGAATAGACCATTATTTTGTGCTGGCACATCCCAGTTGCACAGTGCAGGCACTTGCGCAATGCAACCTAGGACTTTTGAATATAGGGCCCCTGTTGTACCAATCAAATATGATGTGGGTGAGAGTGTGATAGTATGCAGCCTAGGACTTTTGAATATAGGGCCCCTGTTGTACCAATCAAATATGATGTGGGTGAGAGTGATAGTATGCAGCCTAGGACTTTTGAATATAGGGCCCTGTTGTACCAATCAAATATGATGTGGGTGAGAGTGTGATAGTATGCAGCCTAGGACTTTTGAATATAGGGCCCCTGTTGTACCAACCAAATATGATGTGGGTGAGAGTGTGATAGTATGCAGCCTAGGACTTTTGAATATAGGGCCCCTGTTGTACCAATCAAATATGATGTGGGTGAGAGTGTGATAGTATGCAGCCTAGGACTTTTGAATATAGGGCCCCAGTCGTACCAATCAAATATGATGTGGGTGAGAGTGTGATAGTAGAAATATCTTCACTTGCTATATTTGACTTTCTCTGACCTAACTCGTGGCTTCACCACTTGTGAGAAAAAAGAACGTAGCAACCGCTGTAGCACAAAGCCATACACTCTTGTTTCTTGTTGAAGTTTCAATATTTTATTTCTGACTTTAAAAGTATCCCAACATTTCCCCAATCAATGGCTTCTTCTGGGGAACTATCAATTAATTAAAGACATCTTTAGTATATTTATTATACATCCATTCTCAGTTACATATTACTGAATACAAATTAGACTGTGATCTTATGTAAATCAGTAACAAAATGAACTCATAACTTGTTTAGAGATCCATTCTCTCTGTATATTTTAATTAAATTATAAACATTCTGAAATTATTAGCATCAATTCCCAGATATTATACTAGCCCTACTAGTAATCATATATGCCTAAAAGGCTACCTACTTTTAACTCTGGCTCAAACCTCTCTTGTCTGACACATCATTATCTCTTAGGACTAAAGACAATGTGTAAATGCAAATCTAACAGATATTTGACTCATTAAGCTGGATAACCACATTCTTGCACTTAAATGTTTTCTTTTGTTTCTCTCCTTGAATTGATACTCAAACATACTCGCTTTTGTAATTATAAACCAGCCATCATTCGGCTCTAATAATACGCTAAAGCATTTTAGCTTGTGTGGTTGAAATCCACTTGTTTAGCATTCACTCCTATTATGTGTTGCCAAAGAAAGTTAAATGAGCTTACTTCATAAACTCTGGAGACTGAAATATTTCTCCCTTACTCTGCTTTCATTTCTGTCTCAATACTGTGATATCTCGAAACCTAAAACAGAGATAGTGTGCTTTATATATCACCTCAAATAGGATCTATTCCATTCCCATTTAAACATTCTCAGTTTATTTACCTCAATATTAGGTCCACGAGAGTAAATATTTGTGTGTGTTCAGCCACATTTAAAATGTTCTTCACAAACTTATGTTGAAAAAATTAACGTTGTCAAAACATTATTGTATTAAAAGTATGATAGAGCCTACGAGGGCTGTGCATGCCTACAGGTAAATGTTGTGCGGTTCCAGCATAAGCTTGTCCTTTTCAATATCTTATATTGCACTTTTCCTGCATTGCAAAGCGAGAGCTTTCCTTTAGTGTTATGAAGCATAAGTATGTTTCAAAGACCAAATCAGGTTAAAATAATTCAATTTCAGGGGGCGCTGATGAGCAGTTAGCTGAACGGATGTGGGACTCCATGCTGCTCCCTCCTTACAGCCTAAAAGTTAAATATTAAATAGAAAAAGTGCCGTAGTCTGCAGAAATTCGTTCCTTGCAATACAGGAAGGCAGGATGGATGAATATCTAACCCCGGGATCCTCGAAGAGTCAAAGAAATGCCGCAAAAAATGCGAAGAAAGGGGGAGATGGTGGCGGCCTAGTCTCGTTGTCGGTGGCTGAGTTTGCTCCTTTGGGAAGAGAAGTTGCGGGCCAAGTTATCGCAGCATTGGAACCCAGATTAATAAAGTTGGAGGGGAAACTGGACCTGAAGCTCCAAGAAATTCAGGAGCAGCAAGTAGTGCAAGCGGGTAGGATAACAGAGATGGAAGAAAGGATTTCGCATGTCAAGGATGAACTGCTGGTGACCCCTGGACAGGTAGCGGCCCTCGGAAAGGAACTGGGTGATCTAAAAGAAGCGTTCGACTACCAAGAAAATTATCACCACCGACTTAACTTGTGGCTAAGAGGTCTGCCAGAGGGTATGGAGGGGGAGAGTGCGATTGACTTCTGTGCATGGGTGCTGCCTGGATTATTGGCCATACAATCCACAAAAGGAAAGTTCAAACTCGAAAGAGCTCACAGGGCTGTGATGCCCAAGCTGCCAAAGGACCAGCCGCCAAGACAGATAATCTTCTGGTTTCACCACTTCCAAGACAGGGAGGTGGTGTTGAAGGCTTTTCGAGAAAAGGGAAATGTGGAGTATGAGGGCCACCATCTCTACATGTCACAGGATTACTTGGCCCGATTGTTAAAGAGGAGGAAAGTGTTCAACAATACTATGCAGCAGCTACGAGATCTTCAGGTTGAGAATTTCCTGGTGTATCCGGCCACCCTGAAAATAAAGCATGAAGGAGCCACGTACTCATTCTGGGAGGTTGAAAAGGCTGAGGAATTTGTTAGGAACCTAAGGCAGAAACTGCGTTGAACATCGGATAAAATGGAACAGGGTACTGTTTGATCAACCATGTAGAAGGAGGAGAGACTGTGTTCTTTGTTTGCCTTGACTGTGTTGTGTTTAAAAGTTTCATTTCTAAGGACTGTGCTGGAGAAGAATGATCATTTTTTACCCTTGGTGCTTCTTTGGATGGACTGGGACCCTGTGGACTTACCCGCTCACCGGACTTCCTTACTACTCGCAGAGTGGACCGAAGGGGGCACATGGAGAGGCTGAGTGGAGCACCACTTCATGGCGGGAGCCAATATTGCACAGAAGGAGCATTCAGGAGTGAGAAGAGGAATGTCCGAGGTGAGTGAGATGGCAGACGCTGATCCAAAAGTGTGTGGGTGCAGGTAGGAGGGCGAGCGGGGAGAAGAGCTTAGCATGGTGGTTATTTGGCATGGCTTATCCTCCCTGCTTGCTTTAACTTGTAGCCCCGGTCATCCATTTTAGAGAACCAGATTGATGCATGAAAGGGGAGAAGCTGATGTGGGGAGGAGGAAGGAGACAGGGGAAGAGTTTCACACTGAAAAGGAAGGAGACTCCGAGTGAGGTAGGAGTGGGAAAGAAATGGTGAGGAAAGTGGGGTGATGTAATGAAGGCAACTGCAAGGGGGGCACCTAACATTGCTAGATTACAGGACAAGGGAGACAAGATGAAAGTGGCTGTGGAGGGTGGGTGTGGGAGCTCTTTATCAGTATCTGGAGATGAGCAGACACTAGTCGGGAAACTAATAGTGTCTAGGAAGGAGAGAAATACAAGGGGGTGTATGTCCCGAGAGGAGGATATGGGGTGAGGAGGAGGGTGGAAGTGGTGGAGGAGGTAATGGATATGTGAGACAGAGGGAGCAGTGTATTGAGAAGGGATGCGTGTACCAGACCTGGGACAGAAGGGTGGGAATAGGTAGTGTATAGGTTGGGGGTGGTAGGCATGGGGAGGGGTGGACGGGGAAGTGGGATAGAGGGAGACTGTAAAAGTTATATGTTTGAGTTGTTGTTAAGACTGTTTGTTTTGATGATGTTATCTTTTTTTTGAACAAAGTGCAACCAAAGAAATTAAGTATGAGAGGTAGTCATGCTCTCATTGGTAAATGTGAAGATGGAAGAAAAAGAACACTATATTTCAATGTCTGTTAACTAAAGTATTAATGTGGTCACTTGGAATGTCCGAGGTATTATAAATCCAGTAAAGAGGTCTATGCTGTTGACAGCCCTCAAAAGAGTGGGGGCCCAGGTAGCTCTGTTACAAGAAATGCATCTAACAGAGGTGGAGCATGCCAAACTGGCTCGAGGGTGGGTGGGAAAGTGCTATGCGGCATCTGCTTCAGTGCATAAAAGAGGTGTAGCCATTTTGATACATAAAGCCCTGCACTTAGAGGTACAGAGGGTGATTAGAGGTGCCAAGGAGGGAAGATATATTTTTATATCGGGGTCCTTGAAGGGGGCGCAAATTACTTTGGGATCGGTGTATGCCCCTGCAGTTTATGACCACCAATTTTATACCTCTCTGCTGGATTTATTGGTTTGGGAGCAATTCCGGGTTTAATAATTGGGGGATCTGAATTGGACAATGGACTCAAAACTGGACCATCCAAGAGAAAGGGAGGACATGAGGGTGGATGCAACAGTGGCAAGAGGGAATGGCGGAATTAGATTTAGTGGATGTGGTGAGCAGCAAATCCGGGAGTGAGAGTACACTTTTATTTGAATCCCATAAGGCGTGGACATGGATTTAGATTACATCTCATACAAGAGGGGAGTATGGTATGGGAGATTCAACACAGCCTTATACATGTGTTGGACCACGCAATTGTGGTGTTGAAAATACGAGGTAGGGAGAAACAGGGGTCCCCCTCCCCATGGAAATTCCCCATATATGTGGCTCAGAATGAGGAGTTTAAGAAGCATTTGGAGGAGAGCTGGGATCTTTTTATGGCAACAAATGACAAAGAGGAGGTCTTGAGAGATATGCTATGGGAAATGGGCAAGGTGTTTATGAGGGGAGCAATTATAGAGAACATGTCATGGATAAAGAGGAAACGGCAGGCACAGAGGAGTGAACTGGAAAGTAAATTAAAAGAGTTAGAGCTGAGGGTGGCGCGAGGGGAACAGGGGAGGCCATCCAGTCCTTGGACATGGTGAGGGAGGCCTTGAATGCCTACTTGAGGACAGAAGCAGGGAGAACTTGTTTATTTAACAAGAGGTATATATTTGAATAGGGAAATAAACCAGGGCCAATGGTGGTTAATCTTATGAAGGGTGGTAAGAAGATGGGCAGAATTTTTAGGTGTGAAGGATGAGCAGGAACTCTGCAGAGCAAGGATAAGGGGATGCAGGCGCATTTCCTCTTTTCAACAATTATATCGAGCGGGAGATATAGGAATGAGAGAAAGAATGTTAGAGTTTTGGGGGAATATCAAAGTACTGAAAGACACGCAGACACAGAGGGAAGAGCTGGGAAAACCAATAATGGTGGAGGAGGTGATGCAGGCTATCCAAAAATTACAGAAGGGAAAAGCTAGTGGGCGGATGGATACAGTGGAGTATTACAAGTTGATGGGGCCCAAACTGCAGGGTACTGAAAAGTGTTTCAACAAAAGAAGAGAGGGAGAGGTCGGTTTGCCAGACACGTGTTATGATGCTTATATGCCTCATACCAAAGGAGGAAAAGACCCACCTCTGTACCTCATATTGGCGATATCATTGTTGAATTGTGATTTGAAGATATTGGCTAAAGTGTTGGCCAATAGGCTAGAAGAGATACTCCCGGGGCTGGTTCACCCAGACCAAACCGGGTTTATTAAAGGAAGACAGTCATATCATAATATTAGGCGGTTGCTTAATGTGCTATGGAGAGCAAACAGGGGAAAGGAAGATATAGGGATTCTCTCAATGGAGGCGGGAAAAAGCGTTTGACAGGGTGGAATGGGGCTACCTGTTTGAAATAATGGGGAGGTTTGGTCTGGGTGAGCCATTTCTGGGATGGGTAAAGGCGATGTATAAGCGGCCCCGAGCGCAGGTGTTAGTGAATGGCAGTAGATTAGAGAGGTTCAATTTGGAGAGGGGTACAAGGCAGGGCTGCCCGCTTTCTTCCCTGTTGTTCACGCTTACAATCAAACCTTTGGCTGTAGCAATTAGAGACTGTGAGAGAATACAGGGGATGGGGGGGAAGGTAAAACACAGCATAAATTGGCAGTATATGCAGATGATATGCTGCTGTTCTTAAAGGATCCAAAACAGTCGGTACCCCCTCTCTTGTCACTGGTGGAGGAGTTTGGTGCCTTCTCGGGCTATAAGATTAATTCAGGAAAGTCGGAAGTAATGTGGCATAAGGGATCTGGAGATGAGGTAGGACAGTGGGAGCTAAAGATGGTGGGGACGGGCCTGACGTACTTAGGGGTACAGGTAGGTAGATCCTTGGGGTCCCTGTATAATTTGAATTACACCAAATTGATAAGAATCATTGAGGTGGATCTTAGGAGGTGGATGCAACTACCCTTATCGTGGCTGGGCAGAATCACTATTATAAAAATGAATGTGCTGCCTAGGATCTTGTATTGGTTGCAAATGTTACACCTGGGGCTGACTAGGGAGGACATACACAGGATGGAGAGGGCCTTCAATTCCTTTGTTTGGAAAGGGAAGCCCCCAAGGATTAGCTTGGAAAGGTTGATGGCGGATAGAGAGAGGGAGGAGGCCTAAATTTCCCAGATTTGGGAAACTATTTCTTGACCAAACAGCAAAGATATATGGTGGACTGGGTGCATAGACCTAAGGTGGCCAGCTGGGTTGAACTGGAACAGGAGACGGCCCAGGGCAAGATAACAGCATATCTTCACAGCAAAGGACTGAGGGAGTATAGAATGGGAAAAGAAGTTAACCCCCTAGTAGTGCAGGTATTGTTAGCCTGGAATGTGCTAAGGAGAAAAGAATGGACACAAGGTAAGGAGACATTGCTAATGCTTGTGGTGGGTAATCCCTATTTTTTACCAGGGTTAGAAGATAAAGGTTACCGGGAATGGGAACAAAAAGGAATAAGGAGTTTGGGACATCTATTGGTAGGAGGGCAGCTTTGTTCATTGCAAGAACTTCAGGAAGTAGTAGGGGGTGGTGGAAGAGATAGGTTCAGGTATCTACAAATAAGGGCATATATGGGAAGCTTGGGAAAGGAGGATAAGGGGTTGTATGAGGTAGACCCAGTGAAGGCAATGATTTATGCAGCTCAGGACCGAGGAAAGGATTCATAGGCTGGGTGGTGAAAAGAGGAAAGCATATACTCCCCGATAGGACGGTGAGAAGAAAAAAGTTGTGGGAAAGGGACCTCGGTAGATGCATTACGGATAAGAACTGGAAATTACTGCTCCATATGCATTCTGGGATCATGGCCTGCAATAAATATAAGAAGGTGTATTTTAAATTTATTCACAGGGTGTACCACCCTCTGGTGATTGTGCATAAGGCACACCCTGAAGTGTCACCTTTATGTGGAAGGTGTGATATGGGAAGGGGGACGTACATGCATTGTTTTTGGGAATGCCCGGTATTGCAGAAATATTGGAGGGAGGTGGTGTCCAGGGTGGGGAGGATTGTTGGGAGGTACTTACCATTAGATCACCTGGGCTGCCTATTCGGTGTGGAATATGGATTGGAAGAAGAGTGGACGTTGCTTCCTAGAAGGATTAGGGTACTTTACGTTCTAGCGCATCATGGGATTAAAAATACTTGGGTCTCACAAGTTACACCAACTGTGCAAGTTTGGTGGAAGATGGTGCTACAGACACTGGGGTTGGAGAGGCTAACCTATATGATAGGGGGAGGGAGGATGGATTTACAAGGAGCTGGGCCCTGTTCTTAGCTTCTCTATCGGTGGAGAAGAGATGGATATTATGGGAAGGCACAGTAAGCTGAGGGAGAGGAGATTGGAGAGGAATTACGTATGGAAGGAAGAAAGCATGGTTAAAAAGGAATGGGATTTGCCTGAAGGGGGATAAAAGGGAAGAAAATGATAACAAATGACACAGGTGACCTGCGAATAATGAGAAAGGAAAAGGGGAGAATTTTGAGAGCATGATTATACTGGTTGCGCTATTAACTTGTGTGGTGTATATGTATTGAAATTAAGTGAAATGGTTGATTATAATTTATTATCTTTTTATAGGAATTAGTGTGTTGCATATTTGTCTGTTTGTTGTACTTTTGAAAAGCAAATAAAAATATTACACAAAAAAAAATTCAATTTCAAAGTAAAGTTTCATTCATACTGTTTCAAAAAACCAAAAGCAGCTTACTTCTGGTGTTTTGTGTTTCCCTTCTGCGTACTTCCTGACTCGATGTGGCAGCAAGAGCGAAGAGACAGCCCAACCCACTTATACCTGCATGGGAGCGCATGCTGATGAAATCAGCAGACGTGATGACAAGAGTTATTGCAGGCAACGAATGCTGTGTGGCAGTCGCTTTACCTTGCGGATATAGGGGCTAGTGGTGGTCAGATAATTATGGCTGTGGCTTGTCTGTCTTTCTATAGTTTTCCAGATCAAATTTTCTTAAAACTCTTTTTGGTTATGTTACTAGATTGAGTGCTCTTTAGTTTTCTTCAGCCATGCTCATGTGAAAACCTAAAAGATACACGCTTGAAGTGGAATAGGAAAATGGGGGTGAGGGAAGGTTGGAGAGCGAGGGAAAAGATATGTTACTGCTGATCTTACAAAACCACATTCATCAACAGACCTGCCAGTTTATTTCTTCTTTAAGGCCCCACCTATTGTGGTAGGTGCCTAATTCATAGATTCAGCAAGTTTCTTTACTTTCAAGGATTTTTTTTAAAGTTTCCTCCTCTTTCGGGTTTCACTACAAATTCCAAGCCCCAGAATCTTTACTGAACTGCTGTATGATCTCGTTCTGTAAAGTGGCACACCACTGGTGAATTTTCATCTTTTAATCTGATTTTACTCTTATGCTCTAATATACATTTCTTTAACTCCAGTCACTTGGCCCACATAAAGATGTTCACAGGGGCATTGTAATATATATAGCACTCCTATTGAGTTACAATCTATATGTTGTTTAATAACATATTATTTTCCTGTGTATGGATGTTTAAATAATTTCTTCCATGATGTGTTTCCACATGCTACACGCCTATTGCAGGGAAACATCCCATTTTTGAGGGGCCCTAATAGTAACTGTCCCTGCTTGGGTTTCTCATAATTATGCACCGTTTTGACCAGACGGTCCTTAATGCTTGGTGCTTTCTTGGATGTGACAAACGGTCTATTTATAAAAATATTTTCAGTTTCAGGTGTATTCTAAAGGAATAATGCATGACAGGGTGTGTGTCGTGCTGGGATAACGCCACACCTGGGGGATGGGCACAAGGCCGCAGGCCAAGTGCGTCCAATGCCCCAGGCGTGCTATATCCAGCACGACACACACCCTGGAATGCATTATTCCTATTATACAATGGCTTGTTGTTATATATGGAATAAAAATAATTTTAAAGAATGTTTTTATTAGTGTGGAAAAATATTTTTGTTTCTTAAGAGGAGATGCATAAAAAGAGAATAAGATCTTAAAAAAGTATCCTCAATTGGTTCACAGTGCTGAGACTAGACCCGTGGTGTTATGCTGGGATAACGCCATGGGTCCAGCCCCAGACTGACCAATCACAGTCAAAGATTCTTTCTTGCCATTGTATAATGTAGAATATGTCAATGTTCACCACTTGTGAGGTCAGAAAGTCAAGTACTGCTCATGAAGATATTTCTACTGTCTCGCTCTCACCCATGTCATATCCCATGTATAGATGATAGTGTATGAGCAATCACCACAACAATGCTATTTTTCAATCGAGAGATTTTCGTGGTAACAAGAGACCTTGAGAGTGCAGCTCGAGAGGTCTCTTTACCACGGAAATCTCAAGATTGAAAAATAGCCTTGTTGTGTATGATTGCTCATACACAGTCTTTTTCAGTGTATGGACAAACATAAAATGAAGACAGTGTCCTTACTTTTGCATTTTCTTTAGCGCAGCTCTCTCCCGGGGCCAGTCTCACCACTGCAGCCATTTCAAGAGGAGCACAGGATCACAGAACGTGCATGCGCGAAGGCGTGCAGCACAACAAACAAAGTGATGTAGCTACTGCAGCACAATAACGCTGTTCTAGGCGTGGATTTCCATTCAGACTATATGTGTGTGTGTGTATATATACTGTATATATATATATTATATATATCTTTGCAAAAAACTTCATTAATGCACTAGTTAGGGTGGTATCTAGTGGTAAGAGCGTTCACTATTGAGCGCACACCCAAGAAGTGACTCAATATGGATTGCCTTATCAGGCGGCAACCAGATGGGGTGAAATGACGACTGCAGGTATAGCGACATCCTGTTGCTATATATACACACACTATCACGGGAGGAGGATGGGCGAGCAGAGTGGAAGGGGAGGGAGGGTTTGTGTGGTGTGTTGTGGCGATGGGCTGCTGAGCTGCCCCATGGCGTGGTGGGTGGTTTGCAGGCTTCAGCTGCGAGAGTGCCGAGTTCGGGTCTGGGAGTGTATACATTTTGTTGCGCCTGGCCCAACCTTTTTTTTAAATTTGCAACCCTCCGACATGCATCCCCTGGAGTTGAGAAATCCTTTAGTGGGAGGAGGGTGCGGAGGTGCAGCCCCCATAAACATAAAAATGTAAGTCCCGGTGCCCTTTTTGTTGGGGTGTACATCTGTGAAATTGATTTCGCTGATGTACATTCGCTCATAATGTGATCACCTTTGTGCAATCACTCTTATCACATAGAACCAGTTAGGGTTAAACCGACAAAAGTAGGGAAATGTGGCATGAGGGTTTCCAACCCTAACACCCCACCCCCACCCTGCAGGCAGCAATAGGAAAAAGCATTAGGACTTGACCTCTCCTGTATCTTCGCAAATCAGGTGTGTGGTGTGCCTTAGGAATGACAGCCCTAATGCTCACCCCATTCTTATGTACTCTACACAACTCAGCTTCTTTAATGATGGAACGGGGTGAGTGTTAGGAATGACAACCCGAGGCACACACTTGATCTGCAAGATGCAGGAGAAGTCAAACCGTGTGGTTTTTCCTGTTGCTGCCCTGCAGGGTGGGAGTGGGGTGTTAGGAGGTGGCTCATGCTACAGCCATTCTTTGTCAGTTTAACTCTAACTAGTGTATTAATGAAGTTTTTTACAATGATAGGGGAATACATAGCTACAACGGGGAATACATAGCCACAAAGGTGGATTTAAACTAGGTGGGAAGGTGGTGAGTGACAGATGGTAGGCGAGGATCCCAGAGAGGGGAGCCAAACAAGCTTACCCCCCCAGGCTAGCAGGGAGGAACTTGGAGCAGTGGCACAGGGGGGGTATTAGGAAGGGGGTAATTCAGGGAGAGGAGAGGACAGAGATGGGTTGGAGGGTGGTCTCACTGAATGCAAGAAGCCTTGGTAACAAATCAGCAGAATTACAGGCTCTCTTGGCAATTGGAAGAGTGGACATTGAGGCCATCACGGAAACATGGGCCATCCAGTATCAGGAAAGGGATTTGATTATCCTAGGGTATAGGATATTCAGGAAGGATAGGGCTAAGGGAGATGGGGGCATGACAATATATGTATAGGAGGGGATAGTGTGCATAAGGGAGGAGGGGAGGAAGGCAGAACAGAGGCCCTATGGATGCAGTTTCAAGGCTCAAAAAGTAGGACACTGAGGATGGGGGTGGGGTACAGGCTGCCAGCCCAAGGGGATGATCTGGATAGGGAGTTAGCTGAGCAAATCAGAAGGGTCTGTAGGAAAGGGAATGCTGTGGTGGTGGTGGACTTCAACCTACCGGGGGTGGAGTGGAGCACCCCAACCACCAAGAGTGCAAGGGAGCAGGTCTTACTAGAGGCATTTCAGGACAGCTTCCTAGTGCAGTTGGTCAGTGAGCCAACTATACTGGATAGGAATCTAGACCTGGTTCTATCAAATGGGGAGGCTGTAAGGGATCTGGAGGTGAAAGGCCCTCTGGCTGGGAGTGACTGCCACATGGTATGGTTTACACTCAACATGGGCAGGGAAGCAGGAGTTATGGGTACCAGAGTGATAGACTTTAAGGGGGTGGACTTTAAAAGGATGGGGGAAATTTGGGCCAGGCATCTGGTGGAAATTCAGTCGTGCATGGATGCTAGCCAAAAATGGGATATTATTAAGAAAGGGCTGGTGGAGGTTACTCTGAAATGTACAAGAACAAGGAGTAAGAAGAGAGGGGCAAAAAAACTCAGCTGGCTGACACAGGAGGTCATGGAAGAGGTGAGGGCCACAAAAAGGCATTTCAGAAACTCAAGAAATGGGGGATAACGGGAGGTATTCCCCGATGTGGGAGTGACCATGCCACGGTCTGGTTTTCCTGGACCTAGGAGGGGATGAAAACTGCACAAAGATGGTGGTAATTGACTTTAGGGGTGCGGACTTCAGGGGCATGGGAAGGATTCTTAAGGGTTATTTGGACAGGATAAGGCCAGGCATGGATGCTGACAGTAGGTGGGAGATCATTAGGAGGGGGATACTGGAGGCTACCAAGTCCTGTGCAAGGGTAAAGTGCAAATTCAGTAGGTCCAGAAAACCATGTTGGTGGACCCAGGAGGTTCAGGAGGCAGTGAGGGAAAAGAAGGCTACCTTTAGGCACTTCAAGTGCTCAAGGAGAGAAAGGGATCGGGGAAGTATGAACTGATGTCCAGAAGGGTCACCAGGGTGGTAAGATCGGCTAAGGCAAGGATGGAGCAGAACCTAGCCAGGGAAATCAGAAAGGGGAACAAGGGGTTCTTTAGATATGTAGAAGAGAAAAGGAAAGTGAGGGGGCAGATTAGCAGGATTAGGACAGGGGAGGGATGGGCACAGGAGGCGGGCGAGCAGGTCGAGGTGCTATATGAGTACTTTGCCTCAGTTTTTATCAGAGGATGGGGGGGCTGCACCTCTCAATGGGAGAGATGGTGAACCTGCAAAAGAGGCAGGACCCTTATAGGCCAGGAGCCCAGCCGAGTCTAGGGAGGGTGATGGGCCAGCACTGTCAGGTGAGGAGCAGGAAGAACAGGTGGCAAAGGGGGAGGTTAAAATCCCAGTTGATAGGGTGAGGGAAGCCCTCAGGTCCCTAAGGACTGAGAAAGCTCCGGGACTGGACAAGATGCGTCCCAGGGTGCTGAGGGAATTTGTGGATGTCCTGGCGGACCCCGTGGTGGAGCTTTTCAACATCTCTCTGCAGACGGGATGGGTACCCCATGACTGGAGGGTGGCCCTTATTCGTGCCTATCCACAAGGGTAGATCAAGAGAGGAGATGGGGAACTACAGGCCCGTTAGCCTGATATCCATGGTGGGCAAGGTGATGGAGGGTATTATCAAGGAAAGACTTGGGGGGGGGGGAAGCTGGAGCAAATAAGTTACCTGGATGATAGACAGCATGGCTTCATCCCGGGAATATCGTGTCAGACAAACCTTGTGGAGTTCTACGATTGGGTGACGAGTGCCCTGGACCAGGCTAGGCCAGTGGACGTCCTCTTTCTGGACTTCAGCAAGCCGTTTGATTCTGTAACCCACGGTGGCCTGCTGGCTAAGCTGGGGGAAATGGGGTTGGGGAGGCAGACGATCAGGTGGATAGGAAATTGGCTTTTGGAGTGTACCCAGAGGGTGGTGGTTGGAGGGATAGTCTCATCCCCAAGGAAGGTCATTAGTGGGGTCTCCCAGGGATCAGTACTGGGGCCACTCCTGTTAAACGTCTATGTCTCTGACATAAGGAAGGGTATCAGGAGTGAAATGAGTCTCTTTGCAGATGACTTGAAGCTGGGAGCGGTGGTGGATGGGAAGGGGGAGTGGCCCTGCAGGAGGACCTGAAGGCACTGGAGAGGTGGTCGAGTAAGTGAGGACTGAAATTCAATGCAGGGTTCTGCACCTGGGAGCCAGAAACCCAGGCCAAGTGTACACCCTGGGGGGAGGCACACTACAAGTCTCGAGGGGCGAGAGGGATCTGGGGGTGGTGGTGGATGTTAAAATGAACAACTCTGAGACTTGTAGGAGGGCAGCAGCCAAGGCCAATAGGATGCTGGGATGCATCGCTAGGGGGATTACCTCCAGAAGGAGGGAAGTGATCCTCCCTCTGTATTGCTGCCTGGTTAGGCCGCACCTCGAGTACTGTGTGCAGTTCTGGCGGACGCATCTAAAAACGGACATTGCACTCCTGGAGAGGGTCCAGAGGAGGGCAACCAAGATGATCTGAAGCATGGAGGAAAGGACCTATGGGGAAAGACTTGAGGAGCTCAATATGTACACCCTGGAGGAGAGGAGGGATGGGGGACATGATAGAGGTCTTTAAGTACATAAAGGGGATTAATAAGGGAGGCTCAGACAGGGTGTTCCAAATAAAAAAGGGGCAATCAGAGGGCTCGTGTTGAAGCTGGGGGGGGACTTCGGGGGGAGAGAAGAAGGTGTTACTTCACTGACAGGGTGGTGGAACCATGGAATGTGCTGCCCAAGGGACCGGTGGAGGCTGATTCTGTGGAGGGGTTCAAGAGGGGCTGGGACAGGTATAGGGGGAGGGCGAAGCTGAGGAAGTCCAATACTGGGGAAATATCCTGGAAAGGGGATGGGGAAACCCAAGGGGGTGAGGGGGACAGCAAAATGGGCGCCCAGTATGGGCGCTGACTATCAAGCAGACACGAAAGACCATAAGGCCTATTCTGCTGCCATTTTAGTATGTATGTAGTATATGAAGAAGTCCAGGGAGGTTACTAGGCTGGTCAGAGTGGCCAAGGCTTCCAGGGAGCTGAGACTGGTGCAGGGCATTAAGGATGGAGAAAAGGACTTCTTCAGATACATCAGTGAAAGACAGAAAAATGAAGATCAGATTGTGAGGATGGGTGGAGAAGGGGGAGGACCAGGCAGAGGCACTGAATGATTACTTCTGCTCTGTGTTCACGAGGGAGAAAGGGGGGCAGATACCACCTGGGAGAGGAGGAATAGGTGGGGGTGACTAATACAGGGATTACAGAGGATAGGGTACTGAAAGGATTAAGGGCTCTGAGTGGGAATAAGGTACCAGATCCAGACAGCATTCACCCTAGGGTACTTAGGGAACTAGTGGAGATCCTGGCAGGACCACTGGCTGACCTGTTCAATACCTCCTTGGACACTGGATGCGTAGCACAGGACTGGAGGATAGCTCATGTGGTACCCATTCATAAAAGTGGACCTAAGGATGAACCAGGGAACTGCAGACCAGTAAGCCTCACATCAATTGTGGGAAAACTCATGGAGAAGATCCTAAAAGAGAGGCTGGGGACCTATTTGGAAATCAGTGTTCTCCGGGATGGTCAGCAGCATGGGTTTGTCTTGGGAAGATCCTGCCAGATAAACCCAATTGAGTATTATAACTGGGTGACATTTGATTCCATGCCACATGGAAGGCTGGGGGGAAGTTGGAATATATAGGGGTGGGAACAAAGATGGTAATTTGGATTACCAATTGGCTGAAGGGAAGGCAGCAAGGGGTGGTGGTGGGGAACTCTCATCACCAAGGGATGTGATGAGTGGGGTTTCACAGGGATCAGTATTGGGACTGGTGTTGTTCGGGATATTTATAGCTGATATCGCCCATGGGGTCTAGAGTAAGATCAGTCTCTTCGTAGATGAAACAAAGATGGGAGCCATGGTAGATGACATCGGAGGGTGGAGGGGGCTGCTGGAGGACCTGACCAAACTACAGGAGTGGTCGGATGCATGGCAGTTGGGGTTTAACACCAAAAAGTGCAAGGTCTTTCACTTCGGGGGTAACAACCCGGGGAGGAACTATCAACTGGGGGGTGTACAGCTAGAATGTACTGATGAGGAAAATGATCTTGGGGTGCTTATAATGGGGAGTATGAACAACTCAGCTCAGTGCAGGAAGGTGGCAGCAAAAGCCAACAGGATGCTGGGGTGTACAGCGCGGGAACTCTCCTCCAGAAATAGGGAGGTGATCCTGCCCCTCTACAGGTCACTGGTAAGGCCACACCCAGAATACTGTGCGCAGTACTGGCACCCATTCATAAAGAAGGACATCAGATTGTTGGAAGGTGTACAGCAGAGGGCGGCAAAGATGATCCAAGGATTGGAGAGATATTCCTATGAGGAGAGGCTGGGTGAGCTGAACATGTATTCCCTGGAGGAGAGGAGGGATAGGGGAAACATGATCAAAACCTTTAAATACTTAAAGGGAATAACAAGACTAGTAAAGAAGGGATTTTCCAGATTAGAAGGGGGAGAGTCATGTGGAGGCACCAGATGAGACTGGAAGGGGGAAGATTCAGGAGGAAAGTCAGGAGACATTATTTCACTGACAGGGTGATAGACAAGTGGAATACTCTGCCGAAGGAGGTAGTAGCCTGTAGCAGGGTAGACAGTTTTAAGAGGGGATGGGACAGAGTGGGGGGAGGTAATTACGAGGAGGGGAGGGGCGGCTGTAGCAGCTGCAAGTTGAGGGGCTAGCTGCACAATTGAGCAGACTCGATAGACTGCGAGGACTGTTTCTGCTGGTGTTTTTGTATGTTCGTATGTGTTAGGGTTGGGAACCATAACGCCACATTTCCCTGCTTTTGTCGGTTTAACCCTAACTAGTGCATTAACAAAGTTTTTTGCAATGAATTTCCTTACTTTTTGAGATAGTATAATTATATCTTCATTTGCTTGTGGGAGCACAGGGCCCAGAGGCCCTGCACTCACCTCCGTCCATGGATGCATATGAGTATGTTGCTGTGAAAGCATGGGGCCCAGAGGGCCCCACATTTGCATTTGTGCCAACACAGCAACTTATTTCCTACATTGTATGGCATGTTAAATTTCCAATGTTTTCTTATGGGAATTTTTTTTATTTATTTTGTATGCATTTTTATATTATCCCAAAATCACGGGGGGGGGGGGAGTATGTGTTATCCTTGTAGTACTTGTTAAGACCTTTGTTTTGATATATAGATTGTCCATTAAGTCCAAATATTGAACATTGCCTTGTTTTGCCGATGGGGAGTAAATGGAAAGTTTTTTGCGTTTTTTTTTGTTAATGATTTGTTGTTGCTGATACACCCTGCAAGCCTTCACAATTAACACTTTCGGTGGATGCGATAAAACAGAGACATCATAAACTGATATTCTTTTACCAGTCTTTGTTGACAAAAGACCAAACTCTGAATAGAATACAGTTTAATTCACTTTTGAAGAAGAGGCTTTGCATTTGTTTTTAGAGAACTAGTATGGCTTAGTCATTAAAATGATTTAACTATTCTGAACTTTTGAGCTCGGCTGCCACTGTGTGGTACCCTATTGTCTCTGGAGACAGAATACGTGCTGTACTGTACATTAACGTGTATATGTTGCTACTTTGCTATATACATGCACAAGTAGAAGTGTCATTACCAGGACTGTAGATGGTTTTGACTTTCATCAATACCAGTCAGCATGAACATTTAATACATACAATACATGCTGATTCAGTATAAACTCTGTCAATACAACATTATGTTTGGTACCTCAACTGTTGGGGCTGGCAGTATAACCTAGAAGTTAGAGTAACAAGCTGAAAATGAGCTTGGTATATCCAACTGACCTGGTTTGATTCCCACAGCCTCCAGAGACATACTGTGCGACTCTGAACAAGTGACTTAACCACCCCAGTGCTCCCGGGTCACCTCTGAAAACAGGCACTTGTGCCTAGCAGGCCTCACCTGGTTACCAAAGAATAAAAAAATGTATACATATATTCACTTCAAGAAACAGTATATGGCAAATTAAGTAGTGCTGTGACTTCCAGGTACTGCACTGTATGAATGCTGCAAGTCTGTAATTCCTGAAGAGCTGACAAGTCTAACTTTTTTTTATATCACGCTGATTACAAGTCTTTGTGTCTCATGCAGGGCTATTTTCGTTTTTTAAAACAGTGCTGTACAATATAATTTAACCCTCAATCTTGCTATTTATGTTTTTTTTTTAGCTGAAGCTTACAGTCACGGACATTAAAGGAGCGGGTTTTGCAGGGAAGCTTACAGTCACAGACCTTACAAGAAAGAGATTTACTAACTGGCCATGCACAAAAGCAGCCAGAAAAATGAGCTCATTGGGCATGCAAGCCGCTATGTGGCCATTTCCAGGCCCATTATGGGCCCATTTGCATAGGCTGCACTGCAGCATAATGCCCCCCCAGCCCCTGCCAGAGATGCAGCCCCAGTCCCTGGTGTCTAGTGGTCCCTCTTTGCACCCGATGCCTGACTGATGTAAAAAGATAATTTCCCTTGTTGTCCAGTGGTCCTTCCCCCACCTGATGCCTGCGCAATGTAAAAAGATATGTTTCCCTGGTGTCCAGTGGTCCCTTCCCTTACCCAATCCCTCGCCTGATGCATTAAACCTTTTTTCCTGGTGTCCTGTGGTCCCTCCCCTCACCCGATGTATAAAAACTTTTTCCCTGGTGTCCAGTGGTCCCTGCCCCCCCCACCCAATGCCTGCTCGATGTAAAAATATATGTCTCCCTGGTGTCCAGTGGTCTCTCTCCCCACCTGATGCCCTGCCCGATTAAGAAACTAATATTTTCCCTGGTATCCAGTGATCCCTCTCCTGTCCATTCCCCATATCAGTAATGGGAAAAGCCCACCCATCTGACAATCCCCCAACGGCGATCACTGGTCCGCCACTGCCATGCGAGATGTATGGTGCCAGGAAGTATCCCCAACACAGCCCCATCCCCATTCCTGAACAGTGATCACCCTAAGCCCCCAGCCCATCCCTCGTTGACATCTAGTAGCCCCCCTCCCTCCTGTGGCACCAACAACTCACCCCAATCACCCTTACCTGAATATTGTTGCTGTGGTGAAGTGACGGTTAGCGACACAGCCCTCCACATACCACCTCTGCCACCTACTGTCTGACAGAAGCAGGATGCACGCTGCTTATTTATAGTTGCAGTGCATTTCCTGCTTCTGTCAGACAGTGAGTGGCCAAGGTGGTGTGTGGAGGGCTGTGTTGCTCACCATTGCTTCACCATGGCACTGATATTCAAGTAAGGGTGACGGGGGGGGGTTGTCAGTGCCATGGGAGGGAGGGGTGCCAGTAGACACCAACAAGTGATGGGCTGGGGGGTTAGGATGATCACTGTTCAGGAAAGGGGCCAGGGCTGTATTGTTTGGGGGGGGCATTCCTGGCACCACACATCCTGCGCGGCAGTAGCGGGCTGGCAATCACCATGTGGGGGGGATTGTCACACCGGTGTGGGCTTTCCCCATTACAGGGACAGGGAATGGATGGGGGGAGGGACCAATGGACACCAGGGAAAATATTACTTTCTAAATCGGGCAGGATGTGGGGTGGGGGAGGGACCACTGAACACCAAGGAAAAAGGTTTTTTTTTTGTTAGTTTCTTCCTCTCCACCAATGACCAGCCCCCTTCCACTGGCCCCCCAGCCCCGTCACCCTGGCATCCACTGGAGACTTACCTCTTGGCACTGAGGTACCAGCTGGCCGGGTGCGGCTCCTGCGGGGGGACCATCATTATCTCACTGGTCTGTGGTATTTTTGGCCTCCATTTTCTCCCACCCCTGAGTGCAGAGCCACAGCGTGCAATGACACCAGTGGCCAAGCCATGCATGCTTCTGCACCTGCACACTGGGCGTCTGCTCCATCTCTGCCTTCTATCTTTGAAGCCAGTGTGCCAGCCTCCAGCTGCCGCTAGGGGCCAGGCATGCACCAGTCTCTGGTCAGACAAGGGATCGGGTGGGGAGAGGGGCCCCTGGGCACCAGGTAAGCATTTCTTTTTACATTGGACAAGCATTGGGCGGGGGGAGGGACCACTGGACACCAGGGAAAATTATCTTTCTACATCAGAGAGGCATTGGGTGGGGAGAGGGACCACTAGACATCAGGGACTGGGACTGCACCTCGAGCAGAGGTGGGGGATGCACTGTGCTCCAGCGCAGCCTATGCAAATGGGCCCAAAATGAGCATGAAGATGGCCATATAGCGTGTTGGATGCCCAATGGGTGTGGATATGCTGTTGTATCAGTAATCTGATAGCGATCTAAAGCAATCTTTGTCATCCTGGTAACTACTTTGTGGAAGTAACTACTGTGTAAGCCACAGAGCCAGAACACCTTCCCTATTCTGTAATGTATGTGAGACATGCTTCAGTGTAACCACAACCTCACAGACTATGTCATCCTTTTTCGTATGGACCTATTCTTATTTCGTATGCCTGTACGAAAAAAGAAATTGGAGCAAGGAAAAGGATTTTTAAATATAAAAAAAAAATACATTTCTGGGTAATTTTTCCATAAAATAAGTGCAGAATCCACCTAATGGGGTCCCGATGACCAAGACAGGTTTGTTGGTGTCTCTGCAGGATGTCATTTTTGTGGGTTTTGAAAATTAAAAAAAAAAATACAGAAACAAGATGGCAGCCGTACGAAAAAGGATTTTTTCCTCATGAAAAATGATTGGTCCCATATGAAAAAGGATCCTTTTTTGTATGGCCAAATTCTTTTTTTGTGTCAAACCTCTATCCTAAAGTGCCTACTGAGCATACTCAGAAACAAAATTTCAAACCTTTATAACGCTGGAACGAATTATTATTTTTTCACCAACTTTTTCTCCAAACCAGCAAAAGGTATTGCTCTGGGTCAAGGCTTTTCCGCCTAGAAAACTTCAGACCAAAATTCCAAACCATCTGGGTGCTAGGGGCTGGCAAAAAAACCCACGTTTTTTTGCACATTTTGCACCGTCCAGATCTCAGAATCTGCACATGCAGTCAGAATAAAACTTGGAATATCAAGAGTCTTTGGGTTTCCAACAGCACATGCAAAATTTTATGCAAATTCCTGAACAGCTGCAAAGTTATTAAGGAGCAAATATTGGGGTTTAACATTAAATAGCCTACTCAACCCTAACTATAGTGGAGCGACCGCACCACTATAATAGATATACTGTATGTAGAATAAAATATGGGGTAGTGTATATTATGAGAATTTTTTTTCTATATAGATTTTTGTTAGTTTTTACCCCATTTTCTCCCCACCCTGGGCATCCACGTGTGTGTGGAGGCATGTGCATGCCACACCTCAAAGTGCACTTCCAATACACTGCTGCTCCCTTGCACCTACAATACCCATCAGGCCTCCACCCGATGGGAGTGGAACTATGGGGGGGCGACAACTACCCCAGGAGAGGACAGCTACCTTTCAGTTGCTCAATCCTGCTCCCCCCCGCACCGGCTCTCCGATGACCCAAGGTCATTCCTGAACCCGGGTCACCAGCTGTATTATGAGAATTAAATGCACACCCAAGGTGTGGGATGCTACATAAACCCCAAGGGCGAAGCCCGAGGGTTTATCAAAGCATCCCAAACCGAGGGTATGCATTCAGTTCTCATAACACACACTACCCCATACTTTATCTTATATAATATCTGATGAGAAATGTTTTCCAACCTGAGTTCAATGTCAACTGTGGAGGCAACGTGCAAAAAAGTGAAGTAATTTAACTGGGTGCAGGGTGCCACAGCTTAACTCATTTAAAGGATTTTGATGCTTTTGTCCTTGGTAACACCTCTGTCAGCTGGTACCACTTTTATTTCTCACTCTGGCTCTCATTTATTCTTTTTTTTTAAAAGCCTTCTCTGGCTGATCCTGCTGTTCATCAACGTTAGGAGTACAAGAAGGAACAGCCCATGGCTGACTGCTTATACTCACAATTGCGATCGCGCTTACCTGTAAGTGTAAGGAGTCAGCTATGGAGCCATTCCCTCTTGCATTCCTGAGGCTGGCAAACAGCAGGGTCAACCAGATAGGACTGTACGGTAGGATAACCAGATAGGACTGTACGGTAAGATCAACCAGATAGATACCAAAACAATGATTAGGGAAGATGAAAAGACTTGTTATTGTGGCTAGCGGAGATATGGAGCCACTATGTTCACTGAACTGTTCAGCCTTCCCACACACAGAACAAGAGCCAATGAGGGAGTGCTTAATTTTGACAGAGTGCGTGTTCACCGTTGCAACCCATGGGTTATTACGATGAATAACAACTCGCCAAGCCGTGAGAAAAAATTTCTCACCGGTTATACTGTATATGGAAACATAGATAATGATGGCAAAAAAAGAAGGTTAGTCCATCCAGTCTACCCATAAAACCCTAACAAACCCAGGACCTATTGTCCATACAGTTATAATCCACACTATTCACCTCATGCCCCCTGCCCTAATGCTACCACCCTGAGCAACCACTAAGCTCTTTACTCTGTCCAGCTGTGTTTGAAACCATTGATAGTTTTGGTGCACACCACATCAGCTGGTGGATTGTTCCATGACTCCACCACCCTTTCTGTAAATAAAACTTTCTCACTTCCCTCTTGAACCACCCCACCATCAGTTCCCACTCATGCCCCTGTGTTTTTGATTCACTACTTATGCTTAATAGTCCCTCACAATTTATCGTGTTCATTCTTTTCAGGAACTTGATAGTCTCTATCATATCTCCCCTCTCTCATATGGCCTTCAGTATGTATACATTCAGTGCCTTGAGCCGATCCTCGTAAGATTTGTCCTGCTGGCCCTGAATAATTTTGGTCACCCTACATTGCACTATCTCCAGCCTGTCCTTATCTTTCCTTAGGTGAGAACTCCAGAACTGGACACAGTACTCCAGGTTACAACAGCAGCACCACCTCCCTCCCTCCTACTAGAAATCCCTCTCTCAATGCATCCCAGCATCCTTCTAGCCTTTCCCACTACTTTGTCACACTGTGCAGCTACCTTGAGGTCATCATGTATGATGGCCCCTAGGTTGAAACGGAGTTCACCAGCAAACAGAGACTTTCTGGATCCCAGTCATTCGGACTCTGAGTCTGAGACCTGATAGCATTATTTGTGAGTAAAGGCATGTCAAGAAATGGGGGCTTATTAAATATGCAGCAACTCTATTTTCTTTAGATGGATAATAGTTGATATGTACCCATGAGGGGACGTTATGTTATTCAGGTTGGTATTTGAGTGTATTATAACATAGCGGTTCCCCTGAGATGTATGCTGCATGCTTTGTGACCCATTGTTTTGCGTGCTCTGCTGATGTTTGGACTGTTACCCCCTGTTAGAGTTCTGTATTTCGACTACAATTTTGTTAATTAGGGCTGGCTAAGTTAAGCTGGTCTTAACCAGAGTTTTGTTTTTTGGAGTCACAAGGGGAGTAGAAGGGTTGTTTAGGGTGTGTGCAACTTTTGGGTATATTCTCCCTGTTTTAGCACTGGTTAAATAGCAATCTCTAGTTGGTTGCGTTTCTTTCTTTTAGTATTTCTCCCTTTTCAGGGTACACCAATTGCTGTTGAAGAGGCTGGCAATTCTTGGAAATTGATGGACTTGATTCAAGGGCTTTTCTAGATTCCCCCACCTCCTCCTGTACAAGATTATAGGGTGATCTAGATGTATGTACTTCATATTGTTTCTATAGCTAGTCTATTGACCTGCTCAAGATTATTGTTGTACCCTATATGAGGAATGTAATCGTACATTGTATGATTATATTGAAAATCAATAAATAGAAAGTACCAAAAAAAAAAAGATCCACCCTAGGTCTCTTTCTTGCTTGGTGACTGTAAGCTCCACTCCCCCATCTTATACACAGCCCTGGGCAGTAGAGACCTACAAGTACCTCCCAGTGGTAAACAGGTTACAGGAGGTAAGTCTCTGTCAAATGAGAAGGAGCACCAGGATCAGCAGGCATGCAATGAAGCTGGGGGAGTTTAAGAGCGATATAAGGAAATATTTATTTACTAAGAGGGTGGTAGATTCTCAGAATAAACTGCCAGCAGAAGTGGTAAGACAAAAATAGTGGGGGAGGTTGTTTAAGCATGCATAGGCTAGACATAGGAGTGTATTAAAAAACATGCAGGGAGGAGGGACGGATGCCAGAGATAAGTTAGTGTCTAATGGACAGATGTTGCAGTGAACATCTGGGCAGACTAAATGGGCCAAACAGTCCTTTTCTGCTGACAAATTCTATATCCCTATGTTTCTATGTATGTTGTATGTCCAAGACATGAATAAAAAATAAGATGGATTGGCTGATAAAGTTTCTAAGCTTGAGCATGGAGTCAATAGCATCCAAACCATTGTACAGAAAGCTGATGAAAGCCCTAGTAGGGCTTGGGACACTGTGGCCAAGCCTGGCTGGGAGACCTAAAGGAGGGTAGAGAACAGTGTACCTAGCCTGCACTGAATAAGGTCTTTTGTTTAATACTTAAAGTGGCAGTGTGGGTAGGTGCTTTTCATGGTTTTTATTTTCTGTGGTTGCTTACCTTGTAGTAGAAGGGAGCAAGGACCAAACGGAGGCTGAGTTGGAGGGGTCATATTGATGTACACGGTTCACCCTTCCTGCCGCCAACTACCACCATTAAGAGGAGGCTGGTGGGCAATTACCTCAGGGGTGGACTCCCATGTCTAGGGGAAGGTTTGATGTTTCATCTCACCAGGAACCACCACCTGTAAATATTGCACTTCCCAGGTCTCGCTTTTCTCTACACCCTGTAGGTGTAGCCCACAGGGGGGCCCTGTATAAGAGTCTCTATGCCACCCTGGAAACTGCTGTTGTTACACTACCTGTGCCCCTTAAGGGGAGACCACCTACAATCCTCCTCCTCCTCTTCTTCTTCTTCACTTTTGCCACAGTGCACTGCCTCCAACAGAAGCAGGACTCTGTCAAGACTGGTTTTCATCTGGTCAAGGATTTCCTCTTTCTTTTTTTTTTTAACTTATATTTTATTAGTTTATTTAATTGTATATTACATTTTATAATCAACAGGCAGACATACTCAGATTTTACACATGCCCGATAGGCATGTACATCACTGTTACGGTGACTAAAAGTAAGCACCCCTGTACAGTGTTACTACACATGGGGGGAGGGGTTGCGTATTAATCAACATTTGAAAACGGCAAGTAACATACTGGCACACTTAATGCCTACTGTAGTGTCCCATGAAGTGAAAAAGAAGTCCAAAATTGGCCCTTGCAACCATGAGCCATGATGGCAGAAATGTTCAGTCATTAATGTGCACCCTATCAAAGGGTTAAACATCATCCAGTCTGCAAAAACATTGGGAATACAACTATCGGTCACAGCTTTCCTGCACAGAATCAAACAGAATGCAGGATTAAATCAGTAATTTAACTACTCTAATTTACTAAAGCACATTAAACTTCTCAAGTACATTAAACTTCTCAGCATTTCTTTAGAGTTAACTGCAGAGCAAGAGCCTGTATGCAAAGTTTACTGTTATTCAGGCTCATATAACAAGTGCGAAACAGGAGATAAGTCCATTTTTGCCCATGTGAAAAGTGCAGGAAACGGAGTTCAGGGGGATGAAGATAGGGGGAGAAGGAAAGGCAATCCCTTATGCACCATAGTGCACCATCCTAAGTGTTCCGTCAAGTGAACGGTAGTACTCAAACAGTTTTGCTTTCTTTAATGCACCCCACCTGAGAAACTCCTGATGCTAAAGGAGCCAAATTATCCCCCTCTTTACACCAAAAATTGTCCCACATACTGTTCTTTTACTCTCTGATTCCTGTCAGTTTACAGCACCCAGAGTTTGGTTAATCCAGTTATGCTTCCCGTTCCCCCATCAGAATCGGAGGAGTCTCCCCAGGCAGTAAATTGTCTCTCATTTTTTTCCCAAAAGCTTAGCCACCTTTGTCACATCAGAAATCTGGTATGCCTTACCTTCATACAGGACCCTTAGGCTGGCAGCCATCAGGAGGACGTGGTGCACTCCAAGAGCATGGAGACGGAGCCGGACCCAATCAAAGCTCTTCCTCTGCATCTGTGTCATGTAGCTTAAGTCTGGAAATAAATGCACCCTGTTGTCCTACCAGATAAGAGGACTGCAATATTTCACTTGCTGGAGGAATGAATCCCGTTCTGTTGATGTGCGGAGTGCCAACATGATCATACGGGGAACAGAGTCTCCTGTAGCTGCCCGGGCCGACCGCCATGTGATGTAAACCAGTAAGCCTTCAAGAGTTCAAAGTCCATCTCAATCTGCAACAGTTCCTTTAGCCAATATTTTAGTAAAATTGTGGAATTTTCTCCTTCTGCCTCCTCCGGTAAGCCCAATACATAGATGTGAGTAGAGCGAACCGTGTCTCTAAGTTTTCCAGGCATCTCCTTAGTAAGCCATTTTCTTTTGTTAGGCTAGATGTGACTGTGAGGGCTTTATCTGCATTTTTAGCTGCCCCTTTCATTTCCTCCACTAGTAAGTCAACCTTTGCATTGCCCTGTTTCAGTTCTGTGCTGAAGTCCTCAATTTTACAATCTAGACCCTGGATTGCTGGAAGTAGTGCAGTGTTAGTTGGTTGGGATCCATCTTGGTCTCCCACACCAGGCTGATGGCCCTTGCTGCTGCCCGCTTTAGGCTTCTTTGGGTGGGCTTCCTCCATGTTTGCTCATGCTTTGTTTCCACGGACCATTGCGTCTGATTTAAGTACCCAATTTTGATAAATTGTATATCAAACAACAGCGTTTGAGCTTTTCTTGCCCTTGGTGCCAGTTACAATGAAATCTTCAGCAAGTAAAATGTACTGTTTATCAGTTAACTGCATCTGTTGAAGAGCTGTGTGAAAATGCTGTTCACAGTTCAGCTGCTGGCCACACCCCCCCTTTCTTTTTAATTTAATTTTTATTTGCCGTTTCCATTTTTTCAGACAATGTACAGAAAGAAAAAAGGGAAAAAAAGCACTACAAAGAACAGACAGGAGAACAGATGCCAGAGCCTACAATGTTTCAAAAACTGCAATGTCCACATAAGGAGCAATGAGCAACGTCTTGTAAAGAGTCCCTCAGTGTGTCCCCGAGTCCAACAAATGAGAGTCCGACCACACAATGCCACAATGCCATCTTTGTGGCTCTCCATCTCGAGCTCAGCCATTATGTAGAACAGTAAAAGGAAAAAATAAAATAGTTGTCCATCTATACTGTGTGGTAGCTTAAACCTGCAATAAAGATTATTGTACACATTGCTGTCTCAGGGCCTCATATTCCAGAGCCAGACGGATGTGCGCACATAATTGCTCTCTATAAAATAGGTTGGGTTATTAGCTTTGAAAGGATATTCAAACAAAATGCATGATTGGAACAGACCATGCAATCTGTTTGAGAATCGGACCCTGGATGCGAGCGGACAGCAAGCGGCCGCCATATATGGCAAAGTGCATCCAGTGTGCAGGGCTGAAGACCACCCCATAGGGAATGCGTGGCACATACCTGAGTGCGCTGCAGCATCCACCGGCAATATTCAGCCCAAATATGCAAATGAGCCCATTGGGCATGCACGGCGCAATGGGACCATTTGCATGCCCATTATGGGCTCACCTGCATGGCTGCACTGCTGTGTTGTCTGCCGGGCCAGCCCTCCCCAGCCCCAATCACTGTAAAATTAAAAATGAATCCCCAATCCTGTTTCCATAGTGCAGTGTCTCCACCCAGCCCTGATAACTGTTAAAATAAAAAATAAAACCCCGATCCCGTTTCCACAGTGTAGCGTTCTCCCCAACCCTGATCACTATTAAAATAAAAATAAAACCCTGATCCCATTTCCATAGTGTAGTGTCCACCACCTCCCCAGCCCCAATCACTGTTAAAATAAAGAATAAAACCCCAATCCCGTTTCCATAGTGTAGCATCCACTTTTCCCCAGCCTCGATCACTGTTAAAAATAAAACATCCCATTTTCATAGTTTAGTGTCCCCCCTCCCCAGCCCCGATCACTGTTAAAATAAAAAATAAAACCCCGATCCCGCTTCTATAGTGTAGCATCCCCCCCTTCCCAGCCCCTTTCACTGTTATAATTCAAATATAACCCAGATACCATTTCCGTAATGTAGAGTCCCTCCCTCCCAAGCCCCAGTCTCTGTTAAAATAAAAATATGTGCCATGTATCTCATCTGAATAAGTGGCCCTCAGTGTATATGCATACATTGTGTTACTGTGACTGCTATTTGCTGTCCTGGATCAGACATGCTGTGCACTTAAGGAACAAATTCTGAGCTAACTTCTAATTGGTATATAACCCAGTGACTCCAAAAGTTATCACATTTTTGTTCTTGACCTCTTGGATGTTAATCTCTCCATAAAATAAATGGCATTTACTGTCTTATTCCAATTTTCTAAAGTAGGTAATTTTTATGTTGGCGTGCTTGCGCAGCCAACACCTTGCGGCAGTGCAGCTTTGGAGGCGCGGTCACTGTTGGGCGAATGCAGGGCACGCACCAGTAGGTGCGTCCCTCATTCCCCAATCAGCCTGCATGCTGGCGCAACACCATGCATACATAATGTGGTGAGCACATCTAAGAAAAGGTCCTCTGCAATCCGAGCAAAGCTCGTCAGACACAGCGGACCTTCCCTGGACGTGCTTGCTGACATTATGAGCATGGTGGCACAGTGGCTGCCAAACTGCTGACTTCGGGGGTGCCCAATCCCCCTGTCGGTTAACCCTACCCCTCTGTACTGCTGACGGGGGAGCCCACTCCCCATCAGCATAAATCACCTTCCCCCCATTTGTTATATGCCGAGGGGGTGGCCAATCCTCCTCTGCTCTAACCTTCCCCCTTTACTTGTGTGCCAACGGGGGAGCCCACTCCCCATTGGCATAAAGAATTGTTAAATGCTGAGGGGATGCCCGATCCCCCTTGGCTCGGCACCCCCCCACTTACTTTGTGTGCCGATGGGGGTGCCCAATCCCCATCGGCATAAATTCCTCCCCCCTGTTGTGTGCCGATGAGGGTGCCCAATCCCCCGTTGGCTACAGACCCCTCCCCAAACAGTTAGGTGGCAGCTGGGGCCACCCCAGCGTGCCAAATCTAAAACAAAAAAAACTGTCCTACGATGTTTTGTGTTTTCACCTGTAAAACAAAAGATCCCTCGTAGTCTCCCTGCCCCCCACCGCACCGACCCTCTGTGCATCCTGCCTCCCACCTCTCCCTCACCCCATATTTACCTCCGAGTCCAGCACGCGCTCTTGAGTGGACGGGAACACGTCTGCACTCCTCAAAGCCGACCGCGAACTGAGGAAATGCCGTAAGCTGTATAATGGAATAAATAGGGTTTTAAACTTTGATGCATATCTCAGGTATTTTTGAATTTTGGTCTCAATTTTCAACATGGGGTTTGGGACCCCTCCTCAATTCTTGCACTGTCACACAGTGAGTCTCGGTCCCGAAGGTGATTTCGCAGTCACTGCACAGAATCACCTTTGGGACTGAGTAACAAATGACAGTGCTACTGTTCATGGGGAGCCTCCTCAAAAAGCCTATGTTGCAAATTTGGTGGGAAATCCAAAATGACTGTTTTAATGAGCGCAGGTTGCCGCGAGTTGTTAATGACGCCAAGTTAGCGATTTCGCAATATTTTCATGCCAGACTTCAACATTGGCATTTTACCACACCTTCTTGTGAACCAGATAGCTGTCATTTTTCACATCCTGGCTGAAATGTATTTTGCACTTCGGCAGAATAAGCGCTGTCACTGTGTGAAATCAGTGTTTGAGATACATTATGAAAATGACAGTGACACTGTTCATGAGCAGAGGTCTTAAAATGCCTATGTTGAAAATTTGTAAAAATACTCATAAAATGACTGTGATACAACATGGGTGCTAGTATAACGTTATCGTAAGTTCATAAACTTATAATATTTTCACTCAGATTTTCAACAGTGCCATTGTTCTGCACCTCCTAATGAACAGTACAGCTGTCATTTTTCACATTCTGACCAAAATCTGTTTTCGCAGTTCCAGCGTAGAATAGTGCGGTTGCTGTGGAAAGTCCGTGTTCAAGACACATTATGAAAATGACAGTGACACTGTTCATTAGCAGATGTCCTAAAATGCCTATGTTTAAAATTTGGGGATGAAAGTCAATAAAATGAATGTTCCATGAGCATGCATTTCGCAGTTTGCATGCACGCTTGTGACTTTGTGAATTTGTAATAGTTTCACTCCAGCTGTTCATCATTGGCATTTTTCCATATCTCCTTATGAACAGTACAGCTGGCTGAAATGTGTTTTCGCACGTCCGGTGCAGAATTGCACGGTCGCTGTGTGAAATCAGTTTTCGAACAGTTTGAGAATGGCGGTGACACTGTTTATGAGCAGAGGGTCCTAAAATGCCTATGTTGAAAATTTAGTGCGAAAGTCCCTAAAATGACTGTGTTGTAAGCGTGCATTGCGCAGTTTCCACGCACCCTTGTAACTTCATCAATCTGCAATATTTTCATGCCACATTTTCACCACTGGCATTTGTGCACACCTCCTTATCAACAGTCCAGCTGCCATTTTTCACAGCCTGCCCAAAACGCGTTTCCGCAGCTGTGGCGAACAATGGCGTGCTTGCTGTGCAAAATCACCTTTTGGGGCACATTAACAAAATCACAGCGCTATGCATCTCTAGCTCCGCCACTGCCACTGACAATGCCAGCGTGACATTTGGCATTAACAAATGCTTGTTTGGAGAGCCATAATCTTGCTAACATTTTTTCAGCTGCATTTATCAAACTTAATAGGTGCTCAAGTGTCACACCTCGCAGCCCTCGAGATGGGATCCCAGTAGAATCAGGAAGGGGGTCACTAACTCTGGTTCCATAAATATAGACTGTATTATTCCTGCTATTGCTTGCCAGAAGTCACATAGATTTGGCCATTGCCAAAACATGTGGCAATGTGTAGCTTTTGCTTTCCCACAAGCCCTCTAGCATTTACCATAAGAAGCTCCAATATATTTCAATTTAATGGCCAGGCAATAAAATATTGCCTTCTGCTTTTCCAGGTATAGTCCCTCCACTAGGTGGAGGACGTGACTCAAAAATTTGGTGTGGCATGTTTTTGTCATATTTCTATCGTGTGATTGGCTTGGAGTTTATTATTCCATTCATTTTTATATATATTTTTTTATTTTAGATTTTGCTGACCAGGAAAGGAGGACTAGGCAATTCTGTGTGTTTTTCAACCTTGTCCCAAGGGAAGGGGGAATACAGATGGAAACCAACTGACATTTAACCAGGTTAAGCTGTTGGTGATATATATTTTTTTTAAACTTTGTGTTTGTTTCATGTGAAACTTACACACAATCCTTCATACAGGGCCATAATAATTGTAATATAATTACAGAGAAAAGTTGACATTCATGTTTATCCCCATACTCTGTTACAATATGAGTATGTGTGTGTTTGTGTGTGTGTGTATGTGGGGGGGGGGGGACTGTAATACTTTCAATTGTCCAGAAATGGCAGCCATCTCAACGGCATTGGAGTGTCCAGTTTTAAGTAGAAAGACAGAGAAAAGTCAAAAACAATAATTTAAGATGGCTATTTATCCAGCTTAACAAATGTTGCATAGTGAGAATTATGCTTTTCATAACTCCCTTCACACAGCAGTATGCCCCAAAACCTAGCACTGCTTAACTAGTCTGCAGCAGCACCAGGTCAAGGAAAACATTTTAAAACCTTTTAGAACTTGAACAGCAAACAGGCAATGATATAATATATTGCACCACAACTCAGAACCTAAGCCTCAATGTCTCCCCCAACAGCGACTAGCAGAGAAAAATTAAATTGTGGCTTAAACTAATCAAGCCTACTCCCACATCTGAACGACCAGTGAGCAGATCGAGTATCCAAAATGTCACTCAATTCTCCACCAGTCTAACTGCTAGGGTAACTAACAATTAAGGGTCGCCATGCTGAAGAAGACCCTAGGCGTTCCGGGTGATGGGCTCACCCCGTAAAGAAGGGAAACGCAGGGTGATTCAAACAGGTTCCTGGTCCTCTTCGACAGCTTGTTCCTCCACCAAAACAGCATCTCTTGAGGCAAACTCCCTCTCTGTTTTCTCCATCCACCTTCCTGCATCCACTGGGTCTGTGAATTGCCAGGATTTGCCTATGTATGTAATTCTAAGTCTAGCTGGCAACAAAAAGGAATTCACCACACCTAGTGCCTGTAACCTCTGCCAGACACCATCAAATCCTGTATGGCTGTCTAGAAGGAAAGATCTGGGAACAGTTCCACATTTATTTATTCAATCTCGGATTACAAAATACCTTTGAGTGCAGGGCAGTTCATTTACAAAGAATCTACGTCAGTTGGGAGGGGATAACAAAAACAGACAAACAGTTTGAGTTACAACATAGAGCAACAAATCATAATATATAGTGTTTAACAGTCAGATACAGTTGCAAAAACAAGAGGAGGAAAGATCTGACTAAAAAAAGAGTGCTGAGGTAAATAAGGAGTTTGTCAAAAGGGAGGAAGGGAGCAGCCAGGGGCATTGTCAAAGTTGCGAGAGAGGTAGGTAGAGATAGGGAGGGATTAAAGGGAAAAGGGGAGAGTGACAGCAAGAGGGGTATTGTATGCAAGAGGAGTAGGTAGGGTAGAGGGGGAAAAGGGGAGCATAGTAAGTGAAATTGAGGCAGTCAAGGCCTGGTCAGTACAGCAAAGGTGTACTGAGGGGCAAAAAGGGGAGGCAAAAAATAAGATTATTTGTGGCATTCACAGGCGCTTTCCTTTATAATGTGCTGGTGAAGCAAACACTTAAATTGGGTAAGATGAGATAGGTGAGACAGTTCACAGTCCAGACCACTGAATCAGAAAGGGGCTCTGTAGAGGAAGGATCACTGGCACTGAGCAGTCCAGAACCTTGGGACAAGGAAATGCTCAGTTTCAGAGGTCTAAATGTGACGAGTCTTGAAAGATTTGGTTAAGAGGCAGTTGATGCCCGTTGGTAGGACTTCAAGTAGCACCTTTTTGGCAAGTAGGCACGATTGGTACTTGATTCTATCATTTAGTTGGAGCCATCCAGTGTGAGCATAGAGATCACACGTGTGGGTGAGGTGAGCAATACTAGTGATTAGTCTACAGACTTTGTTTAGGGCAATATTCAGCCTTTTGAGTGATGTGGCTGAGGCAGTTCCATATATTACCAGGCTGTAATCAATGATGGACAGTACCGGAACTGTAGATAGCAAGTTTAAGGGTTTCTGGGGTCAGATTTCTTCTGTGCCTATATAGTAGACCTATTCTTGTATTAACTTTCCTAGCAACATTCTCGATGTGTGGTACATTGGTGAGGTGGCTGTCCAAGGTTACCCTAAGGTATTTGAAATGTTGAATTTGTTCAAGATGGGCTCCTAGCTTATTTTTGACTGTCAGGGCATGCGATTTGTACTTATGGCCAGAGGATGAAAACAGCAGAACTTCAGTTTTTTTGTAGTTTAATACCAAGTTTGTGTGATTGGAACCATTTTTCAACTTCCAAGAACCCAAGTGTAGGTTGCCTTCAGGCATAGTGGGAGCCTAGTGGCTTGCAAAGATGACAGCATCATCTGCATATAAGAGAGTCCGTAATTGACAGGCATTCGATAAATTGTTCAGGAAGATGCTGAAAAGGAGAGGACCCAGAATGGATCCTTGGGGCACACCTGATCTGACGACCTGCTGTTCTGAGACGATATTGGATATCTTCTCACGCTGTGACCTATCAGCAAGGTAACTTCCGAACCACTTCAGTGCATTAGTTGAGAGATCAATGTTAGTGAGTTGACCAAGAAGGAGTTGGTGATTCATGGTGTCAAAAGCCTTCGTTAAATCTAGGAAAGCCACTCCTACCAGATTGCTTTTGTCGATAGACTGTTGAATGAAGCTGATAAATTCTAACAGGGCTGTGGTCGTGCTGTGTCTTTTTCTAAAACCATGCTGTTGAGGGCATTGTATGGAGTGGCTATCAAGGTAATCCACAAGTTGGTTGGTTACTATACATTCCAACACCTTCGATAGTGGGGGGGAGGATTGTTCTGCAGTTGCTATGCTGAGTACGATCACCAGATTTATGCACTGGGGAAATCAGGGTGATTCTCCATGCTTCAGGGAACTGTGATAGAGTGAGGGAGAGGTTAAATATATTGGTTATAGGCAGGAGTAGTTCCTCTACGGTAAGTGCGATGAGTTTGAGGTCAAAAGAGTCCCCGCTATGCCTAGATTTCCCCAATACATTAGTTAGAAGTTTTCTGACCTGGGCAGCTGAAACCTGCTTAAAGTAGAATGGAGAGTGTGCAGGCCTTTTGTACTCAGAGCACCTAGCCGTCATTGTAGAGGCATCATCCAAGAAGTCTTTTGGAAGGATACTGGATAGATTAGTGAAAGCAAAGTGGATCAATGATGGGAGTGCCGTCAAGGTTTAGCGTTGTGGGGGATACCTTTGGTTCTTTGCCAGTGATATCACTGATGTTTGACCAAAATTTCCTACTGTCACCCCATGAGTTTGACAGCAGATCTCTGTGGTGCTTACTTTTCGCCTGCCAAATTGTCCGCATGCAGGCAATTCTTGTTGCTTTATATGCCTGTAGATCCTGCTGCTTACTGGATGCTTTTGCTCAGTGCCATAGATGGTCCTGTTGATTCATACTATTTATGAGCTCAGGCGAGATCCAGGAATTAATTGTTCCACGTACCTTCATTTTTTTAAAGGGGGCATGTATATCTCAGCCATGTTGAAGATCTTAATGAAGTGCTCCAGTGCTGTATTTTTTTTTTACTTTCTATATATTCCTCCTCTCCCCTCCATCTCTGGTCTCCTCAGGAGCACCTAGAGTCATCCCTCTATGGTCGCTCCTACCTGTTCAATCCTTCTTCACCCATGTAGCACTTGGTTTACCCCAGCCGAGACAAGTTGGCCTAACACCCTGAACTTCTCTGGTGGTGTCGGTTGGTCAGGTTCCAGGAGGGCGGCCGCAAATTGAGGGCAAGCTCTGGTGCTCCATCTCCGCCAGTGCTGAAGTGCATTTTCCCCTGTTCTAGAGAGTGGCTAGTGCCCTGACATCAAGGCATTGTCACTGATGTCTGCCACTCCCCGCCCCTTCTCTACGCTCCAGCGATTGCTGTGCCTCCAGCTTCCACCAGAGGCCAGCCAAGTGCTGAGCAGGAACCCTCCCTCCCGGGAGAGAGCTGTCCTCTGGACACTCGATCCTCTCCTCCCTGCTGACCCCGGCAACCATGTTGTTCTCAACTCGGGTCTCCGGGCGCGGCACGAGGTGTGTGGGAGCAAGGCCCAGCCAACCCTCAGCCACTGGCCGGCCTCCAGCTGTATTAATATCATCAACAGAGTCCAGTAGGGACCAGTCTTGTGATCGGAGTTGATGTTTCAAAAGGTCCAGAATCCCATGCTTTAGCATTCTGTTGTAGATAGTTAGGGGTGGGGGAGCATGGAATTTGTTGGACCAGCTACAGGTGATAGGGGAGTGGTCACTAATGGAGTCAGGGTGAACTATTACACTGGAGATGCAATCAGGGTGATTTGAAATAATCCAGTCAATGGTGGTGCTAGTCCCAGGTTTATAATTTATTCTGGTAGGTGAGCTGATGAGTTGAGTGAGGTGTAAGGCCGCTAAGGTATCCTTCATAGCTCCATTGGTTGGTGACAGCCAGTTTATATTAAAGTCATCCATTATAATCATCTCAGAGAGGTACTTTTGTGCATGGAGATAATCCTGAATACTGTGGAGACCAGCAGTCGGGTCTTTAGGAGGTATGTAGACAGAGAGTACAGTAAGGGTTTTATGGTGTGCCCCTAGCAGCACTTTTATTGCTAGTGCCTGGGCAGAGCATCCGAGGTCAATCCCTGGCATGGCCAGCCCTTTAATGGAGTTTTTTAAATATATAGCACAGCCGCCACCACGTTTGTAAGATCCATCCAGCCTAAAAATAGAATATCCTGGTAGGGCAACTACTGCATCCGGAATTTTTGGGGACAGCCAGTTTTCAACGATTGATAGTATGTCAGGGTTGTGCAGTGACAGCCAGACTTTGAGGATGTCAGTTTTATTTAGGAGACTACAGATGTTGATTGTGGCGAGGTTAATGGATCCACATTTAGGAGGATCATTGTTTAGAGTTTTGCCCGTTGGTCCTGGATCGGGGTGGATATTGCCCGATAGCATCAGTAGCATGAAGGATATCCTAATGAGATGCATCCATTGTAGTTTGGTTGAGTGCCAAGTATACCTTCTGAAACAGCGGCATTGTTTCTTTTTCCTTCTCAGAAAAAGGAGGATGTAGAGATCTAGGTGGATATAGTTACCGACACGCTTGCTATTGTTAGGCCAGTCACAAGGTCATGGGCGTAAATAGAAAGGAGACCAAGGCCCATTGTTGAGGTTAAAAACATTTCCAGTTGTACAGCCAATATTGTAGTGAGGGGCTGTTGTCCAGATAATTGATGAGATGTTTTACTCTACTTGAGGGCGGACATCCTGAGTAGCTAAGAAATAAAAAAAGGATGAGCAGATAGGGAAGGACATTTAGTGTGAGTGTGCACATTATAGTCAGAAACCGCAGGGGCTTGGTGCTAGGAGACAGGCTTGAACTGATCCCATAAATGGCAGAACGAGTAGAGGAGGCTAGGCAGCCAATGGGTGAGAGAGGGGTGGAGCATGTGTGTATTTAATAGCGGCCGGGGTTGGGGCGCGTGGGTGGGAGAAAATTTAAAAAAGTACAATATTTACAGTCTGCAGTAGGATTCGGGGATGAGGGAGAAAGAAATCAGAATAATAACCTAAACAAGCACTTGAGGCAGTTTGCAGGCAGCAACTAATTTAAAAAAGTTTGATGGCTGCCAGTATAATAGATGGGTTCAGTACAAGCTGCTGAAACACTGTTGTGATGGCAAGGCTGAAAGACGGCGGGAGCTATGCTCGTTAAGGCACTTAGCAGTGAGTCCTTAGGTGCCCCAATATGCTGGCAGATGGCAAGCGTACTGAGCAGGGGAAACAAGCCAAAAACTGTCTGCTTCTCCCAGCAGATACCTCAGGCCACAGCTGGTATCTTCGGTTGAGTGCAGGTTGCCAATCAGGAGAGGACAGAGAGTTAGGGTCCACCAATCAGGGCTCAAGGCACCTGGCACCCGGAAAGCTTTGAAAATCGGTTTACCTTCAAGCTGATGGCGATTGCTGTGGAGGCAGCGGCGGCCGTTCATGGCCCGCTGCACCACACTGGAGTGTCCTTGCAGCTGGGAGGGGGTGGGAGCACCTGTGGATGGGCTCCGCTCCTGAGAAGGGAAAGACAGAAACAGAGATTAGATAAAGTAGATAGAGTTAGGTGGGCGGGTGCTTGCTGGTTAACAAAAGGGTGGTGGGAGGAGTTAGCAGAAGGCGACAGAGACAATTAGCGGGGGGGGGGTAGCAGACTGGGAAGGGGGCAAGTTAGAGAAAGAAAAAATTAGCAAGTCTAAAAGGCCTACTGCAGGAGTCAACTGCAAATGGTGCCTGTTGGGATGGCAGCAGTTTACTCGGAGAAATTCGAATCAAAGTACCCCAGATAGAGAATAAAAATAAGGGGGGGAGGGGGCTGAAATCAGAAAGGACTACACTACCTGGCACAGCTACCAATCTAACTGGTACGGTCCACAGAAGTTACTAAAAAGAGCTGATAACTTTAAAACCTGATGCTTGCTATCTGAGATGTTACAGACTTTTGGCATCAACAATTTAAACAGACTTTGTAAAGCAGTACTTAAAAGAGTTGAATCACAAACAACATGCTAGCTAACTGAAATGCATCAGCTGAACAGTTAAATGTGCTTTAAAAAAGTACAAAATTTACAGTCTGCAGTAGGATTCGGGGATAAGGGAGAAGGAAATCAAAATAATAATCTAAACAAGCACTTGAGGCAGTTTGCAGGCAGCAACTAATTTAAAACAGTTTGCTGACTGCTGGTACAATAGATGGGTTCAGTACAAGCTGCTGAAACACTGTTGTGATCACAAGGCTGAAAGCAGGTGGGAGCTACGCTTACTAAGGCATTTAGCAGCAAGTCTGTAGGTGCCCCAATATGTTGGCAGATGGCAAGCATACTGAGCAGGGAAACAAGCCGAAAACTATCTGCTTCCCCCCTCAGATACCTCAGGCCACTGCCGGTATCTTCGGTAGAGCGCAGGTAGCCAATCAGGAAAGGATAGAGAGTCAGGGTCCACCAATCTGGGCTCAAGGCGCTTGGCACCCAGGAAGCTTTGAAAATTGGTTTATCTTCAAGCTGATGGTGATTGCCGTGGAGGCTGCGGCGGCCATTCAGGGCCCACTGCACCACACTGGAGCATCCTTGCAGCCAGGAGGGGGTGGGAGCGCCCGTGGATGGGGCTCCGCTCCTTCAAATTGGTGGTGATTGCTGTGGAGGCAGCGGCAGCCGTTCAGGGTCTACTGCACCACACTGGAGCGTCCTTGCAGCTGGGAGGGAGTGGAGCACCTGTGGACAGGGCTCCGCTCCTTCAAGCTGGTGGCAATTGCCGTGGAGGTGGCAGCAGCTGTTCAGGGCCCGCTACACCACACTGGAGCATCCTTGCAGCCAGGAGAGGGTGGGAGTGCCCATGGATGGGGCTCCGCTCCTTCAAGCTGGTGGCGATTGTCGTGGAGGTGGCGGTGGCCATTAAGGGCCCGCTGCACCACACTGGAGCATCCTTGCAGCTGGGAGAGGGTGGGAGTGCCCGTGGATGGGACTCCACTCCTTCAAGCTGGTGAGGATTGCTCTGGAGGAGGCAGAGGCCGTCCAGGGCCTGCTGCACCACACTGGAGCCTCCCTGAAGCTGGGAGGGGGTGGGACTGCCAGATGGGGCTCTGCTCCTTCAAGCTGGTGGCGATTGCCATGGAGGCATCTGCGGCAGCCGTACAGGGCCCGTTGCACCACACTGGAGTGTCCTTGCAGCCGGGAGGGGTTGGGAGCACTCGTTAACGGGGCTCCGCTCCTTCAAGCTGGTGGCGATCGCCATGGAGGCGGTGGCAGCTGTTCAGGGCCCGCTGCACCAAACTGGAGTGTCCATGCAGCCGGGAGGGGGTGGGAGTGCCCGTGGATGGGGCTCCGCTCCTTCAAGCTGGTGGCAATTGCCGTGGAGGCAGCGGCAGCCATTCAGGGCCCGCTGCACCACACTGGAGCGTCCTTGCAGCCGGGAGAGGGTGGGAGTGCCCATGGACGGTGCTCCACTTCTGAGGACATTCCCAAACCTGGGTCATGTCACTAATTGCCAAGGGATAAGCTGCCCTTGATACAGAGATTAAAATGTCTTGAACGTCCATCCCCGTAGTCTGCAGGAGCATTGTCAGGGTATCAAGCCGTGCTCAGGTTCTTGGTGGTAGTAAATCAGCAAGAGAGACAATGACAAGTGGCATATTTGGTAATAAACTTGTTTATTACACAGTCAGACATTTGCCCTAAAAACGGGTCTTGCCAATAGATACTGGGAGCCAAGAATTTCCCAATACCCCCAGGGATGAAGAAGGTCTCAGAGGGGATATGTAATGCCATAATGTATATACTTAGATAACTGCCATAGTAACTATTACATTCATAATATGTTAGATATACAAAACAAGCCCTATTGGCCAAAAGTTAGGTGGCTCCACAGTGTTATCTAGTGATATACAAAATGTGTAAAATCAGCTAAAAATTAGAACAAAAAGCCAGCGCAGAGGTGCTGAGGGTTGAGGCACTGGATGCCACACCTCGCGCTACGCCGGCGACCCAGGTTCGGGAATGACCTCGGGTTGCCGGGGTGCTGGTACTGGTGGGAAGGTGGGAGCAGGATCGAGTGTTGGCTCTCCTCTCTTGGGTAAGGGGTTGGGTCACCTGCCCGTAGTCCCACCATCACTGAATGGAGGTTCTGTGTAGGTGTAGGCGGTCAACGGCGCGACTGGAAGGAAGGGGTGTCTTGAACGGCGTGCGCGCACGTGCCTCCACCCAGACGGACGTACACGTCAGGGATGTGTGGGTGTAGAGGTTGGGAGAACTGCCAAAACCCAGAAATTACATATGAAAAAAAAATGAGAACAAAGAACTCTTACAGAATACATATATAGATGCGGTGCTACATAAATCCGCATGATGGCAGAGTTGGCTATACAACGATTTCTCAGAAGAATAGACAGAGAGTACATAAGTGTATTCTCAGCATAATACTTGCAATGCATTTCTAGCAGTGAATATATTGGTAATAATTGCAAATATGTCCCTGGCTATTTACTCTTGTACGGTAAGTACCAATGCCCTATATGTTAGTAATAATCACACATAGCATATAACATATATTGTCAGCGGTGCACAGTGGGTATCCAGTAAGGGTGTGGGGACCAAGTATAACATTGCCCCCTTTGTTTCCTTACTGAAAAGGCAACAACACTATGGGAAACTATTGGGAGCAATCTCCATCGTTTACAGACCCGACGTATGAGCATTGTAAAGGAACGTGAGCTGCTCACGGTGTTGTTTGAGCATGCGCCGTAGACAGCAAAGAGTTAGTATCAAAAATAAAATCAAAAACAGTTGTATAATCACAAAACCTTTAAACATTAACTCTAACCAGGTATTGGAAAGTGTGGTGCTTAAATCACCATCATGGATAAGGGTGTTAAGGGCTTCTCCAGCTTTGGAGATGTTATTACTGATGTAGATGAGATGGGTATACTAGCATACTAACATACTATTTGCCAGCAGCATAGGCCTTACGGTCTATTGAGTCTGCTTGTGCCTCAGGACCCCAGTTGGGTACCGAGACCTTCCCCCTATCGCATTTCTGTTTCTCCTGTCATCCATCCTGGTCCCCCCTGGGCCAGGCCCACCCTTGCTTCATCCTCATTCTGTACCTGTCCCACCCTCTCTTGAACCCCTCCACCATAGATGCCAGAACCAGCTCGCCAGGCAGCGCATTCCAAGGTTCCACCACCCTCTCAGTGAAATACCTCCTCCTCTTTTCCCTCCTCATCCTACCTCCTTCCAACTTCAAACCATGCCCTCTGGTGATAACCCCCTCCTTTACTCTAAAGATCCCTTCCTTGTTTACCCTGTTTATTCCCTTGAGGTACTTGAAGACCTCAAACATGTCCCCACGGTCTCTTCTCTCCTCCAATGAGAACAGGCCGAGCTCCTCTAGTCTCTCCTCATAAGTCAAATCCCCTAGACCCTGTATCATCTTGATTGCCCTCCTCTGGACCCTTTCCAGGAGCTGTATGTCCCTCCTCAAGTGTGGTCTCCAGAACTGCACACAGTACTCAAGGTGTGGTCTAACCAGACCACTGTACAGTGGCAGAATCACTTCCCTACACCTTGAGGTGATCCCCCCTTGCGATGCAGCCCAACATCCTATTTGCCTTGACTGCTGCCTTACTGCACTAATCAGAGTTATTCATACTTGCATCCACCAGGACCCCCTAAGTCTTTTTCCTCTGCCGTGGCCTCCAACACCTCCCTACCCAGGGTGTACTCGTGTTTGGGGTGCCCCCTCCCAAGATGTAACACCTTGCACTTGGAGGAGTTAAAATTTTATTTCCAGGTGCAAGCCCACCTATTCAGGATCTCCAGGACCTCTTGCAGGGCCACCCTTTCCTCCTCCCCCTCAACCACTGCTCCCAGCTTGGAGTCATCGGTGAAGAGACTCATTTCACTCCCTATACCCTCCCTGATATCTGAGATGTATGCATTAAACAAGACTGGCCCCAGGACCAAGCCTTGTGGTACCCCATTAATGACCCCTCTAGGGGTTGAGCTCTCCCCACTGACCACTACTCTCTGGGTGCACTCAGCCAGCCAGTTTCCTATCTGACCATCAAAGGGCCTACTCCCATTCCCCTCAGTTTCTCTAGTAGGCCTTTATGAGGGACTGAGTCAAACACCTTGCTGAATTCCAAGAATAGTACATCCACAGGCTTTCCCTTGTCCAGTTCCCGATGTTACCCATTCATAGAACTCCACAAGGTTAGTTTGACATGATCTACCTGGCACAAACCCATGTTGATGACTATCCTGACATCCTATCTCCTCCAAGAACCCCCCCAAATGTTCCTTCAGTATACTCTCCATTATTTTACCCACCACCGATGTCAGACTGACAAGTCTATAGTTACTCGTCGCTTCACTCGCCCCCCCCTTTATGGATTGGCATCACATGTGCCTCTCTCCAATCCCTAGGCACTATCCCTGTCTCAAGTGATCTGTTGTAGAGCTCTGCCAGGGATGCAGCTAATACATCCGCCAATTCCCATTGAACTCTCAGATATATGCCATCCGGCCCTGGAGATTCTTCCTTTTTTAGGGCCTTAAGGGCATTCCACACCCGTTCAGTGAGGATTTCATCATATATCCCCCCCCAGCCGATTTATCCCGATGTGAAACCCCTGGGATACCCCTCCCTCCTGGCTTTTCCTTGTCTGTTGCTCCACCGTTCCTACCCCCTGTCCCTTCTAACTCCATCCGATCCTGCTTTGTAAGTTTCCCATCTTCCTCCCTAGTGAACACGAAGGTACAGTACTCATTTAGGACTTCTGCCTGGTCCCGCGCCTCCTCCACCCACCCTCCTCCTGTTCTCAATCTGCCGATCTGGCCCCTGGTTTTTCTCCACTCCTCAATATACCTAAAGAAACCCTTTTCCCCTCCCCATATCCCATGTGCCAGCTGCTGCTCCTTACTGGACTTGGCCCCCTTACCATCGGTTGGCTTGTCTGGCTGTGTCTGATAGCTTCCTTTCCCTTTCCCCTCTCATTTTTTTGTAATCTCTGTAGGCAACCTTCTTTTCCCTGACCGCCTCCTGAACCTCCCTGGACCACCAGCATGGTTTACATGACCTCGCCCCCTTTTGCTTCACCTTTGCACAGATCCTAACTGCCTCCTGAAGTCCCCATTTAATGACCTCCCATCTCCCTTCAACATCCATCCTAGTTGTAATCTTCTTCAAATGATCCTTTAATATCTTTCCTATGTCCCTAAAATCTGCCCCCCTTGAAATACATAGTCAAAGTCCTAGAACTATCCCCCCTCCCCTAGATTTATTCAAAACAGACAGTATCGTGGTCACTCCCAGCCAGTGGATACTGTACTGACAATGTCCGTTGGACTGCTTCTCCCCTCCCTTTTTTTTTCTTTTCCTCACTCCTATCCTCCTCCCTTCCACATAGGTATTTCCCCGGTACAACCAGGGTTGTGACTTCTACTATTGTTATACTTTATACGATTGCTATTTACTGCATGTAACTATTCCGTAAACCACTGTTATATTGTGTTCTTCTGTTATCTGTATTGCACCTGTGTGTTACTACTGTTGTATCTCACACTGTAACCATGTCTACCCTCCCTACGACGAGGTGCCTTTGTAAATAAGTCCCTGACTCAAGTGTTGTAAATCTGACTTTCAAAAATAAATAAATAAATAAATAAAAATAAATACTGTCAGATCCCTCACCAGTTCCCCTTCTGCCAGAACCATGTCCAGGACATGCCCATCTCTCGTTGGCTCCAACACATGTTGAGTGAAGAACACATCCTGAAAGCCATCCAGCAGTCTCTGCTCCTTGGACACCTTAGAAGTCATGGTTTCCCAGTTTGTAGGTGGCATATTAAGGTCCCCCATCAACACCACTCCCTCCCCCTTTGGTCCACACTGGGCTATAACGTTATCCAGCAGACAGTCCTCCAGAACATCCCTCATCCCTGGGGGCCTAAATAGAAACATAGAATTTGTCGGCAGATAAGGACCACTTGCCCCACCTGGTCTACCCATTTCCCTACCTGATGGATAAGCTGCAGATTTTAGTTAATCAACAGCTTACTTCCTCCTACCCCCCACTACAATTGCCTTATGCCTGTCCCATGCATTCTTGAATTCTCCCACTGTTCCTGACTCCACAACCTCTTCAGGAAGGCTGTTCCATGCATCCACAACCCTCTCTGTGAAAAAATACTTTCTAACATTATCTCTAAGCTGTCCCCCTCTATCTTCAAATTGTGCCCCCTTGTTCTTGCACATCTCTTCTTCTGAAAGATACTACCCTCTTGTACTTTGTTAATTCCCTTGAGATACTTGAAAGTTTCTATCATGTCCCCCCTCTCCCTCCTTTCCTCAACGGTATACATATTAAGCTGCTTTAGCCTCTCCTTGTATGTCTTCTGGTGCAGACCCTGCACCATTTTGGTTGCCCTCCTCTGAACAACCTCCACTCTGTCTATGTCTTTGCGGAGATGGGGTCTCCAGAATTGCACACAGTACTCCAGATGGAGTCTCACTAACTGTCTGTACAGCGGGATAACAACTTCCTGTTTTCTACTGTTGATGCCTCTCCCTATGCATCCCAGTATCCCCTCAGCCCTCCTTACTGCCTTCTCACACTGCTTGCCCACCTTTAGGTCATCTGATATAATTACTCCTAGGTCTCTTTCAATTTTTGTTGTTATTAACTCACCCCCCATTGTATACTCTTCCCCTGGGTTTTTGTTTCCCAGATGCATTACCTTACACTTCTTTGCATTGATTCTGAGCTGCCACATATTTGACCATTCCTCCAACCTTGCCAAGTCCCTTTTCATTCTTTCCACCCCACCTTGTGTATCAATCCTGTTGCAGATCTTTGTGTCATCTGCAGAGACATACCTTTTTTCCAGGTGCTTGCCAATGTCACTTATAAAGACATTAAAGAGGACCGGTCCCAGTACCGAACCCTGCGGTACCCCACTAGTTACCCTCCTTTCTTCACTGTGGACTCAGTTTACTATTACCCTTTGCATCCTGTTGTCCAGCCAGTTTTTATCAAGCTACCATCTTGGGACCCACTCCAAGGCTGGCTAACTTGTATATTAATCTTTTGTGTGAGACTGTGTCAAATGCCTTGCTAAAATCTAGGTAGGCCATATCCACAGCCCCTCCCTGGTCTACTACTTTGGTCACCCAGTCTAAGAAATCTATTAGGTTCATCTGACATGACCTTCCTGCTGTGAAACCATGCTGCCTTGGGTCCTGTGCCCCACTGGCCTCTAGGTACTCAACAATTCTTTCCTTCAGAAGTGATTCCATCATTTTCCCTACCACTGAAGTCAAACTAACTGGTCTGTAATTTCCTGCCTCTGCCCTGCTCCCACTTTTGTGAGTGGTATCACATTTGCCCTCCTCCAGTCCTCAGGTACCACCCCATCCTCCCATGATTTGTTAAAGAGAGTAGTCAGTGGTGTTACTAGTTCTACCCTTAGTTCTTTTAGAATTCTTGGGTGAATCCCATCAGGCCCCATTGCCTTGTCCACCCTCAGTTTCAAGAGTTCTTTCAAAACCCTTTCTTCTGTGAATGGACTGGTATCGACCCCCCATTCAGAGTTTCTCTCTTGTTTGGTTTAGGTACCTCCCCCTCCTCTTCTGCTGTGAATACAGAGCAGAAATATTCGTTCACTATCCCTGCTTTTTCACTGTCAACCTCTGCCCACATTCCTTCCCCTTTATTAAGTCTCTGTATCCCTCCCTTGGTCTTTCTTTGCTCCCTAATGTACCGATAAAAGGTTTTATCCCCCTTCTTAACAGAGTTGGGTATCTTTTCCTCAGTTTGTGCTTTTGCTATTCTGACTGCCTTCCCTGCCTCCTTCTGCTTTAACTGATAAAGTTCTCTGTCCTGCTCCTTCTGTGTTTCCTTATATTTCCTGAATGCTATCCTTTTCTCCTTAACCCGTCCCTGCCACCTCTTTTGAGAACCATAGTAGTTTTGCCTTGTTTGTTTTGTTGATTTACGTCACACAAAGGCTTGTTGCCTCTCAGAGTAGCTGTTTTGATTATTCCTCATTGTTCCTCCACCCTCCTTCTTGCCCATTTGCTAGTGCTTTTCTGAGGCATTCTCTCATTTTCCCAAAGTCAGCATTCCCAAAGTCCAATACTCTTGTTTTTGTGTGGCTTGACTCTATGGCTGTGTTTATTGTGAACCACACTGTTTGGTGTCACTTATTCCCAGATGATACCCACTTCTAAATCTGAGATCCTTTCTCTTTCCCCATTTGAAGTACCAGTTCTAAGATTGTTCCTCCAGTGGGTTCCAACACTAGCTGTCTGAGGCATGCCCCTGTAGGGCATCAAGAATGACCCTGATCTTGGATGTGCCTGCAGCAAAGGTACTCCAGTTAACATCTGGCATATTCAGGTCCCCCATCAACAATATCTCCCTTTTCTGCCATTTAAGGATGCCTTCTATCACTTCCTTGTCCATTTCCTCCCCTGAGATGGGGGTCTGCACAACCCCATGCGGATTGTGGTGCCATTTCCTGTCTCTAGGGTGACCCATAGTGACTCATCAACTTCCTGTTTATTCTTTAGTTCTGTTGCTTTAATCCTTTCCCTTATATAGAGAGCTCTCCTCCTCCTCTTTTACCCACCCTGCCCCTCCTGTAGACTGTGTATCCTGGTATGCTGACATCCCAGTCATGGTTCCCTGTGTACCATGTTTCAGTGACTGCCACAATATCCAGGCATCCCTCTTCCATCAAGGCCACTAGTTCAGGGAGCTTGTTGCACAGACTGCGGGCATTGGTACTCAGCACCTTCCATTAATTTTTTATGGCCTTACCCCTTTTAGCCCCATCCCTGTCCTTACTGCCTTTTTCTGTATTTGTCCCTGTCCTGCTCCCTACTGACTTCTCTACCTTGGTGTTTACCTCTCTAACTACTGTGTTTTGTGGGGGGAGGCTGGGTTTTCGCTACTCCTTTTCAGTGCCTCCCCCCTTGGCTAGTTTAAATGCTTGCCAATGAAGCATTTAAACCTGTCATCTAGGATACTGGTCCCCCCCCGGACAGATGCAGACCACCACGCCAGTATAAGCCTGCATCCCTCCAGGTGGCTCCCCAGTCCCCAATGAAGCCAAAACCCTGAGCTCCACACCAGTTATTCAACCATTCATTGAATCCCATGGTGCGAAATACCCTAGCATCATCCTTGCCATAGAAAGGCAGCACCTCCAAGAAGGTTACCATACATGCTACTTGTCTAAGGCCCTCCCCAACTCCACAAACTCCTCTTGCACTGCTCTGCTCATTCACAGCCAGGTCATTTGTCCCTAGGTGGACAATGACATCCAGCTCCTCCCTTGTGCAGCTGCTATATGCGATCCTGAGGTCAGCTTCCTGTCCCTCCGAGCCATGGCACCAGGCAGGCACCTTACTTCCCTATCCCTTCCTCCCCCACTTCTACCCCCCTAATGATTGAGTCCCCTACTAGAAGTTGTTTCCTTCCCCTGTGGGGTCTTGTGCCACCCTCCGGTGGGTCTCCTTTGTGGAGGTTCCCAGCATCCTCCTTGGTCTCCACTGCAGGTGCCTCCATAAAGGAACCACTCTTTGCCAGAACAGCATATGAACTGTCGAGAGGTACAACTGGAGGGATGCACCTCTGTTCCACCACCATCTTCCTCCCTGAGCCCACCTTGGTCCAACCACTCCTCTTTCTTGGCAACCTCTGAGGTAACGGTGGTGGCCCTGGTGGACCCTGGGTGGGAGAAGAGGTTTCACAAATCCTAGCCAGGTCAGCCTGGAGACGGGCAACCTCCTCCCTGAGACCAAAGAGGTGCCTACAAACAGGGCAGCATCGCAACCTCCAGAATGTCTCCCAGAGCACTGCTGCCCCACAGCCATCGCACTGCACCACTCCCATCTTGATTTATTTTGTGTCTTCTCTCCTGGTGCTTTGTATGCTTACTGTCTTCTCCTCTAATGTATTTTTAAACTTATTTTCTTACTGTCTATGTGCCCTTACAACTCTCGCCCTTCCTGTTCTGGGACAGGAACTTCCTGTAGTCTTTAGTAGTCTCCTTCTTCCATGCCACTCCCAAGTTGACCTTTCCTCCTACTGATGTTCGAAAGGTGACCCATAAGGCCTCCACATTTTCCTCTGCCTCTTCTACCCTGGAAATTTCTATGCTATCTCTGATGAACATAGCCACTCCTCCCCCTCTGCCCTCCTTTCTATCCTTCCTAAGCATGGTGTACCCCTTTACATTTAAGTCCCAATCGTGGTTTGTGTTGGTCCAAGTTTTCGTTACTGCCACCACATCTACCCCCCTTCGAACAACATGGCCTGGAACTCCGACCCCTTATTTCCCAAGCTCCTGGCATTTACTAGCACCACCACCCCCAATCCTTGTCCCTGCTCCCTTTGCCATGCCTCCCTGGATACCATATGCGTCCGACTTTTCACCCCTACTGTATTGCCTTCCCCTGATCTTTTGCCCCCCTGGGGCTGAAGGCTAGGCCCCTCATTGATAGGTAGGGACTTCTGGTGTGCCCTTCCCTTAACCCTCCCCCCCACAAGTTTAAACCCCACTTAGCTTGAATATAGTCCGCCAACCCCTGCTTAAGGACCTCCTTCCCCATCGGGTTAAGGTGAAGCCTATCCCTGGCATACAGTCCACTTTCCTTGCTCTTGCCCATAATACTTGGGCTTTCTGGCCATCCCCGCCCACGCACTAAGTTGCCAGCCCCCCACACCATTGGGCACACAACCAGCAATGCCTACTGCACCATCACCTCGGTGCTTGTCTCTGACCTGCCTCCCACTTGCAAGCCATTCGATACTCCTTGGCATGCCAGGATCTGGACACTGAGGGCCCAGCCGTGGCCGCCCTCACCTTTACTCACACTCAGACTTGTCCTGATTGCTGACATAAACCTCACCAACATATGCTCCAGGAAGCATCTCAAAGTTAATGCTAAACACCTAAAAAGTTACCTGCAAAGACTAGCCTTCCTGCTGCTTCTCCTCTCAGGTAATATACATCCCAACCCAGGCCCTCCACACAACCAGGGGTCGTGTGCCCATAAGCCAGGCATGCTCACAATTGCCTCTCTAAATATTCACAGTCTAGTTGCTAACTTCACTAGCCTCCAGGCCTGGGTAGCCCTTCATAACCCCGATGTACTGTCAATTGTTGAAACGTGGCTGACTCCAAAGATTCCTGATGCGCACGTTAGCCTTCCGGGCTATAGGCTCTTTAGGCAGGACCGCCTAACTAAAAGAGGTGGAGGCTGTGCTTTCTATCTCAAGGAGGGCCTTCAGGGATTAACACATACTCTTCCCTGTCTTGGGACCACTGCACAGGCTCTTGCCATCAAGGTCCTCCGTGGGACTCATAGCAAGTCTCTTACACTTCTGTCCATCTATATCCCACCAAAGGACTCACTCCAGGGTCTACAAGCCATCATCGACTGCCTTGGTAGCCTTACCCTTAGCTCCGAGGTCATATTACTAGGTGACTTTAATATTAACTGGCTTGCCCCAGTGGCTAACCAGTTTAAGGATGCTATTCAGGCAATCCACTTCACACAGATAACAGAAGCCCATACCTGGACCAACTATCAGACCGGCAATAGCACTCTTCTTGATTGGGTACTCTCTAACCACCCAGAGCACATCGCTAACGCCTCTGTCCTCCCAGACAATATCAGTGACCACTCCCCTGTCATGTTCAACTGGACAAATAACTTCACCAAACCCCCTCCCAGAACTGTCACTAACAGAGTCATCAGGCCCGGTCAAGCTGACCATCTTAGATCTGATCTCCGATATGCCAACTGGTCAGCTGTGTATGGGGCCCCAGACGTGGATAGTGCACTGGACCACTTCATCCTCCTCTTCAATTCTATCTGTGATAACTATGCCCCCATAAAAAAGTGGATAGTCAAGGGCCTTTACAACCCCTGGATGAGCCCTGACATCTTAGGTCTGATGAAAAACCGAGATCATCTCTGGCAAATAGCCAGAGCCACAGGGAAGCAGTTGGACATCCTAAAGTACAAGCAATCCAGAAATAGCTGCACCAGAGCCATCCCTATAGCCAAGAACCTCTACTACAAGGCTGCCCTGTCCAAAAACTGGAATGATGGCTGAAAATTCTGGGCAAACCTCAAAGAGGTTACTGGCAAGGTGCCTAAAACTGCCTTGGACATGATCTGTGTCGATGGTACTTCCATCCTTGACCCAAAAACTATAGCCAAAACTTATAACCTAGCCTTCGTGGACCTCAGTCATGTCCTCCCCTCCCGATTTCTTCCATCTGGGCAACCCAATCATAGCCCCACAGCCCCCTGCAAATCCCTTCTTTTGGTTCAAGGCCATCTCTATTGGAGAGGCTAGGAAATACCTCTCGAAGGTGCTCAGTAAGAGGAGATTCAGAGGGGACACCCTTGATCTTAAATTAATCTCTCTCTCCTTGGAAGAAGTCCTGTTTCCCCTTACCCACATCCTCAACTTGTCACTTCAACAGGTGATATTCCCTCAAAAATGGAAAGCCACTACAGTCATTCCTGTGCATAAGAATGGGGACCGTGCCCTCACAGAGAAGTATCAACCCATCTCCCTGCTACCACCTCTGTCGAAGGCCCTGAATGAATAGTTGCGGACCAACTGGTTGAATACCTTGACAAAGACAAACTCCTCTGCCCTGAGCAGCATGGCTTTAGAACTGGGCATAGCACCACCACAGCTCTTTTAGAGTTCACTGGTCACATACACAATTCTCTTGATAAAGGACAACTCTCTGGTGCAATCTTTATCGATCTGACCAAAGCTTTCGATACTGTTAATCTTGCCCTCCTTACTAAGCAACTTGCTGCAATGGGCCTGGCCCCTGAGGCAGTTTCGTGGTTCTGCAGCTACCTGGACTGCAGATCCCAACAAGTCAGAATCGGCTCAACCCTATCGGATAGCAATCCTGTCTGCTCAGGTGTCCCTTAGGGATCAATACTGGGTCCTCTTCTATTCAGCTTATTCCTGAATAGTCTCCCTCAAGCCAGCCAGTGCCACATTCTACTCTATGCTGATGACGCCGTTGTATTCGCACATGGCTCAAATCTAATTGAGCTTGAGCAACAACTCCAAAATGACTTTACTAATCTTGAGAAATGGTTCACAGATCATAAATTAATCTTGAACTATAAAAAACTAAAACTATGCTGTTCTCCAGCTCCCAAAACAAGCATCATGGCTACTCATTATCTATTCATAATGTTGCTGGGACCTCTCTGGACCTGGTCCAACACTTTAAATATCTGGGGATCACTATTAACAACTCGTTGTTCTACACTCTACATGTTGACAACACGGCCAAGGCAATTAATAAACATCTTGGGATGCTCTATCGGCACAGGCACAGTCTGACCCCAGAAGCCCTCAAAATAGCTGTCCACAGCTCTGCAGCCTGCCAATCTATGGTGCAGCCACTGACACTGCACTCAGGTGTTTAAAAATAGCCTTAAACAAAGCATGCCAGCTAACCTTAGGAGCAACTAAGCTGACTCACACCTGTGACCTGTATACCAATGCAAACTGGCTCCCACTCAATGTTCGACTTAAATTCCAAACTTGCCTGCTGGCAAAAAAGATTAGCCTTGAAACGCTTCTGACTGGGGTCTGTCAACTCCTGGTTCCTAGCATCAACCAGCGGCGCAGACGTAACTCTGAACTTCAGACCTTTACAGTACCAAAATGTTGCACTTCCCTAGGCCAAAGATCATTTGCATACCATGCCCCACTCTGGTTCAACTCCCTTCAGGCAGATCTTGCTCATTTGCCTACATTGGGTGCTTTCAAAGTCCACCTCAAGCAACTCCTGCTAAATGCTGCCCGTTGTGACTGTCACCTATAGCTTCACCCCTTCTCCTCTCTGCTTTTCCTGCTCTTCCCACCCCCACACCCTCCCTCCCTCCCCTTGCCTTACCATCCCATCCTTCTCCCCACCCACCTCCACTAAACTCTCCCTTGATCCCCTCTCCTCCCATGCTGTCTCACCCTTCACCCCAACTCCTCTCCTGAGTTATGATCCTCCCTCTCTCACCCTCACCCCCCTGACTCCTCTCCTGACTTATGCTCCTCCCCTCCTTACCCCTCTCCCCCCCTTTTCCTGCTTTCCTCATCCCTCCCTTCCCCTTGCGGACTTACTGCCTCACAATATCCCTGCTCGTTGGCACTTGGGGTTCGTCCTCACCTCTTCTAGCACTTATTCTTCTGCTAACCCTATATCCCCACAGACAATTGATTGGTTTTCCTTTCAGGCATTCTTATACCTCTAAATGACTTTTTGTTAACCCCTCTTCCAATATCCTAACTTCATCTGTAACTTGTACAATCCCTATTGCATCTGCTGTATCCTCAAACTTTGTAATTTTGTACAACCCTGTTTTGTATTGTTATCATGACGTGGAACCTATGTAAAGAGCTTTGAGCTCAAGTGCTGTTATCCTAGACTTCAATAAATGAATAAATAAATACAGTCCCTTATCTTCCCAACCCCCCAGTCCCCCAATACCCCTGATCTGCTTTTTTTACTCCACTTTCTAAGCCAGTCATTAACCTCCGCTATCTTCATTTTGTTCTCCACAGAGGCCCTTGGTACTGGCAATATTTATAAGAAGGAAATGTTGCATCCATTATCCCGACATATTCTGTCCAGTTCCCAGAATCTTGCTTGGATTTCCAGTATGCTATTCCCCTCTATATCATTTGTCCCCAGATGCACCTGGAAATCTTGTTTCCCTCCACAATCCCTAGCCAGCTCGTATATCAGGAACCTTGCCCTGTACACCGTCAGCCCAGAGATACCCACTACCTTAACCTGGCTGGGGTGTCCCCCCGTCCCTCCCAGTGTATCCCAGTAATTATGGAATCCCCCAGCAGTAGAACCTTAATGACCCCTCTATCCTTTTGATTTCCTCCGTTTTGTGCTCCTGACCCCCCCCGATCCAATATCTTCTTCCCCTAGGAGTCCTCCTGCCTCCTTATGAGATCCCCTGTCTACCATCCCTTCCTGCCACCCTTTTTATGCCCACTTGCCTCAGACCCCCCCAATTGGGTATCCCCTTTATCCCTCTCTTGTCTGTGCCTGTCCCCCTGGTCTTGATAATTTCCCCTTCTCCCAATCCATCATCCTCCCCCCTCATTTTTAAACTTCGACCTCCAGTGGCCCCCTGTTAGTCCCCTTTACCTAGGGCCCCTTCTCTGGTACAGTCCATTTTTCTTGAGGGGCTCCCCTCCCTCTCCTCCTTTTCTTCCCATTTCCCATCACTCATGTCCTCAACCCCCATGCCTACTATATGATGCCTCCCCCCCTTTTGCTTAACAGTTAAGTTCCCACTTCTCCCGCTGGAACCATTTCTAGCCTTCTCATTTTCAGTCCATAACCCCCTCTGGGTTTCTAATTCCCTCCCCCCACCCTCAGTTTAGTTCATCTCATATCCACCTCCCCCTTCCTCACTTTCTAGGTTGCATAGTAGCTCAAATTTATTGCAACATTCTGTGCCAGCTTCCATCTCCTGACCTGATTTCCCCCTGACTGCCCCTCTAGAATGCCCCATATCCACCCCTCCTAACCTGTCCTCCTTTTGATCAACTTTCACTCTGTCTGCACTTCTAGGCTGCCCCATATCGGTCTCTCCTGATCTGACCCCCTGCCCCCTCCTTTGAACTGGACCATTTACCCCATAAGTTTTCACTCTGGCATCAGCTTCCCTTGCCAAGGGTCCTCGTTCTCTGAGTTCTCCCTCCTGGTTTTTGAATCATAGCCCCCCTAATTTCTGAGCTGTACCCTGGCCTCACCTCTACCCCTCCTACCTGCCACCCATATTCCCTCTCATTTTTCTTCATCCCCCCCAGCTCCTCCAACTGTCTCCTTAGCCAGTTTACCTCTCCCCTGATCTGCAATAACTGTCTACAGAGTGGGCAGCCTCCCACCCTCCAGGACCAATGTAGTATGATTGCCTCCCCACAGCCCATGCAACCTACAACCCTACCAAAGATACCTGCCATGGTAGCTGAAGGCCACCCTACCTGTCCTTCTCCACATATGTTTGGACCATCCCCCTTTGCCCAGTCTCCTCCCCCTAGGGTGCTACCTCTCACCCTTCTCCAAGTGGCCACACTGGGGTGGTATAAGATAAAGTCCTACAGCCCCCTAACAGTTCCAGAAGATAAACCACAGCCCTAGAACCAGCTCCTAATCTAGGTAAAGACTTTAGCTTTTAACAGTTCTAACAGTTTAAACTAGGTAAACTGCTCCAGCAGATACACCAGTGCCCTATAAACTAGCTCCTAATCTAGGCATCAAATTAGCAGCAGAACTAACAGTCAAAACTAGGTAAACATTTAAGTAGCTAACAGCTTAATAGGTTAAGCACCTCCCCAGAACCTAACAGTACAATATAGTACAGTACAACAACAATTTAAACACATTGCCCCTTATTCAGCTCCTGATCAGGATGATTTCTCTGTAGTGCTGTACAGTTCTATCAACACGGACACTGCCTGAGACCCAATTCTTAACCAAGATAGAAATAATTAGTTATGTTCCCAATAATAGCCCCAGCTAGCAAAAATCGATTCCCCCTTCCCCAGCCAATGACCACATTAGTCCCACTAGTCCCAGTCCCAGTAGTCACTTGAGCTCACTGTCCCCCAATCCTTGATTATCCCTCTTCTAGGCTCCACTCCCCCATACCATCTAATAGAGGTCGGGGACAGGGTGGGTGCGTGGGATGAAAATACTAGCCCTCACAGCTCCTCTGACTGAGTTTCCTAGTGTCTGGGCTACGTTCCTTAAGTAGCCCAGCCCCAGTTCAAAACCTGGCACCCTGTGTGCTGATTGGCCAGGCTTCTTCAATTCAAAACTCCTGACCGCTGACTGCAGTCTCCGTCCTTTCCCTTGGCCTTTCCCTCGGCCGCCGATCCTTTCTGTCTAAGAGTGTTTTTAGAGATAATGTCAAGGGGTCTATGTGAACATTAAAAATAGGTAAATACTGAGATAGAGCAAGCAAATATTGAGGACCTTGTTGTAACTGACCTATCCATTGTGGGCAGTGCATGCACAGGGGGTGTGGGTGAAGCAGTTGCTGCCTATAATAAGGCGATGTCCGAGGCACTCAACTCTCTTGCACTGGTATGTGTATGACCCAGATCCTCTCACCTGGTATGTGTATGACCCAGATCCTCTCACCATTGGTTTGATGGGGAGCTCAAGGTGATGAAGATCAAGGGTTGGAGGTTACAGCGCTGCTGATGGAAGACCAGGCTGGAGGCAGACAGACTGACCCTGCGTGCACACTATGTTGTGTACCACAGGGCAATCAACCGCAAGAAGGCAGTGTTCCTGTCCAGGGAGATTGCTGCCAGGAAGAACTGACCAGCTATGTTTTTTCAGACTGTGGACAGGCTGTCACATCCAGCTTGTCTACAACCGAAAAAAGCTTTTTCAGATGCTTTATGCAATGAGTTTGCTTGGTTCTTCTTGGACAGAGTGTCCGCTATCAGGCAGGGAATTCTGCCAGTGAGCCACAGTATGGCCGACAGTGGTCACCCTGATTGTCTGAGGAGCACTCCACCTGGTTGGGGGGAGTTCAAACCAGTGGAGGTGGCCAAGGTCATTGAGGTTGTTTCTAGGCTGAAGCACACATATGGTGAACTGGACCCAGTGCCAACTCATTTCTTAATGGGATGTGTTGACTCTGTAGGCCTGGTGTTTACCTTGGTTGTCTGGTGCTCTTTGTTGGGGGGGGGTCTTCCCAGATGCCTTGAAGGAGGCACTGGTAAGACCCCTTCTGAAGAAACCATCTTTAGACCCTGACATCAAGGTGAATTATCATCCTGTCTCCAACCTTCCATTTCTGAGAAAAGTTGTAGAGAAGATTGTGGTGCAGCAGCTTGAGGAACACCTCGTGGCCTTTGATATCTATGAGCCTCTCCAGTCTGGGTTTTGTGCTGGGCACAGTATGGAAGTCGCATTAGTTCGGGTGCATAATGATCTCCTCAGGGCGAGAGATCGAGGAGAGGGGACAATTCTTGTTCTCCTTGATCTCTCCTCAGCTGTGGACACGGTGGACCATTATGTGTTGCTCAACCACCTAAGAGAATTTTGAGGACTTGCTGGCACTGTCACCTGCTGGTTTGAGTCCTATCTCACAAACAGAAGGCAAAGGGTTATGATGGGGAATTTCTCCTCCTCCTTCCCTAGCCTTCTGTCTTGTGGAGTACCTCAGGGTTCAGTCTTGTCACCAATGTTGTTTGCCGTGTATATGCTGCCCCTGGGTGAGATCATTAGGAAGTACAGTCTGGATCTTCATTGCTATGCCGATGATACCCAGCTGTGTCTATCCTTTGTCCCTGGGACATCCAATGTGGTGGATGTACTGAACAACTGCCTGGCCGAGATCAATGACTGGATGGCCTCTAGCTGGTTGTGACTGAACCCCGATAAGACGGAGATACTGGTGGTGGAGTCGAACAGGACGTGTGATAGGATGGCCTCTGGCACAGAGACTGGACTGCTTCTGGGGTCTGTGCCATTGAAGACCTCCTCTAGGGTGCGCAATCTTGGCGTTATCCTCGACAACGGATTAACACTTGAATCTCAGGTGTTGCCCATTGTCCAGACCAGCTTTTACCATCTGAGGAACATTGCTAGGATCAAACACCTTGTTCCGCCCATGAACCTCCCCACCTTGTACATGCCTTCGTGACATCAAGGCTTGACTACTGTAATGCACTCTACCTCGGGGTCTCTGGAGGCACCCTCCGCCGACTGCAGCTAGTGCAGAACGCAGCTGCAAGGCTGTTGACGGGACAGTCAAAATACTGCCACATCACCCTGGTGCTGCATGAACTGCACTGGCTGCCAGTTCGGTGGAGTGTTCTCTTTAAGGTGGGCTTGCTCACCTTTAAGGCCCTATGTGGACTGGGCCCTGGCTACCTGTCAGACCTTCTAACACCTGCTGCCTTGGTTCGCTCCCTCTGGTTCTCCTCTAGAGGCCTCCTTGCAATGACCAGGACAAGGTTAAAAACTGCCAGCGACAGAGCTTTCTGTGTCACAGACCCTGTCCTGTGGAATTCGCTCTCTGAATCAGTAAGGGAGGCCTCTTCAGTTGAGGCATTCAAAGCACGCCTCAAGATCTTTTTATTCAGCCAGAATTTCCCAGACACTGTCTTTTAGATACTGCTCCTGAGAAATTCTGAAAGAATGTCCCCTTCAGGAATCTGCTGCTAGGTTAGGCCTCCCATTTTGGACAGTCTGCTTTTAAGTATTCTTAATTGGTATGCTTTGTATTTTAATTATTGTGTTTTAACTGCATTTTGATGTATTTTGATTGTACGGTGCCCAGAGCCTCTGGGATTCGGTGCCTGAAAAATAAAATTTGCCTTGCCTTGCCTGGTTCTGGGATGGGAACAGGAGTAATCACAGTGTGACCAATAATTGTAGTTTGATGATGAATAAAACAGAAATTAGGATATTGTATATCACAAGACTTGGCACCGTAGGAAAAAGATTTATGGTTAGTTACCACACAGTACTGCCCATCAGAATTATATGACATTTTTACTGTAGGAACCCTCCATTTATGCAGACGAATTGGGCAGGTGAAAGACTGATTCGTGAGTCTTATAGTGAAGCAATGAACCTCTTCAGCATCATTCTGGTAAAGGCATGCAGTGTGGACCACTGGTGATGATGTAGTTGAAGATGAAGATGTTGCCCTGGGGTTACCAGTTTCATTTGAATTAATGTCCAAGTCCAAAGTGAAAGACCAGTCAATGCTGTCCGGTGAGTATCCATCGAATACGTCACTACGACACAAATAGTGGTATCCCTTTTTGGCACAGCAGTCAGTATGAGGTGCCACCTAGGCTTCCAGGGTAGGGATGAAAGACCAGAAGATGTGGAAGGTTGATCCTCTCACAGTAGATTTCCTCATTGAGATGCCCAATGGAATGAATGGAGGCAAGTCTATCAAAAATAGCAGTCTCTGGATCAAGGCATGGTAAGGATACAGTAAATGTTACGAACATGGTATCCCATGTGGTGCAGCGGTTAGCAGTGTAACGTGGGCCCCTGTTGGGATGGCGTGTGACATAACCTAGATTTCTGGCAGTAGACATGGGTATCATAATGGATCTAGACATACACATTCTAGTACAAGCAGTAGACCTACAATGTGGACATTACCATTTAGCAAGGCATCTATCGTGGATAATATCTGGAATACATCCAGATTCCAAATCCCAGAAGAGGTTATTGACAATAGTTATGACATAAGAGCCATAAGCAGGTCATGCCCCAAAATAGGCAGGGTTATTGCCTAATGTACTTACCCGATCATCAAAAGCAAATAAATAAATAAAAGTTCCCTGGCAATATATTGCTTGTCTGCCTCCTTGTTATTCTGGAGAACAAGTTCATTAATTTTATTCTTAGTGTCATTAAAACTCTTAGCAATGTCATGCATGTTATAAACAGTGTAATGCTCTTCCTAAGCCCATTTACACCATGCAGTAAGGGTGGTGAAACATCATTCTTCATGCCAGTCTGGAACTTAACTGTTTGACTTTTGATGGCAGCAATGTCTGCCCTGCTCCAGATGGACATGCTGGATCTGAAGAGTCCAGATATGGTGTCAGTTGCACCAGTGATATCAGCAGTGGCACGCCTCATGCGTGATGTGAAAGTTTTCTTGTTAATAGGATTAGGTCTAGACCTGAATAAACCTAAATGTTCAATGGTATGTGGACCAGCCATGGGATCTTGTGTGCGTGTCTGTTATGCAGCAAGACTATCTAATAACGTAGTGCTGAAGAACTTAGAAGTGTTAGTTTTAGAACACATACCAAATTCAGCCATATTCCAATGGGTGAGAGTAAAAATAACTGGAACATGCATAAATTGCACATTATTCACAAGTGTACCTGGAAGGGAGGTGGCAGTAAGACCACTGGGTGGACCAGGTTCCTGTGAAGGACATTCAGTAAGTTCTGCTTTAGTAGGGGGTACTTCAGACAGAAATATAGCTGCTCTAGCCATATAATTGTGAACACAAAAGTCTCTTGCAGAGTCTTCTGGAGATTTATCACAAAAGATAGGATCAATCAAAGCGGTAAGATTATATAAACCAGAATGTCTGTAATTAGCTTGGCGAATGGACAAAGTACAATTTGGAGGCTATTCTAATATTGGGCCAGCCTTGGAAAGTGCTTTTGTAAAGGAAGGCAATGGTGAGTGTCTGTCCATTACTATGAACATATGAATGTGCCAGCAGAAACAGACCATCTGGTCTATCTAAGTCTGCTCGAGTGTGCAGCTAGCACCCCTAGTTTGCAGCTGCCCCACCCCTTCCCCTTTATTATCCCACTGCCACCCTCACCTCCCCCACCCTCACTCTCCCCTGTTCCCTGTCCCATGCCCTTTTAAAGCTGTTCACAGATTTACATGATACCACCCATTCTGATAGTATGTTCCATTTGTTACCACCTCTCCATGAAATAGTGTCTCCTCATTTCCTCCTAAATCTTCCCCCATCTATTCTTCTCGCCCATGCCCCTGGTGTTCCTCCCCCTCCTTAGCTTAAAGACCCCATCTGCCCTATCCTTATTGATTTCCCTCAGATACTTGAATGTCTCTATCATGTCCCCCCATCCCTTCTATCCTCCAGGGTGAACATATTCAGGTCTCCCAGCCTGCTCTCATAGTCTCTCCCCTCCATTCCACATATCATCTTCATTGCCCTCCTCTGCACCCCCTCCAGTAGCCTGATATCATGCTTCAGGTATGACCTCCAAAACTGCACACAATACTCCAAGTGTGGCCTTACCAGCAACCTGTAGAGGTGCAAGATCACCTCTCTTCGCCTGGATGAAAACCCCCTCAATATGCACCCCAACATTTTGTTCACTTTTGCTGCCACTCTCCTGCACTGGGCAGTGTTGTTCATGGTCCATGTTATCATTACCCCAGGTCCTTCTCCTCCTCAGTGATCCCCAGCTTAACCCCCCCAGCCAGTATTCTCCCCTTGGGTTCTTCACCCCAAAGTGCATAACCTTACACTTCTTTGCATTGAACCCCAGCTGCCACCTCTCTGACCACTCCTCTAGCTTGCTTAGGTCCCCCTGCAGCTGCTTCCATCCCTCCCCTCCTTCCATCCACCACTGCTCCCATTTTGGTGTCATCTGTGAACAGACTTACCTTGCTCACCACCCTGTGCTCAATGCCTGATATGAAGAATGGCAAACTGACATTACTGTCAGTTTGCCATTAAATTTAGAGGGAAGATTTGTCAGGTGCCACAACCATAGCAGTCAGGTAGGCATCTGTGCCTTCCTGAACAGGGATCAATTTCTTGGGAACATTAATGCTGGCTCCTTCAGCGATGGTGGTGTCAGAAGGTACATCAGGTACATTACATGGGCAAAGGTTTCGGGGTGGATGGAGATCAAGGTGGGGATGTGCAGGTGGGTCAAGGTGCTGACGGAGTAGCTTGATGTGTGTGGTGTATGCTACAACCTGTGAGTGGACACCTGGGAAGATTCGTGCAATGAGGAACAGTAGTAAGATAGCCATCTCACGTGGGTACCTGTAAGGAAGAAAGAAAAAGGTCAATAGGTACTATTCCACCCAATGGAGTTAGGAAAAGTAATTATTCTCCTTTGTACAACTTGAGCTGATTAGCATGCAGCCATTTATCAGTAGGTTTCTTTTGCTGAATGAGTCTAATTTAGCAGACTGCGGGACCTTAACCTTGACTGGATGTCCAAAGCCGCTGCACCACTTAAGGAGTTCTGTGATGCCCACAGGCTGACACAACTTATTGGTGAGCTTACATGCCCTAATAAGAAGAACCCTGCTAATAGTACACTGCTTGACGTCATCTTAGTAAGTAAACTGCACCTGTTCTCCCATGCAGGAATCTTCTTCTCTGGTGTTAGTGACCACAGCATCATCACCGGCATAAGATCAGTCCAGAATCCACTTTCCTCATCAAGGTTCTCTACTAAGAGGTACAGACATAACTTCAATCAGTCTGCCTACCTTGATGAGCTAAAATACTTGCTGCGTTGGCAGGACTTTTACCTAGCTAACTCGGTCCACTGGGCATATGACATCTTTTCTGAAATTGTGACCGGAGCATTAAATATGTATGCCCTGTGATGCTTGACCAGTTGGTTCTGATCGCTCTATGATTTTTGTAATATAAAAATGTGTTATTGAGAGTCTCTTATGAGGCAGCCTATGGGATGACCCCCCCAAGGTTTCAGCTACAAGATGTAAACCTGAAAGCCAGGAGATAATTAAAGACTAGAGAGACATAATTAAGGGTCTCCTGTTTATCTGACTTAATTGTAGCTGACCAGCTGCCATGATCGAGATCATAAACTTTTATGACATTTAGAGGAAGAACAGTTAACTTCAGCTGATGTTAGAAAGCTATATGACAGCTAAGTGAGAAAACTGCAGAGTTGTAAAAGTTCTCTGATGTCTTTGAAAAAGCAGGAAACCACTCACTATCAAAGAAGTCATTTGAGAAATGAGTTTTTGCTGATGTCACATTATTTAATTTACCTCTTGAGTGATAAGACATCCTGGTTGTATAAATGTTAATATTTTAAAAGGAGGAGCTAGGTGGTGTCATAGAAGGGGTGGAGACACAGGGTTTAAACTGTATTCTGTATTTCCACTTACGGATATTCCTGTTTGGACTCTCTTGAAACAACAGCTACCAAAAGCACTGTAAGAAGGTATACATTAGATAGAAAACTCTAACTGTATGTTGGTAGGAAATTGCACTTTAAACCTTGTTCTTTTAAGTGATTGTATGCTTTGTGATATATTGTTCTGTAGTTACATTTTACATATTTTTATCCATTTTCTTAGTAAACCTCTTATTTTAAAAGCGTCTACCTGATGTGCCTTTGAAATTCTTTCTTTTACAAGTGAAGTACAGAGGGTTAAAGTTTACACTGTTCATAAGCTTCCTGGTAAAACCAAACTGGGAAAAGGTAAGAATTTTCCTAAGGTCTTTCATAGAGTTTTTAGGGTTCATTTTGTATACCTGGTTAGGTGCCATAGGCGAAAGATATCTGGCATTTCCACAAACAGCAGAATTATCTGAACCTGTACATTTGGGTACACTAGCATGAGGTTCACAGTTTGAATCCCTCCAGAACTTGAGACCAAAGGTGATTCGGACCCACAAACAGACACGAGGGTTACCCTGTTCTGTTACCCTGTTCACAATACTGCTTTTGGAGGTTGGCACTGTGGGAGCAGAGGGCCTGACCTGCTGAGTGGGGCTGTGACAGATTGGTTGGCAGTGGTGTGCATAATTTTGGTAATACAAGTTTTTATTGTTCAGTGTGTCAGCTTAATACTGTCAGCTCACTTGCAAAACAAGGCAGTGATTTATTTTTTTTTTTAAGAGAAGGACACAGAACATATAATTTGGCTTACAGTCAAGTTCCTACCTGTTTTATATTTTTTAAAGTGCAAGTTAGAGTAGCCGTAGTTAGGGAAGAAGATGGCTTCCAACTACAGCGGGCACACTGTAGACTACTTAAAGCAGTTGTGCAGGGACAGAGGAGTCCTGTACGAGGTGAACGCCGCCAAGCAGAACCTCATGGATGCCCTGATGGTAGCAGATACCCAGAGCATTGAGTCACAGACAATGACTGTAAGGGACTGAACCTTGAGTGTGGAAGGGCTAGCGGCCAGTGCAGTGTCCATATCCAATGAGGGCAGCTGGACCAGTGCCAGTGAAGGGCCACAGCAGCAGGGGAAGGTCACCAGCATTCTGGAGCCAGAAGTACTCAGGCTGCAGATTGAGTTGCGCAGAATGGAACTGGAGTTCCAGAGGGAGGCAGAGTGAGAGAAGCAAGCCACAGAAGAGAAGAGGGAGCGTGAACAGTGGGAGGCAGAGCGAGAACGCCAAGAAGTGGAGCGTGAACAGCGAGAGGTGGAACGAGAAAGATGAGAGGCAGAGTGGGAACAGCGGGAGGCTGAGCATGAGGAGCATGAGTGCCAGCAAACTGCAGAGGAGAAGAGGGAGCAAGAACAGCAAGAGGCAGACCGTGAACAGTGAGAGGTGGACCGTGAGGAATGTGAGCGCCAGAGGCAACATGAACTGGAGAAGCTACGACTCCAACCACCAGCACCAGAGCAGGTAAGTGGCTTGGGTTTAACTAGAACTACGGGACTGGGTTACAAATTGAATTCCAAATTGATAGCTAATTTTAAAGTGGGGGAGGATATAGATGCCTTTTTAAATTCCTTTGAAAAAGTTTGTATTCAGGCTAAAATTCCTAGGCAGTCCTGGAGCTTCCAGCTATCCCCACTACTTACCTAGGAAGCTCAGGATGCACTGGGTCAAATGGACAATGAGGACAGTAATGATTACAGCAAATTTAAAGCTGCACTGTTAAAAAAATTTGAATTAACTGCTGAATCATACAGAGCTACATTCTGTAAGCTCAGGAGAAGACCTGACTTGAGCTACGAGGAGCTAGCCACGAAACAACGTCAGTTTTTAAAACTTTGGTGGGAAGGAATTGAAGCAAACTCTGTAGATAAAATTGAAAATGTGATTCTGTTAGAACAGTTGAGCTGAAAACCTGGCTGGAGGACTGAGATCCCAAAACAGTGCAAGAGGCTGCTGAACTCTCGGACCGCTATGCCAAGAGTAGACCCGCTCTGAGAGTGAATGGGGCAGGCGTGGCAGTGCAGAAATGGAAAAGCACACCTTCAGGGCAGCTAAAACCCTCACTGCCTCCACCAAAACCAGTTAGCCCCAGGTTTCAGAGAAAGGATTTCTCTGAGAAAAGAAATGAATCTTGGTTGTGTAAAGAAACTGGGCATTTTGCCAGACAGTGTCCCAAAAGCGCGAGCACTACACAATCAGGGGCTAGGAAAGAAGTGGGTTGTTTGTGTGTCCCTGGAAGCATGCCTGTGAACATGAGGGAACACATGCACCCAGTCATGGTGAATGGTGTACAGATGCGAGGGTTAAGGGACACAGGGGCATCCCTGACATTGGTAAAAGAGGATCTGGTACAGCCTGGTCAGCTTGTACCAAATAAATATGTCACTGTAAAGACTTTACTGGTGGGGAGAAAACATTGCCCCTCACTAGTGTTCTTCTAGACTGGGGTGAAACAGGGGGAACTGTACAACAGGTGGCTGTAGCCAAAACGTTAGCAGCGGACGTCATCCTTGGCAACAATCTCCAACAGGTGATGGTGTGTGCAGTTGCCCATTGCCAAGCGGCAAGGGGAAATTGTAGCTCCCTGAACCCCACATAAGCCATTGTGGAAACCACCGGGAGGCTGGTTCCCCAGCCTGTGTCTCCTGATATGGGGACTAATAAAAAGGGGGTAGAAATTTCTCCAGTAGCAGTTAACCACACAGTTACAGAGGGTTACTCCGAAGAGGGAGAGGTGACCCATTGTCAGAGGGTTAGGAATGAGAGTGATCCTGAGTGCCCTGACACTAGTGCTAGGGACCCTAGTTTAGAGACTGAAGGGGACCTGTCCCATACCTTGGGAATGTGTGAGGAGTTTGCAGCTGCTCAGAGAAGTTACACTAGTCTAGAGAAGCTGAGAGCTTGGGCAGACTCTGACAGAGTACAAAGAGGTGACGGTAAACATAAGGTTTATTGGGAAAATGGGCTGATGTATACTCAGGCTGTGCAGACAGAAGGAGGGGTGCTAGGCAGACAGCTTGTCATTCCCTAGGGATATCATGAGCAGTTGCTCAAGATTGCATATGGTATTACCTTGTTTGGTCATCTGGGAATCGTATGCACTACGTAGCAGTTGGCCCAGAATTTCTATTGGCCCAACTATACCCAGCAGGTGAAGGAGTAGTGCAGATCTTGTCACTGGTGCCAAGAAATAGGGAAGAAGGGCAAGAAAACCCAAGCCACCCTAATTCCATTGTCCATAGTGGATGAGCCATTCCAGAGGGTGGGAATGGATATTGTAGGGCTTTAAATACCCCTAGCTCCTCAGAGAAGAGTTTCATCCTGACTGTGGTGGATTATGCTACCTGGCACCCAAAGGCAGCCGCCCTATCCTCACTGAGGACAGACAAAGTGGCAGATGCCTTACTTGGGATTTTCTCCCGTGTTGGGTTTCTGCAGGAGGTTATCACCGATCGAGGGGGTTCCTTCATGTCAGACCTGATGAAATGTTTGTGGGAGAAGTGTTGGGTGGTGCAGAGATGCATGACACCATATCACCCACAAGCCAATGGGCTTGTGTAAAGATTTAATGGTACCCTGAAGTCAACGCTCTGGGCATTTGCTGAACAGCATGGGAGGGACTGGGAGAAATACCTTCCCCACCTGTTGTTTGCATACAGGGAGGTGCCCCAAGAGTCAACAGGATTTTCACCCTTTGAACTCTTATATGGACACCGGGTACATGGGCCCCTAGACTTGATCTGGGAGGATGGGAAGGCAGGCACACCACAGGGAACTTCCATAGTGGATTACATCCTTAGGTTTAGGGAAAGGCTGAAGGAGCTTGTGGGGACAGCCCAGAGCAACCTGGCAGCTGCCCAACAGAAACAAAAGTGTGGTATGACCAGAGAACCAGAGCTCGCTCGTACATGGTGAGTCAGGAAATCATGGTCCTTATTCTGGTCCATAAAGACAAGCTGCAGACTGAGTGGGCAGGACCATACAAAGTAGTTAGGAAGGTAAATGATGTGAACTATATTATAGAGTTACCTGACAGAAGACAGACAGAAAGGATGTACCATGTCAACATGATGAAGCCATATGCTAATAGGGCTGACATGGTGTTTGCAGTGTGTAATCCTGGGGAGGGGACGGATGACGGAGACCCTCTTCTGGACTTGCTGAAAGAAAGTAAGCGGGAGTCCTCTGTGGAGGCAGTTAAATTGTCTCCCGAGCTGGCTCTGGACAAGATCCAGGAAGTAAGAAAGGTTTTAGCAGACTTTGCACCCCTGTTTAGCGCCAAGCCTGGACTAACCCCCTTAGTGATGCACAATGTGGAGATAGGGACACAGACACCGATATGGTGGAAAGCATATCAGGTGCCAGAGGTTGTCCAAAAGGACATTAGGAGGGAAGTGGAGGAGATGCTGGATTTAGGGGTAATCCAGAGATCCTACAGCCCCGGGCCTCACCCGTAGTCCTTGTGCTCAAGCCAGATGGCTCTCCTCATTTCTGTGTGGACTAACATGGACTGAATGCAGTCACAAAGTCAGACAGCCACCTGATGCCCCGGATGGATGAACTCTTGGACAAGTTGGGAGGGGCGACCTACCTTACGACTATTGACCTGACCAAGGGGTATTGGCAGGTAGAGTTAACAGACAGAGCTAGGGAGAGGTCGGCCTTCATCACTCCAATAGGCTTATTTGAATTTAAAGTAATGCCTTTCGGAATGAAGAATGCCCAAGCCACTTTCCAAAGGTTGGTGAACCAGGTGTTAAATGGTGCTGAGGAGTATGCCGTAGCATACCTGGATGACATTGCCATCTTTAGTGCCGGCTGGAGGAACATCTGTCCCACCTTAGGGAAGTGCTAGGCAGGATACAGAGGGCTGGGCTCACTGTCAAAGCTGAGAAGTGGCAAGTGGCCATGGGAGAAGTGGCATACCTTAGGCATGTGGTAGGCCGAGGACAGCTCCGTCCTAACCAAATAAAAATAGAGGTGATCCAGACATGGCCCAGACCGGAAACGCCGAAGCAGGTCAGGAGTCTTCTAGGAACAGCAGGGTACTACAGGAAATTTTTACCCAATTACAGTGCCCTGGCTGCTCCCCTATCTGACCTGGTAAAGAAAAGGATGCCAAAGAAAATTACTTGGGGATCAGCCTGTGAGAAAGCCTTTACCCGACTGAAGGAGACACTGTGCAGTGCTCCTGTATTGACAAGTCCTGACTATAGCAGACCCTTTGAAGTTCAGACTGATGCCGCAGATGTGGATATTGGGGCAGTATTGAGTCAGACATCCAGCCAAGGGAAAGATCACCCGGTAGTGTACCTGAGTAAAAAGTTACTTCCCAGGGAGCGGGCATACTCTACTGTGGAAAAAGAGTGTCTTGCCATAGTGTGGGCCCTAAAGAAGCTAGAGCCATACTTATACGGGCAGCATTTTGTGGTACAAACTGACCACAACCCCCTGGTTTAGCTGACGCAAATGGAAAAAACTAATGGTAGATTGTTAAGATGGAGTCTTGCTTTGCAAGGGTATGACATGACAATCTTACATAGGGCTGGAGCGAAAAACCTGAACTCAGATGGCTTGTCGCGTGTCTATGATGAGTGAACTGATTTAGGAAGCTTATCCCATGCAGGGGAGAGAGCCCCCAAATTCAGTCTAGGTAGGGAGGATTGTGACATTTGACCAGCTGGTTCTGATCGCACTATGATATTTTAATATAAAAATGTGTTATTGCGTGTCTCTCATGAGACAGCCTGTGGGATGACCCCCCCCCCAAGGTTTCAGCTACAATATGTTAACCTGAAAGCCAGGAGATAATTAAAGACTAGAGAGACATAATTAAGGGTATCCTGTTTATCTGACTTAATTGTAGCTGACCAGCTGCTAGGATAGAGATCATAAACTTTTATGACATTTAGAGGAAGAACAGTTAATTTCAGCCGATGTTAGAAAGCTATATGACAGCTAAGTGAGAAAACTGTATTTCCACTTACTGACATTCCTGTTTGGACTCTCTTGAAACAACAGATACCTAAAGCACTGTAAGAAGGTATACATTAGATAGAAAAGTCTAACTGTACAGTATGTTGGTAGGAAATTGTACTTTAAACCTTGTTCTTTTAAGTGATTGTATGCTTTGTGATATATTGTTCTGTAGTTACATTTTACATATTTGTATCCATTTTCTTAGTAAACCTCTTATTTTAAAAGAGACTACTACCTGGTGTGCCTTTGAAATTCTTTCTTTTACAAGTGAAGTACAGAGGGTTAAAGTTTACACTGTTCATAAGCTTCCTGGTAATACCAAACGGAAAAGGTAAGAATTTTCGTAAGGTCTTTCATAGAGTTTTTAGGGTTCATTTTGTATATCTGATTAGGTGCCCATAGGCGAAAGATATCTGGCATTTCCCTGAAGAGCATAATTATCTGAGTCTGTACATTTGGGTATGCTAGCATGAGGTTTACAGTTTGAATCCCTCCAGAACTTGAGACCAAAGGTGTTTTGGACCCACAAACAGACAGGAGGGTTACCCTGTTCTGTTACCCTGTTCTCAATACTGCTTTCAGAGTTTGGCAGTGTGGGAGCAGAGGGCTTGACCTGCTGAGTGGGGTTGTGACATGCCCCTCTTGTAAAAGTTAGGGTAAGGAGTAGAACCTGTCACTGGTTCTCTTCAGAACTCAAAACAGCACTGCTGGATAGGGACAAGCTTTGGAAAAAAGCATGAACAACTAAGGTCCTGATGGACTGGTGTCACTTCAGAAAAGTCAGGAATACGTGCACCAAGATGATAAGAGATGCTAAGGCCTCCTTTTATTGTCTGGAACTGTATTCTGCTGCCAGGAGCTCCTCTAAAGTTTGGAAGTCCATTAAGGATATGTCTGGACATAACCCGGGGAACTCCCTGCCTGCAAAGATTACCTCTGGCAGTGTCACTATCTGTGACAAAATGGAGATCCTGGATGCATTTAACAATCACTTTGCCACTGCAGGGCTGGCATTTGACAACTCCCCTGCCTGTTCTTTATGCTCCCAGTTGGGTGCACAAAACTCTGAACCTCTTCTTACTAACTCAGTCTTTTCTCTCCAGCCTACTTCATTGAAAGAGGTCAAAGAACTTCTATTACAGTTGGATACCAAAAAAAGTGCGGGTGCTGACTCTCTAGACCCATACTTTCTAAAGGTTGCCTACCATGCTTTAGCAGTACCAATTATCCATGTATTCAATCTCTCACTGTCCCTCAGAGTCCTCCCACCCTTATGGAAAACAGCTCATGCTATCCCTCTGTTTAAATCTGGGGACCCCTGTGATCTTAACAACTACAGACCAATTTCTCTACTCCCTATACTGTCCAAACTGTTGGAAAAAATTGTAAGCAAGCAGTTGAGAACCTATGTAGAAAGTATGAATCTTCTAAACCCAATGCAATCTGCCTTTAGAGCACAGCATAGTACCATTATGGCCCTAGCCAAAGTGACCAATGGTTGGCAGCGAGACCTGGAAAATCGAAACTTCATCTGTGCAGTGTTCTTAGACTTAAGTAAGGCTTTTGACGCCGTCAATCATGGCCTGCTCCTTTCCTCCCTGAGGGCAATAGGATTGGACTCACTATCCTTGCATTGTTTTGCTGACTACCTCTCTGACCGGTGGCAGCAAGTAAAGACAGAATGTAAACTTTCTCCCCTTAAACCTCTGCAAAGAGGGTTCCCCCAGGGATCGATTCTCGGTCCCCTACTGTTTGCAATTTACATAAACAACATTGACACCAACATAACTAAGGCCAATATCCATCTGTTCGCAGATGACATGGCTCTTTATCTAAGTCGTCCTTTGCCAGATGCTGCCTGTGGAGACCTACAATCTGAATTCAATCTACTTCAAAGCCAACTCCTAAACAAAAAGCTCCTATTAAATGCCAAAAAAACAAAGACAACGCTATTTTCTCCACTTCTCCATGCTGCAAACCCGGCCAGTGCTGGCTCCATTCCATAGATCACAACAATCCTGGGAGAAAACCTAGAATTTGTCAATAAATTCAAGTACTTGTGGCTCGACCATAGACTTTCCTTTTCGGACCATATCGAAGATCTGCTAAAGAAACTGAGGCAGAGGCTTGAACTCTTTTTCAGGATTAATAACTTCCTTACTAGCGATGCCAAGCAGCAGTGGTACAAACAACATTTCTCTCCTTGGTCGACTATGCTGACTTTCTTTATAGTCACTGCCCTGTCTCTCATCTTACTAAATTGCATACGTTGTATCACAGGACTCTGAGATTCATTACTGGCCTACCTTTTTCCACTCATCATTGTGCCCTTTATGCTGCCGTGGGGTGGCCTTCCCTTCAGTACAGGAGAAACAGAAATGCTGTGCTTTGCACGTTCAGAGCTATTATCAAAAATTTACCCCTATATATCTCTGATTGTCTTTCGCTATGCGAGCTTGGGAACTATGCACTGAAAAGCTACTTCTTTATTTTCTTAAAGGTACCTAAGCTAAAAACACATTTTGGGAGAACGGCTATAAGCTTTGCACTGCTGTCTCTACGGAACAAAATACAAAAATCGCTAAAGTTTAGTACCCCGGTCAGTCTATCCTCCTTCAGGACACTATATGACCATTTGGTCAAGGAAATTTGCAACTGCTTCCCCCAATCCTAAACTTCCCTGCACTTATAGCGTACCATGATGGTGTTGTCCTCTCTGCTGCGCCTGACCTTGTGGCCTCTCCTTCACATTTCTCTAATACCTAATTGTGCTCTCCGCCCTCCTGTCCTGTGTCCTCTCCGAGGCTTCATCTGTCCCTTGTCTATCCCCTACCACCCTGCCTAAACCCTATCTCGCCTCGCCTACCACACACCCCTTCTACCCTGTTACACTGTTTGTTTTCTTTCTTTTTTAACTCACTGTCTGTCTTGTTACTTATTGCATTGTATGTAATATACCATTACCTAACAATTGTCCTCGTTAGTAATCCAGCTACTGTTACTAGACTCATTATACACCATGAAGGAATTGAACCACTGTTTCCAAACTGTTCTCCACTTATGACTAAGTTTATCTATTGTATCTCTGTATTGTATAATATTACCGAGGTGTTATGTTGTGACTGTTCATATATTGTATATCCTGTGTTCCTGTGCAAACCAGGTCCATCTTGTAAATGAGCTATGCTCAATGGTGTTCAGCTGGATAAATAAAGATTTGATTGATGATTGATTGACTGAGTTTGTTAATAATGGGGTAGGGTCCTTCTCACTTATTAGAAAAGGAATGTGTAGAGTGTGCAAATCTAAGTACCATTACCTGATCTCCAACTTGTCAATCCACCTCTTGTGCGTGTTTGTCACAGTGAATCTTGGATTGCTGTTGGGCCTTGCCCATATGGTGTGCAGTGTTCAAGTGGGTTTTGATGGTTATTTCTGAGTTTTGCAACATATGTGTCTGTGGACACTTGGTCTACAGTGAGTGTGTTCAGATCAATCAACAGGTGCTCAGGTAATCTCATGGTTCTACCAGTCATCACCTCAAAGAGTGTACACTGGGTGGTGGCTGAATGAGTACCCCTAATTACCATAATGAGTAAAGGCAAAAGGGAATCCCAATCTTTGGGATTGTCCTCGATAAATTTGGATAGCATTTCCTTAATCCGTCTATTGGTTCTTTCTACCTGACCCGACGATTGTGGGTGGTTAGGAATGTGTAATTTCTGGTGTACACCAAGAAGTTTCAGTGATTCTTGCATCAGTTCCCCTGTAAAGCTGGTTCCTTGATCAGAGTCTACCTTAAGAGGCAGACCCCACCTGGAAAACAATAGTTCTACCAGGACTTTTGCAGTTGCCTTTGCTGTGCATTTTTGAGTGGGAAAGGCCTCGACCCATTTGGAGAATAGGTCAGTGACAAGTACATACTTGTTGTTCCTGCTGGTATTGGTCAAAGGACCAATAAAGTCAATTTGAATTGCATGCCAGGGCCCAGATTGTCTCTGAGGAAGTAACTTAGCATTTCTCTTGGTTGGGGCAGGACTGCTCTGTGCACAAATTAGACAATTCTGAATGTAATGTTTAACATCCCTGGTGAGACCAGGCCACCAACCTACAGATTTCAGTCTTTGAACTGTATTCTCCACCCCCTGATGTCCACCAATCGGGGTGTCATGGACCTGATGAATGAATTCAGATCTCAGGGTTTCTGGAATTATCCACAACCTGTAATACAGGTCGTCAGGCTGATACCATACCAGTTTGTTGTCATGGGACAACTGAAATTTGTCTGCATGTCTTTTGTAAGGGGTGTGGGTAGGCAGTTCTTGTTCAGTTCCTTTGTCTAGTAATCTGAACACTTCTTTCAACTGAGGGTCAGATTTTTGTGCTGTGGACAAGTCCAGTGGCACGAAAGCTTCAGTTTTCTTCTTTGTGGCAGCTATTTGTACAGCTGCCTGAGCCACAGGGTGAGCCATATTCCATGTGTCCCCCCTCGAGCACCCTCTTTGGCAAGAGTATCTGCTCGATCGTTGAAAACATGGTATGGGTCAGATTTTGAATGGGCCTTCACCTTGTGGATGAACAGTTTGTGTTTAAACTGTTGAGTCAAGTTGTGAAGGTATACAAAGAGGGCTTTGTATTTCACAGGGGTGCCATCAGAAGATGCAAAGAAGTTCTTCTCCCAGAATGGTAGAAATTCAGTCAAAGAGCAACAGACACAGTTAGAATCTATAAAAATGATGGTGTCCTCAGTTCTATGTTGTATCAGTTCGAGGGCACAGGCCACAGCAGCCAGTTCTGCATACTGAGAAGATGCAACACTGTAGCATTTAGAAGCATGGACAGTGTTACAATTAGGGTACATGATGATCACTCCAAATCCAGCTATCTGTTCTCCTTGGTAATGCAAGGCAGAGCCATCAGTAAAGACATGACATGGGGAAGTGTCAGCAAGGAGCTTTGAAGTAGCAGGAAGGAATGGGCCTGGATCAGGCAAATCAGGACGTTGGAGTGAGCAATCATGTGGGTCTCCTTGGTACAGAAGACCATGGGCTAAAATTGAGGGCATTTTGGCAGTGTTGACCTGTATGTCATGGTCCTGGAGAAGAAGAAACCAGTGTGTCAGTCTGGTATTAGACACTGAACCAGTAAGTAAGGATTAAGAGGGATGGGTGGAAACAGGGGCAGAGCGGGCAGAGCAGGCAGAAGCACTTAATGAATACATCTGCTGTTGTTTACTAAGGAGAAAGGAGGGGCGCTACCAAGGGGGGTGGGAGGTCAGGCTTGGGGGGAGGAGGTGACAGATGGGGGAATCACAGAGAGCAGGGTACTGGAGAGCCTGAGGGCGGACAAGGCACCAGGGCCAGATAGCATTCACCCCAGGGTACTGAGAGATCTTGCAGAAGTCTTGGCAGACCTGTTCAATGCCTCCCTGGTCTCAGGAAGTGCAGCTCAGGACTGGAGGATGGCTTATGTGGTACCCTTCCGTAAGAGTGGTCCCAAAGACGAACTGGGAAACTACAGGCCAGTAAACCTCACACCCATCAAAGGAAAACTGATGGAGACAATTCTGAAGGAGAGGCTGGTGTCCCTTCTGGAGACCAATGGGCTGCAGGACATTAGGCAGCTTGGATTTGTCATGGGCAGATCCTGTCAGACCAACCTGGTGGATTATATGACTGGGTAACTAGACAGTTGGACAAGGACCCTGCAGTGGATGTCCTGCCTCTGGACTTCAGTAAGGCATTTGACTTGGTGCCACATGGGAGGCTGGGTAGTACAGTAGTAGCCACAGACATTGCCAGCTATTTCCAGATATTTTGTGAAATTTCTGAAGAGTTTCTGTCTGCTGCCCCTTCTGTGGAAGTGCAGAAAGCAGGAGATTTCTCCAGAAATATCACCCAGAAATGTTGAGGAAATAGCTGGCAATATCAACTACTATAGCTTCTGGAAGTACAGAGTGCAGGGGTGAAAATGGTGGGATGGGCAGTAAACTGGTTACAGGGAAGGCAGCAGAGGGTGGTGGTGGGAGAGGAGCTGTCACCTCCGAGGGCAGTGACAAGCGGAGTACCGCTGGGCTCAGTGCTGGGATCGGTGTTGTTTGGGTTGTTCATATCAGACATCTCAATGGGCATCAAGAGCAAGATCAGTTTGTTTGCAGATGACACAGAGATGGGAGCAGTAGTGGAAGACCTAGGAGGGTGGCATGGGTTGCAGGATGATCTGTCAAAATTGGAGACCTGGTCAGACACCTGGCAGTTGGGGTTCAATGTCAAAAAGTGCAAGGTGCTACATTTCGGGGCAAAAAAAACAAGAAAGAGCTACCAGCTGGGGACGGAATGTCAGCTAGCCATAACAGAGGAGGAGAAGGATCTGGGGGTGATTATAACAGGCTCAATGAACAACTCAGCACAATGCAAGAAGGCTGCTGCAAAGGCCAACAAAATGCTGTGTTGTATTGCATGGGGTATATCTTCAAGGAGAGGGGAGGTGATCCTTCCATTGTATAGGTCACTGGTTAGGCCACACCTGGAGTACTGCATGCAGTACTGGTGCCCATACCTGAAGAAGGACATTAAGTTACTGGAGAAGGTGCAGCACAGGGCAACAAAGATGATCCAGGGACTAGAGGACATACGCTACATGAGCAGGCAGAGGGAGCTGAACATGTGCTCACTGGAGGAGAGACAGGGGACATGATTGAAACCTTCAATTACATGAAGGGAATAAACAAGACAGGCAAGGAGGGACTATTCAAGTGGGGGGGTAGGGAACTCAAGGTCACAATCTTAGACTGGAGGGGGGAAGGTTAAGGAGGGAAATGAGAAGACACTTTTTTACAGAGAGAGTGGTGTCTGTGAGGAAAGCGTTGCCTACAGAAGTGGTATCCTGTAGAACAGTGGACTGTTTCAAAAGGGGATGGGATAGGGTAAGAGGGAGGGGCAGCTGCAGTATAAGGGTTGCTAGCTGCACATTTGAGCAGACTCGATAGACCATAAAGCCTTTATCTGCTGGCAAATTCATATGTTCATATCCTTCACTCTGACTGACAGCAGAAAGTTTGTGGGAGTGTGATTGGTATGCAAAATGATAGGTGACTGCCCAGTGATATACAGAAAATGCTTCACAGCCCAGTAGGCAGCCTGAAGGTTTCTTTCACAAAGACTGTATTTCTGTTCCACTGGAGTCAGAATCTGGGAAGCATAGGCAATAGGTCGCAAAATACCATTCACCTTTTGGGCAAGTACTGCAGACATGGTTGTGTCTGAAGTAGCAGATTCCAGATGGAAGGGTAAAGCGGGGGTGGGGATGACTAATACTGGAGCAGAGGCCAAGGCCTGTTTCAGAAGGATAATGTCATTAGTGTGAATGGGACCCCAAGTCTAGGGAATGTCCTTTGTCAGGAGCTCATACAGAGGGGTAGCCTTTTGTGCAAACTCACAAATAAAATCCCTGGAATAGTTGACCATTCCCAGGAAATGTCTGAGTGTTACCACACTGGTAGGAAGTGGTAAATCTTGTAGGCCTTGGATCTTCTTCCAGGCCAGGCTTTGGCCTTGTTCTGTGATATGTAGGCCAATAAAATTAACCTCTTTCTGGCAAAGTTGTGCTTTTGCGAGGTTGCACTTGAGGCCTGCTCTCTTTAAGAGAGTTAGTAGTTTGTCAAGGAGGTCAAGATGTTGCTCCTTGGTGGCGGTTGCCAGGAGTAAGTCATCCACATACTGCAGAAGGCATTGTGGGGCAGAGAAACATTGTAAGGCGTCCATCATGTGTAGATGGAAAAGGGAAGGGCTGTTGTGGAAGCCCTGGGGCAGGCAGGTCCAAGTCTACTGACGACCCTCAAAGGTGAAAGCAAACTTGTATTGGCTTTCCTGAGCAAGGGGCAGTGACCAAAACCCATTGGAGATGTCAAGGGCACTGAACCACCTATGATCTGTAGTTAGCAGTTTGAGCACTTCTGGTGTTGAGGCTGCTGTAGGGTAGCAGTTGGAGTGACTTGATTAAGTCTCCTATAGTCAATAGTGAGTCTCCAAGATGCATTGGACTTTTTCTTGGCCAGATGGGTGAATTGGCAGTCAAGACACAAGGCCTGATTACACCTCACTTAAGGAGTGACTGGATGGTTTCTCAGAGTGATGGTAAGGCCTCAGCAGGAAAAGGATATTGCCTTTGTTTGTCATGTGCTGGTCCTTGAATCTTGATGATGGTTTGCATTCTGCCACAGTCATGCTTGTGTGTTGCAAAGGCATCAAGGTGCTTCTTTAGAATGCTCAACAGTTCTTTGAAGAACTCATGTGTCTGGAATAGAGCTATGATGCCATATTCCTTGTCATTGACCACGATGGTGACAACCATGTGAGAATCAGGGATCACTGTATGGTATTGTCCTTTGATTTGGATCAGCAGCATGTTAACCAAATCTACTACACAGCCATGTAGTGTTAGGAAATCAATTCCTAGGATGGAAATCAATTCCTAGGATACTGGAGTGATGATGCAATACCATCAGGTCAAAAGTGTGATTCGTGCTGAGGCTACCCAACACCACAGAAAATACAATGGAGCAGTAGGTGGACAGTCTAGTGCAATCTATGCCTTGAGCAGTGGTCCTCCATCCGGTGGACCAAGAGGAATTAGCTGGATCCTCATCATGTAGTACAGACACAGCCACACCTGTATCTAGTAGTACAACCATTTGGAGGCCCCCGACCGTGGCCTTGGTGCAAGGCCTTCCGTTTGTGTCAATAGTAAGCTTATTCACAATATGGACTGATGCCTGTAGTTGTCAATCCGAACTACTGCTGCCGTCTTCAGATTGGTCCTGAAAATGTAGGCTGGCTGGATCTTGTCTAGCTTCTTCCAGGTCCTGCGTAGGATACAAGGAGGTCTGGGTACTGGTAGTAGCGGCAGAGGACAAGGCCTCAGGGTTTGGGTCTGGTGTTGCCTGGTCCTGGGAGGTTCCAGTATCCCCTTGGCCTAGTAGGGACTGGGTTACCAGAGCTAACGCTGCAACGGTCTGCCTTGGGATGGCCTCAGACACTGATTGGACCTTCTCAAGGAATGTGCGGAGGTTGTTGTTCTCTGCCAGTACATCGCGATAAGAGGGGCTTTGTTAATAACTTCAATTGCCCCCGATTATCATTCTGTTCAGAATTGGGGTTGTTCCAATTTCTTTGCTTGTTGCTATTTTTGTTGTGGTTTCTCCCTGTTCTTTAGTTTTGGTTATCATCCGAGGGTGCGGCCTTTTTTGTCCTGGGCCCTGCCCTCCACTGTATAGTGGGTTATGGGCTTACTGATAGACTGTAGTGCAGCCACCTTGGCTTTCGAGCCAGAATTCAAATCTCGGAGGTAGAGCTGGTAGACATGCTCTGTCCTTGTGAGAATATCTGAAAATTTGTCAGTTCTGGGGAAAACTGTGGTTCAACCTTGTCACGCACGGACGGAATCATGTTCCGAATGAACAAAGTCGTGTACTCAATTTGATCTCTGTATGCCAGTTCCTGTGATAGTGCTTTGCCCGGTGTGGGATGCCAACCATAACCTCTGATGGTATGACGCTGGACTTTCCTTGGCATACTGTTTTACAGGATGTGCTAACATAATGCCAACCATGCCTGGGGAGTGTGCAGCAATTAGTTCTGCAGCAATGTCATCAAAGGATGCATCCATGGCTTGGTGAACTGCCTCTGAAAGTTTTGCACAGAGGCTGGGGTCTACAGTCTGCTGGAGGACTTGTACATGGTAGCCTGCCAATAGACTGAGCATCTCACATTTGGAATGAACTTTTTCCAAATGACAGCTGAGATTGTCATTGGTGGTCATGTGGCCTATACTGTCAGTGATCTGCTGTATAGAGTGAGCCACCTGAAGGGGGCTAGTCTGTATTATGGGACATGCATCCAGTAAAGGGTTGTATGCGCCATGAAGGGCGGCCTCCACTGCGGCATCAGCCACAGTGCAGATGAGCGACTGCTGAGCAGCGACCTCCCTCAACATAGTTTCCATGTTCTGCCAGAAGTCCTGTTTCTGCTCCTCAGATATTAGTCCTAGTGAGGGTGGCCTCAATCATTTGATCAATCTCTACTCTGTCCTCTTTCTTCAGTACAGCAATCAGAAGGACTGGGCCTTGACCACCCCCATTATCATGGGGGTTGCCATCTTTGTGTCACACATGATAATCATCATATCTCTCATGATGTAGGGTCACGCTGGAACAGCATAGGGTGCCACCATCTTGTGGGTGGTGGTTGGACACTGGGTCATAGTGAGGGTGTGGCTGGGTGCCATCTTGGCTGTTGTCGTCACCAGCATCATCATCACCAGATGACATAAGGTCAGTGGTTGTGTAGTGAAATCCGCCCACTGCCTTGACGTGACCAGCCAGCACCTCTCACTGATGACGCAGTTTCGCCATCTTCACTCTGCGCTGTTTGTGACTAACTTTTGCAATGTTTTGCTCAACCTCTTTCTGTAACACTCTATACGCGGCACTCAGTTCACAGTTGTCCCTAAGTTCCCTGTCTAATTCTTCACTTACCCATTTTAGGTTGTCTCTCATCTCATCGATCTCCTTACGCAAAGTCTCATTCATATCACTCAACAAATCATTCATTTGCAACACCTGTCTCTTATCCTGGTTCGGCCTATCACATTCCTCTCTCAACATGCATAACTCTCGATCATTATTCTGTACAGTACAGTGCAAAAGAGTCCTACTCTTACTACGCAGTGACTGAAGTTCTTCTTCCAGTCTATGCTCTTTCCTTAAAATGCAGATGCCTGCAAACCCATCTCTTTTTTAAGAGCTGAATGTTGCAGTTCGAGGGAATGAAATCTCTTTTCAGAGGCTTCCAAAGCAGCTTAGAGATCCACAACCAACAGCCCTTTAGCATCACACTTTTTGACTGTTTGTCTCACCTCTGAGTACTGGGTTGAGATCCCCAGTACAGGGTTATCAGAGTGTTCCGCGTCCAGCACGAATTCACTCCAGCCTCCTTAGGAGGTGAGAAGGTTAGAGATTCAGATCTGCACAGATATTGGACATGACAGTAGCAAAGGAAAAAGTTGGGAAACTCCACAATTAACCCATCAGTGGTTACCCTACTGTGTATCGATCCACAGAGGTTGAACCAAACAGATGGTTGAGCACCTGTACTCTCGCAATCCTGCAATTCAAAACTGCCATTGAACAAGGTGAGATGGCATCAACCTTGTCCAGTAAGCAGCCAGACTTTACAAGATGCTACGGAGTGAAAAATATGAGCGAGGTGGTACAGGTGTGTACACCTGCTTACTACCCACAAGAGAAAGGTAAGCCAGTAAACAGTGAATCTTTGCTAATTTAGACCACCTGCACATGGTCGCCAAAAATGTCAGGGTATCGAGCCCTGCTCAGGTTCTTGGTGGTAGTAAATTAGCAACAGAAACAACAGATAAGCAGCATATTCGGTAATAAACTTGTTTATTACACAAAGTCAGACATTTGCCCTAAAAACAGGTCTTATCAATAGACACTGGGAGCCAAGAGTTTCCCATTACCCCTGGTGATGAAGAAGGTCTCAGAGGGGATACATAATGCAGTAACTTATATACTTAGAAAATTGCCATAGTAGCTATTACATTCGTAATATGTTAGGTATACAAAACAAGCTCTATTGGCCGAATGTTAGGTGGCTCCACAGTGTTATCTAGCAGTATACAAAAATGCATAAAATCAGCTAAAAATTAGAACAAAGGACTCATACAGAATACATATATAGATGGGGTGCTACATAAATCCGCATGATGGCAGTGTTGGCTATACAATGACTTAGAAGAAGAGACAGGGAGTACAAAAGTGTATTCTCAGCATAATACTTGCACTGCACATCTAGCAGTGAATATGTAAGCAATAATACCCGACAGGGTGGGCAGTATTGGGAAATACTGGACAGCCCAGGGATGTAATGAGCCCCTGGAAGGTCTGATATTTCCCAATACTGCCCACCCTGGAGGGTATTATTGCACTTAGAAAATGGCCCACATGTGACAGTTTTAGAAACTGAGGCCCAGATATTCAAAGCTTTGTGAGGTACGCAAACCATTTGCATGGGTTTAGCGTGGTATTAGCCTGCCACATTCAAAAGGACAAACAGTGCACGCAAACCACATTAGTGCCAGGCAAACCATAATTATATGCAAGGGGCATAGTGAATATGAATACAGGCGCTATGAGGTATTCAGTGACTAGTGCCGAGCTAAGGTGTTTAACGCGACTTAGCATGACCCTTAGCGTGGTATATATTACCGCCCAGGAAAAGCTGGTCTTAACCCTGGGCAAACAGCTTTGCATGACAATGTTGCTTTGCGCAGTGTTTGTGCAGCTTTTGTGCGGCTTACGCGACCCTAACGTATGATTATGACACTTAGAAAATGCCAGACATGGAGGACACATGCTGCTCACTGATGGGCACCACCATGATGCCAACAGCTGCCACCAGTCCCAGCCAAGCACAGGCAGTAAGGGGTGATCTGGCCCACAGGGGACATCATGGTAGTGTGGCCATACAGCACACACCTGCAGACCATACGTCTGTGGTGATCAGCAGATGCTAGCACACACATGCAGCACTGTGGGAATGGTGGCCATTGAGGAGAGGGTGTATGGGTAGCCAGACCTCACCACAGCCCAGGTGTGGCCACAAGACTGGGACACATCACGCAGTGCACATGGGCCAGTAGTGGGAATACCCCACCACCTGTGTGCCTGTCGGAGCTTATGTGCCCCCCCAGCCACATACCGCACAACTGTACAGATGCCACAGCACACACAGCTGGCCATGTATATGTCGCTATGAGCATCTCATGCCACAGGTGCAGCATCTGTGGATCACACAACAGCGTAACAGTACTGTTCACTGTCGTAATCACCTGCAAGCTGGGCCTGTCACTGTGTACAGTATAGTGGTCGTCACTTCCCTGCATACCATAGACATTGCTGTGTCCCTCACACTACTGGCCCCCTTGCTGCTGTAGTGTCTGCTGTGCACTGCAGCATGACATACAGTGTAACGGTTGCATGCAGCACCACCACAACCTGTGCCTATGCTGTGTTGTCCTCTGGGGTACGATATGCTATGCTATGCTGTACTGTTCACATGTAGCCTGCAGCTATCTTCATGCACTGCCTGACTGACCTACATGTGGAGCTGCGGTCGGACCTGGCCAGCCCCTGTACTTCCAGACTGACCTATAGGTGGAGATGTGGGACCCTGCAGTAACGCTGGGCAAACTGCATGCAAATCAGGGCATAATGAGATGCTAATGTGGCTGTTTGCATAGAGACTACCTAAGTAGGCTCATTTGCATGTCACTTTTGAATATGGCAAAGTTTAGCACCGGGCAAACAGCTTAGCTCCGCACTATTCCCGTGCAAACGCGTTAGCTCCGTGCAAATGGTTCAGGGAATAGTATACTGTTTTGCACACTGTACTTTCCCATAGGCTGCTCCCTGCAGTTGTACTGGGTCCACGCATTTGTTGGAACACACATTGGCCACATAGGTTGCCTCTACCTACCTTCACGTCGCTGTGCACTGTGTTGCTGTTGTGGTCTGCACTTCCTGGTTGCTATATTCAGAGCTGTCTTATTACAGGGCTACGTTTGCCCTGCACTCCCAGCCCAGTTTGCCTGGCCTCATTCCCATGCTATATTCAGAGGATGTTTGCCCTGGGCTATTCCTTTTGAATGTAGCTTGTTTTGTGCTCTGGGCTAACTTTGCCTGCCGGGCAATGCTAATTTAGCCCCAGAGCAAAGTTTTGAATATCTGGTCCTAGAAAGAAGAAAAAATAAGAAATCCATAACTTGTGAGTAAACTAAAGAAAAGTTGTTACAGTGGTAAAGTACATAGATACATAGATACATAGACAGTGTCGGCAGATAAGGGCCTATGGCCCACCTAGTCTGCCCATTTGAGCTTGTAAGTTCAGTTTGTTTTCCTAGAAGTCTATTTCCCCTTACCCCTGACCTCTAGAATTCCTTTATGTCTATCCCATACATTCTTAAATCCCGTGATTGTTTCAGCCCCCACCACTTCCTCTGGCAGGGTGTTCCATTGTCCACCACCCGTTCTGTGAAGAAATTCTTTCTCATGTTTCCTCTCTGAATCGTCCTCCTCCAACTTCATCCCATGCCCTCTAGTCCTGAAACATCTTTTAGCTTAAAATAGTGTTTTCCTGCTCCCTGTTCCTCCCTGTAAGATACTTGTATGTCACTATCATATCCCTCTCTCCTCCTCTCCTCCAGGAGTACATGTTCAGTTCCTTCAACCTGTCTTCATAGGACTTGTGATGCAACCCATACCATCTTTGTTGCCCTCCTCTGAACCTTCTCTACCCTGTCTATGTCCTTACGTAGGTATGGTCTCCAGAACTGTACACTGTACTCCAGGTGGGGCCTCACTAGTGTCTTGTATAAGCGGAATTACTGACCTCCCTTTTCCTGCTGGTGATGCCCTGCCTATACATCCCAGCATCCTATTTGCTTTACCTGATGCCTTGTCACACTTTCCCTACCTTGAGGTCATCAGAGATGACAACCCAAGATCCCTTTCCTGCTTGGTGCATGCTATATCCTCACCCCCCAACTGATATATTGTGCCAGGGTTTTTGTGCCCTATATGCATTATCTTGCACTTCTTTGCATTGAATTTCAACTGCCAAACCCTTGACCATTCTTCAAGTTTCTGCAGGTCCCTTCTCATTCTGTCTACACCCTCTGGTGTGTCTACTCTGTTACAGAGCTTTGTGTCATCAGCGAACAGTGAAATTCTGCCTTCTATATCCTGTGCAATGTCACTGATGAAGATGTTGAATAGGACCGGTCCCAGCACTGATCCCTGTGGTACCCCACTGGTCACTCTTCCCTCTGTGGAGTGACAGCCATTTACCACCACCCTCTGTGTCCTGCCACCCAGCCAGTTACCTACCCACCACACTACTGTCCTGCCCACACCCATATTCTCCCAGTTTGTGTAATAGTCTTCTATGTGGCACAGTGTCAAAGGCCTTGCTGAAGTCAGATGAGCCATGCCCTGCCCTCCTGATCCACCTCCCTAGTCACCCAGTCAAAAATTCAATGAGGTTGGTCTGACATGACCTCCCCTGGTGAAACCATGCTGCCTTGGGTCCTGTAGTCCATTGACAAACAGATGTTCCACCAATCTCTCCTTCAGTAGTGCTTCCATGATCTTTCCACTACCGAGGTGAGGCTGACTGGTCTGTAGTTCCCTGCTTCCTCTTTGTTCCCACTTTTGTATAAAGGGACTACATCTGCTGTCCTCCAGTCTTTGGGTACCTCCCTGTTTCCAGTGATTGGCTGAACAGGATAGCCAGAAGTTCAGCCACCACCTCTCTTAGTTCTTTAAGGACCTGGGGTGCACCCATCTGGCCCCATTGCTTTATCAGCTCTTATTACTTCCAGTTCCTTAGGACCCTTTCTCGTGTAAAGGGACTTGTGTCCATTTCTGCACCATTCTCACCTTGTACTCCTTCGGACCCATTACCCCTCTTCCCTTAGTAAGACCGAGCAGAAATACCTGTTCAATATGTCAGCTTTACTGTTGTCATCCTCCACGCTGCTCCCATCCTCCCCTTCAGTCTCACTATCCCTCCCTTTGTCCTTCTTTTTCCTTATGTACCTGTAAAGGTTTTGTCCCCTTTAACCACTGATTTTGCAATGTGTTCTTCTGTCTGAGCTTTGGCTTCCCTTACTGACTTCCCTGCCTCCCTTTGTTTCTCCTGGTACTTCTCCCTATCCCCTTCTGCCTGTGTCTTTTTGTATTGCCTGAATGCAATCAAGTAGTCCCTGTATTGCTGTACTTTCCCGTTGAGGATTCTGTAGTTTTTCAGTTTCTTTACTGCGGACTGTACTTTACTGCTGCATTTCTTTTATTATGATCTTTTTTTTTCTTGGGGTGGGGAAGGGCTCCTGCATCTCGCCCTTGATCATTTTAATCTGTAGCAAGTCACTCAGTTACGGTGGAGCAGACTGCAGTAGCTTTATCAGGGAAAGAATGGGCACAATCTGTGTGTTTTTTTTCTGCTCTCCTGCAACTTGCCCGTTAGTCTGTAGTGTCACTCTGTTAAAGTGAATGGAGCAGACTGCAGTAGCTTTTGTCGTGGGAAAGAATGAGCGCATTTTTTTTTGTGCTCTCCTGTATCTCGCCCTTGAATGTTTGTTGAGGGGGGGTTGATTGTGACTTCTCAGTCTGTAGGGAGTCATTCTGTCAAAGTGGAGCAGACTGCAGTGGCCATGTCAGAGGAATGAATGAGCGCAACCAGGAGTCTACTGAGTGCGAGGTAACTGATTTTGTAAAAAAAAAAAAATTAATGAGGTGGGTTTCTAAGCGAGTGGGTTAACAGTGAGCATTACACTGTGCCACTCGCTCTGCGAAGACTGGAGCGGTATCGTTTTCACTTTGTCTCCCACTGATGGAGATGCACTACCAGCTTGTGGGAGTTAAGCAGGTGGCCGGTCCACTGTAGGAGGTGGGTCTGTGTTGCGGACTGAATAACAATGGTATGTAGCCAGACGAAATGGTGAATTTATTTGACTTTCATTCTTTTTTGCTTATTTAGGTTTCCTGGTGAGATAAGGAGGTATTTGCTAAGTTGTGCTGAAGGGGCCTAGTCTTGCTTATTGGCTCACTTGGTGTGTTCTTACCGATGGAAAAAAATGGCGCCTGTTGGAGTTTGAATTTTTTTGTGGCTCACCAGTGCTTTTGGACAATGAGGAAGGGGGATAGACACAAGGGTACCCGAGTGGTGAAGGGGCACTTGGACTGGAACTTATTATTTACTGGGCATCTGTTGAAAAACAGATGCCCAGGTTGGAACTGCTTTCAGCCAATCAGAACACAGAATCCATTCTTACCATTTTCTAAATTGGTAATAATCACAAATATATCCCTGGCTACTTACTCTGGTACGGTAAGTACCAATGCTCTATACGTTAGGAATAATCACTCATAACATATAACATATATTGTCAGTGGTGCACAGTGGGTATCCAATGAGGGTGTGGGGACCAAGTATAACAGCACAGTATGGGGGAGATTAATGTTAGTGGGCCACACTCTAGGATTAACTTGGTATGCCCACCTCAGAGATCTCCAATCAAAGTCCTCTGGCACCAGGATCAACATTTGGAGCCTGTCCTTTAAAAAAGAGAGGAGGTTGCCTGCCCAGTGGCACTGAGGGTTGAGGCACTGGATGACTTACCTCATGCCATGCTGGTGACCCGGGTTCGGGAACGACCTCGGGTCACCAGGGGGCCAGCATGGGAGAGGGAGGGAGCTGGATCAAGCCACCTTACGGCAGCTTTCCTCTCCCAGGGAGGTTGCTGCCCCCTCCCGTAGTTCCATCGCTGCCGGATGGAGCGCTGGAGGGAGGTGGTGACATGAAGGGTGGGCATCTTGAGCACGATGTGTGCGTGCCTCCACACATGTGTTCATGCTGAGATGGTGGTGGGAGAAAACCAGGGCACAAAAAATGGAAAAAATGTATATGGAAAAAAAAAGAGGAGGTTTAGGCCCTCGGTGCCTTCCTGTACACCTACCTGACGAACATTGCCAGCACGGTCCTCATTCTTTAAGGCCTCCAACCTACCATGCAGCTGGACATTTTCTAGAGTTAACACGGTGACTGCTGCCTGCGTAGTAATCACTCATTTTTCACTTTCGGCCACAGTGTTGGACAGTTCAGTTATCGCTGCATCGTGCTTTTCCAGGCGAGCTAATGTTTTTTCCATCTTAGTGTCCATTGATTGCATCATAGCCAGCATCTGATGCCACGGTGGAGTAACTGGGTTTTCGGCTGCATTCTCTCCATCAGGACTCATGGTGTCAGAGGCCTTAACAGTCTTAGTTGGAGCTGATTTAGGGGGACCCGACCCCAAGCCCTTCTGCTTACCCATTATAAACGTTATAGCGTCTGAAAGCTGTTCACTTCAGGAATATAGTTTTAGTAATTATTTTAAGGTTCCATTGACCCAGTCCGCACAAACCAGCAATTTTATAGAGCTGAAGTGCAGAGCATTAATGAAATGTGTCCTGCCAGGAGATCAGCTGTCTAGCCCCCGTTGGTGGTATCGCCCCGTTGGTGGTATCTTTAGTGAATGGGAAATTTGGCCTGGACACCAGGTAAATTCCACTAATCTTTTCAAGAAGTGCCATGGGATCTTTAACATCCTCCTGAACAACCACCAGAACAGGTAGACAGGACCTTGGTTTAACGTCTCATCTGAAAGATGGCACCTTAGGAGAGCAGCACACACCTCAGGCTGAACTACAGCGTCACTCGCTCCTGGAACAATGGCAAATAGTTCTGGAGCAATCTACAAGAAATCACAGGGAAGGACCCTAAGTTGGCTCAGGAAGTCACAGGGAAGGACCCTAAGTTGGCTCCCACAATGCTCAATATCGAAGGTGCCCCTTCCCTTGACCCCTGTCTCATTGCAAATACATTCAACAATGCATTCACTGATCTCAGCGGGGTTCTCCCCCAGACTTCGACTGCCCTGGAACTATAAATAATCATGGGAACCTTGACAGCAACCCCTTGCACTTGCCATTCCTCTTCAAAATCTTCTCACAAACTGAAGCCAAACAATACTTCCTTACTGTGCTTGGGAAAACTAGACATAGCGGGGATGGTCTTGATCTCAAAGTTATCGCCATTGCCCTGGATGAGATCCTAGCCCCACTAACCCACATAGTTAACCTATCTCTTAGGTACTCTCAATTTCCACAAAAATGGAAATCAGTAGTAACACCAGTGCATAAGAGTGGGGACTATGCCCTGCATGATAATTACAGGCCAATCTCCATTCTCCCTCCATTATCCAAAGCCCTGGAATGGATAGTAGCTGACCAGTTGGTTGAATATTTGGAAAAATACCATCTACAATGCCCACAACAACATGGGTTAAGGTGTAACCCCTAGGTGGCGCTATCCCAAGGGCGACTACCCCTGCCTGCTTGGGTAGTTGCAGATTAAGGGGCCTAGGTTCTGATACGGGTGCCTCCACCCGGAGGTCAGGGTTGGCAGTGGTCAAGCTGACCTGGGCACAGCCCTCTGGGATACTGTAACCCCCCTTTTCTCCTTCTAGTGGCCTGAGCAGTACACAGTATTCACTTTCACAATGACCCTTGTTCACCATGCAATTTCCCACAATGTTTGCATTTATCACCAGGGCTGGTTCCTCTAGCTCAACCCTGGGGACCCCCTGTAAAACAAGGTTAAACACAGCAAACAGCAACCATACAATACTCTTGGAACAAACTGGAACCACAGTCAGGTTAAAAGCAAACAAAGTTAAATCTTATTTATTCAGGGGACTTGAACAAGGGAGGGGCGTAATCAGGTTGATTTGCTTAAAAGCTGTATTAATCAGACAGTTATGAATGCAGTTCAGAGTCCCTACACAGTCACACACTCTGGGTACCCAGGTAGGAAAATGGTGGGCTAGCTAGGAACGTTGCAGCTGATTAGGGCCCTGTGATGGAAGAAAGCAACATGCGCAACACACACTATTTGTAATCCGGAGCCAGAAGGCTCAGTTCGTCAAAGAAAAGGCAACAAGACAATCAGATGACAACACTTTTAGATTTAGCTGTTGTTGCAGGGAGCTACCCTGAAGTTTACTCACAATACCCAATACTGGACACAGGCAGGATGAAATTGAGACTGCAGGCTATTGAGCTGGAGTGCCCGGAGAAGCAGGGCCCACACGAATCATCGAGGCATCGTTCCTGTTCAAGGCACTGAGCAGGGGGCTGATCCCCAGGCTGGTCTCTCGTCAATTACTTTCTCTGCATAGCAGGTATTCTGGCTGGGCCAGTGTAGCAGGGGCCCAGGCAAATGGAAATGGATACGGATTCAGTCCATGGAGCTGGATATAGTCTCCAGGAAGTAAAACACAGTTCAGACACACAGTGGGGAGCCAAATCACGACCCACTATAAGCACACAGCACATTCACATGTAAGGAAATTCCACTGTACCAGGCAAATGGCTCTCTGGTCGCAATTACAGTGTCTCTGCATAATCCAGGAGTTCAGAGGTACCTGGAGGTCCTGACAGGCCAACTGCATTCAGCAAATCTTTGGTCTTCTTCAGGTTAAAGCCTGGTCACAATTCAGTGGCTTAATTCGTTCTCCAAATTTGGATTCAGTCCAAAAAAAAAGCACAAGTTCCCTCTCAGGAACAGCAGACAGGTATACAGGCCAAACTCAGGCCTTTCCACAGTTCTCCCATGCAAAATCCACTATGGATTGCTGCTTGAACTATCTCGAGCTGTTACTTCTTCACTTCCCAACTCAGATCTAACTGAAACTGCAAGCAGTGTGGGACTTTCCCAAGATCCAAAAGGTTTGGTTGGCTGATCTGTCTGTCAGTCCCCCTCCAGGTTATTTTAGGAGCCAAAAAGCCCAAAACTACAATTCCTACAAGTTTTGGCCCAACCGAGCCCCTGTAGGCAGGCTCCATTTTAGAGTCCCAAATGTACTGATTGGCCCATTCTGCAGTCCAGGACCAAGATGATGTAAACAAACAGAACTGTCCATGCTGCAAAGAAAGCAGGTTAGAACAAACTGCAATGTTATTACTATTCTAACAAATGATCAGCAAATAAGTACATCTTCTAACAGAACTCCCTCTCAGATTAATTACGACTACAATCCAGGCAGCTCTTAAAGAGGCAGTACATAGAGGCTATACAGGCACTCTTGGGCAGTCACATTTAAACTACTAAAACGCAGGACACCAGCCTGGCAGTGAGCATTTCGGCAAGCTCAAGGAAGACTTTTTGGGAACCCCCATTTGTAGGGGGTTACACCCTTCCCTGCCTGGAGAAAACATGGCGTCCACGTCAAGTCTGTACCATCACAATATCAAAAATGCAATATGAACAAGACATATATATCATTAGCTTGTTACATCACGATACCTTTCAATATACTTCGCATTACTGCATCCATATTGGCAATGCTTATGCATGTTTCATACAGGTAGTGCTGATTCCACTATGATTAACACATTAGTAACATCACAATACTGCTTCAGGTAGTAACTTCTTGCACATTAAACAATGTAAGAGGGGGCCCTTCCCTCTCAGCTAACTTGGGGCTGGATGGGGCAGGGGCACCATGGTGAGAGGGAAAAACAAGTAACCTGAAATTGGCTGTTAAGCTCAATTTGGGCAGTGAGCTTGGTGAGATGTAAACCCCTTTGTGAACGACATTGAGAGGCAAATCCACTGGACTCCCAGGGGAATCACAACTAAAGCATAGTACTGGTTTGATAGCTCGGCTAGTCTTTCTGGGGGCAGCAGCTTTCATCACTGGTGAGGGGTACCTCTGCATGGATGGGAATGTCCAAACTGGGAGCACTGTCAGTTCCTTGCTCTGTAGGCTCTGGTTCCACAACACTTTGCTCATTACTATCTTCTGACGAGGGCCCAGCTAGCTCATTTTGAGAAGGTTTAGGCACAATTATGCTTTGTGGCACTGAAATGGGGCTGTCAGCACTCCTATACTGTTCTTCAAGTTCTGGTGTGTCACCAGGGAGACTCAGACCATCAGCCCCTTCTTCAGGCAATTCACACAGTTCCATAAAACACAGAGAGTCCACAACCTCAGATGTGATACTCTGCACTTCACTTTCAGGGAGCATTAGCTCCAAGGACGAAGCTGGGGGGGTTAGGCAGTCCAGAAGGCCCAGCTTCATCCCCACAATTAGTCATAGGTTTACCTCGAAACAGCTGACTCAATTCATAGGAGGGATAATAGGCATTGTCACAGTCACTATCGTCAGAGGTGGACTGACAGTCACTATCATTCTGGGTCTGCTGCAGGGGAAACCTTAACTCTGTAACTACTGGGGTAGGTTGACTCTGTCTCTTTTTTGCAGCAGCATGAGTCACTAGCCCAGGGGAGGCAATGTCTGCTGGCTCAGCTTCAATAATAACTTGGCCAATAGGCGGCAAGTGGTTATAGTGCATGGTCTTGACAGCTTTGGAGTTATTCTCTGGGCGTACCTTGTATACTGGTAGATCATCCAACTTTCCAACTACTACATGAGAAAGATGGTGCTACCTATCAGCAATTTTGTGCTTGCCATGTAGTCCCAAATTGTGTAACAACACACGGTCTCCAGGCTGTAGCTCTTGAGCCTTTACTTTCTTGTCATGCCTCTCTTTGTTGGTGAGATTTCTTTTAGTGGCCATTGTCCGGGCCAGTTGATATGCATGGCTCAATTGAGCTTTCAGTTTCTGTACATACTGCAGGTAGTTTTCAGCTCGGACCCCATCTGGAGAGACCCTAAAACAGACATCAACTGGCAGGCGGGCCTCCCTTCCAAACACGAGGCAGTAGGGGGAGAACCCAATAGCATAATTTTTGGTGCAATTGTACATGTGAACCAAGGTGCTAATCTGCTGGCTCCACTTATGCTTGTCTTGTGGGTGGAGGGTGCCCAGCATGTCTAGAAGGGTGCAGTTAAAATGTTCTGGTTGAGGTTCCCCCTGCGGGTGATTAGGGGTGGTTCTTGATTTCCGCACCCCCCACAGAGAGAGCATTTCTTTGATTAGCCTACTTTCAAAGTCTCTGCCTTGGTCAGAGTGGATCCGCTGGGGGGCACCATAGTGGACGAAGAATTTTTCAACTAGCACCTTGGCCACAGTAGAGGCTTTTTGATCTTTAGTTGGAAAAGCTTGAGCATACCGTGTGAAATGATCTGTAACCACTAACACATTTCCAATATTCCGTTGAGCAGGTTCTAAATACAAAAAAATCTATGCAGACCAGTTCCATGGGGGCGCTGGTAGTGATATTGACAAGGGGGCAGCCCTCTGAGGCAGTGCTTTTCTTTGGAGGCAACGAAAACAGGTCTTTACATGGTGCTCAACATCAGCCTCCATCTTGGGACAGTAGAATCGAGATCATACCGGGTCGAGAGTCCGGTCAATACCGAGGTGCCCCATGTGATTGTGGAGGAACCTCAGTACCAAGTGTTTAAAGGCCATGGGCAGGACCAATTGTTGCTTGTCTACTTGACCACTATGATCCACTGTCTCTCTGTATAATAATTGATTGAGTAACTTCAACCTGGGTCCTTCTTTAAACAATAGGGCAGTTCACAAGTCAGGGGAATGCAACTTAGACACATCTTTCCCCGCATGCAGGGCATGAAGTGCGGGTTGAATCATAGGATCTTGGGATTGAGCCCACTGAATACTGTCATAGTCAAGTTGAGGTAGTGCACTAATATCTAGAGCACAGAAATGGCAATAGGCAGCCGGTATGCAGGTATCAGGAGGGCCCAAGCAATCTACTAGACAGTCCACTGTGTCCAAAGACATCTGTTCATCTCAGTCAACTTTTTGGCACAATGTTCAGATGTCAGGTTCAGACAACCCGACCCAATCACTCTTGGAGACATGCCTTCGTGACAGGGCGTCAGCATCAATATGGTTCAGTCCTGGCCTATATTCGACAGCATAATCGTAGGTTGATAAAGCAGAGAGCCACCGGTGCCCAGTGGCGTCCAACTTAGCTGAAGTCTGTACATAGGTCAACGGGTTATTGTCAGTCTTCACCAATATCTTTGCCCCATAGAGGTACTCATGAAACTGGTCAACAATGGCCCATTTTAGGGCAGGGAACTCCAGCTTGTGCACAGTATAGTTTCATTCTGACGGGGTCAAGCTCCTGCTGGCAAAAACCACTGGTCTCAAACCATCCTCATGGTCTTGATACAGTACAGGTCCTAGGCCCTGCAGACTAGCATCCGTATGCAGCACATAGGGCTTGGTAGGGTTAGCATAGGTGAGGATGGGGGCGTGCGTGAGCTAGTATATGACTTCGTGGAAGGCTGCTTCACATTCGGGTGTCCAGCAGGGCCCAAAAGGTTCACCTGTGTGGAAGTACACTTTCTCTGGTTCTTTGACAGCCCCTTTCTTGTATTTACGGTTGGTAGGGGGTAACCCTGGGTGAGATTCAGGAGCGGGTGAATCACCTTGGAACAGTCTTTTATGAACCTGCGATAGTAGCCACAGAAATCCAGGAGATTTTGTAGTTCTTTAAAGTTATGGGGCTGGGGCCAAGTAGTCAGTGACTCGATCTTACTGGGATTGCTCTCTATCCCTTCTGCAGATACTATGTGCCCCACATACTTCACAGAGGTTTGAAAAAACTGGCACTTGTCAAAGGACAGCTTGAGGCCGAAGTCTTTCAATTGGTCTAGGACTTTAAACAGTCAGGTCTCATGTTCCTCTAATGTGCGTCCGAACACAATGACATCATCTAGGTACACTAGGCATTCCAGCATGTTCATATCTCCCACCACACGTTCCATCTGTCGCTGAAAGGTGGTCGGGGCACCCAAAATCCCCTATAGCATTCTCAGAAATTTGTAGAACCCCAAAGGACAGATGAAGGTGGTTTTCTCATGGTCCTCTGTGGCCATCGGAATCTGGTAATATCCGCTGCAAAAGATCCAATACTGAGAACCATTTGCTCCCATTCAAGCAATCCAGGGAATCTTGTATATGGGGCGTGGTGTATTGATCTGGGACGGTCCGCCGGTTCAGGGTTTGATAATCAACACACATCCTCACTGACCCATTCTTCTTATGCACAACCACAATGGGAGAGGCATATGGGTTCCTTGATTCTGTATCTACGCCAGCAGCGAGCATTTCCTCTGGTGTCTCCTCCATCATCTATGTCCGCTGGGGCGAGGCGTCGGTGATCTCTCTCAAATAACCGGTCATCATGCAGGTGTATATGATGCTCTGCACCCTGGACACACCCCACGTCCCATTCTTTTAATGAAAACACTTGGTCTCTCTGGGCGAGTTTCTTGCTAATCCTAGCCTTCAATTCAGCTGGCAGCAGGGAATCACCAAAGTCAAATATGTCCGGGGTTGCTCTCTCCTTTTGGCCAGAGTACTTGTTATTGGTTAATACTGCAGAGTTTGTGCAGTGTACTGTAGCTAGAGTGCACCCTCTGTTCACCCGGACCTCCCGATCTGACACATTTTGAATCTGGACCATCACTCGTCGTGCGTGGACATGGGCACGGGCAGACAAGATGCTGGGTTTAACCAATAATCCTTCTGGCAACTTTCCATCACCTGGTGCATACAACATTAATATTTTGTTCTTTACATTTCTCTTTAGGCTGACTTCTCCATGGATTATGCACTGGGCGTTGGGGACCAATACCAAGGAGTCAGGTTCCTTTTTCCACACTATCCCCACTGACTCATCTGGGTCCTGTTCATTGGGTTTCTGTTGTAAGTCATATGCCTTTTTTGCTAAGGCTGGAATTCTTAGGGCCCATCCAGTCAGTTGCCCTTGTTTCTCATGGCATAGTTGTGCTAGTCTCCCAAACATGTGGGCATTTGTTCCAATTAACAGGGGAGCCCCATCATAGAGTCTGGTGGGGGGGCACACTAGGGCCAGTGTCTCTACTTGCTCTTCTACACCAGTTACAGTTGCAGGAAAAGACAACCAGAGGCAGACATATCCTAGGTGGGGATAAGACTTGTCGCTCAGCCCCCACACATGTAGGCCTTCCAGGGATTGTAATGGCACATCAGATAAGTGTTTGTCGTACCAGTCCTGAAATACAATGGTCACTTGCAACCCACTGTCAAGCACAGCCCGAGCAGGAATACCATTCACAGCCACAGTAGTCTTCATTGAAGGGCCCACTATTTTGGACCAGTCTGGAGGGACAACAGCAGGGGCCTGGACAGACGATTTAGCCACAGAGGAGTTTGAGATAGGATGGCCGAAGCCTTCATTGCGCAGGTTAGAACAAACCGCAATATTATTACTATTCTAACAAATGATCAGCAAACAAGTACATCTTCTAACATAGCTCACTCTCAGATTAATTATGACTGCAATCCAGGCAGCTCTTAAAGAGACAGTACACATTTGTGGGGGGGGTGGGTGTTACATAGGCATGGACACAGTACCACAACAGCTTTACTTGAATTCACAGGCTTCATACACAACTCCTTTGACTATGGTTATCTAGCTGGAGCGGCTTTTATTGACTTAACCAAAGCTTTTGACACTGTCCACACCCTCTTGATTGACTAGCTTGCAGCCACTGGTCTTTTCCTAGATACTGTTGCCTGGTTCAGTAGTTATCTACACAATCGTATGGAGCAAGTAAAGATTGGGAATGTACTATCAGACAGTAGACCTGTCCACTCTGGAGTGCCTCAAGGGTCCATTCTGGGACATCTCCTGTTTAGTATTTTATTCAACTCTCTCCCATCTACCTGCTAGGGTCACATTCTGTTAAACGCAGATGATGCTGCCATCTTTGCCAGGGATCCTGACCCCAAGGCCCTAGAAACCCAACTTCAGCAACACTTTGCTGAGGTTGAAAAATAGTTCAGTAATCACAAACTTATAATAAAGAATAAGAAGACAAAAATTATGCTTTTCATCAACCCCCAAAACAGGCACAGAACCTTTCCTCTTACTATCACTAATGTTGTGGGCATTCCATTGGAGCTTGTTCCACATTTTAAGCACCTAGGGATTGCTATTGACAGTACCTTATCTTATGCTCAACGCATTGGCAATATCGCCAAGGCAGTTAATGTTATTGGGCTACTCTTTAGGCATAAGCATTGTCTATCCCCAGAGGCCCTCAACCTTGCTATCCACTGCTCGGTAGTCTCACTTATCGACTATGGCCTGGTCATTTGTGGGGCAGCCACAGACACAGCCCTCTATCGTATCAGGTTAGCTCTTAACAACACTTGGCCGGCTCCTTACTGACTCTGCGCATTTGTCCTACACCTGCAGCTTGTACTCTAAGGCTAACTGCCTCCAGCTCAAGAGCAGACTCATGTACCAAACCTGCCTACTTGCAAAAAAAGTCAGCTTAGATCTTGTGCCTCCTGGGGTACATAAGCTCCTCACCCCTCCTGACAATTAGCGTCACACTAAAAGTTCAGATAGTCTGATCTTTAAGATCCCTTACTGCCATACCTCCCAAAGTCAGAGGTCATTTGCCTACCAAGCCCCACTTTGGTTTAACCACTTCAGCAGTGAAATTTCCTCAACTGCCACCTTGGGCTCCTTTAAGCCGAAGTTGCGGAAACAGCTATTTGCAAATGCCAGCTGTGACTGTTTCCACTAACCAGGTCTATCCTCGGCAACATACACTTACCATACCTTCCCACGCTCGCCTCTTAACTGACTTTTGCACTGCCCCTCATCCCCTCATTCACTGCTCCCCCCCACATCCACACCCTTCCCAGTCCACTCTGGCAACCACCTTGCCTATCCTGCCCTTCACTATGCAACCCTCCTGTATCCTTATCCCCCCCTTCCACCTCCTCCCTCCCATCCTCCCATCCTTCCTCTTCCCCTTTAAACCTTGCTGCCATGGCCTCTGGCTGACCCACTCTTCCCCCTTATCTTTCTCCACCCCTATCCCGCTCCCATTCTGTTGTTGTGTCCTGCACTCCATGTGTCCAACTAGGCCTACTGGGTGGATTCTCGTCTCCTTAGTTCTGCCTAGTCTCCAGTTGCTCATGTGTTTCTCCTCTGTATGCTCTACTTCTAGCCATGTTTGAATGTTATACCAGATGCCTATGTTAGCTGAATTGTTTGTTTGTATGATTTTCTCTCCTTAAACCATTGTAGTCTGATGTTAACCAACTGTTGCCCCACTATCCTTCCTGATGTTGTAACTCACCTGACGTGGAACCTATGTAAAGAACTTTTAGCTCAAAAAAAGTTTTTTCCAAAATTTCTAATAAATAAATAAATAAATAAATAAATAAAGTACTGGTGTAACCCCTTAAAAAAGGGGTTCCCAAAAAGTCTTCCTTGAGCTTGCCTAAATGCTCACTGCCAGGATGGTGTCCTGCGTTTTAGCAGTTTAAATGTGATTACCAGAGCCTTTATAGCCTCTGTGTACTGTCTCTTTAAGAGCTCCCTGATTGCAGTTTAAGTAATCTGAGAGGGAGCTCTGTTGAAAGATGTAACTATTTACTGAAAATCATGTAGAGTGATAATGATAATGTAGTTTGTCTAACCTGCTTTCTTTGTAGCAAGGACTGTTTTGTTTGTCTCCACTATCTTGGTCCTGGACTGCAAATTGGACCAAACAGTACTGGTGGGACCTAAAATGTAGCTAGACTACAGGAGCCATCTGAATTCAAAATCTGTAGGAACTTTAGTTTGTAGCTTTTTGTGCCTTTTTTTGCAACTGAAGGGGGAGCTCTTGCTTTGACTGACAGCCAAATCAGCCAACCGAATCTTTTGGATCTTGGGGAAGTCCCGGGCTGCTTGCAGTTTTCAGTTAGTTCTGAGCTGGGAAGTGAAATGAGAAGAGCTCAAGTGTTTTTTGAGAGCAATCCTGAGTGGATTCGCATGGGAGAACTTTGAAAAGGGTGAGTCTGTGGCTTGCATGTCTGCCTGCTGCTCCTGAGAGGGAGAGAAGAGAATTATTTTGGACTAAATCCAAGTTTGTGTCACTAAAGTAAGCTACTGAAGTGGACCAGGCTCAACCTGAAGAAGACTAAAGATTTTGCTGAATGCGATCGGCTTGTCAGGAGTTACAGCTACCCCTAAGCTCCCGGTGTGTGCAGAGACTTTGCGATTGTGACCGGGGAGTGCTTTGCCTGGTACAATAGAATTCCCTTACATGTATATGTGTTATTTGCTGCTAGTGGGTCGTGAGTTAGTTCCCCACTGTGTGAACTGTGTTCTGCTTGCTGGACGCTGTATCCAGCCCAAAATGGACTGCATTCCGAATTTGTCTCCATGCGGTCTGGGCCTTGCCAGACTGGCCCAGCTAGACTACCTGCTGCACAGAAAAGCCATCGACGAGAGACCTCCCTAGGGATCAGCCCCCTGCTCCACACTTGAACAGGAACAACACCTCTGCGACTCGTGTGGGCCCTGCTTCTCCTGGCATTCCAGATCAACCACCTGCCATTTCGATTTTTGTCCAGCCTGTGTCCAATCTTGGGTATCGTGAGTAAATACCCAGGGTAGCTCCTTGCAACAACAGCTTAATCTGAGTGTGTCATCTGATTGTCATGTTGTTTCGTTTTCTTTACGAACTGAGCCCTCTGGCTCTGGATTACAAATATTGTGTACTGTGCATGTTGTGTTTTCCCTCACAGGGCCCCAACCAGCTGCAATCCTGGGCAACAGTCCTGGCTAGCCCATCTCTTCTCCACCTGGGTACCCAGAGGTGGACTGTGTGGGGGGACTCAAACCGCATGCATAACTGCTTGATTGATTTATCCTTTAAGCTAATTAACCTGATTTTGCCCCTCCCTTGTTCAAGTCCCCTGAATAAATCAGATCTAACTTTTTCTGCATGTAATCTGACTGTGGTTCCAGTTTATGCTCAAAGTACTGTACTGTTGCTATTTCCTGTGCATAACCTTGTTTTACAGGGGGTCCCCAGGGTCGAGGCAGAGGAACCAGCCCTGGTAGTAAGTGCAAATAGTGTGGGTACTTGTGTGGTGTACCAGGGGTATTGTGAAAGTGATTATTGTACAGTGTTCAGGCCACTAGAGGGGAAAGAGGGGGGTTACAGTGTCCCGGAGGGCTGTGCCCAGGTTAGCTTGACCACTACCAACCCTGATCTCTGGTTGGAGGCACCCGTTTCAGAACTCAGGCCTCTTAGCCTGCTACTAGCCAAGCAGGCAGGGGTAGTAGCCCTTGGGATAGTGCCACCTAGCGGTTGCATCTTGGAGGCACCACTGGGATTAGTGTCCCCTGGTGGCCAAATTTGTGAATTGCTGTTAAAATTAAATGGCTATCCCAACAGAAGTGGCTGTGCACCAGTTGGTGGGATGGTGTACTGGGCAGGAGATCGACCCCCAAAATGCTATACTTATCCTGCATATTCCCCTGGGTACCAATAAGGACACTGTAGAGGGAGTACTTTCCAAGGTTGAATGTTTACAAAACTCTGTGGTGGTGGGTCGACAGGCTAATCTGATCGCCCTAAGTTTCATGGCGTTAGTAGAGTGTAAGGACCCAGTAGACAGTTCCAAAGTGCCACGGACTATCACTCCCGAAGCAGCCCTCACTGCCTGGAGAGTGATAACTAAACACAGTAAAGACTCCGGGGAGAATGAGCCCCCCTCACTATCTGAGACTTTTGTGGAGAAATTTGCTAAGTTGTTGCTGGAGGAAGGGAAAACTGTGGAGGACTTGAAGAAACTATTCCTGCCACCTGGGGGTGTTCCTCCCCCAACACCCCCTCCCGCTCTAGCACCTGTTATTGCCCCTCCTTCTGTGCCCATGCCAATGCTGGCTCCTATGTCTATACCTGCCATTAGTCACGACTCTCACCGAAGGTTGAGAATCTTCTCCGGCACCCTCCCAATGCCCCAAGGGGAGGATGATTGGGAGACCTGGATAGATTGTGTTGCCCCTTTGGTACCTGAATGGCAGTGTGTGGAGGCTGAAAAGGATCATAGAAAGTTTGAGGGGTCCCACCCTGGAGGCCATTAAATTTCTGAGGTCCACAAACCCTGATGCATCTACCCAGAAGTACATATCTGCACTCGAAAGCAATTTTGGGAGCACTGAGTCAGGGGAGAACTTGATGTGGAAATTTCAAGGTACAAAACAATGGCCAGGGGAAAGGCTGTCTGCATATGTTACTCGTCTGGAAAGAGCACTGCAGAAGGCTTACCAAAAAGGTGGGGTAGCCGCCAGTGACTTAAACCATGTGAGGTTGGGGCACATACTGCAACATGCAAAGCATTCTAAATTGCAGCTCCTTCAATTAAGGCTCCCAGATAGAAGGTGTAACCCACTGAACTATTGTGACTTGATAAAAGAACTCTGGGAGGTTGAAGATGAAGAGGGGGATTGTAATTCTAGGGTAAGCGCAACCCAAGTGATCATGGCATCGAAAGCCCCTTCGGAAGCGGGGACCAATCAGGGTGTGCCGCCATGGGATGAACTGCTGAGGGAGTTCAGGGAAACAAAAAACAGTCTCTTTATAAAGGCCGCTCCTGCAAGTACAGTCACCAACCCTTATCCAACTGCATCTGCTATGGGGTTGGGGGTGTCCACCCAGGCATCACCTGCTGACAGCAGCTCGAAACTTGATGCCTTGACTATGGAAGTAAGAGAATTGATGAGATGTCTCCAAATGCTCACCACATAGCAGACAGAGATGGCACCAAGGTTTTCAGTTGGTAGTACCACTGCCCCAGCTCCCAGTGTGATTCCTCGGCCACCCCAAATCCCATAAAACGTATTTTGCCATAATTGTGGGAAAGATGGGCACATGAAGAGAGAGAGAATGCCGGTCCACAAAAGACCTAGATAAAGTTGTATACAGGCTACAAGGAGAGCTTCGGAGAATGAATCAGTGGTCAAGGAGTGCCCCAAATGACCACAGTGAGGGTTCAAGAAGTAGTAACTCAAATCCCTATGTGGCTAAATCACCTGTCCAGGCTCCTGCTGCTGTTCCTCCAGACTGCTTCAATGGAGACTACTGTGGCTGTGAATGGTATTCCTACTCGGGCTGTGCTGGACAGTGGGTCGCAAGTGGCCATTGTATTTAAGGACTGGTATGACAAACACTTATCTGCTGTGCCCTTACAATCCCTGGAAGGCCTACATGTGTGGGGGCTGAGCGACAAGTCTTATCCCTACCTAGGATATGTCCGCCTCTGGTTGTCATTTCCTGCAGCTGTAACTGGTGTAGAGGAGCAAGTCGAGACACTGGCCTTAGTGTGTCCCACTACTGGTCTGTATGATGGGGTTCCCCTGTTAATTGGGACGAACGCCCATATGTTTGGGAGACTGGCACAACTCTGTCGTGAGAAACAAGGGCGATAGACTGAGAGGGCCCTAAGAATTCCCGCTCTGATCAAGAGGGCCTATGATTTGTAACAGAACCCCAAGGGAGTGGACCAGGATGAACTGGTAGGGGTCGTGTGGAAGAAGGATCCCGATTCAATGGTACTGGCCCCTAACGCCCAGTGTACTGTTCAAGGGGAGGTCCGTATCCGCAAAGATGTCAAGAACAAAATACTGATGTTGGATGCGCCAGGTGATGAAAAATTGCCAGAAGGATTATTGGTTAAGCCCAGCATCTTGCCAGCTCGTGCTCATGCCTATGCACAATGAGTGATTGTCCAGATTTATAATGTGTCAGATCAGGAGATCCGGGTGAACAGAGGATGCACCCTAGCTATGGTACACTGTGCAGACACTGCAGTGTTGCCCAGCAACAAGCCCCCTGGCAAGACAGATAGAGTGACTCCCGACTTGTTTGATTTTGGTGACTCCCCATTGCCAGCTGAATGGAAGACTAGAATTATCCAGAAACTTGCCCAGAGAGAGCAAGTATTTTCATTGAAGGAATGGGACGTGGGATGTGTCCAGGGTGCGGAGCATCACATATGCCTGCACGATGAACAGCCATTTCGAGAGAGAGGTCTCGATGCCTAGCCCCTGCAGACATAGACGATGTTAGAAGACAATTGCAGGAAATGCTCACGCTGGTGTGATACAAGAACTCATATGCTTCTCCCATTGTGGTTGTGCAAAAGAAAAATGGAACAGTATAAATGCGTGTGGATTATCGGACCCTCAACAGGCAGACCATACCTGATCAATACACCATGCCCTGTATACAAGATGCTCTGGATTGTTTGAATGGAAGCAAATGGTTCTCGGTGTTGAATCTTCGCAGTGGATATTACCAGATTCCAATGGCTCTGGAGGACCATGAGAAGACAGGCTTCATCTATCCTTTGGGGTTCTACAAATTCCTGAGACTGCCACAGGGGATATTGGGCGCCCCAGCCACCTTCCAGCGACTGATGGAACGAGCGGTGGGAGACATGAATTTGCTGGAATGACTGGTGTACTTGGACAATGTCATTGTGTTTGGGAGCTCCCTAGAGGAACATGAGAGTTGACTGTTCAGAGTACTAGACCGACTGGAAGATTTCGGCCTCAAGCTGTCCATTGACAAGTGCCAGTTTTTACAAACCTCTGTGAAGTATGTGGGGCACATAGTGTCTACAGAGGGGATAGAGACTGATCCTAGTAAGGTTGAAGCCTTGACTACTTGGCCCCAGCCCCACAATTTGAAAGAACTACGTTTCCTGGGATTCTGTGGCTACTACCGCCAGTTCATAAAGGACTATTCCAAAGTGATTCGGCCACTCTTGAATCTTACCCAGGGTTACCCTCCTACCAATCGAAAATACAAAAAAAGGGCTGTCAAAGAACTGGACAAAGCATATTTCCACCCAGGTGAACTTTTCAGGTCCCGTTGGATGCCTGACTGTGAAGCAGCTTTCCACAAAGTCATATACCAGCTCACCCATGCCCCCATCCTCGCTTATGCTGATCCCACCAAACCCTATGTGCTGCATACTGACGCCAGTCTGCAGGGTCTAGGAGCTGTACTGTATCAAGACCATGAGGATGGTTTGAGACCAGTGGCATTCGCCAGTAGGAGCTTGACCCTGTCAGAGCAAAACTACCCTGTGCACAAGTTGGAGTTCCTTGCATTAAAATGGGCCATTGTCGACCAGTCTCATGATTACCTCTATGGGTCGAAAATATTGGTGAGGACTGACAATAACCCATTGACCTATGTACAGACTTCAGCTAAGTTAGACGCCATGGGGCACTGGTGGCTTTCTGCTTTGTCAACATATGATTATGCTGTCGAATACAGACCAGGCCCGAATCATATGGATGCTGACGTCCTATTCCGGAGGCCCATTTCCAAGAGTGACTGGGTCAGGCTGTATGAACCTGACATCCGAGCATTGTGCCAAAAGTTTTGATAGAAATGAACAGATGTCTGCTGACACAGCGGACTGCTTAGCAGATTGCTTGGGCCCCTCTGACACCTGCACACTGGCTGCATATTGCCACTTTTCTGCTCTAGATATTAGTGCACTACCTCAGTTTTAAAATGACAGCATTCAATGGGCTCAATCCCGAGATCCTATGATTCAGCCAGCACTCGACGCCCATCATGCAGGAAAAGGTGTGTCCAAGTTGCGTTCCTCTGATCTACGAACGCTTTATTGTTTAAAGAAGGCCCCAGGTTGAAGCTGCTTAATCAGTTGTTGTATAGAGAGGAAGTAGATCGGAATGGCCAAATAGACAAGCAACAACTGGTCCTGCCCACAGCCTTCAAAAATTTGGTACTGATGTCCCTCCACAACCATATGGGCCACTTCAGGATCGACTGGACCCTTGACCCAGTACAATCTCGATTCTACTGGCCCAAGATGGGGGCCGATGTTGAGCACCATGTAAGGACTTGTAGTTGCTGCCTGCAGAGAAAAGCCCTGCCTCAGAGGGCTGCCCCCCTTGTCAACATTGCTACCAGCACCCCAATGGAACTAGTCTGCGTAGACTTCTTGAGTTTAGAGCCTGATCAGTGAAACATTGGCAATATGTTAGTGGTTACAGACCATTTCACACGGTATGCACAAGCTTTTCCCACCAAAGATCAAAAAGCATATACTGTGGCCAAGGTGCTAGTGGAAAATTTCTTCGTCCACTATGGTGCCCCCCAGCGAATTCACTCTGATCAGGGTCGGGACTTTGAGAGTCAGCTAATCAAAGAAATGCTCTCTCTATGGGGAGTGCGAAAGTTAAGAACCACCCCTTATCACCCGCAGGGGGATCCTCAACCAGAATGCTTTAACCACACCCTGCTAGACATGCTAGGCACCCTCCACTCAAAAGATAAGCATAAATGGAGCCAGCAGATTAGCACCTTGGTACATGCATACAATTGCACAAAGAATGATGCTACCAGGTTCTCTCCCTACTGCCTCATGTTCGGGAGAGAGGCCTGGCTGCCTGTTGATGTCTGTTTTGGGGTTTCTCCCGATGGGGTCCGAGCCGAAGATTACCTGCAATATGTACAAAAACTGAAAGCTCAATTGAACCATGCCTATCAACTGGCCCAGACAATGGCCGCCAAAGGAAATCTAGCCAACAAAGAGAGACATGATAGAAAAGTAAAGGCTCAGGAGCTTAGGCCCGGAGACCGTGTGTTGTTGCAAAATTTAGGAGTGCATGGTAAACACAAAATTGCTGATCGATGGCACCATCTTCCCCATGTCATAGTTGGAAAGTTGGGTGATTTGCCAGTGTACAAAGTGCGCCCAGAGAATAACTCCAAAGCTGTCAAGACCAGGCTTGGGGTGGGTCAGACGTTGGTCAACTGGGTGGAAAACTGGTTGACGGGCAGAAAACAGAGAGTGGTGGTAAATGGTATACAGTCAGAAGAGATGCAAGTCACAAGTGGGGTACCTCAGGGATCAGTCCTGGGGCCAGTCCTCTTCAATATCTTCATTAGTGACATTGCAGATGGACTAGAGGGTAAGGCTTGTCTGTTTGCAGATGACACCAAGATCTGCAACAGAGTAGATGATCCAGATGGGGTGGGCAGAATGAGAAGAGATCTGGATAGACTAGCAAATGGTCAGAAGAGTGGCAACTGGGATTTAATGCAAAGAAGTGCAAAATCATGCACATAGGGAAGAGAAACCCTGAAGCCACCTATAGGCTGGGAGGGGAGTTGCTGGCAGTCACAAAGGAAGAAAGAGACTTGGGCATCATCATTACCGATAACCTGAAATCATCCAAGCAGACCTCTAAAGCAGTAAGTAAGGCTAGGGGGATGTTAGGGTGTATTAGTAGGGGCATCACAAGTCGTAAGAGGGAGGTAATAATCCCTCTTTACAAGACACTGGTTAGGCCCCATCTGGAGTACTGCATGCAGTACTGGAGGCCACACCTTCACAAGGACATTAACCAAATTGAGGCAGTCCAGAGAAGGGCAGCAAAATGGTGCAGGGACTGCATCAGAAGACAATGAGGACAGATTAACAGAGCTCAATATGTATACCCTTGAGCAAAGGAGGAGAGGTGATATGATGAGACATTCAAACACCTTAAGGGCATTAACAAGGTGAAAGAGTCCAACCTGTTTAAATATAGGAAAAATAGCAGGACAAGAGGACACAGCATGAGATTAGAGGGAGGCCGATTAAGGGGGAATGTGAGGAAATTCTTTTTCACAGAAAGGGTGGTGGATGCATGGAACGGCCTACCTCAGGAAGTGGTGGCTATGAATACAGTGCAGGGCTTCAAACAGGCATGGGATAGGCATAAGGGAGCAATACAGATGAGTATGAATAGATAGGCCACTGACAGAGCAAAGGCTGATGGCACATTTATAAGGTAGAAAAAGAAATGGGCAGACTGGATGGGCCTTGCCGTCCTTATCTGCTGTCAACTTCTATGTTTCTATGCACCGTAACCACTTGCTACCTATTGGTCAAGTTATAATTGAGGCTGAACCCGTCGAGACTGATTCCCCTGGACCAGCGACTCGTGCTACTTCAAGAAAGAAACAGAGTCAGCCTGCCCCCATAGTTGCCGATTTAAGACTTCCCCCGCAGCAGTCCCAGAATGATAGTGACTGCCAGTCTAACTCGGATGACAGTGAGTGTGATAATGCCTATTACCCCTCATATGAACTGAGTCAGTTGTTTTGTGGAAATCCTATGTTGAATTATGGGGATGAAGCTGGGCCTTCTGGACTGTCTAACGCCCCGGCATCATCCTTGGAGCCAATGCTCCCTGAAGGTGCAGTGCAAAGTATCATGTCTGAGGATGCTGAGTCTTTGTGTATCGTGGAACTGTATGATTTGCCTGAAGGAGAGGCTGATGGTATGAGTCTTTCTAGTGACATGCCAGAGCTTGAGGAACACTATGAGAGTACTGACAACCCTCCTTCAGTGCCAGAGTGTCTTCATGCAGAGGTACCCCTCACAAGTGATGAAAGCTCCAAGACCATTGCTGAAAGTACAGAGACTCTGGTTGTTCACCCCAGACAGACTGGCCGAGCTGTCAAGCCAGTGGTGCGCTTCAGTTACGATTCCCCCGGGAGGCCAGTGGATTTGCCTGTCAATGTAGTCCATAAAGGTGTTTATGTCTCTCAGAGCTCACTGCCCAAATTGAGCTTGACGGCCCATTTCAGGTTACTTGTTCTGCCCTCTCACCATGGTGCCCCTGCCTCATCCAGCCCCAAGTTAGCTGATAGGGAAGGGCCCCCTCTTGCATTGTTTAGAGTACAAGAAGTTATTACATGATTCTGTATAGTAATGTTCAATGTACCTGTGTGAAATATGCATAATGTATTGTCAGAATGGAAATGATGTAGTGGAGTACATTGAAATGTATAGTAAAGTGACAAGTTATGCCAATTGATGAATCAAATAGTACTTGTATAGCATGCTAATGGTATAAATATCTTGTATATGTTGCATTTTCAATGTTATGATGGTACAGACATGACGTGGATGCCAAGTTTTCCCAGGCAGGGAAGGGTGTAACCCCCCCTACAAATGGGGGTTCCCAAAAAGTCTTCCTTGAGCTTGCCTAAATGCTCACTGCCAGGCTGGTGTCCTGCATTTTAACAGTTTAAATGTGATTACCAGAGCCTGTATACTCTCTGTGTACTGTCTCTTTAAGAGCTGCCTGATTTCAGCTTAAGTAATCTGAGATGGAGCTCTGTTGAAAGATGTGACTATTTACTGAAAATCATTTAGAGTGATAATGATAATGTAGTTTGTCTAACCTGCTTTCTTTTTAGCAGGGACTGTTTTGTTTGTCTCCACTATCTTGGTCCTGGACTGCAAACTGGACCAAACAGTACTGGTGGGACCTAAAATGTAGCCGGACTACAGGAGCTGTCTGAATTCAAAATCTGTAGGAACTTTAGTTTGTAGCTTTTTGCACCTTTTTTGCAACTGAAGGGGGAGCTCTTGCTTTGACTGACAGCCAAATCAGCCAACCGAGTCTTTTGGATCTTGGGGAAGTCCCAGGCTGCTTGCAGTTTTCAGTTAGTTCTGAGCTGGGAAGTGAAATGAGAAGAGCTCAAGTGTTTTTTGAGAGCAATCCTGAGTGGATTCGCATGGGAGAACTGTGGAGAGGCTGAGTTTTCGGCTTGCATGTCTGCCTGCTGCTCCTGAGAGGGAGAGAAGAGAATTATTTTAGACTAAATCCAAGTTTGTGTCACTAAAGTAAGCTACTGAAGTGGGCCAGGCTCAACCTGAAGAAGACTAAAGATTTTGCTGAATGCGATCGGCCTGTCAGGAGTTACAGCTACCCCTAAACTCCCGGTGTGCGCAGACATTTTGTGATTGTGACCGGGGAGTGCTTTGCCTGGTACAGTAGAATTCCCTTACATGTAAATGTGTTATTTGCTGCTAGTGGGTCGTGAGTTAGTTCCCCACTGTGTGAACTGTGTTCTGCTTGCTGGAAGCTGTATCCAGCCCAAAATGGACTGCATTCGAATTTGTCTCCATGCGGTCTTGGCCTTGCCAGACTGGCCCAGCCAGACTACCCATTGCACAGAAAACCCATCGACGAGAGACCTGTCTGGGGGATCAGCCCCCTGCTCCATGCTTGAACAGGAACGACACCTCTGCGACTCATGTAGGCCCTACTTCTCTTGGCATTCCAGATCAACCACCTGCAGTCTCAATTTTCGTCCAGCCTGTGTCCAGTCTTGGGTATCGTGAGTAAATATCAGGGTATCTCCCTGCAACACCAGCTTAATCTGAGTGTGTCATCTGATTGTCTTGTTGTTTCGTTTCCTTTATGAACTGAGCCCTCTGGCTCCGGATTACAAATATTGTGTACTGTGCATGTTGTGTTTTCCCTCACAGGGCCCCAACCAGCTGCAACCCCGAGCAACGGTCCTGGCTAGTCCATCTCTTCTCCACCTGGGTACCCAGAGGTGGACTGTGTGGGGGGACTCAAAGTGCATACATAACTGCTTAATTGATATATCCTTTAAGCTAATTAACCTGATTTTGCCCCTCCCTTGTTCAAGTCCCCTGAATAAATCAGATCTAACTTTTTCTGCATGTAATCTGACTGTGGTTCCAGTTTGTGCTCAAAGTACTGTACTGTTGCTATTTGCTGTGCATAAGCTTGTTTTACAGGGGTCCCCAGGGTCGAGCCAGAGGAACCAGCCCTGGTGGTAAGTACAAACAGTGTGGGTACTTGTGTGGTGTACCAGGGGTATTGTGAAAGTGATTATTGTACAGTGTTCAGGCCACTAGAGGGGAAAGAGGGGGGTTACAGTGTCCCGGAGGGCTGTGCCCAGGTTAGCTTGACCACTACCAACCCTGATCTCTGGTTGGAGGCACCGGTTTCAGAACTCAGGTCCCTTAACCTGCTACTAGTCAAGCAGGCAGGGGTAGTAGCCCTTGGGATAGCGCCACCTAGGGATTACACTGGGATTTATTCCAAGTTCCTAGTGTGGGGATGGAACCCAAAGCCTTCCAATCTTTCAACCTCAGCGACAAGTGTGCAAACTGTGGAGCCACTGACACTGCCAACAGACTTGCACAACTTGGAAGCACATGTTTCCTGCAGTAACTCCTGCACTCCCTGATGTAGAACCCCAATTAAATGTTGCCATTTGTCTCCTTTTTGGTGGGTGGGCAAGTAATACAGTTAGCAGTAAATATGGGCCCTGTAGTAAGTTTTAAAATCCTCTCCCAGCCCTAAAAGATAGGACCTGAATCGTAAATAATGAATATTAGTCCCCTTGTCGGGAGTGGAAACAGGTGTTGCAATATAGTAAAAGATTTACAGCCTCAGGAATTATAACATTGATAGACATATCAAATGCTCAACCTGCTCCAGTTTTGCGAGGTAGTGTCTATGGTCTTAGTGTAGGATGTATTATATGCCACAGTTCTCAACCATGTGGTGAGAGTTTGCAGTAGGTACTATTTACAGGTGGTTCTCCACTGTTGTATTGTAACAACTGTGGGTCTAGAGAAAAACCTCAGTGGGGTGGGATTGACGGGATGGACAAATAGAAATGTGTGTAAATCATGTCGATCTTTAATAGTGAACTCTGTCTCCTTCCAGTATGACTGTTGTTGTGGAGACGGCTAGCAACATAGTGTAAGCACCCTATGGGAGCTTACTAGTAGTGCCCCTTAGTTTTGCTGCCTGGTGCTTCGGGACTGCCTGCTGGTAGGCAGGACTAAGGTGTCAGGGCTTTAAAAAGTGGGTTTTGGCACTAAAAAGGTGGATTGGAGAGGAGTGCGAGAGCCCGGATGAGGGAGCTGAAAGTTTGACCTTGAGCCTAGGTTTGGGGCCGGGGTGGGGCGATGGCCACCCTGGCCTACTGCCCTTACATGAGCGAGGTTGGCAGAGTTTAGGAGCATTTGTGGGGTGGGGGGGAATGTCTCGCACCATCGTAGAGTGCTGCTCGTAGGAATGTGGATGTGCTGCAGTGAATTGAGGGTGCATGGCCCAGTGGTGAGAGTCTGTGCCATGGCAAGACAGAGGTGAGAGCCTGCCATGTGGTTACCGTAAAGTCTGGGAAGGGTGCCGGTGAGAATCTGAGCCGGAGCAGGTGGGGACAGTTCAGGAGGTTGCAAGGAGTCTGGGGCATAAGCCTTTTCGAGCAGCCCTCTTGTGGGACAGTCCTTGGCCCCTGTCTGGAGCATCCATTTTGTCATCTGGTTCATGGTACCCTGCGGTTGAAAGAGACTTTATTATGAGGTCGCAGTACCAGAACCCCTTCCAAAGTGCCCAGCGCTGCGGGAGTGCAAGACCACCAGGAGCAGCTGCCTGCCCCAATGCTGTTCCATGGAATGCTCAGGGCAGGGTGGAATTGGAAGTGCAGTAGGTGAGCTGTTGGAAAGGGGAAGTTTGTGCATGAGAGAGAGTAGGGGAGCTGCTGGTTTGTTCTGAGGCTTTATTCAGCCTAACGTATTGCTGCCATCAGTACAGTAGGCACTCAGTGACATTTCAGTTGGCAGCCGGTCGTACAGGTGACAGGTGGGATGTGCCAGTCGCCGGTTATGTTTTGGAGTTGGGGGAATGGGGAGGTGGGCACTACCTGCTGCAGAGGGGGTGGAGGTGGGGGCCACTAGACCACCAGGGAAGGGGGTAAGTATAATAAATAATACCAGTGGACATCGGGGATAGGGGAAGGGGGACACTACACCACCAGCGACGGGGATGTATATATTAAGACTACTACTGCCATTTATTGGGGATCAGGGGGGACACTACATCACCAGCAACAGGGATGTGTATATTAAGATCACTACTGGCAGACATTGGGGATCGGGGGGGGCACTAAACCACCAGCGATGGGGATGTGTATTCAGATTAATAGTAGCAGACATCGGGGACCGCTAGCCTTGTCACAGGAGCCTGCGGCAAACCCCTCCAGTGCCCTGTATGTTTGTTGCACGGGAGAGGTTGCCGCAAGTGCAGGGACTTAGGTGCCGGGACCCCTTTTGTACCAGAATCTGGTGCAGAGTCTCCGGTGCACGGGACTTTGATGCAAGCTGCATGCTGTTTGCTGCAGCTTGCGCTGATCAAAGCCCCCTTTAAGAATCAAGCCCCACATGTTCAAACTCCCATTCCTCTGAAAACTGTTGGAAGTCATTGCTTGTGAACTGAGGTCCATTGTCTGACATGACAGTGTTTGGAATGCCATACCTGCTGAAGTGTCTTTTGCAACATTGGATGACTGCGGTTGCAGTAGCATCTTACGTTTCATCCATTTCCCAGAAATCTGAGTAGTAGTCCACAATGATGAGGTAGACTTGACTGTTAACAGTGAAGAGATCCATGCCAACCTTACTCCAGGGTCTCGTTGGAATTTGGTGAGTCATTAGTGTTTCTTTTTGTTGTTTGCGTTGGTGTTCATTGTGTGTGCTGCATGTGCTGACAATGTCTCGGATTTCATGAGTCATGTTTGGCCAGCATACGACATCTCTGGCGTTCTTGAGCAGGCTTCAATACCTGAGTGGCTAGAGTGAATGCATGACAGCACTTCTGGTCTCATTGCCTTGGGTATTATAACTCTTGAACTTTTGCAAATAATGCCATTCTATGTGACGTTAATCGTGATAGGTTCAGCACTCACAGATGTTCACAGGTGTTTCCTCTTTTGTATCTGGCCAGCCTGCTTGAATAGTCAATGTCAGTGTCTGGAAAGCAACATCTTGCTGTATGAGTTGCTTGACTCTTTCAAATCCTTGTATAGAGATGGTTGTTGTGCTTGCTTGATTCATGTTTTCTAGTTCTGCTTGCAGCTTATTGGATTCTATACTGTATACAACCTCAGAGTCCGTTGTTTCAGATGTTTGTGCTGTGGGTAGTGAACTAAGTGACAAAAAATTAGCTATATACAGCTCTGGTCTTCTTTTGTATTTGACATCAAGGGGGTATCGCTGTAGTTGGAGTAGCATGCATTGTAGGTGCTTTGGTACTGAAAGTAACGGTTTTTTGAATAGACTTTCCAGCGACTTGTGGTCACTTTCCACATGAATGACTTTGCGTCCACGAACATATTGGTCAAATTTCTCACAGGCAAAGATGATCGCCAGGTACTCTTTTTCTATCTGTACGTATCTTTGTTGATTTGGTGACAATGTCTGTGAGGTGAATGCTACTGGGTGTCCCTGCTGGAGGAGTGTTTCACCGAGTCCAATTTCGCTTGCGTCACATTGTATGGTGACTTTGTCATTCACATCATAATACTTCAGTATTGGGTGGTTAATCACAAGATGTTTGATGCATTCAATGGCTGCATTGTGCTGCGATAGCCATGTCCATGTTGTATCTTTGTCTGTCAGGAGTCTCAGAGGTTCGTAGACATCAGAGGTGCGGAAGGAATTTTGTCAAGTAATTTACAAAGCCTGGTAGTCATGGCACCAACTTCATGTCTATTGGTTTAGGCATGTCTCGTATGGCTTTAACTTTTTCTGGGTCCGGACACAAGCCATTGGCAGTGAGAAGATATCCCATATATGCCATGCTGGGCACTCTAAGTCTCATTTTCATTTTGTTTAGTTTGAGACTGATTTTTCTGGCACTTTCTATAAGGCCAGTAAGATTGTGGTCATGCTTTGCCATTGCTTGTTCGATGCTGCCTCCGTAGCCGTAGACTAGGATATCATCTGCTATAACACTGGCTCCTTTAAGTCCTTCCAGTGCATCTCGCTGTCTGAGCTGAGACTCTTCCACTGCAGGTTTGATGCAGAGGGCATTCTTAACCGGCGCTAGTGACCTGTAGATGTCCAGAAAGTGGTGAGGTAGCTGCTTTCTTTGTCTAGGCGAATCTGCCAATAACCATCTTTGGTGTCAAGTACAGAAAATACCTTTGCTTTGGTTAAGTCAGGTAGAATTTCTTCTAACATTGGCATCTGGCATCTGATAGTACGCTCTCTTCAAGGCTTTGTTTAAGTCACTTGGGTCTATACATATGCAGAGTTTGCCTGCTTTTTCCACTGCAACAATGTTGCTAATCCAGTTAGTAACTTCAGTTACTCTAGCAATAGTTCTATTTTTTTCCGTTTTCTCAGTTGCTGCCATTACCTGTTTCTTGAGCAGAATGGGCATTCTGCGGGGTAAGTGTTGTACAGGTGTGTGATTGCCTTGTCAATTTCAAAATGAAGTGTGCTAGAGAGACAGCCAAGACCTTCAAACGCATCTTTATTGTCTTTCAGAATTTGTGTTACTGAAACGCCTCTTCCTGTGTTTTGACTTTCGTAAGGTTGTTTTTGCTTTTCTGGTTCCACTTGGTGGACTGGCTGCTCAAGGTTCACTTTCACAAGATCCCTCTGTTTACAGGTGGTAGCTGAAAGTAATGGTTTATGTGTGGTTTCCATGACTTGGAATTCTTGCATATACCTGCGACCATGGTATTCTGCTTACATCTTGCATTGCCCAAGGGGCTTTATTATGCTACCATCATATAGCTTAATTTTTGTTCTGCTTGGCTATTCCATCTTGCATGATAGTGAGGAAATCTTTCTGGCTCATCACATTCACAGATGACCCACTGTCTAGCTGGCATTCAGTCTAGTGTGTCAGGTCATATCTATACCAGTTATTTTTTTCTGGAGTGAGCTTCATGTGCACAAGCCACTTATCTGCTCCATACTGCACAGACTTAATATCTGATATACAGAAGATTTCAGAGTCGAGTTGTCACTAGCTTCAGTTACCAGATGCATTGGCTTGCCTTGCTGCTTTTGCCTGCACACTTTTGCCAAGTGGTTTCTTTTGCCACGATTGTTGCATATAGCTCCTTATGCAGGGAATTTTGCCTTAGTGTGCTGTATGCCACAGTATTTGCATGCTTTTGTGGTGGCTGTCTTGCTTTGTCGTGCACAAGGTTATGGTGCGGCTTTGCGTTGTAGTTTGGCGCTTTCTGTCTTTGACTTCCTTGCTTCTTGTGCGTAATGTGATGGACTGTTTCAGTTTCAGCTGACCACAGCTTTTTTCAGTTGAATTTGTTCTTGTTCACTGGTCTTGCACATGTCTATGACTTTGGCCAAATTTAGGTTTGGTTCGGGGGATTGCTGCCGGGAAGAATCGACCAACTGTGCTTTTTCGGACTGTGGACAGGTTATTACATCCAACCTGTCTACAGCTGAAAAAAGCCTTTTCGGACATTTTATGCAAAGAGTTTGCTCGATTCTTCTTGGACAGGGTGTCCGCCATCTGGTGGGGAGTTCCACCAGCGAGCCACAGTGTGGCCGACAGTGATCATCCTGTGCATCCAGAGAGCACTCCACCTAGTTGAGGAGAGTTTAAACTGGTGGAGGTGGCCAAGGTCATTGAGGTTGCTTCCAAGCTAAAGCACACATATTATGAATTGGACCTGGTGCTGACACATTTCTTGATGGGATGTGTTGACTCCGTTGGCCCGTTGTTCACCTTGATTGCTCCGTGTTCTTTGTCAGAGTTTTTTTTCCAGATGCCTTGAAGGAGGCACTGGTTAGGCCCCTTCTGAAGAAACCATTGTTAGACCCTGATGTCAAGACAAATTACCATCCCATCTCCAACCTTCCATTTTAAGGGAAGGTTGTTGGGAAGATTGTGGTGCAGCAGCTTGAGGAGCACCTCGTGGCCTTTGATCTATATGAGCCTTTCCAGTCTGGGTTTTGTGTGAGGCATAGCACAGAAACTGTGTTAGTTCGGGTGCACAATGACCTCCTCAGGGTGAGAGATCGAGGACATGGAACAATTCTCATTCTCATTGATCTCTCCTCAGCTTTTGACATGGTAGACCATTGTGTGTTTCTCAACCACCTGAGGGAATTTTGTGGATTCGCTGGCAATGTCATCTGCTGGTTTGAGTCTGATCTCATGAACAGGAGGCAATGGGTAGTGATGGGGAATTTCTCCTCCTCCCCTAGCCTCCTGTCTTGTGGAGAACCTCAGGGCTCGGTCTTGTCACTAATGTTGTTTGGTGTGTATATGCTACCCCTGAATGAGTTCATTAGGAAGTACAGTTTGGGTTTTCACTGCTATGATGATGATACCAAACTGTATCCCTTTGTCCCTGGGACAGCCAATACAGCTGAAGTGCTAAATAACTGCCCTACCAAGATCAATGACTGGATGTCCCTTTAGCTGGTTGCGACTGAACCCTGATAAGATGGAGGTACTGGTGGTGCAGTCGAACAAGGGGCATGATAGGATGGCCTCTGGTGCAGCAACAGGTCTATTCCTGGGGTCTGTGCCATTGAAGGCCTCCTCTAGGCTGCGCGATCTTGGTGTGACCTTCGACAATGGATTGACATTTGAATCCGAGGTGTCATCTGTGGTCTGGACCAGCTTTTACCATCTGAAAAATATCACCAGGATCAAACCCCTAGTTCCATCCATGGACCTCCCCACTTTAGTGCATGACCTCAATGTTTGATTACTGTAATGTGCTCTAATTCAGGGTCTCAGGAGGTACCCTCCACCAGCTGCAGCTAGTGCAGAATGCAGCTGCCAGGTTGTTGACGGGGCAGTCTAAATACTGCCACATCACCCTGGTGCTGCGTGAACTGCACTGGCTGCCAATCAGGTGGAGGATCCTCTTCAAGGTGGGCTTGCTCACCTTTAAGGCCCTACATGGACTGGGCCCTGGCTACCTGTCAGACCTTCTCACACCTGCTGCCTCTGTCTGCTCCCTCCGTTCCTCCTCTAGGGGCCTCACCTCGATTCCCAGGATGAGGCTGAAAACCACCGGCGACAGAGCTTTTAGTGTCACCGGCCCCATCCTGTGGAATTCACTTCCTCCAGCTATAAGGGAGGCCTCTCCAGTTGAGGTATTCAAGGCCCACCTGAAGACCTTTCTGTTTAGTCAGGCATTCCCAGACACTGTCTTTTAGATTCTATTCCTCAGATTACCCCTTTTTTAGCACCTGTTTTTAAGCTCAGGCCTTTTTCCTTTCCCTGTGGCCTGTTTATTTATTACTGCTGTAATCTATTTACTTTTGTGTTTATTTTATATACTGCTTTGCATGTGTTTTACTTGTACAGCGTCCAGAGCCTCTGGGATTGGGCGCCTAATAATAACATTTTTCTTGCCTTGCCTTCACGCAATATTCTGGCTCTGGCTCTGCTATCTTTTGTGCCAATAACAAGTCTGTCTCATATCAGATCATCTTTCAAAGCTCTGTATTCGCATGAGTTGGCCATTTTGTGCAGTCTTGCAATATACTGATCTGTTGTTTCTGTTTGACTTTGCTCACACGGGTTAAGCAGATATCTTTCACATATCACATTTTTAGTCAGCACAAAATGCTTTTGCAGTGCATCTAGAATTTTATTAGGATCCTTTCTATCCTCTTCAGCCATGTCTAAGTGCTTTGCAGCATGTGGCAGTCTTTCCCCATTACAGTCACTAAGGTCGTGACTCTAATCTTTGCATCTTTTTCATTAAGGCCTGTGGCTATTTCGTAATTTTCCCACTGAGATCTAAAAAATTTCAAATTATTGATTCAGCAGGAACTTTGCTTGTTTACACTTTCTTTCTTAGTATATATATTATCAGATAGGCTTTCTCTCCTACCTGTATGAGTTCAGGATTTTTGACACCATGTTTCCCTATGTATTGTGTGGCAAAACAAGAGCTTTTGATTGAAGAAAGATCCTTTGTTCATGACAAACTTAGTCAAAACAAGTACAACCAAGCACAATAGCCATTAACACAAGAACACACTCTGCAGCTTCCTAGAACAGCTATCTCCGAGAGTATTACTAAAACTCGATGAGGTTAACCAAGTACAGAAGTAGAACTCCCCCTAGTGGCTTGGATGACATATATCGTAATATGGCGGGACTACATTCTGCCACAGAAGGGAATAAATCATGCCGCAGAAATCAGAAAATGCTGTCATAGAAGTCTAGGAGTCCTGCCATAGAAGTCTGCACAAAGTGCCACAGAGCACTAGGGGCCCTGCCTAGGACCCTGCCACAGTCTTTGGCCTGCCAACCCCTTTTGGCCAATCACAGCTGGAGAAGTGCGCCTGTAGCTCCCTGGAACCTCGAGGGTTCTTTTTCTGGAAACACTGATTACATGAACTGAAAACTCCCCACTTGGTGGGACTGGGATCCTTTTATAAGCCCCTGGTGGGCGGGAGAAACACAAAGGAATGGTATCAGGTCAATGGGTGCCAACTGTGTGTTGTACAGAGGAACACTTTGTCACTAGGCAGAAAGCATTTGCAACTGACAGGAAATACATTTTTTTTAATTCTGGAACATTTTGTGCTACAACATTAACCTTTTAAGTACAAAACTGCTAAACACAGTTTAACAAGGAGGTGAACTACTAACCCTTATTTGTAATAGCTGGGTTACATAGGTACTCAGATGTAGGAAGTGAGGTGGAGTACATTTAGGGTGCTAGGCACTAGGAAGGATCTAAGGGCACATACCATGAATGTAATACGTTGTCTGTGATTGTGTTGTGCCACTCAGTTAAGCGCTTTAAGGTTCAGCGCCATAGGGACTTAATCAAAGAGAGGTGCAAGCCACTCTGCTCAAATAAGGGAAAGCCTGGGGGTGAGGTAGGTAGAGATATGTGCATTACAGTCCAAAGCCAAGCTCATCAGTAGCACATATTGACACCATGTCTGGGTGGCCAGACAGATGGGAGGAAGAGGGAAACTGTAACAAAAAGGGAACTGCACTTACTAGTCAGCGTAATAAATTTAATTAAAAGTTATTCATACATAAATCCGAAGTGCAATCGTACCTCCTCTGTGTCCGATTGTCCCTGTGTGCATTTGGAACCTCTGCTCCTTTGTTATTGCACTTTGTATGTATGTATGTATGAGCAACCTTAATTATGTTTAAGTTTAAAGTTTTATTTAAGTTTAAAGTTGTATTTATATTTTAACAGGATAAGGCTCTAGGCAAAGCCTGTTTTTAGGACTGTCTTGTATACATTGCACATACATAGTGTAACATAGAAGACAATTTATATACAGTCACAATAACTAATATTGTTAAGATTAATAGTGATTACATGCAAAAAGATGGAATTCTGAGAAGGCATTTTTAAAACATTTGTAAGTAGGCATATTACATAGTTCTGGGGGGAGGGAATTCCAATTAGTTGTCGCGATGTAATCAAAGCACATTCAGCCATATCTATGTTTTATTTTGGGGACTTTCAATCCCCTACCCTTAATATCCCACAGTGAATAACCTGTCTTGTTTGATGTTATTCTATTTGTCAAATAATCGGGTACCAAACCCCTCATGCATTTGTATAGAAAGTTACATAAGAGTCTCTCTATTCTAAGTTCCAAACATGTCCAATTTACTTGGATAAGAATATTACAATGATGATGGTGTAAAATGTGAGGTCCTGATAAACCTAAAATAAATCTCGCTAATCTATACTGTAGTCTGTTAAATTTCTGTAAAGTATACTTGTTTGCAGAGCAATAAATAATACTTGTGTAATCTATTAAAGGAATTATTACTGTGTTCACCAATTTCTCCTTGGTTACACACACATCATACAATTTTTATATCTATGGAGAACCCCTAGTTTTTGTGAAACCTTAGTACAAGCACAGTCCACATGGGTGTCAAGACTCAATTTGGAGTCGACCCACATTCCCAGGTATTTATAGGAGGTAACCTGTTCAAGAACTGTACCCCAAACAGATTTTTTTTATTTACATTTTACTCTCCGATCTCCCCGCAGTTGCCCCCATCCTACCAACTCCCCCAGCCCCATCATGCAGCTCCTCCAGGATCTTACCGTAGCCATTTGTGGCTTGGAACAGCTGCCCGGCCACTGGTGCGGAGCCTGCGGGGGGCCGGTCACCATCCTACCACGGCGAGGTGTTTTCCTCTGGTTTTCTCCCCAGACCCATGCACGTGCAATGGGCAGGATGACTGCCCATACCTCCACGTAGGCAGTCTTATGCCCTGTGTGTGGGTTCACCCCATTCTGAGCAGCGCACCTGTGCTGACCCCCAGCCTCCGCTGGGTGTCAGTCTACAGCGCGTTACATTGTCCTCCCCTCCCCTGAGTAAGGAGAGCTGTTGTCAGACGCTCAATCCTTCATCACCCTGGCTGACCCCTGAATGACTCAAGTCAATTCCTGGACCCGGGTTGCCAGCGCGGCATGAGGTGTGGTGTCCTGCGCTTCAACCCTCAACACCACTGGGCCGGCACCCCTAACAGATTTAACACAGTGGTATCTCCACCTACTTTAGTTTTAAGTAACATCAATTTAGTTTTTTTTATGTTTATAACCAATTTATTCTTTACCAACCAGTTTTCCAAATGATTAAATTGTTGTTGGAGCACTTTCTCGGTAATTTTACAATTTTTCCTAAGGCTAGAGAAGGACCATGTCATCTGCATATAATTTAACTGTGCATTCTGTGAGGACTCTAGACAAATCGTCAATGAATATAATGAATAGAAGTGGCCCCAATATAAACCCTTGGGCACCCCTCTCTTCACTTTTTTACATCAGACATTATTCCATGGGAAGTTACTACTTGATTACATCTATACAGATATGATTTAAACCACTGCATCACCTCCATACCAAATCCCTTTAATACCAATTTGTTTAACATTAGTGATAGTTCATTGTATCAAACACTTTGGGTAGATCCACGGACACCGCCCCCATGTGCTGTTTATTATCCAGCATGCAGGAGATGGTGTCCGTGAAATCCTCCAAGGTGGTGTGGGTTGAGTGCAATGGCCTGAATCCAGACTGTTGTGGGGCAAGAAGGTGGTTATTAGCCAAATACATATAGATCTGTTCATGGATTTCTTTTTTAAAAAATGTAGACGCTATAGATAGCAAAGCAACAGGTCAGTAGTTGTCTGCCTGGTGTGAGTCTCCTCTCTTACTTACCCCTAATTGCATTTAGTACTTTGATTTTTGAGTGCAGTTCCCTTTTTTGCTAGTTTCCATCTTGTGACAGGGTCCTGCTCTGTTGAGCTTTGTAGTGCTTGGGGGTTTTGTGTATTCATGTTGGATGGGAAGAAGAGCTTTCCCATTGCAGGGGTTACTGTTCTGCCATCTCACAGAGACTGCTGTGGATGCATGGAGATGCCCAGTGAGTAGGAGGATTGGGACCCTTGCTGATGAGGTCAGTGTCCTCAGGGGTGAGGAGAAGTTTCTGAGGAGCACCTCAGAGCAACGTGCCATGGGAGCCAAAGTTCCATTACCCCAGAGACTCTCAGGGTCAATGCAGGTGGATGGAATACAGTGGGATGGGATGGAAGGAAGTGAGGAGGGGACTCCCAGGGTAGAGACCAGGAACTGCTTTTTACCACAGGCAGAACTGATTTAGGCTGCTGACCACAAAGGGAAAGCTGAACTGGAATCCCTGAGGCAGAAGGCTACAGCAGAGAAATGTGTTCTGAAGGGGGTAAGACATGGCAGGAACAAGAGCAAGATTCCAGAACTGAGAGACTATAGCGAGTGGTACTAGTGAAAGGGTCCTGAAAGGGCCGGCAGCCCTTAAGATAGGTAAGACACCGATTCCAGATGGGTTGCATCTGAGGATACTTGGGGAATAAGCAGCAGAGCTGGCTGCACCACTAACTGGGCTGTTCAACAGCTCACTCAGGTCTGGGAAAGTTCCAGAGGATTGGAAGATGGCAGACGCTGTGCTGCTACATGGGGGAGGATAAGGAGCAATCAGGGAATTACAGGTCTGTCAGTCTGACCTCTATTGTGGGAAAGCAGAATCTGAACAAAGAGGACCTTGTAGACTACCTGGAGAGCAGTGAACTCCAGGACAGTAAACAACATGGTTTTGTAGCAGAGTGGTCTTGTCAGACCAATCTGATAGTTTTCTTTGACTGGGTGACAAAGGAGATAGACAAGGGCCACGTAGTGGACTTGTACTTTTTATTTTTATTTTTATTAGGCAATAGCCATTAGGCAGGCATTACATATAAAAGACAAAGAACCTCTGTGCGTAAACACTGAGGCAAGGGTTACCCACCACGATATATCCCAGGTACACTGCCTTAGGGGTAGCTGGTCCATTCCACTGGGGTGTCAAACAGACGAGGCATACTGATGAGTCCTGGTAGGATGAAACACGTGTCTATGTCTTCTGTTAGCACCCTTTGCAAACTGTGTGAGAGGCCTTTCGGCACCATGCAATTCTGCTTAAAGTTGGACCAGCATAACATTCTGTGGTGATTTGCATATGCAGCCTATGATGATTTGCATTGTGGGGGCATGTGTGATTTTGTATTTTCTTGAAACTTGGCTTCCCAGCCAAATGCCCTTTGGGGTAACCCTTGCCTCAGTGTTTACGCACAGAGGTTCTTTGTCTTTTAAATAGTTTTTTATTTTAATGGGTTCACCACGATATATCCCAGGTACACTGCCTTAGGGGTAGCTGGTCCATTCCACTGGGGTGTCAAACAGACGAGGCATACTGATGAGTCCTGGTAGGATGAAACACGTGTCTATGTCTTCTGTTAGCACCCTTTGCAAACTGTGTGAGAGGCCTTTTGGCACTATGCAATTCTGCTTAAAGTTGGACCAGCATAACATTCTGTGGTGATTTGCATATGCAGCCTATGATGATTTGCATTGTGAGGGCATGTGTGATTTTGTATTTTCTTGAAACTTGGCTTCCCAGCCAAATGCCTTTTGGGGTAACCCTTGCCTCAGTGTTTACGCACAGAGGTTCTTTGTCTTTTAAATAGTTTTTTATTTTAATGGGTTCACCACGATATATCCCAGGTACACTGCCTTAGGGGTAGCTGGTCCATTCCACTGGGGTGTCAAACAGACGAGGCATACTGATGAGTCCTGGTAAGATGAAACACGTGTATGTCTTCTGTTAGCACTCTTTGCAAACTGTGTGAGAGGCCTTTCGGCACCATGCAATTCTGCTTAAAGTTGGACCAGTATAATATTCTGTGGTGATTTGCATATGCAGCCTATGATGATTTGCATTGTGGGGGCATGTGTGATTTTGTATTACATATAAAAGATTACTTCAGTCACAATATACAATACCTGGACACAGTATAAGCGCTATGCATTAAGTAAAGATGGGTACCATTATTATAATACAATCTGATGCCTGCCCTCTAAGGATAATATCTATCTAGACAATACAATATCAGTCTGGCCCAGAGCCAGCTCTTCAGATGTCATGATACGTTGCGAAGGTCTCATTTGCGCTAAACCAGAGGCTAAGTTACAGTCCCATAATTGTAAACAGAACCATTCCCACAGTAAGTAACTTAATGGTTTAAGGAACAAAATAATGACGTTTATTCATAATATATAATATCCAACCATTCCATCTACTGTTAAATAATTCTAACTGGTTGTAAATCTTGTGAGTTGATGTCTCCATTTGGTAAATTTCTATCACTCAGTCCCTCCATTGCACTATATCCAGAGACTGAGGTAACAACCACCTTCTTGTAATTGCCTTTTCTTTTTTTTTTTTGTGCTGCTTTAAAGGCAATGTTAAAGAGCTGGTGACATGTTCAGGTGAACTTTAACAAAACATAATATTTAGACACAGTCCAGCATGTATTTCCCATTAGTTCTGTATGTTTCCTTATTTATTACTGAGGTCATTTGTATGAAAACAGGATTTCTGCTCCTGAAGAGTTCATCTATTCCTGCTGTTTTCTTCCTACCTGAAGTCATAGAGCATGGCTTGTGACCTCACAGTTACTCCCATGGCAACAGATTATGATGTCACAACAGAGGATTATGACTTGAAGTAAGGAGTAAACTATAGAGGCAGATGAACTCAGAATAAACTCTAAGGGACAAGGATCATATATTCATACACAGTTCCTTAGTAATACATTATGGGGAGGAGAAATATATAGAGGATAACGTATGGACAGTGGTGTGTAACAACACTATGTTTGCCTTTGAGTGGTTCTCTTGGCAAATCTGTTAAACCTCGAGAGCAAAGCTCAAGAGGTTTACAGGGTTGTCAAGGGAACCCACAAGAAAACAAACATAGAGTTATTACACCGCTGATCTCGTTGTCTTTATAGTGTATGGTCAGTGGAGAAACAAAAAATGATGCCAGTGTTGGAAACAATAATAAAGCTACTATACAACAGGCTGCAGGCTTATCTTACGGTAAAGGACGACATCCGTTCATAGGTTTTCAAAGCGAGCATTTTTATTTCTAAACGTTTAAAAAATAGGCATGTTCGGCTGTTATGGGGGCCTTGGCAACAGCATTGCGTGGTGGTTTGAGTCTGTTACACTATCGATGTGACGCATCGTCGATAGTATAACAAGAGCGTGAAGTCACATCAATAGTGTAACAACTCTGTAAAAAGATGATTTTTGGGCCATAACAGCGTTCTACCATACATTATATAAAATATAAATGAAATGCAAGCAGAATTGTACCTAATTATTATGTTTTTTAAAGTTTTCTTTGAGGCAAAAGTAGCTCTTTAAGTAAGTATTTCTGGTGCCTAGTATATCATTAGGGAGGGTGTTTCAACAATAATACCATTCTAGGGGTTAAACCTGGAAGAGCAGGAATAATCTCTTGGAGATCAGACTCCAGGTCCAACCAGAACTGTTGAAGGTGGGGGCAACCCCCAAATATATGTGAGTGATGGGCTAAGAATTCCCCACAGTGCCTCCAGCAGTCCGCTTTAAGGCCTGGTGTGTATTTTACGGGTCACCCACAATAGAGCGACACGAAAGGGACTGGGAAAAACTGGAATACAGGCAAATGGGCAACAGCAACCTGCATGACCGGCAATTGCGTTGTGCACCTCAGTGATCGCATACCACATGTTGGCCCCATTGAGGGGGAACTTTGCCCCCACCCCGTATCCCCCTCAAATAGATATAAACACGTCCCACCCTGCACACACTTGGGGGGACCACAGTTTGGGCTCTGTGGTCACGACGCCCAGAATCACTGCTGCACAGAAATCCTGACCACCTGGAATACAGTCACCCTAATCACGACACCCACATTCTGATGCCCTTTTTCCCGCACCCAACTGATGGTATACGCTATTTTGCTGTAATTATGGGGGTTGTGAAATATCTAACTACTGTTTTCCAAGCGAACTCCTTCCACGTATAGGATGTTGAGACATTATGTTGCTGCATGTATATTTTAGAGCAATTACTTGATGGGATCTGTACATTGAGTTCCTGCTCCCACCTAGCTTCCATATTAGTCAAGGTTACCTCAGCGGAGTAATAGCTGTTTTATAAGCCAACGATATAAAATGAGGGGGCATGTTTTGATTTTTCATTGTTTGAATCAACAATATTAATGGGTGAAGTTCTGTAACTACTCGACTGTCCTAACATTGTAGCCAAAAAGTGATGAACTTACAATAAATGGAAATGGAAATGGTCTGTTACTGTTAGTGCATAATGCTTTTGTAAGTGTTGAAAAGCATGTGGGATACCCTTCTCAAAGAGTTGGTATAACTGACTAAGACCTTGTCTCTCCCATTGTCTGAAGCCGGTGTCTACTTGATTGGGAAGGAAGGTAATGTCACGTACTATAGGGTGTAAGGGACTGAGTGCTGCTTGTAGGTGTTTTTCCTTTAGTATGGTGCCCCAAACATTTAACACATTTCTGGCTATATCATTTACAGTTAACTGTTCTGGCGAAAGGGGTGGATTAGAAAATAAGGTTTGGTTAATGAGTACTGAAATTCTCCTATTTCTTTTTTTTTTTTAACTTTATATTTATTTAGCTTCAGAGGGAGGCAGTATAGGGCAGTGGTTTAAGGCTCTGCACTGCAAATCTGGAGACCTGGGTTTGAATCCCACAGACCCCACTTGCATACTGTGTGACCCTGAGCAAGTCACTTAGCTTCCCTGTGCTCCCAGGCTGCACCTGTAAACAAGCTTTGAGCTTAGTGTGTCTCACCTGGTTAAACAATTGGAAGAAAATAAATAAATAATGAACAAACATATACATTCTTTGATTTCAGGTATAGGATACATCGTACAGTACATGCGATCATGGTAAACAGTACTTAGCCCTTCATTCATTGTTACAACATTGTGGGGAAAAACATTATATTTATGTGTCCATAAAATGAATCAACACAGGCCCTTGCAGCAAGACCATGGACAACCAACCCAAAATGAGTACTTGTAAATCCAGAGAGTCCTTTCTATGTAGCTGGGATATGTCACAGACTGAGACCTGGAGTCCATGACATAGTGAGCAGAGAACTATTCCCTTTCAGAAGCTCTTGATACATCCCCATTTAACTCTCAAGCATCACCGTACAATAATCAGAGTTAATCATTTAAGGATAATAACATAAGTGATCAAAACCCCCAATGCACTTCTTATAACCGTAAATATTATTTTTGTTTTATAAAATTCAAACCATGCTGTACCACCAGATGGCAGCAAAGACAACAGTCTCTAACCGACCCCTGCAGCTGTGTCGCAGTAACTTTTAATATACCAAATGGCCCATCGTTAGTATAAAAATATATTAGGGATTTACACGCTACATCACAGATATTCTAAGTGATAATACCACATTAACCTCACAAACGCTAGCAGTAGAAACGGTAACAACAGTCTTAAGCCTTTATTAATTAGCTCCTAAAATGAGGAGAGAAAAAATAAACAGGCAGTTTACTGTAAATATAGTCAGGTCCTAGAGTCATCCTCCTCCAATTCCTCCGACTGTTGTGGGGTGGCAAAGTCTTTTCGGAAGCCTTCCAGCTTACAACCAGCGTCAACAGGGTCACTATAGATAAAAGTTTTTCCGCATAGAGGATCTTAAGTCATGCAGACATTTGGAGGGCATGATTTTTTCCCAGCTCCTGTAGGCCTGCTCTTACTGCGTCGATGCCATGCCGTCTCATCCGCATGGCATAACTAAGATCTGGGAAACAACTAAACTGCTCCATCCAACAGGTTGAGAGAACCCGCTACTTTGGTTTTTTGCAAAATTAAGTCCCGAACGTGCACTCCTGTTGTCAAGATCAAAAATGTCCAGGGAAGATCTGGATTACTAGGCTTTCATCGGGGTGTGATTTGGTATGCCCATACTATAAGATGCTCTGCTTGTACCTGGAAAAGGTCAAATATCAGTTGCTACATGTACCCCACAGGATCCACTCCTTCATGGCCCTCAGGTATTCCTAGAAAATGGAGATTGCATGCCCGTGCTCCATTCTCTAAATACTCCAGTCTAGTTTGTAGCAGCTTATTCTCTTTCAGCATACCATCTATGACCACCGTCGCCTTAGTCACCGTATTGGTAAGAGTAGAATGAGCCGATTCTAAGGCAGCTGCATTTGTTTCCTCACTCGTGAGTCTTGTATTTTATGTTTCTAATTTTGTAACGATTTGCTGTACTGCCATGAGGATGGCGTTGACTGTGGCCTCCATACAGTATCCACAGGATTCCCGCTCATTGGTGTGCTGCTAGAGGTGCCACTGGTGGATTGGGCAGGGCCTTTTCCCCTGCCGGAGTCTTTAGAATTGTCTTGTTTAGTTCTCCCCATAATAGGATTTGATCCAAATTTCTCCTGCAGCATCCTGAAGGTAACAACTTTCTGGCAAAGCATTTGGTTTGAATTAAATCACTCTAAAAAAACAAAGTTTTAATCTTTTATTGTTACTAAAGCTAAGAGCAGTCCGGGAAGCGTCTTCTCCTGTCGGCTGCTGACCACACCCCCCAGTTCTCATATTTCTAATGATTTCCAATGGGCAACGTATGTCGAGTCTAACCTGGCCACCACATGCTGAAGCTGGGCTGCCCAGTCATATAGTTTTAAATTTGGGAGCACTAGACCACCCTGCTTTTTATTTAATTTATTTAATTGTTAAGCTTCCACGGAAGGTCTTGGTTGGTCTGAAAGCTTAAGCATTGATCTCTTTTGTTACAACCATGTTGATCCAATAAAAGGCATCAAACTACTTGTTTCTGGATCTGTTCTTTATTTAACTGTAATTTTCTAAAGGCAATCCTCGGCTTTGTGCCCACCCAGAGGAATCTAGAGATGCATTTGTTCCACTGGTTAAATATCTCCTCTGTGAGTGTTAAAGGGATGATTTGGAACAAATAGAGCAGTCTAGGTAATATGTTCATTCTGACTACTGTACTCTATTATGAAATGAGAGGGGTAATATTCCCCACCTATCCACATCAGAATATATGGTGAAATCAAAGGTTGGTAGTTTTCCTGTCAGAGCAGGGTAAGATCTTATGGAATTTGTACTCCCAGATTTTTATTCTCGGTTGGTCACAGCTAAACTGGTACTGGGCATGGATATCCAGTGGGGGATGATAATTTATATGGAGGGCCACCGTTTTCTCAAAGTTTAGTTTATATCCTGAGAGGCAGCCATATTCTGTCAAGGTATGCCATAAATGGGGTATAGAATTTGTGGGATTTGTAAGGTATACTAACAAATCATCTGCAGAAAATGCAAGTTTGTGTTCCTCTCCAAGGTGTGATATGCCCCTGAGATATCTTTATTCTGAATGGCATGAGCCAAAGGTTCAACTGTAAGTGCAAATAAGAAAGGTGACATCAGACACCCTTGCTGTGTCCCTTTAAATAATGGAAATCTAGAAAGAGGGCTCCGTTAGCACGAACCACTGCTTGTGGGGGGTGATATAATGCTCTTATTATATTACTATATTAATAACATTTATACTGAATCCAAAACAATGTAATGGGTAGTACAGGTAGTTCCATGAGACCCTGTCAGATGTTTTTTTTGGTATCCAGGCTCAGCAGCAGCAGCACTGTCTGCTGAGCCTTGGAGCAGAGGGAGGGTTCTCTTTATATTATCTTGTGTTTGCCGCTTCTTAATAAATCAGGTTTGGTTGGTGTGGATTAGGTCAGGTAAGATTTTCCAAGTCTTTTTTTACTAATATGGAGGTGTATAGTTTCTAATCGAGATTCAAGATTGAAATAGGTCAGTATGACTCTGGTTTTGTGGGAGGTTTGTTAGGTATCAGTATAGCTGAAATAGTGGCTAATTGTCATGATGTGGGAGGACTCGTACCTGTCTGAATGGTGGTGTCGGCCCCCAGTAAGGGAGCTAAAAGGGCATCCTTAAATCCTTAAGTAGCTTTGACCGATCAGCTGGCCTGGTAGCGTGGAGGGCTGGGGTGCTGGCGCTTTATCTCCTGCCACACCTGCAACCTGTGTTCAGTAATGAGCATGGGTTGCTGGGAGTCAGCCAGAGTGGGAGGGCTGGGGTGCTGGCATCTTATCTCCTGCCACACCTGCAACCTATGTTCAGTAATGAGCATGGGTTGCTGGGAGTCAGCCAGAGTGGGAGGGCTGGGGTGCTGGTGCCTTATCTCCTGCCACACCTGCAACCCGTGTTCAGTAATGAGCATGGGTTGCTGGGAGTCAGCCAGAGTGGGAGGCTAGGGTGCTGATTGCCTTATCTCCTGCACCTACCTGCAACCCATGTTCAGTAATGAGCATGGGTTGCTGGGAGTCAGCCAGAGTGGGAGGGCTAGGGTGCTGGCGCCTTATCTCCTGCCACACCTGCAACCCGTGTTCAGTAATGAACATGGGTTGCTGGGAGTCAGCCAGAGTGGGAGGGCTGGGGTACTGGCACCTTGTCTCCTGCCACACCTGCAACCCGTGTTCAGTAATGAGCATGGGTTGCTGGGAGTCAGCCAGAGTGGGAGGACTGGGGTGCTGGCACCTTATCTCCTGCCACACCTGCAACCCATGTTCAGTAATGAGCACGGGTTGCTGGGAGTCAGCCAGAGTGGGAGGGCTGGGTGAGGATTGAGTTGCTGCCTGGCAGCTCTTCTCTCCCAGACTGGAGAGGTTAGCCTTCCTGGCCTTAGGCTGCCATCATGTGGAGGTGTGATGGCAGTGCAGGTGACTGAGGGAGCTTGGCGTTAGGCTGGATGGAGGGATCAGGGTCATTCAGGCCAAGATGTCGTGTGTGCCTCCACGCACATGCATGTCCTTGCACTCAGGCTCTGGGGATCTAAGGGGAGAAAATTAGGTGGAAAAAATCACCCTCGGCGATGCCTGAGGTCCACCCCTCGCAGGCTCCGCACCAGTGGCCAGGCACCTGCTTCAAGTTCTGTGGAAGAGGACGCTGGGGGCAAAGGTAAGTCCCAGAGGAGTTGAGTGATGGAGTTGGGGGGCCAGTCTGATGGGGGGGAGGTTTGCCAAAAGCATCAGGTGGAGAAACAATGGATAAAAAAAAAAAATAGCTCACACAGATAACCATCCAAGCCAGGACACGTTCACGCTTTTGTATGGGTTAAAGCTGCGCCTAGCCCGAATAGGTGATAGGGGCTAGCAGAAACTGATTTTGTTCTTTGGATACTAGCAGGAGTAGCAATCAAAATACCTTCTATAAACTGGAAGTTCAGGCTCCTGATCCTGTGGGTAAAGAGATGCATAATAATTGGTAAGTACTTTTGAGATTTGTGAGGTTTTAAAGACCTCCTTCTTAGTTACTGGATCTTTTAATTTAAGTATAGTTGCTACTGCCCTCTGTCAACATAGCCGAAAGGCTAGCATCTTGGTGGCTCCAGGTCCCCCCCAATAGTATTTCTGTTTTAAATACTGAAGTGTAATTTGTCTTTAAATTTTTTTTGTTTGAATAAGCTTTACTTGAGGAAGTAACGTAGAATCACCTTACTAGATTTTGTAGGACATAACGGGACGACAAGGCCCATCAAGAATGTCACCTACTCAGGCAGGTAGATTACACCATTTTGTATTTAGAGTAGAAATTTGTGTCAAGATTATTTTTAAAGGGAAACAATGGAAAAGGTGCAGCTTTACCCATGCACTACAAACATTCCTGATTAGTGCTTTCAGACAGTAATTTTTTTTTATTCCTCTAATTGCTTTTGTAGTGATTTAAACAGTGGCCTTCAGCTTTTACTTTCTATTGCTGGCAGCCACCATTTCATGAGTAGCAGAGAGCTTCCTGAGCTCACTTTATGCTAATATGACCTGCCAACCAATAGCAGAGGTCAAACAGGCATATTAGCATACAGTGAGCTCAGGAGGCTCACTGCTGCTCATGAAATGGCTGCTGCCAGCAACAGAAAGTGGAAGTTGTTGGTAGCTGTTCTAAATAATTTAAAAAAGCTGTTACTGTCTGATAGCACTAATTGAGAGTTTCTGTAGTGTTTGAGGAAAGCTTTGTCTTTTCCATTGTTTTCCTTTAAAATTATCCAAGAAAGATGAATCAGCAATATTTGGGGAAGTCTATTTCAGAATTTTGCGGTTCTAATTGTAAAATCATTTTCTCTTCTGTTTGTTGTAACCTTAGGAATTAATAATTTTGATCATGTGATCTTAAATTCCCCCTAGTATTACTATACTGTATTTCCCAAGCAGGCATCAGTTCAGGGGAGTGCAGAATTTTACATAGGAGTAACAAATCTCCTCTTTGCCTTCTAGATTGTAACATATGAAGGCCAGTAGCTAACAGCCTGTCCTGATAGTCTTAAGTTTTTCAACCTGGGGATTTGTCTAGTGACTGCTCTCTGGACTCCTTCAAGACCGTTGGAATCCTTCACATATGGGGGGACCAAAGCTGAGAGCAGTAGTCCAAAATTGGACACCCATAACTTTTGTACAAGGGGATAATAAGTTGTTCAGATTTGCAGGTGAAGGCTCTTCTGATGTTATTTACCAGCCCCATAACCCTTTTAGATGCTGAAGTACAGTGGTCAGAAAAACGTAATTTATTATCAATAAGTACCCCTAAATCATGTTCTAGATCAGAACTCTTGAGGATACTTTGATTTAATATATAGGAATAATTCAGATTATTAGAACCAAAATGCATAGCAGTACATTTACCAGAGTTACGTGACATTCCATTATTTTTTACCCAAGTTTTGATTATACCAAGGTCTCTGACTAAGGCTAGATGTTTAGCAAATGTGTTTACTTCACCACATAGCTTGGTGTCATCTGCAGACTTGATAATCTTGTTTTCAAGATCAGAGTCCATGTCAATCATAACGATGTTATATAAGATCGGCCCCAGAACAGAACCCTGCGGAACTCCACTTTCCACTTTCCCATAGTCAGATAAGGTACCATTGATACGCACACATAGTTCTCTGTCCCTCAACCAGATATTTATCCATCGTACAAGATGCTTATTAATTCCAAACATAGAAACATAGAATTTGACGGCAGATAAGGACCACTTGGCCCACCCAGTCTGCCCATTTCCCTACCTAATGGATAAGCTGCAGATCCTAGTTAACCAGCAGCCTACTTCTTCCTACCCCACCCCCTAGAATTGCCTTATGACTGTCCCATGCATGCTTGAATTCCACCACTGTTTTTGACTCCACAACCTTCCTCCGGAAGGTCGCTCCATGCATCCACAACCTCTCTGTGAAAAAATACTTCCTTAAATTACCTCTGAGCCGCCCCTCTATCTTCAAATTGTGCCTCCTTGTTCTTGCACACCTTTTTTGAAAGATGCTACCCTCTTGGACTTTGTTGATTCCTCTTGAGGTACTTGAAAGTTTCTATCATGTCCCCTTCTCCCTCCTTTCCTCGAGGCTATGCATATTAAGCTCCTTTCATCTCTCATATGTCTTCTGGTGCAGACCCTGCACCATTTTAGTGCCCTCATCTGGACAGCTTCCATCCTGTCTATGTCTTTTGGAGATTGGGTCTCCAGAACTGCACGCAGTACTCCAGATGGGGTCTCACCAGCTGTCTGTACAGAGGATAATAACTTCCTGTTTTCTACTGGTGATGCCTCTCCTATGCATCCCAGTATCCCCCAGCCCTCCTTGCTGCCCTCACATTGCTTGTCCACCTTTAGGTCATCTGATATGACTACCCCCAGGTCCCTTTCCATTTTTGTTGTTGTTAGTTTCTCACCCCCACTGTGTACTCTTCCCCTGGGTTTTTGTTTCCCATGTGCATTACCTTGCACTTCTTAGCATTGAATCTATGCTGCCATACATTTGACCATTCCTCCAACCTTGCCAAGTCCCTTCTCATCCTTTCCACCCCACCTTGTGCATCAACTCTGTTGCAGATCTTTGTGTCATCGGCAAAGAGACATACTTTTCCTTCCAGTCCCTCTGCAATGTCGCTTATAAAAAAAAATGATACAGCACTGAGAACTGGCTGTCTATATCACAGTGTACACCAACATGTGTACCAAACATTGAAACAGTTGATAACTTTTATGGAATAGCCATTCCACTGCTTCCCTTCTCCTTCATCTCATTTTATTTAAGAAATTATCTTCTCCCCCTCCACAAGATGTTAGTCTCATTCTAGTTATTTCCTGATATTGCTCTATTGTTTCTATCCCAACTCTATGCCCCTCCCCCCACACCACCATTTTAGGCGTCTATGCAACTCTCTTGCCTTTAATGTGTCCTTTACTTATTTCTAATAGTGTCCCTTTAGCAGATAGGTATCTGCGGGAAAATGTGGGAACATCTACAGCATGGACTGCTTTAATTCCAGCACTATCCCCCACAGATCAACAGTCCGTATTCCCTTGATTCGGCTCTATTTCCTTTCAGTTGATGTTCCCCTTTCCTCTACTCATGATCTCTCCTCTCAATAGGGGTTTTGTATGGTGGGCTGCAGGGCCATTGATGGCAGTAGGCCCATATACCAGTGTAGCCAGTTCATCCCCGGACTTTGTTTATGCTAGGTAACTCCCTCTTCCCAATAATATCTCTGTCGTTGCCTTCTCTTCCCCCCTCTTGTCCCCTACCCATGCCAATATTTCTTTTAGTTATTTTTTATTCCTTGCCCCCGACTCTCCTTTTTAACCCTTATGCAGCTGTGAACATGAAGTTTCATTCTCCCAGACCATACACACTGTTTACAGTATCTAGTCCAGCCCCATCAAGAAGTATGTAGGCTAGTTTCAAACATTGACCCTGCATATTGCAAACTGTAGTTCTTCTGCTGATGGGTCGTGCCTCAAATTGTTTACAGTTAGTACAGGGAGACTTAAAGGGCGCCTTTCATGCATCAGGATACAGGCCATGTGAATGTCTCTGGGAGCCTGTCCACTTTCTTGTACATACATGTTGACACAGTAGCTTGTGAACCCCCTTTAATGGATTTCAGTCGGGCTCCAGACAATATAGGAGGGCATAACAAACTTACTTCACAAGGCATAATCCCCCCAACCAATCCCCCCCCCCAATCTCATTTGTCCATGAGAAACAGATCATGAGAGAGTCTAGTCATCTTATGGGGTTATAGATATGAAAGTCAGCAAAGTTCCCAAGTTCTCACTGTGGAATTCACCCATCTGGTTTATTCTTTTTATACCATTCATCTATGTAATTTTGTAGTTTGGCTGGTTCCCAGAAAGAGTATGTTGCACCTTCCCACTGGACCTTAACAACAGCAGGGTATGCCAGAAAGAATTCCAGGCCGCGTTCCTGTAGCTGATCCATCTGATTATTGAATTGTTGCCATTTTTTCTGTGTTCTGGTTGATAGATCTTGATGCATGATTAATTTGTGCCCCTCGAAAATGAGCTCTTTCTGGTTCCTGTAAGCTGCCATCACGCGCCTGTCTGTCCGGGTAAAGATGCATCCTGAAGATCACTTGACGCAGGGGTTGGTCTCCGGGTGGCTTTGGCACCAAGGCCCAGTGCTCCCTTTCTGTTTTAATCTTGCCTGCTTTGGTTTGGATTTTAAGCAGCTTGGGTAGGGTGATGGCACCACAAAATTCCATGAGGTTCCCCCACTCTGCTCCCTCCGGGAGACCCCTGATGAGAAGATTATTGTGGTGGTTATAATTCTCCTGGTAGTCTAGGGTATCCTTTAGATATTCCACCCCCCTTCCAGCTTAGCTATTTTGTCAGGTACCCCCTCGTGGCATCCTTGATGTCCAATATTCTTTGCTCTGCCTCCTTTATTCTTCCCGACTGTTGCTTAACCTCTGAGGCCAGGCTGCCAATGGACTTTTCTACTTTGTCACATTTCGGCGTGAGATCTGCCAGTATTTGTTCTGAAACGGCCTTACTGATTACTGTGAGCTCCATGGCTGAGAAAGATATTGGGTCTGGAACACATGGAGCAGCTTGTTCTGAAGCAGTAGATTTTTTTGCACTTTTGCCACCATGCGATGATGATTTCCCCGATGCCAGGTACTTGCCCATTGCAGTAGTTGTTGAGGTAGCTTTTGATGCTGAAATAAGTATTTTCTGAAGGATTTTAAGCAGTTTTAAAATATTGTGGTGCAGAGCTCTGGAGAGTTGCGACCATTCAGGTTTGTTGCTCATTAGCACCCCCATTATTTCTTTCTCACTACAATTTGTGATTTAAATTGCTTAGCAGTGGCTAATTCTGCACCCATAAACATCTGTCATCAGAATAATAGATAGGCATACTTAGTGAAAATGAAGGAGGCAAGCAGAGTCATAAGAGGGCAAAAGTAGAGGCAGAACTGAAGATAGCTAAGGGTATAAAAGAAAATGACAAGGCCTTCTTTAGATATAGCAGAAGAAAATAGGAAAACTAAGGAGTGCATTGTGAAACTAAAATCTGGAAATTAAATGTTTTGTGTAGAGGAGGATAAGGAGAAGTCTGACATCATAGTGCACATGTACGTTTGTGTTTTCTAAGCTGTCCCAATTTGCCTTGGTTTTGTAAAATGTACAACTTGTCATGATGCCTTATATTACTTGTGTTACATCCACCCAGGACCACTTTGTAAATGAGTTTGCTCAATGGTGCATTTCTGGTTAAATAAAAATTGAATTGAAAGAAATCATCAATGAGTACTTTTGCTTGGTATTTCAGAGTAGAGGGGGGACCTAGCTGGGGACCCACCCCCAGATGGTGGAAGGCAGAATAAGGAAGGGGGCAGAGGGAACTGAAATTGGGACCAGTGCTGCAGGACAGGGTACTTCTGGGAATATGGGCATGTCGTAACTCTGAACTGCAACCTTCAACCAAAATATTGTCCTTTAGCCAGCCTTTGGTGTAGTGTTAGAGCTACCGCCCACTACACCAGTGACCCGGGTTTGGGAGCAGACTGGGATTGCTAGGGTCGGCGGGGAGGGGGAAGGATTAATAGAAACATAGAAACATAGAAGTTGACGGCAGATAAGGACCGCAAGGCCCATCCAGTCTGCCCATTTCTTTTTCTACCTTATAAATGTGCCATCGGCCTTTGCTCTGTCAGTGGCCTATCTATTCATAGTCATTTGTATTGCTCCTTATGCCTATCCCATGCCTGTTTGAAGCCCTGCACTGTATTCATAGCCACCACTTCTTGTGGTAAGCCATTCCATGCATCCACCACCCTTTCTGTGAAAAAGAATTTCCTCACATTCCCCTTATTCGGCCTCCCTCTAATCTCATACTGTGTCCTCTTGTCCTGCTATTTTCTTATATTTAAACATGTTAGACTCTTTCACCTTGTTTATGCCCTTAAGGTGTTTGAATGCCTCATCATTCACCTCTCTCCCTCCTTTGCTCAAGGGTATACATATTGAGCTCAGGTTAATCTGTCCTCATATGTCTTCTGATGCAGTCCCTGCACCATTTGGTTGCCCTTCTTTGGACTGCCTCAATTTGGTTATCCTTGTGAAGGTGTGGCCTCCAATACTGCACAGTACTCCAGATGGGCCTAACCAGTGTCTTGTACAGAGGGATTATTACCTCCTCTTACGACTTGTGATACCCTACTAATACACCCTAACACCCCCTAGCCTTACCTACTGCTTTAGAGGTCTGCTTGGATGATTTAGGTCATCAGTGATGATGATGCCCAAGTCTCTCTTTCTTCCTTTGTGACTGCTAGCAACTCCTCCCAGCCTATAGGTGGCTTCAGGGTTTTTCTTCCCATGTGCATGATTTGCACTTCTTTGCATTAAATCCAGTTGCCACTCTTCTGACCATTCTGCTAGTTTATCAGCTCTCTTCTCATTCTGCCCACCCCATCTGGATCATCTACTCTGTTGCAGATCTTGGTGTCATCTGCAAACAGACAAGCCTTACCCTCTAGTCCATCTGCAAGGTCACTAATGAAGATGTTGAAGAGGACTGGCCCCAGGACTGATCCTAAGGTACCCCACTTGTGACTTGCATCTCTTCTGACTGTATACCATTTACCACCACTCTCTGTTTTCTGCCCGTCAACCAGTTTGCCACCCAGTTGACCAACTCTGACCCATCCCCAAGCCTACCCAGCTTATTTATCAATCTTCTATGTGAACAGTGTCAAAAGCTTTGCTGAAGTCAAGGTAGGCATATCAACTGCTCCCTTGGTCCACCACCTGGTTACCCAGTCAAAGAAATCTATGAGATTAGTTTGACCAGGACCTTCCTTTGTAAACCCATGCTGTCTTGGATCCTGTGCCCTATGGATTCCAGGTGTTGCACTATCCTTTCCTTAAGGAGTGCCTCCATAATCTTGCCCACTACTGAGGTAAGACTGACCGGTCTGTAGTTCCCTGCCTCCTCCCTGCTACCACTCTTGTGGAGCGGGATCACATGAGCCCTTCTCCAGTCTTCTGGGACCTCTCCTGTGCTCAGAGACTCACTAAACAATTCTGCTTATGGCTCTGCTAGTTCCTCCTTTAGCTCCTTAAGTACCCTGGGATGTATGCCATCAGGTCCCATTGCCTTATCCACCTGAGCTTAGCAAGCTCTTGTAGGACCCTTTCTTTGTGAAGAGATGGTGCTCACCTCCTCCCCTGTGTCCATGATGTCTGAGCTTGGGCCCTGCCCTACCTTCTCTTCAGTAAATACTGAGCAAAAGTATCTATTTAGGATAGATGCTTACAGGGTCCTCCTCCTCACATGCTCCCTTTTCTCCATTAAGCTTAGCAATACCCTCTGGACTTTCTCCTTTCACTAATGTATCTATAGAAAGTCTTGTCACCTGCTTTTACTGCTAGTGTTTCCTCAGTTTGGGACTTTGCCTGCCTTACTGCCTTACCTGTTTCCCTTAGGGCAGTTTGGTATGCCTCCTATCTTCATCCGCTGTGTTCCTTATATTTCTGAAGGCCAGCCTTTTTGGCTCTGACCTTTTCAGCTACTGTATTTGAGAACCAAAGTGGTTTCCTTCTTCTTTTGCACTTCCTTTTCTGTCTAACACAATGGGATGTTGCTTCAAGTATTGCATCCTTAATGCTTGCCCACTTTGCCTGTACCCCCTCACCTGTGTTTCTTTTTGCCAGGGCTAGCTTAACTCTGTTGGCCATCTTATCAAAGTCAGCTCCTCTGAAGTCCCATATTTTTGCCTTGGAATGGGATGACTTAGATGTAGTAGCCAAATTGAACCCTACCATGTGATGGTCACTGGCCCCCAGGTGACCTTCTACCTTGAGCTTCCCAAGAACTATCCTTCTCTCCCAAGGTGGAGAGGCTTGCCTGCTTGGTCCCTGACTGCCACCTGGTGGAGGTCTGGTGGGAATGCAGGCTTGAGTGGTGCTGCTGGGAGGGATTGCGGCTCTGGCATGCATGTGTTCATACACATGCATGCACTTACATTTCACTATGGCTGGGGATTTGAGAGGACATGGAAAACAGCTGTGGAGGTTTCATGAAGCCCTGCCTGCTTGCCCTCAACCCACACCACCACTTTTACTATCAGAGGGATCTGGATCTGAGTACCAGGGAGGGGAGGATGATCCTCCCCTCCTGGCCTTGCCACAGGTGGAAATCCATGGGAGACCTTGCTCCAAGTACTGGGGTAAGTGGGTTGGATGGGGAACAGGGACAGGTCTGATAGCCCACTTACACATGACAGGGCAGAAAAAGCTTTATTGAAAAAAATATATTTTCCTTTGACTGGCAGTAAATAATTTTGTATTGTTATAGCTTGTATATGTTCACAGCCAAAGTTTAAAAAAGTTCTTTGATATGTATATGTGTGATGTCACACATTCATCACCCAGAAGAGAATAAACCAAGTTTTGCTATAAATATGATATATTTATTAACTAAGCTATACACTACATAAGATCTAGGAATTCACTAGGGTTTAAACAAACATACAGTACATTACCTTGTAGACAATAGCCCATTTCATACTTCACCAGAAGTCATTTGTTTCAGTCTGCAAACAAGGTAACACCATACTTTATCTCTTGGCAGACATAACCAGACATGTTAGGCTATAATGTACACCCTGAAACACATGTAATAATTAGTGTTGCTCGGGTAATGCTTTTGTGGATCTGACTATCCTCCATCAGATAGTGCTGGTATCTGACCTAGAATCCGGTGAATGGATCTGGTGGTTGGATCATTTGGATCCAACCTCGAATAGTTGGATCTGATGGTCAGATCCACTGGATCCCTGGTTGGATCCATCAGATCCAGGTTGGATCCTACTTATAGTGGATCCTAGGAGGTCAGATCCTTGGTCGGATGTCTATGCCATCGGAGGCTATCCGATATCCAACCAAAATGATGGTATCCGACGGTATCCGAACTTGTAGGATGCTTATCCGAACAGCACTAGCAATAATAACCTGCCTCCTACCCCCAAAGCTACTCCCTGTACATGACTTTGAACAAAAATATTATTAAAGGGAAATGTCCACCTGTAATCGGGCCCCACCTTAGTGTGAGGCAGGGCCCGATTAGCATTTTCGCAAACTGTTTTAATTTTTTACTTACGGTGTGTTTAGTAATTAAGATTTTATCTGGTTGATCCTACCATCCTACCTACTGGCATTTTGAAATGAAGTGCCCCTAGAGACACACCTACAACCTCCCGTGGCTGTCCCGAGAATGATGTATGAGCCAGGGAGTAGCCGCAGGAGTGTGTATAGGGGTCCTGTACATTCAGAGCTATTAACAGCTCCAGTTTGCAATTTACATATCTCAGTACTGTACCATGACCAGGTATAGAGTGGCAGTTGATACAGGCTGGGATGAAGATGTTTTGTCACAGTTGCATATTCCACCTATAGATGCCTTTGCCAAGTACCTGTTACAGTGGAGGAGGTGGAACAGGTAATTAAGCAATTGGGCAACAGAGCTGCACCAGGAAGCATGAAGACTATGGTCGTAGCGCTGGGGTGAGTTGTGGTTGTAGGAGCTTCGTACTTGTTTATACAGTTGTCTAACCGTAATTAAAACTTCCCTGAGCACCAGTTTGACTCCTGTGGATCTTTTTTTTTTTTATTTATGGTTTATTGAACTTGTTCAATTCAAATAACACATAACATCTATCACATACTGTAATAATAACCATCACAAAAAGATAAAATAAAAACCTTGGCTCAAATGACAGAATAGTAGATGCAAAATACGTTGTAACTCGTATCTGGTTCTGAGCCTGAAAGAAAGATCTCAACAGACAATCAGTACTCACAGACAGTACTCAACTAAAGTGAAACACGAGTCATAAATCGTTAAATCTGTGGGGTACAGTTTCTCAATGTCGAAATCTTGACTCTGTTCCATGGTATCCAGTGCAACTATCTGAGTGTTAGTTCCTGATAGGACTTCTTATTTTTTTTTGTTTGGTGTTTTTCTCATACGTATTTTCTGCCTTATTAAGGCATGTTTGCAATTTGGTTAAGGGTCAGAGTATTTCCAGGGCTTCTACATAATTAAAGAAATGAAGCCAATATGATTTTACTTTCTCTACTTTAAATCTAAGTTTTCTTGTCACCAATTCTATCTGTAGAACTTGTTTGCTGTTGACCAGCCATCTATCTCTCCATGGGGGTGGGGGTGGGGGGTGAAGCCATTTCTGATGATAGTTTTAGATGCTGCTGTGGTCTAAGTCATAGCGAGAGTGTACACGTCAAAAATAAAACGGTGATGTACACTCATGGCGAAAATGGCACCAACACGCCCCCCACACCCCACTAACTAAAGATTCTCAACTCTGGGGGGGAGTACATGTTGGGGGGGGGGGACTTGTAAAAAAAAAAAATGCTGCTACAACAAAAAACACTTGCGCCTTCCCAGACCCGAACCCTGCACCCTCCCAACTGTAGCCAGTCACCCTCATCACCACGCTACATGGCCAGCTCAGCAGCCCTCCACTGCACTGCCTCCGCCTTCGCTCTTCTTCCATCCCCCGCGGGGTAGCCCACAACACAAGCGCTGAGATTGAGTTGCTCATATTTGAGTCGCCTTTTTGACGGGATACCTGCTGAGGTTATATTAAATAAAATATACTTTCCCCTTTGTGGTGATTTCTCTGGGTCTAACTCCCCAAAGAAAGAATCTTATACTGTTAGGGGGCGGTATAGAGAAAACTGATCCTATTGCTTTTCCTCTTTGTTCCAGTATTCCCTCAGGACTGGGCAGCTCCACGTAATGTGTTTGTGATGTGTCCTCTGATTACACTGCCTCCAATAGTTTGGAGAATTAGTTGGGCTGAAGTAAGCAGTGATAACTGGTGTCTTAAAATACCTTTCCACCTATGCTCCCTCCAGTTATTTGAGGCTGAGGTCTTGGCTATCCCCTTCTAGCAGTATTCCCACTCCCCTTCTGTTAGACTAATACCTGCCTCTCTTTCCCATTTTTGTTGACGATTCAATCTGGCCTGTGTCTTTGGCCTTGAGCACGTTTGATAGAACTTGGATATTAAATGGTCAGCTGCGCACCCTCTACTACCTCCCCCATTAGTGTCCTGAGGGGCCCTATCTCCTGTTTCATTTGGGATCTACCTGGTCTCAATTAAGAAAGTCTCTGATTTTCAAATAACAGTAAAAATCCCCCATTGAAGGGAAAATTCAGGTTGTAACAGCAAAAAGGGTTTTACTGCCCCAGCCACTTGCAATTGGCCCACGGTTTTTAACCCTTCTCTTTGCCCTCTTTTAAAAGCAGGATCTATTCTTTTTGGGGTAAATCCTGTTTTGGCCCTTATTGGGGTGAATCTGCATTTCCCCACTTGTTACCCCTTCTCTCAAGGCCTGCCCCTATATAGCCATAGTTACCCTACTCCAAGGGTTCTGAATCAAACCTATGTCTTCCCAATTTGTTCTATCCCTAACATGTACTATCTTGCTTCCTTCCTTCTGGTTCAAGGGCAGCCCTACCTAGTTAGGGGTTTCCATCTTGTGCCATGCCATTAGATGTTGGATTTGACAGGCATGAAAGGAGGCAGGTAAATTTGGTACCCCTAAACCTCCTTGATCTTTGTTTAGAAGAAACGTCGCCCTTAGTAGTCTCAGCTTCTTAGCCCCACCATATAAACCGAGACCATGTTCCTCTAATTCTAGTGAGTGAGGAAACTAAAAAGATTCAGGACTTATTAAAAGAAACAAACAGAAAAAGCCAGCTCAGTGGTGCTGAGGGTTGAGGTGCTGGATGCCACTCCTTGTGCCATGTCGGTGACCCAAGTTTGGGAACAAGCTTGGGTCGCTCTGAGGTCGACTGGAAGAAGGAGAATTGAGCATCCGTAGGATGTCAGTCCTCCCTCAGGGAGAGGGAGTATCGTGTCTCGCAACTTGTCTGCCATCTAGGAGCAGCTCAATGACAGTACATGCGAGTATGTTGTAAGTGGAAGGGGCGTGCATTTAGAGCACTGGGGGCATCATTGTGGAGGTGGAGCATGCACATTGTGGTCATTGCACATCTGCATGAGCTTGGGGGGGGAATTAGGTGTAAAAACTGGAGGTTGGGCTTAATGAACCTTCCTCGCATACTGACAGCCTGCCCAGTCTTGCTAGGTCTGATGGACATCTGGATTTGTGCTCCAGGTGGAGAAGGTAGGACCTCCCTTCCCAGTCCCACCATGGGGAAGCAGTCCACAGGGAATACATCCCCTTAGAGACCAGAGGAGACATGGGACATGGGGTGGCCACAGTCATCGGAATGGGCTGAGACAGCCTCCCACGGGGGATAAAGACTTGCATAAGAAAAAAAAAGAAAAAATCAGAAGACGCTAAATTTAAATCAGCATTAGAGGAAATAAAAAGAAAATTGGAGGAGTTTGAGAACTATATCAAGTAGACCAAACTGACAAACTTTAGAAGACACACACATGATTATAGATTAAACAGGATCTACACTTGGAGGAATAAAACATCACAAACATCAAGCCAGGGACGTAGTACAGATTCTGACAGTGGTGATTGTTACACCAGACCATCACAGAGAGAGACTAATAGATCAAATAAGAGACAGGATACAGACCAACCTTTTTTAGACCATACACCCTACAGGATCCAAGGGAACCCTACCCCTCACAGGGCCAGAGGGACACTTGTCGTTGAGGCTTAATTCAGGTAACATGCAGATCAGGAGAAGTAGTAACATTTTTCAAGTAGTGTTTTATTCTTTCCAATAACAATAGAAGGAAAAAAGTACATAATGGTTTCAACGATATGCAGTCCAAACATAAGTCCACTTTTTGAACTCAAAACAAAACCCAAACTAAAAATTAAACTATTCAGCTCTCTGTCTCCTCTTTTATAAGTAAAGTTGTTTTTTTTTAAGCAGGTTAATTGCTACTTCCTGTTGGAGACAAGGTGTCTCTTGCTTGTACAGAATTTGTTAGTTTCCTTCCTTCAAAAAAGCACATTGTGAACCAAGCTGCAAGCTGGCCTCTTGCTGACAGCTAAGAAGGTCAAAAAGGTCAAATTCACATAACTTTTCATTGCTATTCCCTTCAAGAACCCCAAAATATTTCTGTTTATTTAAAAAAATTATAACTATATACATTTGCAAACCAGGAAACTCAGTTTCATATAAAGATCCACACATACTTTAACTATACATAAGCGATGTAGTCAAGAAACAAAGGCAGGGAGACAGCTGGGTTGGAACGTGAAACCATTGGAGTTATCAAGTCCTAGATTTCACATGAAAATTTGATTGTGCAAATAGACAGACAAGAGACAGAAAAAGAGAGGACAGAAAAGACCCTTGCTTGCTGCATAACTATTGGGACAGGGTCTTATTCAGCCCTGTCACAGACACTTACACAACACAGGTACAGGGGGATACATATTTGCAGCAGCACAAATACAATACCCGCAACCAACCCACTTACCAAGGAGACAGGCAAGGGGGAGGACAAGGAGGGAGACAGGCAAGGGGGAGGACAAGGAGGGAGACCGGCAAGGGGAGGACAAGGAGGGAGACCGGCAGGGAGGACAAGGAGGGAGACCGGCAAGGGGAGGACAAGGAGGGAGACAGGCAAGGGGAGGACAAGGAGGGGACCGCAGGGGAGGACAAGGAGGGAGACAGGCAAGGGGAGGACAAGGAGGGAGACAGGCAAGGGGAGGACAAGGAGGAGACAGGCAAGGGGGAGGACAAGGAGGGGAGACCGGCAAGGGGGAGGATAAGGAGGTAGAGGGAGAGGAGGAAAAGACAGCGGGAGAGGAGGAAGAGGTTACAGGGGCAGGTAGAAGAACCACAAGTGGTCTTCAATCTAAGTAAGAGTCATCACAGATATAGAGATGGCAGTCTTAAGCAAGGACTTTCTTTCACCCCTACACAACATACTAACAATTTTCAAATAATGTGTGACCTTCAAAAATTCTTCAAATCCATTCGCCTTAAGGAACAATTCCATCTGACACCCAAGGGAGATTCACAAGAAAGAGACCTTAGAAAAGCTCTTAAGTTCACATCAACATATACACCCCTTAAAGGGAGAAATTGTCAAGTTGAAGCTTTCATTACAAAAGTTACAAATGAGGCAGAAGAGATTTTAAGCCCCCCCCCCCATACATAAGGTAAAATATAATCTGACGAAGGAAGAGAATGAAGCTCTGAAGAGTTTAGAATGAGACCAGATCATTTTTGTTAAGCCAGCAGATAAAGGGGTGGAATAGTTATTATGGATAGAAACCAATATAGGGATATGTGTTTTGATCTACTGAAAGACGAACATAACTATATTTGGTTACCCTCAGAGTCCCTGATGAGAATAGAGGAAAGTGGAACAGTAATATTGGAGGAAGCGCTAGATTTGAAATAGAGCCATTGAAGGTAAAATTACTTACAGCAAAATATCCTATCACTCCTATCTTTTATTGATCACATAAAATCCATAAGTCCTTTGAGAAACCACCAGGAAGACCTACAATTTCTGGCCTGGGATCAGTCCTTGAACCACTCTTAACTTTTGTAAACTATTTTGCTCAAACGCTGGTTGAACAAAAGAACAGTTTTTTAAGAGACTCAAGGGCTATTTTACAGTATATCAAAGAAGAAAATAGGAAGTGAAATCTGGAGGGGATCATTGTCACAGTGGCTGTAAAAGATTTATACATACGCATCCCACATGAGGATAACCTATATAGCCTAGCCTTAGCTTTGTGAAGACAAGACAAGAATGACAAAAAAATCACCAGAATTTCTTGTAGAGTTAGCAGACTGGTCTTATAGGAGAACTATTTCTCATTTGAAAATACTTTTTATGTACAACTGAGAGGATCTGCAATGGGGAGCACAATGGCTCCAACATATGCAAATATGCACACATTTTTTTGAGGAATGGTTTATCTTAAATCCACTCTATAATCCATTCTACAAGAATATAAGGCTATACAACAGGTACATTGATTATTTGTTTTTCCTATGGAGAGGCACAGAGGAAGATTAAATTGTATTTATTTATTTATTGAATTTTAGTAACCAGGTAATCCCACTGAGACAATGGAGTCCTTTCTTCAGGAGCTAGACTTCCATGAATATCTTAACTCTGCCACGACTTACTTAGAGTTTACACTACAGTTTGATGCATTTGAGATTCCCTTTCTGGATCTGATACTGTATAAGAAATGGGATAGGACTGAGACAGGTTTATACAGAAGAAAACCGACAGATCAAAATACTGTCCTACATGCCTCTAGGTTCCATCCCAAGTCTCTGAAGGATAACATCCCCTGTTCACAGATGCTTAGGTTTCTAGGTGTAACCCCCCTGCAAATGGGGGTTCCCAAAAAGACTTCCAGGAGCTTGCTTGAATGCTCCAAGCCTGAATGGTGTTTGGCATTTAAGCCATTTATCAGTGAGTGTTTTTAGAACCTCTGGTACTGTCTCTTTAAGAGCTGTCTGCTTGCAGACATAATTAGTTGTATGGGGGACTGTGTGTTTCTTTGATTGAGTACCACTCAAGCTGCTGCCAATTCACTTCATTTTTGCAGTCACTAGGAGTGCAAAGGGAACCTATCTGAAAGATGTAACTGTTTGCCAGAAATTATTTAGAGTAATAATGAAATTACAGTTTGTCTAACCTGCTTTCTTTGCAGTCAGAACTGTGTCTGCTAGTTCCCATTCTAGTTTTGAACTGCTGAACTGGACCAATCAGTGTGGGGTAAGCTAGCTCTAAAATGGTGCCTTGGACGAATCAGAACTTGGACTCATAATCTGAGCCAGCCACAAGAGGTTGTATGGGCAGTGACTCTGGGAGATGTAGTTTAGACTTCAGTGCCTTTTTGGACCAACAGCAGCAGTCTATTGTGAGTGACAGCCAATCCAGTCAAGAACTGGGAGGAACTCAAAGGAAGTGCCGGTTTTTGTCGGTTGGAGGTTGAGTTGAGCTTTGGCAGTGAAGAAGGAAGGAGCCCTGTGCTTTTTCAGTGTGCAGTTTTAGTCAAAAGCGTGTAAGGCCCAGAGTTCGGTCTGCAGCTTGTGTAACAGCTTGTTAGGACTGAATCCGTCCTGTGAAAAGAATCAAAGGATCTCTGAAGAGTAGAAACCAGGCTCACCCTGTAGAAGACTGGAGGAACTGCTGAAAATTGCACTCTGCCTGTCAGGAACTGAATCTGCTGTGTGTTCTCCCGGGTATTGTGCAGTAATTGCGATCGGGATACAGATGCAGCCTGCCTGGTATAGTGCTTTCTTTTATATGGATGTGTGAAGAGGTTTGTGTACCTCAAGTGAGCCCTGCTGACATTGAAGGACCCTATCTTATTTGGAGGTCGTGAGTACTAATTCAGGGTCGCTCCCTGTTGAATTGCCACATTAAATCCAAATGGAATTACTGTACTGCTGACTGTTTAATTCTCCTTTTCTCTGTGTGAAAGGGCCCTACCAGCTGCCACGGTTTGGACTAGCCACTAGGGCTTGGGTACCCAGGGACAGTAACTGATAGGGATAGGCCTGTGCACAGAGCCATAGGTAGATTATTAGAGTGATAAGCTACTAACCTGATTTCCCTGTCCTTGTTATATCCCCTAAATAAATCAGAGCTGCTTGTTTCAGCAAAGTTATACTGCCTGAGGTATTTGTCTATGTTAAAGTACTGTACTGTGATTGTTGCACTGTATCTCATTTCACAGGAGGTCCCAGTGCGGAACCAGACCTGGGGGTAAGTGTATACTGTGAAGGTAATTCTGATATATTGTGTGGGCCACTAGTGGGAAGAAAGGGGGGTTGCAGTGTCCCAGAGGGCTGTGACCAAGTTAGTTTAACTATTGCAAACCCTGACCTCTGGGTGGAGGCACCCGCCATTGGATCCAGGCCCCTCAACCTGTTAGTGGCAAATCAGGCAGGGGTAGTAGCCCCTGGGATAGCGCCATCTAGGGGTTACATAGGTAAAAAAAAAACAAAACATAATTTTTGTCTGAATACAGATTTTTGTTCTGGTTTCACTAATTTGTATCTATACTTTTTTATTCAACTTACACATATTTCTTTAGGGGGAACAACATCCCCCCCCCCCCACACACACACACAAGTCCCCCCAAAAACCTTGGCTTGCCCCCTCTTTTTTCTACATGTGCAGAGTTTCTGTCTAAGGATTCTTCAGGTACACAGTTTCTCTCTAAGGATGTTTTACTTTCTTTTCATAGTTTTTCCTTTCGTTCTAATTTGTGCATACCTTTATATCTTAAAATAAAATGTTTAAATTGATCTAGTAATTGGTTAACACTAGCTGTCATTGGTACTTAAATGGCAATTGGTTGTCATGAGAATCACTATCCATTTGGGATATCCAGTTTAAACATCAGAAACAATCTCTGTCTTTCTGCATTTGTATACAGAGTTTCTGGGGACCCAAGGTCTTTGTGCTTTTATCGCCTTCTACCCCAAATCCTACTCCTTCACCCCATTTCGAAATGTTAGGGATTCATTTTCACATTATCCCACTTATTCTATTCAACACACAGAATACTCACTTTAGAGCATTTTAACAGCTGACCCGCAGCACAATTTGGGTGTGGCTCCAGTAAATCTAGTAGAAGCAGAGTAAGCCCTTAGTTTACACATTTCCTATAGCAACCTCTTCAATTAGAAACAGGTGGACAGAATATGCACTAAGGCCCTGTCCACACTTGCGTTACTGTAACATTACCAGCAGTCTGTAACATTACAAGAATGGCAAACACGGATCACGTCCACACTGTAGCACAGTAAAATCGTGCTACAAACCGTGTTTAAAAATCATGCTAAAACCCTGATCAGAGCAGGGTTGTAGCATGGTTTCAGACAACACGCGTGCCTTAAACCATGTTAACAGTAGTGTGGATGCAGACTGTGCTGTAACACTGTTTAAGGCAACCTCCATTGCACTTCTGTGGCTTTTTAAATGCTGCCACAATGGAAAGGGGAAGCTTTACTTACATCCTTATGCTCACACTGATCTCCAGTTATTTTCAACCGGCTCTGTTACCGTGCCTGGCCACAAGTATCCCGGCATGTATTGCGGCACCCGCAATGCCTTGCAGTATTGCCACAATCATGCCTGGGAACTCGAAGCAGGCAAGCACGGTATCAGAGCACAGCGTGGACACTCTGACAACTGTGCTGAAACACGGAAACCAAAACGTTTTTAAAAAGGTTTTGAAAATTCATATCAGTGTGGACAGGGCCTAAAACTCACATGATGCAAGGGCCACCTGACAAACTATTACTAATGCTCTCTTTATATAAAGGGAGCTCAAACATGGTGGGAAGACTTAATAATAAGCTTGCAAGCAGGACATACTGATTAAGTACTGTACCATGGCTGCTTTGCACAGTGGCTTTGCGCTGCCCCTCCCTCTGTCCCTTCTCATGACTTGCCTCAGCAATCAGTTCACATCATGCTCCTTCGGCCCCCTCCCCTTCCCCCACATCCCAGTCCTGTGAGTTTCCTTAACAGTCACTACTAATGCAAGCTGCCTGACCATGTCCCCTCGCACCCCACCATTTACTCTAGCACGTCTTCTCCACTCAGCCTCCCCTCACCTCCCCTATTTCTCCCTATACCTTATCACCCTTCTTCCCCCACCCTTTACATCCACCACAGTACTTATCTCTCTCTAGTACCTACTTTCTTCACTCCACTGCCAACTATCCCCGTCCCTCTGAACTATTTGTGGCTGCTTATCCCCCACCCCACCCTCATAAAGTGTTTTTCTTGTTATTTTCACTTGTACCTATGTTTTGAGTTATTCTGTAAATTCTGAATCCAGGCTGTATTGTTCATTGTGATGTACCTTTGCTTTCTGCTATTGTCCTTTGTTTTGCAATCTATGATGTGGAACCTTTGTAAAAGAGCTTGCGCTCAAAGGTCTTTTCTGAATCACTAAATAAATAAATAAAATAATACCCCTTTTCTTTGTTGTTTTTTAAATAGGAGATAGTGGTGAAAAAATAGAAAATGTACAAACAGTTCAAATTAAAGGTAAATGATTTGCTTTAGATGATCACAGATATTTTCAGTAAAATTACTAAACTCTATGGTGCACTTTAGAGAAGTATTTAGTCGAATAGGGCTTAGTTCTAGTAAATTAATTTGAGGTTGGGAGGTATGTTTTCTCAAGGTTAGGTATAAACTTTTCAGTACTTTTCAGTACTACTTTCAAAGGGATGTGCTTTTTTCCTACATGTTTAATTTGGTTTACACGAATGCTGTAAAGCAAATAAATAGTTAAAGCCAGTACAGCGAACATGGATATGAGGTCTTGCCAGACTTGTTGAAACCAATTGCTTTAGGTTGTAGTGAACACGTTAAGCAAAGTTCATTAAACATTATTGTGCAATTCACAGAAGCACTCAAACAGAGTGCATTCAAGCACATTTATTTGAGGTAGGTTTGCTACCTGAAATCTAGTTATAAACGTTTTGACACAACTTTCTAAAGTGTTGTCAACTTCAGACGTATCTTATTTGGTTTGTGTGCACGTTAAAAAGTAAAAATAAATTTAAAGCAAGCATAGCTGGTGTAACCCCCCTGCAAATGGGGGTTCCCAAAAGACTTCCAGGAGCTTGCTTGAATGCTCCAAGCCTGCATGGTATTTGGCATTTAAGCCATTTATCAGTGAGTGTTTTTAGAACCTCTGGTACTGTCTCTTTAAGAGCTGTCTGCTTGCAGACATAATTAGCTTGTATGGGGGACTGTGTGTTTCTTTGATTGAGTACCACTCAAGCTGCTGCCAATTCACTTCATTTTGCAGTCACTAGGAGTGCAAAGGGAACCTATCTGAAAGATGTAACTGTTTGCCAGAAATTATTTAGAGTAATAATGAAATTACAGTTTGTCTAACCTGCTTTTTGCAGTCAGAACTGTGTCTTCTAGTTCCCCATTCTAGTTTTGAACTGCTGAACTGGACCAATCAGTGTGGGGTAAGCTAGCTCTAAAATGGTGCCTTGGACGAATCAGAACTTGGACTCATAATCTGAGCCAGCCACAAGAGGATTGTATGGGCAGTGACTCTGGGAGATGTAGTTTAGACTTCAGTGCCTTTTTGGACCAACAGCAGCAGTCTATTGTGAGTGACAGCCAATCCAGTCAAGAACTGGGAGGAACTCAAAGGAAGTGCCCGGTTTTGTCGGTTGGAGTTTCAGTTGAGCTTTGGCAGTGAAGAAGGAAGGAGCCCTGTGCTTTTTCGGTGTGCAGTTTTAGTCAAAAACCGTGTGTAAGGCCCAGAGTTCCGGTCTGCAGCTTGTGTAACAGCTTGTTAGGACTGAATCCGTCCTGTGAAAAGAATCAAAGGATCTCTGAAGAGTAGAAACCAGGCTCACCCTGTAGAAGACTGGAGGAATTGCTGAAAATTGCACTCTGTCTGTCAGGAACTGAATCTGCTGTGTGTTCTCCCGGTATTGTGCAGTAATTGCGATCGGGATACAGATGCAGCCTGCCTGGTATAGTGCTTTTATATGGATGTGTGAAGAGGTTTGTAGTGAGCCCTGCTGACATTGAAGGACCCTATCTTATTTGGAGGTCGTGAGTACTAATTCAGGGTCGTTCCTGTTGAATTGCCACATTAAATCCAAATGGAATTACTGTACTGCTGACTGTTTAATTCTCCTTTCTCTGTGTGAAAGGGCCCCTACCAGCTGCCACGGTTTGGACTAGCCACTAGGGCTTGGGTACCCAGGGACAGTAACTGATAGGGATAGGCCTGTGCACAGAGCCATAGGTAGATTATTAGAGTGATAAGCTAATTAACCTGATTTCCCTGTCCTTGTTATATCCCCTAAATAAATCAGAGCTGCTTGTTTCAGCAAAGTTATACTGCCTGAGGTATTTGTCTATGTTAAAGTACTGTACTGTGATTGTTGCACTGTATCTCATTTCACAGGAGGTCCCAGTGCCGGAACCAGACCTGGGGTAAGTGTATACTGTGAAGGTAATTCTGATATATTGTGGGCCACTAGTGGGAAGAAAGGGGTTGCAGTGTCCCAGAGGCTGTGACCAAGTTAGTTTAACTATTGTAAACCCTGACCTCTGGGTGGAGGCACCCGCCATTGGATCCAGGCCCTCAACCTGTTAGTGGCAAATCAGGCAGGGTAGTAGCCCCTGGGATAGCGCCATCTAGGGGTTACATCTTGAGGCTCACCGCTGGGATTGTGTGTCCTCTAGTGGCCATATTTACGAACCACTGTTAAGAAAAAATGGGTACCCGACAGAAGTGGCTGTGCACCGGCTGGTGGAGTGGTGTACTGAGGAGAGATCGACCCCAAATGCTATGCTTATCCTGGACATCCCCGGGTATCAATCCGGACACTGTGCAGGGAGTACTTTCCAAGGTGGAAGGTTTACAAACCCTGTGGTGGTGGGTCGGCATGCTAATCTGCTCACCCACACTTTCCTGGCCCTAGTAGAGTTTAAGGATCCCATAGATAGCTCCAATGTGCCACAGACCATTACCCCAGAGGGAGCCCTCACTGCTTGGAGAGTGATAACTAAGGACAGTAAAGACCGGGGAATCAGCCCCACCACTATCTGAAACTTTGAGGAGAAATTTGCTGAATGGTTGCTGGGAGAGGGAAAACTGTGGAGGACTTGAAGAAACTATTCTTGCCACCTGGGGTGTTCCTCCCCAACATCCTCCTCCTGCTCCAGTGCCCGTAATGGTGGCTGAACCAATGCAGACTCCTATTTCTGCACCTGCCATTAGTCACGACTCTTACCGAAGGTTGAGGATCTTCTCTGGCACCCTCCCCACCCCCCAAGGGGAGGATGACTGGGAGACCTGGATAGACTATGTTGCCCCCCAAGTGCTAGAATGGCAATGCTCGGAAGGCGAAAAGCGAAAGAGGGTTAGTGAGAGCCTCCGAGGTCCTGCCCTGGCTACCATCCATGCTAAACGGGCCAGTAACCCTGAAGCGACTGCACAGGCCTATCTTGAGGCCTTGGAGAATGTGTATGGAGCCCAGATTCTGATGAGGACCTATGGTGGAGAGTAAGAGATGCACAACAGTACCAAGGGAGTTGTTGTCTGTGTATGTATCTCGGCTGGAAAAATTGTTGCAAGAATGCCTCAGAAAAGGTAGTTTGCCAGCAATTGAACTGGACCGAACCAGGCTGGACAGGATCCTTAAGTCTGCCCCTTCTCAGAACTGCTGTTGCTTCAGTTCGCCTGGCAGATCGACTGGAATTCTCACCCTCCTATGATGAGTTAATGAGAGAAATTCGAGGTTGAGAAAAAGGCGACCTCGGAGGGACCTGCACCAATAGCTGCGGCTACGACCGAGTGACTGAGGTGACCCATCAAGTGAAGTCTAGGGCAGAGGTTGGCAGTCAATGAGTGCTCTGACAAGGAAAAGATATGTCACAATGGGGCGAACTGTTGAGAGAGATCCGGAATTCAAAAACAGTCCTTTATGAAGGCCACGCCTGCAAGTACAGGCCCTGACCTATATCCGACCCACATCTGCTATGGGGGTGGGTACCCACCATGTATCTCCTGCTGATAACAGCTCCGAACTCGATTCCTTGATCATGGAAGTGGAGAAACTGACGAGATGTCTCCAAATGCTTATCACGCAGACAGAGATGGCACCAAGGTTTCCAGTTAGTAATACCCACCTGGCTCCCAGTGTCGCCTCGGCCAGCTCAAACTCCAGAAAGTATGTTTTGCTATAATTGTGGGAAAGATGGGCACATGAAAAGGAATGCCAGTCCCCAAAGACACTGACAAAGTTGCATATAAGCTACAAGGAGAGCTTGGAGAAGAAATCAGTGGTTAAGAGGTGCCGACATGATCCCAGTGAGGGCACCAAAATGCTAATTCACGCCCTTTGTGGCAAGGTCAGTTGCCCAGGCCCCCACTACCGCCTCTCCAGACTGGTCCAGAATAGTGGGTCCCTCCATGGAGACCACTGTAAAGGTGAATGGAGTGTCTACAAGAGCTGTATTAGACAGTGGCTCCCAAGTGACAATTATGTTCCAGGATTGGTATCAGAAGCATTTGTCAGACGTACCTTACAACCATTAGAAGGACTGCATGTATGGGGTTAAGTGAAGGCCTACCCTATTCCGGGTATATCGAATTTGGCTGTCTTTCCCCACCTCCGTGGCTGGAGTGGCCGAACAATAGAGACCCTAGCCTTAGTGTGTCCCCCACTGGACTGTATGATGGTGTCCTTGTTGATTGGAATAAATGCTCATATGTTCGGAAGGCTGGCACAGTTGTGTTATGAAAACAGGGTCAAAGACTAGTAGAGCTTTAAGAGTTCCGCTTTAATTAAGAAGGCCTATGAGGCACAGAGAGATGCTGAAAAAACAGAACCAGAGGAACCGGTCGAATTGTATGGAAGAAGGATCCTGAGTCTCTGATCCTGGCGCCAATGCCCAGTGTACCTACAGGAGAGGTCCGTATCAGAAAGGATGTTAAGAATAAATATTAATGTTGGATGCACCAGGCGATGGAAAATTGCCAGAGGGACTGCTGGTCAAGCCTAGTATTTTGCCTGCTAGAGCCCATGCTTATGCCAGAAGGTAATGGTCCAAGTTCATAATGTGTCTGAAAGAGACATTCGAGTAAACAGAGGTTGCATCCTGGCTAATGTGCATTGTGCAGACACTGCAGTGCTACCCAGCAGCAAGAGTTCAAGGAAGAATGACAGAGTAACGCCTGACTTGTTTGATTTCGGTCGACTCGCTGCCAGCTGAATGGAAAGTGAGGATCAGTGAGAAGCTTGCCCAGAGAGACCAGGTGTTTTCTTTAAAGGAATGGGATGTAGGATGCGTGCAAGGAGCTGAGCACAATATCCGCTGCATGACGAAAGACCATTTCGTGAGAGGTCTCGACGCCTGGCACCTGCTGACATAGATGATGTGAGACGGCATCTGCAAGAGATGTTAGCTGCTGGTGTAATACAAGAATCCAGAAGCCCTTATGCTTCCCCCATTGTGGTAGTGAGGAAAAAGAATGGAACAGTAAGGATGTGTGTGGATTATCGCACCTTAAACCGGCGGACTATCCCTGATCAGTACACAATGCCCCGCATTCAGGATGCTTTGGACTGCCTAAGCGGGAGCAAGTGGTTCTCTGTGCTGGATCTCCCGCAGGGTACTACCAGATCCCGATGGCCCCAGAGGACCGTGGAGAAGATGGCCTTTATCTGTCCGCTGGCTTCTATGAATTCATGAGGATGCCTCAAAGAGTTTCAGGTGCCCCAGCCACTTTTCAACGATTGATGAGGCGTGCAGTGGGGACATGAACTTACTAGAGTGCCTGGTATACCTAGATGATGTCATTGTGTTTGGCAGCTCACTGGAGGAACATGAGAGCAGATTATTTAAGGTATTGGACCGACTGGAGGACTTTGGCCTTAAACTGTCCATTGATAAGTGTCAATTCTTTCAAACATCAGTAAAGTATGTGGACACATAGTATCCACCGAGGGAATAGAGACCGACCCAAGTAAAGTTGAGGCCTTGACCACCTGGCCACAGCCCAAAATCTAAAGAACTGCAAGATTCCTGGATTCTGTGGTTATTATCGGCGCTTCATCAAGGACTATTCAAGAGTGATCGCCTTTACTTAACCTTACTCAAGGGTATCCCCAACCCACAAAAATACCTAAAAGTCAGTCCCTCAAGACTGAAAGAGTGTATTTTCATCCGAGTGAAGTATTTGGGGCCCGCTGGACTCCTGATTGTGAGACTGCTTTTCATGAGATCATATATCAACTTACCCATGCTCCAGTGCTGGCCTATGCCAATCCAAGAAAACCTTACGTCCTGCACACTGATGCTAGCTTGCAAGGGTTGGGGGCTGTGTTGTACCAAGAGCACGAGAATGGCCTGAGACCAGTGGCCTTTGCCAGTAGAAGCCTGACCCCATCCGAAAAGAACTATCCTGTACATAAGTTAGAGTTCCTAGCTTTGAAGTGGGCTATTGTTGACCAATTCCATGAGTACTTGTATGGGCTAAAATACTAGTAAAACTGACAATAATCCTTTGACCTATGTGCAGACCTCAGCTAGTTGGATGCCACTGGCCATAGGTGGCTTTCTGCATTATCTACATATGACTATGCTCGAATACTGAGCAGGTCTGAACACATAGATGCTGATGCTCTCTCCCGGAGGCCTGTTCCCCAGAATGATTGGGTCCGATTGGCAGAACCTGACATTCGGCACTCTGCCGGAAGTTTGACAGGGAGGAACAAATGTCCACGGACGCAGTGGACTGCATGGTGGATTGCTTGGGAGCCTCTGAGAATTGCATACCTGCTGCTTATTGCCACTTTTCTGCAATAGACATTGGTGCACTGCCTCAGCTGGACAATGACAGTATTCAAGGGCTCAACTCAGTGATCCCATGATCAAAGCAGCTTTAGAAGCCCTCTATGCAGGAAAAGATGTGTCCAAATTACCTCCACTGATTTGAGAACTGCACTGTTATACAAAGAAGGTCCTAAGTTGAAACTGATCAATAAACTGTTATACAGAGAAACAGTAGACAGAGGGGGACAAGTAGACAAACAACAACTAGTGCTGCCCACTGCCTTTCGAGACTCAGTACTGAGGTCCTTGCACAACCACATGGGGACTTGGTATAGACAGAACACTTGACTTGGTGAGATCCAGATTCTATTGGCCTAAGATGGGGCTGATGTGGAGCAACACATTCAACTTGTAGTCGCTGCTTACAGAGGAAAGCTTTGCCCCAGAGGGCTGCCCCTTGTTAACATCACCACCAGTGCACCCATGGAGCTGGTCTGTATTGATTTTCTAAGTTTGGAGTCAGATCAAAGAAATATCAGTAATGTGCTGGTGGTCACTGACCATTTCACGAGATATGCCCAAACTTTCCCCACCAAAGACCAGAAAGCATCCACTGTAGCCAAAGTACTTGTAGAAAACTTTTTGTTCACTATGGGGCTCCACAAAGAATCCATTCTGATCAAGGAGAGACTTTGAGAGTCGTCTGATCAAAGAGATGCTTCTCTGTGGGGAGTGCGAAAGTCCAGAACCACTCCTTACCACCCCAGGGGACCCACAGCCTGAACGTTTCAACCGCGACTTTGCTAGATATGCTAGGCACCCTGCACCCAAAGGACAAGCCTAGATGGAGCCAACAAATTAGCACCCTGGTACATGCTTATAACTGCACCAAAAGTGATGCCACTGGATTCTCCCCTACCGCCTGATGTTTGAAGAGAAGCTCGACTACCAGTAGATGTGTGTTTTGGGGTCTCTCCTGATGGGGTTCAAGCTGACAACTATTTACAGTATGTGCAAAAGTTAAAGGCCCAGCTAACTCATGCGTACAACTGGCTCAAACCATGGCTGCCAAAAGAAATCTGGCCAACAAAGAAAGGTATGATAAAAGGTGAAAGCACAGGAACTCCAGGAGGGAGATCGGTATTGCTAAGAAATCTGGGACTGCATGGCAAGCACAAGATTGCTGACAGATGGCACCATCTCCCTCACATTGTAGTGGGCAAACTAGATGATCTGCCAGTGTACAAAGTAAGGCCTGAGAATAATTCAAAAGATGTAAAACAATGCATAGAAATCATTTACTGCCCATTGGACAAATCTTAATTGAGTCTGAGCCCTAGAAGATGCCCTCTGGACCAGTGACTAGAGCTGCTGCTAAGAAAAGACCAAGGAAGTCTGCACCTACAGAAGCAGAGTTAAAGTGTTCCCCTGCACAGTCCCGTTGGCATGACTGTCAGTCCATATCAGAAGAAAGTGAAGTGACTTTGAATACTATCCTTCTTAACTGAGTCAATTGTTTGGGCAATCCCTAGTCAATACTGGAGATGAAGCTGGGCCTTCTGACTGTCCAAGCCCCAGCTTCGTCCCTGGAGCCAATGCTCCCAGAATGTGAAGTGCAAAGCATCAGATCAGATGAAATGGAATCATTGTGCATGGTTGAACTGTTTGAGTTTCAGGGAGGAAAATGATGGATTGGGTCAGACTGGTGATACATCAGAACAAGAAGAGTATTTTGAGTGCCCGACAGTCCACTGCCAGTGTCCGAAGCTCTCCATGCGAGCCAAATGTTGTGGACTCAGAAACTGTAACTCCTGGAGCTGAAAGTGCCCCAAGTTCTAGCCTCTCTACCCCCATGGAGACTCCCCTGACAAGTGAGGACAATGCTGAAAATGAGGCTCAGAGTGCAGAGACTGTAACAGTTCCCCCTAGAAAGACTGGTCGAGCTGTAAAGCCTGTGGTGCACCTCAGTTATGATTCCCTTGGGAGGCCTGTGGATTTGCCTCTCAATGTTGTCCATAAAGGAGTGTATGTGTCCCCGAGCTCATTGCCCAAACTGAGCGTCAGTGCTAACTCCAAGTTACTTGTGTTGCCCTTCTATATGGTGCCCTTGCCCGTCCAGCCCCAAGGTAACTGATAAGGAAGGGCCCTCTCTTCAGGTTTCATGTACAAGAGGTAATAACTTGAGTTATGGTACAATGTGTGTAATACTGTGTAAAGAATTACGTGCTGCAATGTTTCAGAAATGTGTTCTTGGTAAAATGATGTATTGACTGATGATTACATGTGTGAGCCTAATGCAAATGTATACGGTTGCAGTTAAAACTTATGGGTACTTGCTTGACGTCGACGCGCTTTCCCAGGCCAGGAAGGGTGTAACCTCTGCAAATGGGGGTTCCAAAAGACTTCCAGGAGCTTGCTTGAATGCTCCAAGCCTGAATGGTATTTGGCATTTAAGCCATTTATCAGTGAGTGTTTTTAGAACCTCTGGTACTGTCTCTTTAAGAGCTGTCTGCTTGCAGACATAAATTAGTTTGTATGGGGGACTGTGTGTTTCTTTGATTGAGTACCACCTAAGCTGCTGCCAATTCACTTCATTTTTGCAGTCACTAGGAGTGCAAAGGAACCTATCTGAAAGATGTAACTGTTTGCCAGAAATTATTTAGAGTAATAATGAAATTACAGTTTGTCTAACCTGCTTTCTTTGCAGTCAGAACTGTGTCTTCTAGTTCCCATTCTAGTTTTGAACTGCTGAACTGGACCAATCAGTGTGGGGTAAGCTAGCTCTAAAATGGTGCCTTGACGAATCAGAACTTGGACTCATAATCTGAGCCAGCCACAAGAGGATTGTATGGCAGTGACTCTGGAGATGTAGTTTAGACTTCAGTGCCTTTTGGACCAACAGCAGCAGTCTATTGTGAGTGACAGCCAATCCAGTCAAGAACTGGGAGGAACTCAAAGGAAGTGCCCGTTTTGTCGGTTGGAGTTTCAGTTGAGCTTTGGCAGTGAAGAAGGAAGGAGCCCTGTGCTTTTTCAGTGTGCAGTTTTAGTCAAAAACGTGTAAGGCCCAGAGTTCTGGTCTGCAGCTTGTGTAACAGCTTGTTAGGACTGAATCCGTCCTGTGAAAAGAATCAAAGGATCTCTGAAGAGTAGAAACCAGGCTCACCCTGTAGAAGACTGGAGGAATTGCTGAAAATTGCACTCTGTCTGTCAGGAACTGAATCTGCTGTGTGTTCTCCCGGTATTGTGCAGTAATTGCGATCGGATACAGATGCAGCCTGCCTGGTATAGTGCTTTCTTTTATATGGATGTGTGAAGAGGTTTGGTACCTCAAGTGAGCCCTGCTGACATGGAAGGACCCTATCTTATTTGGAGGTCGTGAGTACTAATTCAGGGTCGTTCCTGTTGAATTGCCACATTAAATCCAAATGGAATTACTGTACTGCTGACTCTTTAATTCTCCTTTCTCTGTGAAAGGGCCCTACCAGCTGCCACGGTTTGGACTAGCCACTAGGGCTTGGGTACCCAGGGACAGTAACTGATAGGGATAGGCCTGCACAGAGCCATAGGTAGATTATTAGAGTGATAAGCTAATTAACCTGATTTCCCTGTCCTTGTTATATATCCCTAAATAAATCAGAGCTGCTTGTTTCAGCAAAGTTATACTGCCTGAGGTATTTGTCTATGTTAAAGTACTGTACTGTGATTGTTGCACTGTATCTCATTTCACAGGAGGTCCCAGTGCCGGAACCAGACCTGGGGGTAAGTGTATACTGTGAAGGTAATTCTGATATATTGTGTGGGCCACTAGTGGGAAGAAAGGGGGTTGCAGTGTCCCAGAGGGCTGTGACCAAGTTAGTTTAACTATTGCAAACCCTGACCTCTGGGTGGAGGCACCCGCCATTGGATCCAGGCCCCTCAACCTGTTAGTGGCAAATCAGGCAGGGGTAGTAGCCCCTGGGATAGCGCCATCTAGGGGTTACACTAGCATTATTCATTGGTCTCAACCAGCGTTTTAATAACATTCAAACGGGATCCTGGTGTAGACATTATGGTTTTAGACATATACCAATGATTGTTACATGCTTTAATGCTTTGTATTACAGACAGTGAGAAAATGAGCATCTGAAAGACATGGAGAAAGGCACAAAATAGGATTTGTAAAAGGCATATTACTATGTTTTGTAAATAACGTTTTGCTGCAATTTAGGTTTCTTATGGTTACATTTAGAAACTCAAGGACTGCCATTAACTATGAGGAATATCCATTATATAATAAAACTTTTACGTAAACATGGGTACCTGGTTGGGGTTGTGTGTGAGACATATTTATCAAAGCAGTGCATACAGATTTCTGACTTGAAATACGAAATACATTTTCTACTGTATGCTCCTCTGCATGCCGGGGCAATTGTCTGTAATGTCCTAGTAATGTGGATTTTTTTTAAACTAACGAAATTAGGTTTAACTTTATTTAATATGTACACCATGTCATCCCTGAAGAAGCCCCTATAGAGGGTGACATGTCAGGGGTCCTCACTTTAGACATGATGATCTGTGGTTCCACATCAAAACAGCAAATCTAAAACAGCAATGACTGAAAACAGCTCACGAAACACAGTGACTACACATATGGCAGTCTCTTTATCTTTGGGGGGCTTTGCCCCTCACACCTCCCACACTTGTATGGACATTTTGTTTGCCATTCTTTTGGAACTTTGCCACACAAGAGCAGTGCCTCCATCTTATCTTTGTTAATCTTAAAGCAGCAGTGCACCGAAATTAGGCAAAACATTTGCCCCTGTATTTTTTTCCACTGTAAAAGATTCCGGGCATCTTCCAGTTTTCTTTAACAGTACAGTTTTCTAATTCTACCAAAATCTGAGAATTTCATAAATGTTTTGATTTTTTTCTCAAGGCAAAAATATGTCTGTTAAATTTCACGTAGAAATAGCACTGTAGACCTGAGAAGGGTAGGATCAAAAGAATAAAAAAAGATGCCAGGTGCACAGCGTAAGAGGTACCTAGACAAGTGCATTTGACAGGCATCCTAATATTTTTCTTAACTTAGTTGTAACTAACATTTTGGGAAAAAACATTTTGTTGCACTGCTTCTTTAAATCTCTAAGCCTGACTGTACTCAGGAATAACTTTTGTTTGATGGGAGTAAAAAGTGTAATTTTGGCCCTTTGGGTTTCATTCCTTCCAAACATCAACGAACCGCCAGCTTTTCCCAAAGCCTTTTCAATGCTCTTCTCGCTGCCTGAAGATCTATCCATCCCTGGATCCTCCACAGAGTTCCAGTCACCCCCAATATTAGTGTACCTGTGGGCAGAGATGCCAGTTTTTGGATCACCTGTCTTAAAAAGGCTGGGGATGCCAGCGTTGGATTGTACATACTTACAACATGAATTATTCGATTCCCAGACAGTAGTGAGACATATGCCATTCTCACCTCTTTAACTACATACTGGACTGGGATTGTTCATGGTAGCCCTTGTTTTATTAAAATTTCCACTCCTGCAACGTGTTTGGAGTCACTGGAGGCAGCCATCACTTTACTCACCCACTGTTTTCACAGTTCTTGATGCTCTGCAGTCGAGAGTTTAGTCTCCTGCAGCAGTCCAATGTCACATCGTGTGTCCCTCAATTCTTTCCTTTTTTTAATAAAGGTTTGTATCCTCCAGCCAGGCCAGGCAGCTAATCAGCCTAGTACCAGGACACCTCTAACTGTCCCCCTCCTCCCTCCACTCTGGTGGCCATGTTCTCCTGTGGATTACTCCCCCCCCCGTGATGGAGCCAGGAAGGGGAAGGCTTTCCCCTGAAGCACACAGTACAGAAAAGCCACCAGTAGCAGTCGAAGTGGCAGGTCAAGGCATCCAGGCCAGGCTTCATGCAGCCTGATCTGCTCCATTTTCCTCTGGCTGTTTCATCCCGTCCCGTAGTCCTCTTGAAGCTATGGCATGCTCAGACAATGCATGTGGGTGGAGGTGCGCATGCTCTTTGGGACCACGGCTCTTTCCATCCTCCATGACTACTGCCTGCTTTCTGTGCATTGGCACTGCACCAAGGCCTCCTCCTGGGGCAGCCAAGAGCCGGTATGGCACACCTCCCCAATCCGAGAAAGGAGACCTGTCAGCTGACACTCAATCCTCTCTCGGCCAACCCCCCAACTGGCACCTGGCGACCCAAACCCTGGTCGCCAGCATGGCATGAAGTAAGGCACTAACAGTGCCTCATCCCTCAGGGCCACTGAGCTGGCCTTGTGTCCCTCAATTCCTTAAGTATTCTGGCTCTTTTGATTACCAAGCCTAGTCCCTTTACATTGTAATATATAATGTGTAGATCAGTTCCCATCGTTTCATTGCCAAACATATTAGAGATAGTCATCCCTTCCCTCACCTCACTGACCTGAGATTGGACTCTAGATCCTTGCCATGAACCATGACAACAGATGGGGCCACCCCTCTTGGCAGGTGTATCTGTGGTGCTGCCTCAAGATGGGCATTTGGGTTTGTACCTTTTCCAGGTGCTTTCTCTCCTTGCCCTACTAGGTACCATATAGTAAACATGACCTTTTCCTGTGCCCCATATAAAAACACAATGCAGTGAACAGACACATAAAACCATGGCTAAAAGTGGCAACCTGCAATCATGTGCCTCCCTAACAACCATCTGGGGAAGCAAAAGTGAACTGGAACAATAAAACTTGTAGCATGCATAAATCTCCTCTACCAGTTCTCCAGGTAGGAAAGATCACATGTTAGACCAGAGCTCACCAGCTCACAGAGTGAGCTCCCTCTGACCAGAAGGTCCGCTGCTGAGTGTAGATTCTTGTCCACTCAGGTTCTGTTCCTGGTAGAACAAGACCTCTGGCTAGTAGGACAACACATTTAGAAATTCGGCACCTTAAATCGAGTGTGCTGATGGGGTGGCTGTTTACTCCTCCCCTTCCCTGCTCCTTGCTATGTGTCTGCATCTGCAACTCATCTCCATTAGCGCCCATATAACGTTTTAGGCAGATCACACAGGGCCTCTGTCACCTGGGCTATACGAACCATTAGGATGCAGTCACAGACATAGTATAACCTTTAGAACACATTCCTCTGCTCGTAACTTTCCATATTCGTACTGAGACATTTTGTAATTTTGTCCCCCCCCATATCAAACCACCATTACTCCCTCACACCTCCCCCCCTGCACTGGGATTCATACCAAGAAAATTATGTACAATCTTATTGCCCCTCCTTTCCATATTGTGAGCTGCTTTTTAACAGTGCCTGTCCCCAAGGCAGACACATTTTTCATTAACTAATTAACTACGATCCCTCTGTTTATCTCCATTTGTCTCCCCCCGACTCTACTGTCCTGTTACCAATTCCTAACACCTTCTTTAAATAATAGTGTAAAGCAGGAAACAAAAAAGAGTCAATGCTCAAATGAATATTGCCCAATCATTTATAGTCTCAGGGAGCCATGAGTTACTGTCTGAAACAACGTGAAGCAACTGTTTCTACTGTCTGTCGCTTTTCCCATCACTTGTCACTAACTTCATTGGCTGCCATGTTGTCTCTGCTGCCTTGTGCCACTTTTTCTGCCATCGGAAACCACTCCACACTTCACATACTTTTTCCCACTGCCGAATCTTTCTGCAAAAGGTTTTTAGTCATTGCACTGGTTCAGAAAGAGATTGCCCGATGGCATGGGGGATATATGATACAGGTTGGAGAGGGAGCAGTCGCTATTCCATGGGGTGTCAGCTTTTAGTCCAGGACCACCTCTCCTCTGGTGGGGCACACCACTGATGTCTTTAAGTATACTACAGACAGAGGAAATGACAAGAACATCCCTACTGGATGTGCTACTTAATATTTGTTTCTTATTTTATCTTTTTTTGTTTGTTTTTTGTTTTTCTCATATGGAAAGTCTCCTCTCATACTCACGCTCCTCTCGCTGGGCCATCCAGTCTTCTTCATACACAGTCTAAGTGGAGCCCTTCTTCGGTCCCTTTGTAAACCCTTCTCAGGTCCAATTACAGGTCTACCGGTGGTCCCCTTCTGTTTCTGCTGCTGCTGTGTGGTGATCCACTGCCCTTACTGACCAAAGCCCAGGCCATCTGCTGTACGTCCCATTCATAAACTTCTTCTGGCTGCTCCAGCATTTTGATGTTCAGGAATTCCAGTAGCTTGCTAGATTGTAATAAGGTCTCAAATGTTTTTACCCCATCTCTGTGTGTACAACCAGTTTTGCTGGGAAACATATTTGGGTTTTCATCTGCTTTTCTTTCAGTTTTTTGATAATCCATAAAAACAGTTTATGCTTCATCGTCATGTGTGGGGGAAAGTCCTGATCTATATAAATCCATTGTTCAAAAGGCAGCACAACCACAATCATAGAAAAGTGCACACTGAAAACTGCTGTAATTTAAGCTGAGATTCAGCATTTATTCTGTTTGAATTCAGTACAGCAGTGCAGTGCTCACCCAAAGCAGGAAGCCCATAGCGCCTCCACATTAAGCCTTCTGGGGTGGCGTATACTTTTACATGGAATGTTACTTACAGGAAAGTCCTGATCTATATAAATCCATTGTTCAAAAGGCAGCACAACTACAATCATAGAAAAGTGCACACTGAAAACTGCTGTAATTTAAGCTGAGATTTAGCATTTATTCTGTTTGAATTCAGTACAGCAGTGCAGTGCTCACTCAAAGCAGGAAGCCCATAGCGCCTCCGCATTAAGCCTTCCAGGGGGGCATATACTTTTACATGGAATGTTACTTATTTAAAACACATTACAAGTTGTGACCATCACCAGAAAACTCATGTGATTGGACAATACACTAACTCAAAAAAACTACAAAACTATGTCACTCCTTACTAGTTACAATTAATACGCAGTGTAATTGCAGACAAAGAGCAAGCAAAATAAGACCATATGAGCTGATGGCTGTTGGCTCATTGCGAACATATCGGAGGAAGAGTCACTGTACACCCGATTAAGCAGGAGGTTTATGTTCTGAAACTCATGGTCTTTTTTCAAGGAATTCATCTGGAACTAGAACTGCAGTGTAGAAACATTTTTGGGTACAAGTAAATGCCTGTTAGACCGATAGACTCTGTTTAAGTTTAGCATCAGGGAACAGCGTGAATTGGCAAAGTTATGTCTGCAGCTCCGTTGACAAGTAAAAACATAAATGGAGCTACTGAAGATGTGAGTTTTAGTTTGGAATGCACAGTGAACTTGCAACAAAGAAAGGAGCAAACTAGAGCCAAATTGAAAGGAACAAGTGTGGAAGGAGCAAGTGCAACAGCTGTGGGAGGTAATGTGAAAGCAGCTTTTTAGAAATTAGAGAGACTGTTAATCAAAGAAGTTAACTTGAGTTATAACATCAGTAGAGGCATATCTTGAAAAAATACAAGTTCTGTGTAGATTGCGAATCATGAAGATGCCCTCTTGTAGACTTGATCATTTTAAACGTAAAGATGCATGGCTTAAAATTTCAGAAGAAGCCTCAATTGCATATACTAAGTTAATTACAGAAGAAGACACAGAGGATTATGTTGAGCTAGAAGTGGAATTAAAGGCAGCAAAGGCAGAAGTTTCAACATTTAAAAGCCATTCTGAAGTCCATCAACTAGATAAAGCTCTGAAAAATAAAATTGTGAAGCATAAAAAGGACAGTGTTGCTGGGAAGCAGACAAAACTGTTGCATGATAGCCGAGACTATGAACAAGGCACTGCATATGTGTGTTACCGAAAAAATCTACGATCCAGGAGCAGGAGTAGAGGAAGACCCAATAATCAGAACCAGAAAGAAGCAAGTGTAGAAACAACACAGAAACAGTCTGAAATTGCAAAAATCTCTAAGACTGTAACTATTGATTTAACAAACAATACTGCTTCAGGAAAACCTTTTTAGAGAAGGAGAAGGGTGACCAAACAGACATAGTAGGTGGACTCATAGAGGAAGAAGAGGAGGAAGACCCAAACAATTTAAAAAGAACACTGAGATCCCGAAGAAAGTGAATTACAAATTGTGAACTTAACTAATGTTGAACTCACAAAAGCCCAGGTTTCATTACTAAAGAAAGGATTATATTTTGTGCCAATGCCAAAGGTTAATCATTTTTCAATTTATGTGGACATTTTTTAAACTGTTCAGGAAAATAAGATTACATTATTTTTTTCTCTAAACAAGTGCACAATAGTGAGATTGGAGAAATGGGCTTTACTGAAAATGTGGTTAATAAGGGGCAGGAAGAGGAATTGGACTTCTTGTTACAAGCAGCACAAGTTCTAGAGGACAACCCTGAAAATGAGACAGCAAATGTAGAGGACACCAATATGAGTATCCTATTGGAATTGATGGAACAGAATGTGAATGAAGATAATGAAGGTACAGGTTTACAGCCATCAGATTTCAAATAGATGAGAGAAGCATTCTTTAAGTGCAAATCTGACGTTTGTCCTGTTGTAGTAAATAATACCATAGCAGTATTTGAAAACACTGTTTTGTTTAAGGCAAGAGATTTGCTAGCGAGTCAGAAAGGAACAGCTAGAAAGAATATTACACAGGCAGAGGAAACAGCTATGAAGGAGATGATGGAAAATTATGGCATAACAATCAAGAGAGCTAACAAAGGTGGAAATGTAGTGTTGATGGAGGCTATAAAATATAAAGGAATGATAGAGACGTTATTTTATGATGTCAATAATTATCAGAAATTGCATACAAATCCCACCTTTATATTTAAAAAGGAGCTGTTTAAGCTGTTAGATGGTGCAGCACAAGAAGGTAACATTTCTAATAATGAATTTAAGTATCTTTATTGTGAATACCCTGTCACACCCATGCTATCTACATTGCCTTCCTAAGATTCACAAGCACTTGTTTGACCCCCCCAGAGACAAATTGTCTCTGGGGTGGTGTCATTAACTGAGCATCTATGCCAATTTTTAGATCTGTTCCTACAATATAGTATGTCCACATTACCATCATATCTTAGAGACACAGGAGATACAATTAAGAAATTTCAAGATGTAAAATAGCAGCCAAATTATAGATGGATCTGTGTGGATGCAGAAGCACTATACATCTCTATAAAGCACAAGGATGGAATAAGGGCAGCCTGCTATTATATAGAGAGAGACAGGTTCAAAACAAATGCCCCATGGAATTTCTAGTAAAGGTTCTGGAATTTATTTTAAATCATAGTTATTTTGAGTTCAATAACAAATTTTACAGTCAAACATGTGGGACAGTGGCCCGGTGGCGCTGAGGGTTGAGGCGCTGGATGCCACACCTCGCGCTGCGCCGGCGACCCGGGTTCGGGGACGGACTCGGGTGGCCGGGGGTCGGCGGGGAGAGGGAGGATCGAGCATCCCAACGGATGCTCTCCTCCCTCAGGGGCGGGTTACCAAGAGCGCATTGCGCTCTGCATTCCTTCCATAGCCGGTGGAAGCACCGGCAGTGGGGAAGGGATGGAGGCAGTTTCGCTTGTCGGAGCCGGGAAGGGGGGACATCACGGCGCATGAGGGGTTCACGTAAGTACGCCACCACTGGACGCATCTCAAGCACAAGGCGCCCCAGGGGAGTGGGGACGTAAGGGGAGAAAACCGGAAAAATCCCCTCCAGCAGCCCTAGATGAAGGCCGCCCTAAGTCCACCCGGACCACCTACAGGACAGACCCCACTGTGTGAGGAGAGGAGGATGGGCACTCTAGGGGCAGATCCCTAAGGTAGGTACCGGGGGACATGAGCGGATGGAAGGAGGGGGCACCGGAGGTAGGAAGGAGGAGGATAAAGATGAAAAAAAAAAAAACGTGGGACAGTGATGAGTGCCTCTATGGCCCCAGCATACATTAACTTGTTCATGGGTTTGTGGGAGCAAGAAGTTTTACAGGACCATAACATCAATCCATTCTCTTCAAATATTGTTAAGTGGAGGCGCTTTATAGATGATTGTTTGTGCATTTGGGATGGTAGTGCAGAAAGTGTTGATGATTTTATACAGTGGATGAATATGAATGATAGGAATTTAAGATTTACCTGTCAGACAAATGCTGACCAAATTGACTTCTTAGACATTACTTTAATGGGGAACAGTGAAAGTAGATTAATTGCTACAAAGGGTTTCAGAAAAACAACTTTGACTAATGCACTATTAAGAAAGGATAGTTCTCACCCAGTTAAACTTAACAATTCGATTCCCTATAGCCAGTTGATCAGAATAAGAAGAAATTGTACATATGATGATGAATTTACTAAACAGACAGGAGAACTACTTGACAGATTCAGACAAAGGGGTTACAGTGATGCACTTTTAAGGAATGCTCTTGAAAGAGTACAGAACAAAACACAGAATGATTTTATACATTCAGAATGCAGTTCAAGAAAAGTCAAAAAAGATGAGGACAGGGGCCCTATTACATTTTCTTTAGAATATAACAAATTATCAGGACAGATAGGAAATGTAATATGGAGGAATTAGAATATTTTAAAAGGAGACACTGTTTTGAAGGATTTAGCATGTGATACACCAAAGGTAACATTTAGGAAAACTGCTAACCTCCAGGACAAATTGGTGCATGTCCAATTTTATAAGAAAGAGGTTGTACAGGATTTTTAGTTACCACAAAAACCGAAGGGAGTGTTCAAGTGCAAAAAATGTAATGTTTGTCAATAAATGCAAACTGGTAATGAGTTTACCTTACCAAATGGAGAGAAAATACCAATCAAGGACTTTATTTCTTGCAGTACTACGTTTGTGGTTTATATTTTATGGTGCAGTTGTAAGTTATTTTATATTGGCAAAACTGTTAGGATGCTTAAAGAACGTATACAACAACATGTACGTTCTATTATAAATCAGAAAGGGGACACCCAGTAGAAAGACATTTTTTCAAAATCCATAATTCTGATATGAGTAGTTTCAGATTTATGACCTTGGAATGGGTACAGAGACCAATGAGAGGGGGTGACAGGCTTAATCTCTTACAATAACGGGAGAGTTATTGGATTTTTAAAATTGACACTGTTCGACCAAAAGGTTTAAATGATAGATGGGATTTAAACTATTTTTGAGAGCTAGGAGATAACATTTTTGTATTACAGATGTTTGTGAAGTTTGCTCGTTGTCTTTTCCTTGTCCTTGTCCCCCTCCTCCCCTCCCCCTTCCCCCTTTACCCCCCACATTTCCTATACCCTTAATATCAAAGAGAGCCTCATTTTGAATTAATTGTTAAAACAGTATTTTGAATATTAAATTTTGAAAAGGTTAAGGAACCTGTTGTAAAGTTTTCTTTAATAATTATTATATATTTTTTCTGTATAGGTTGTAAACCTGTTTCTATCTTGCTTTTTCTGGAACAGCTGGCCACGAGATGTAATTCTGACCTTTGCTTTTCTTTAGTTTCTACCTGCAGCTGAGAGTGAGTTCCTAAATGACTAAATATACTGTATTGTACTGGACAACATAAGAATTAGGACTAACTAGGTAGATCTCTCTGTTAGAAAATCCTAGTAGTTCTTTAGGCAATTTAGTATAGTATAAGTATTTACTGGTCCAGAATTATAAGCAGTATAAATTGGAATCTTATTTTGCTTGCTCTTTGTCTGCAATTACACTGTGTATTAGTTGTAAATAGTAAGGGGTGACATAGTTTTGTAGTTTTTTTTTAAATTAGTGTATTGTCCAATCACATGAGTTTTCTGGTGATGTCACAACTTGTAATGTGTTTAAAATGAGTGACGTGCAGGCCTGGTGGCACTGAGGGTTGAGGCACTGGATGCCTTACCTCACACTACGCCGGTGACCCAGGTTCGGGAATGGACTCAGGTGCCGTGGGTTAGCAGAGGGAGGAGAGGATTGAGCATCCAAAGAACTACTCTCCTCTCCTGGGGTGGGGTGCAGGGTAGCTTCACTCTGCAGTAGCCCCCAGTGGAGACTGGAGGTACTTCAGGAGCATGCAGTGGGGAACCAAAGAAAACCAGAAAATGTACCAGGGGTCTGCCGGATGAAGGCTGCCAGTTTCCGATGCCACCGAAAGTCCTCCAGGGAACCAAGTCTTCCTCAGCAGCTGACCAGGGACAAATAGTTTGAATACCGGCAACCCTGTTTGCCGGTGCCTGTCCAATCAGAAGAGACGGACTCACCCAGCAAAGGGTTATGCCGGTTTATCACAAATTACTAACGTACTGCGTAGGAAATGAATTACATGTAAATAAAATATATTTCAAAGAATCTTTGACTCTTTAGGGGTACAAATCCAAAATCCAATTGCAAACAGTTCTTAAGGAGCCAGCAAATAAGCACCACAGCCTTTAATTCCAGTAGAAGAACGTTTATTATCCTCCCCTACGTTTCACTCGTGTAGAGCTTGTTCACGGGGTTCATTCTATTTTCAAAAATAATTTCTAAGAAAAACTTTTAATATACCATATATTTCATTCATTCTTGAACAATTCATTGTGAAAAACGTATTATAATCCACACAAATCTGAATCATTACTTACTCCAAAGTGCCATCAATATGTGCAAAAAATGTTTTTCTTCTACAGGATCTGATTTATAATGTTTCACCATTCATTAAATCTTCCTAAATAAATATAAAAAATCCTTGGTTTATCATTCTTAATATCACTTCATATAAGTTTAACAATTCATTTCAAACCTAATAACTAACACTTCAACAAATTCCATTATATTCACATGAAATTTCATAGTCTTTAAGAACTTGTTGAGAGCACTCCAAAGCCCCTTAAGCTTGCGTTATATTTTCAATGGGAAAAAATGCCTAAACCCACATACCTGATGGCATCAAGTGTTATTCTAATTAATTTTGAAATTTTCAAATCTTGAAACGCCATAGATTTTAGGGTCCAAAACTAATAATTTCTCAAGTATTCCTTCTATCTAGAAAAGAAAAAATCACAACCATAGTTCACCTTATATTAATTTTATTTTCTGTCTATAACTATTATTTAAATATAAACCTAAGTTAACGTACATCTTTATAGTGTAATTTAGTCCATTTCAAACTAATGGCGTTTCAACAGACTACTCAATGCAGCAGCTAACCTCTCGGTTCTGTTTGTGAAAAACGGAGCTGTGACATCGCAGTTCTTATGTTCCCAATAAGGGAATCAGTTGCTATGCAACCCACAAGTCCAGCTAATTAGTTGGAACCGGGTTTTCACAAATAGACCCTTGCATTCTCAACTGGGCACTGCGTGTGTGGTGATAATGAATTTCAGTTACGCTGCAAGTTTATAAACCCATCTCTTCTCACCTTTGTGATGCCAAGCATGCATGTGAAATCCTTACATTTGGTTATATGAATCCTTTTTATAAACATTTCAACTCTTTACATTAGTCTTAATTAAACTAAAACACACCACAAAAAAAAAATACTGATGGGGGGGAGTTCAGGGGTATAACAGGGTTTGGAGGCAGACTAGATGTTATACAGTACAATGATGAAGGGTGAGGAAACATATTCTGATAAATATCACTTATACTATATAGTGTAACATCGCTCTACAGATACTATATTATTCAAAATCCATTTACAAATTCTTCAGTTATTACCCTTATCTCATATACATGATTGCCAGTTGGTATCTAAATTCATACCAATACCCCTTTGTAATGTTCTGAGCTGGAATATCCAGTGCATTTCAACTTTTTCTAGTAGTTTCTTGTAGTCTCCACCTGTTACACCTGGGGCTGTTACAACCAGGGATGACTCCTTGTGGATGTTGCTCTGTATGCAACCATACAAGTAAGAAAAAGAGTTTTTTGCATCCTCACTTTGATAAAAATGTTGTCATTAAACAACATATAGACTGTATCATGGAAGGCGTCATTCATGTGATCCAATGTCCGTGTGATCAGCTGTATGTTGGGCAAGCCAAGAGAGCCTTGAAAGCTTGGATACTAGAACACAAAGGGGATATTAGAAGAAAGGATGAACGATCCCCTGTAGCACAACATTTTAATAGTGCAGGACACAATGGGTCAGCATTAAGGTTTTGGGGACTTGAAGCAGTCTCTCCTCCTAGTAGAGGTGGGAACTACAAGAAACTTAGAAAAAGTTGAAATGCATTGGATATTCCAGCTCAAAACATTACAAAGGGGTATTGGTATGAATTTAGATACCAACTGGCAATCATGTATATGAGATAAGGGTAATAACTGACAAATTTGTAAATGGATTCTGAATATTGTAATATCTGTAGATCGATGTTACACTATTTAATATAAGTGATATTTATCAGAATATGTTTCCTCACCCTTCGTCATTGATAACATCTATTCTGCCTCCAAACCCAGTAATACCCCTGAACTACCCCCATCAGTATTTTGTTTTTTTGTGGTGCGTTTTAGTTTAATTAAGACTAATGTAAAGAGTTGAAGTGTTTATAAAAAGGATTCATATAACCAAATGTAAGGATTTCATATGCGTGCTTGGCATTACAAAGGTGAGGAGGCAGTATAGCGCAGTGGTCTAAAGCTCTGAGCTGCAAATCTGGTGACATCCAGCAGACCAGACTTCAGTTTGAATCCCACAGCTTCCACTTGCATACTGTGTGACCCTGAACAAGTCACTTAACCTCCTTGTGCTCCCAGGTTGCTCCTGTAAAAAAGCTTTCAGCTTAGTGTGCTATACCTGGTTAAACAACTAAATAAAAAAAAAAGAGAGAAGAGATGGGTTTATAAACTTGCATTGTAACTGAAATTCATTATCTCCACACACACAGTGCCCAGTTGAGCATGCAAGGGTCTGTTTGTGAAAACCCAGTTCCAGCTAATTAGTTGGACTTGTGGGCTGCATAGCAACCGATTCTCTTATTGGGAACACAAAAATTGTGATGTCACAGCTCTGTTTTTGACAAACAGACCTGAGAGGTTAGCTGCTCCATTGAGTAGTCTGTTGAAATGCCATTAGTTTGAAATGGACTAAATTACACTATAAAGATGTAAGTTAACCTGGGTTTATATTTAAATAATAGTTATAGACATAGAAAATAAAATTAATAGAAGGTGGACTATGGTTGTGATTTTTTCTTTTCTAGATAGAAGGAATACTTGAGAAATTATTAGTTTTGGACCCTAAAATCTATGGCGTTTCAAGATTTGAAAGTTTGACAATTAATTAGGATAACACTTAATGCCCAGCAGGTATGTGGGTTTAGGAATTTTTTGCCGTTGAAAATGTAACGCAAGCTTAAGGGACTCTGGTGTGCACTGAGCAAGTTCTTAAAGACTATGAAATTTCATGGGAATATAATGGGAATTTGTTGAAGTGTTAGTTATTAGGTTTGAAATTAGTTGTTAAACTTATATGAAGTGATATTAAGAATGATAAACCAAGGATTTTTTATATTTATTTAGGAAGATTTAATGAATGGTGAAACATTATATCAGATCCTGTAGAAGAAAAAATGTTTTTGTGCATATTGATGGCACTTTGGAGTAAGTAATGATTCAGATTTGTGTGGATTATAATATGTTGCTTCACAATGAATTGTTCAAAAATGAATGAAATATATGGTGTATTAAAAGTTTTCTTAAAAATTATTTTTGAAAATAGAATAAACCCCGTGAACAAGCTCTATATGAGTGAAACGTAGGGGAGGATAATAAACGTTCTTCTACTGGAATTAAAGACTAAGTAAGAGTGCAAGGGATGGTGATACAATATAACTATGGCATGGGGAAAGGGTAAGAGAAAGGTATACAATGTAATTATGAACCAGGGGAAGGGGGGCAAGGAAAGGTGATACAATCTAATTACAATGCAATTATGACCCACGGAAATGGGAAAGCAAGATGATACTGTGAAACTATGACCATGCAAAAGGAACAAGGGGAAGTGATACGATGTAACTATGACCCGGGGAAATGGGACAAAGGAAGATAAGACAATGTGACTATGATGACCTGGAGAAGGGGGACATGGGAAAGTGATAGAATATATCTACAATCTTGGGGAAGGTGATGCCATAAAACTATGAACCAGAGAGCCAGCTTGCTGGCACAGCAGTAGTGCTACCGCTTGTGGTGCTGGTGACCTGAGTTCAAGATCAAGCCTGGGGAGCTGGAGGGTCTGCCAGAGGAGGAGGATCGAGTGCCTGAGGGGTGTTCTCCTTCTCTGGGGAGGGAGGGTGCCACTTCCACCATGATGCCACCACCTGGGTGCACATGGGTGGAAGTGCAGCGAAAAGCATCATGTGGGAGGGGAAGATGTCAGCTGGGATCTGGAGTGGCATCACGTCTCAGTGTGTGCAAGCCTCCATGGACCTTCTTGGTTGCTGATGTCCTCGGGGATACCAAGAGAAAATGGAAAATGGCCCCACACTTCCTCCTAGCGATGGGTCCTGGTGGAGGTGCAGTACAGTCCTGGCTCTGTCGGAGGCCCGACACATATGGAGTAAGCAAGGAGGCAGCTGGTCCTCCTGAGGGGTGATCCGCAGCAGGATGGGGGCCGAAGACTGATTCTGAGGCTTAGGCTGGCCCCCGCCATGGGAGTCCCCAAGGAGAGGAGGACTGCAGAGAGAAAGGGGAAGGGTGAGCATTAAAAAAACAAACTATGACCCAGGGATAAGGGAACAAAGGAAGATGATGCAAGGTAACTATGATCCATGGGAAGGGGAAAATAGAAGGTGATATAATGTAATGTAACTATGACCTGGGGATGGGGATGAAGGAAGGGAACAAGATACAGTGTTTATTCTTTTTTTTATTTTTGTTATTTTATTTTATTCTTTTGGTAACCTGGTAAGGCCCACTAGGCACAAGTGCCTGTTTTCAGGGGTGACCTGGGATTACTGGGGTGGTTAAATGTCTTGCTCAGAGTAACACAGTATGCAAGTGGAGGTTGTGGGACTCAAACCCAGGTCTGCTGGATGTACCAATCACAGCTCATTACTCTGATCTCAAGCTTATACTGCCAGCCCCAATTGTATCACCTTCCCTCATCCCCAGATAATACTTACATTGTATTACCTTTCCTTCATCCCTTCCTCAGGCTGGTAGTTACCTTTGTATTATCTTCCCTTGTCCCCTTCCCTGCGGTTGCAGTTACATGGTAACTGTGGTGACCCAGGGGAAGGAACATGGAAAGGTGATACATTGCAACTATGATGACCCAGAGAAAAGAATATGGGAAGGTGATACAATGTAACTACAAACAGGGGGAAGGAGACAAGGGAAGGTGATACAATAAAACTATAACCCAGTGAAAGGGGGAAAAGGAAGGTGATACAATGTAACTATGACCCATGGAAAGGTACAATGAAACTACCACCCAGGGGAAGGGGAAAATGAAAGGCGATACAGTGTAACTATGACCAATGGAAGGTGATGCAATGTAACTATGGCCAAGGGAAGGGGACAAGGGAAGACAATATAATGTAACTACCAGCCGGATGAAGGAAAGGAAATGGAATACAGCTATGACCTGGAGGGATGAGGGAAGGTGATATAATGCAACTATGACCCAGAGTAATGGGACAAGAGAAGGTGATACAATGTAACTGACCCGGGGAAGGGGATAAGAGAAGGTGATATAATGCAACTATGATGACCCGGAGAAGGAGACATGAGTAAGTGATACAATGTGACTACGTTGAGAGGAAGGGGACAATAAAAGGTGATACGGTAAAATAGACTAAGAGGGAAAAAAGAAGGCGATACAGTGTAACTGTGACCCATGAGAAGGGGACGAAGGAAGAAGATATAATATACTGTAACTATGACCTGAGATGGGGACAAAGGAAGGTGATACAATATAACTATGACCTGAGGGAAGGGGGCAAGGGAAGGCAATACAATATAACTAAGACTTGAGGAATGGGGACAAGGGAAGGTGATACAGTGTAACAATGAGCCAGGGGAAGGAGACAAGTGAGGCTGATATAATGTAACTATGACCTGGGAAAGGGGACATGGGAAGGTGATACAATTCAACTGCAACTCGAGGGAAGCAGGCAAGGGAAGACAATACAATGTAATTATGACAGAAGGTAAGGGTAAAAGAGAAGATGATGCAATGTAACTACAACCCAGGGAAGGGGACAAGGGAAAGTGATACAATGTAACCATACAGACCAGAGAACTTTGGCAGCATGGTCTGCATCCATTTGTAGTTCTAAAGAAGTCACCATATGCTTGACGGAAAGATGCAAATCTCTTTATCCAGTAAATCCGAAGGAAAATCCAACAGTGCAGGGCAGAAAACATCCTCCCTCAAAAGAACAGCAGCCAAACATTTTTGCGTGATACTACATGCTTTCTCAAGGCTGGGGAAGTGCAAGTGATAGGTGCATTATGAAGCTAAGATTTATAGTGACAGTGTCGTTTTCCAAGGTGCTTAAGTGCAAAGTGCAATTAATTAATTAATGTATACATACAAACTTTCACAGTGATAACATACCAGGCAAATAAATATAGAAATATGAGAAGATTCAAAAGGTTTGACTGGATAAAAGTTAAAACATCTGATATATAAAACACATACAGATGACAAGAGGGGGGTGGGAAAGAGGGAAACAAGTTTTTTTTTTCAAGCTCTATTTATCCTCTAACTCACCATCGCCTGGACTCTCTCCGATGTTTACACTCATTTCCATTTTCTCCCACCCACCTGAAGTCCTCCGTTGCTGCTCTGGTGTGCCCTTCCCTACCATCACCTGGACCGCCTGACCCCCCGGCTCTGAGCCCCCCTGGGTGGGACCACTGACTCCTACTGGTGCTCTATCTGTAATATGAGGAATGGCCAGGCTTAGCAGGGCACCGGAAGCAGGCACAGAGGACCCAGCATTGGGCATGGGTGTGGCACCCCTGGATCCACCTTCACCTACCAGGGATAGGGCTATTTTCTGCTTTGCTCCTCCCCTTGGTGCAGACGTGCAGTGATGCCAGCACATGGATGGGATGTTCCTTCCCCCCCCTCCTGCAGATGCCTGCTGACATCTGGCAGAGAGTATCTCCACAGCTTGAAATGAAAAACGATGTTCTTTTCCTTTAGATTGGGAGTGCTGGCAAGAGCACTGATGCCATCAAGCTTCTGAATGCTTCTTACATGTTGTCCAATTCTTTCTTTCGGTTTCCTCTTGGTCTTGCCAATATAAAAGGCACAGCAGGCACTACATTGTGCAAAATAGATGAAATTTTGTGTATTGCATATGATAAAGTCTTGGATTTGGTACATTGTGCCAGCGACTGAATGGTTAAAGGAAGAGTAATTTTTATTGCAGTGTTTATTGAATGGCGACCAGTGTGGGTCTGCCTTAATAGTTGCTGCAGTAGCTTTGTTTTAACTGAATTTATTTTCGTTTATTTGGTTCATCTGTTCATTTGTTCGTCTGTTAGGGAGTTGGATAGTTAGGGTTTGTTAGTGAGTTAGACTAGAAAGAGTGCGTTTATTTTTTGGGTGTCCTGTTGAGGTTTGTTTGTTAACTGCGGTCGTTTGCTCTGATGGTTGGTGTTTTTATGTGCCTTGTGGTGACTTGATTCGTTGGCTACTATTGGGGTAGAACCGCTTTAAATCTTTCACAGTGCAGCACAATGCAGCCTTTTTTTTTAACTATGCCTGTTTTTAATAACACTCAGGACCAGGATATTATTCTGGAAGTGAGAATGCCACTTTAGGAGCCCTGCAACTTGGAAGATTGTGAAGAAGTTGGATTACTAACTACTAGAACATTTATTTCATAACCTGGGAGGTGGTGAGCCTGTTTGACCAGATGCTACAGGAGTGCATTAACTTTGGAGCTTCACTCTTGCTTCCTTAATTTAATTGCTACTGTGCACTTTGGCTGGGATGGGGTTTTTGACTGGGGAGTGGCGGTTCGAACTGAGCTCTCTGGGGGTGAGGGGCTGAGCAGGAACCCACCAGAGGGTGTTGTATCTCTGTTCATCTCAGGGAGCTCTCGGTATGGAGCAGTTGTAGGATCACTCTGTTACGGGGCTCTGACCCAGGTGGGGGGCTCGGTTTGGGCAAGCTGCAAATTGTCTGATGCCCTAGGGTCCTGACTGGCTGCCATAAAAATGACTATTAAGGAATTATATTGTTACTCTGCATAAGTTGGAGGTGACTGTTGCCTGTTCAATCTTGGCATTGTTTCAGCGGACTTTTCATCATTAACTTTGGCCTGAAGTTGGAGTTGGGACTGCGGTCTGGCCTGATCCTCCCGGGAGTAAGGGGGGGGGGTGAGAGCTCACTGGTGGGTGTAGCTTTCTTCCACCTTGGACACCCATCAGAGCAGTGCTGTTGTGGGACCACGTCAGTTCTGGGGCTCCGACTTGGTGGGGGGATTTGTGCTGGGCTGATTGTAGACCTGCTCTGGTAGCAGGTTCTTTGTTTAAAGTGCTGCTGTGGATAAATTGGCTCCCTCACTTGGGATAGAAGGAGACTGTGTTGGAAAAAATAAGACTAAAGTAGTAGAACCCTATGGTAATCTATGGGCTGGCCAGTATTTGGCTGCTGAATTGGTGAGGCAGTGAGAGGGCCTCTGGGTTTCTATCTTCATTTTTACTGATTACTGCTGTGGTGAGAGAACAGCAACTGGACACTTTATTTTTGAGTGGGAGTGTGAGCCCCACCTCTCCAAATTTGGGTATTATATAATTGCTTTTGCAGAACTGTACCTAGCACTGACTCATATTGTTATTTATTCGATTGTGTTTTTACTTTAGTGTTCTTATTGATGGTCGGAGGGATACTCATAATAAACTTGTCCTAAATTCTAGCAAATCTTACTCAATGGTGTTTGGCTCCCAGGCCAGACTCAAAACTAATCCTTATCCCCTTAACATCTCCTGTGCGGACAACTCTCCTCTACCCTCTACCAATTCTTTCAAATATCTTGGTGTCACCCTGGACGAATCACTTGACCTTGACCTTCATATCTCTACTATTTGTAAGTCAGTCAATGCTAAGCTAGGAAGTGCCTATCGTACCAGCTACGCACTTACCCCTCAAGCCAGACTAGCAGTGGCTCAAGGTTTCCTTCTACCGGCTCTAGTATATGGCTCGCCGATCTTCCTTTCGGCATCTAAATCTGCCCTTCATAAATGGGACATCACTTACAAATAACATTTGTCGCTATGCCGCGGCCTCAACACGCTTCAAGCACCACTGCCACCTTTATCGGGACCTAAAATGGCTTAGCCCATCCGCCTATCGTCTTCAGACCTTTGGATCATTAATTGACTCTGTCATCAGAACAGGTCTCCCCCTATCCCTTTCTTCTGCACTGGAAACCCAACCTTCTACTCATGAATTACGATCCACTGATAAAGCCCTTCTGCGTGTGCCAAGATGTAGAACAAAAATGGGCACTCGTGCGTTTTCCTACACTGCCCCGAAATACTGGAACTCTTTACCTCTCTCCATCCGTCAAACAAACACCCATGCTATCTTCAAGAATCTACATCGTGAACACCTTCACACTCTACATCCCTGCACTTGTTTTAACCCACCTTGAACCCCTACTAATGCTTGCTCTCTCCCTTATCTTCATCCTATCTACCCCCTTTCCCCTTCCTCTACTTATGATCCTTACCTGCCATGCTCTTTCATCCCCTCTTTCCTCCTTCTCTCTCCCTCTCTACCACTTACGGCACTTACTGCACTTTAACATACTACCTTCCACGTTGTTTTCTTGTTTGATACCAATCCTGTTTTCTCCTCTGTATTCATGGTATCTTATCCCTCACCATTCAGTATGTCATTGTATTTACTATACACTGTTTTTACCCATTTGTACTGTTTCATGTGCTGCGTCACATGTTAATTGTTATGTCTGTAAACTGTTTTCTCCCGGGTCGAGCCTGAAAATAGGCATTGTTTGCCTAGTGCACTTACCCGGTCAACAAAAGCAAAATAAAATAAATAAATAAATAAATTCTATATAGTTATTGAATTTGTTTTGCTTACATATTTAATAGTATATTTTATTTTGGATCATTAATTATATTAGTTGGTTTGTGAGGGATTAAGTTATATAGTGTGGGATTGTTATTGTTTTTAAAATGTGCTGGGGTAGCCGAAAGATGGTCAGGCAGTATTCCCCCACCAGGCTCAGGGAACTGAGCCCTTTTGACTGCCCCTGTCTTCCAGTGGAGGTCTATAAGCATTGTCAATTCCTTGGAATTGCTAGGAGGAATAGGAAGGGTTGGGGAGCTGGGCCTGGTGGGAAAACAGAAAGGGGGGGGATGAATTGGGGTGGTAGGGACCAGGCGACGCCCTGGGGTGAAATGGTGCCAGGACTGGGGTAATCCCTGTCTTGTTCTCATACCCAAGGGCCCAGCAGTCAATGCTGGTCAGGAGCCGAGATCTTCCTCAGCATCCCATCCAACCTGGGCAGTGTTATGTAATGCCAGGTCCATCAAAAACATGACAGCAGGTGGGGGTGTGGCCTGGCTCAGCTAAGAATGGCAGCCTAATTCTGCTTCTCCCTGGGACCTCCAGTAATCATCACTAATCTGCAAAGATCCAGATACCTGTTCTGTGCCATCCCTGTGGGATCTAATCTGCAAATACTCCTTCACCTTCTGGGTATTGTATTTGTTACTTTCTTTCAACTTTACATCTGAATTTCAATCAGGAAACTTCTCCTCCTCTGAGGCCTGTAACTATGGCCAACCACACCTTGACTACCAGCTCTTTAAACAGAGTAGAATCTATGTTCAAACAACTGATAAATAAGATGAATGACCTTAAAGTTGCCACACAGCAGAATATTTCTAATATGCAAGCTTTGGACACTCGACTTACTTCTACAGAAGCTAAATCTTCACACAATGAGAATGCAATCCATGATCTACATGCAACAAGACATAATGATTAAAAACCTACAGTTCAAAATAGATGATATAGAAAACAGAAACCGCAGGAACAACCTTCGTTTCCTTGGTTTTCCTGAAGGCTCTGAACTTGGAGACACTAGTGCCTTGTTATGCTATCTTCACGGAAAGGCTGTGGTTAGCCCTCAAGGCCCTAAAGAAAGATAAATCTCCTGAGCCGGATGGCATTCATCCGAGAGTACTATGGGAATTGGCGGACATACTGGCTGCATCCCTGGCGGAGCTCTTCAACAGGTCGCTTGAGACAGGGAGGGTACCTAGGGATTGGCGAGAGGCACATGTGGTGCCAATCCATAAAGGGGGGTCAAGGGAAGTACCAGGTAACTATAGACCCATCAGTTTGACCTCGGTGGTGGGAAAATTAATGGAGAGTATACTAAAGGAACGATTGGGGGTGTACTTGGAGGAGGTGGGAGGTCTGGATAGTCGGCAACATGAGTTTGTGCCAGGTAGATCATGTCAAACCAATCTTGTGGAGTTCTACGAATGGGTAACATCAGAACTGGACAGGGGAAAGCCTGTGGATGTATTATTCTTGGACTTCAGCAAGGCGTTTGACTCTGTCCCCTACAATGGTCTGGTGGAGAAACTGACGGGGTTGGGAGTAGGACCTTTGATGGTCAGATGGATTGAAAACTGGCTAGCTGGATGCACCCAGACAGTAATGGTCAGTGAGGAGCTCTCGAACCCTAGAGAAGTTGATAGTGGGGTACCGCAGGGCTCGGTCCTGGGTTCGATCCTGTTTAATGCATACATATCAGACATCAGGGAGGGTAAAGGGTGTGAAATGAATCTCTTCACTGATGACTCCAAGATGGGAGCAGTAGTTGTGGGGAAGAGGGGAGGTTGGCCCTGCAAGGGGACCTGGACACCCTGGAAAGCTGGGCTCACATATGGAAATTAAATTTCAATATCACCAAGTGCAAGGTGTTACATCTTGGTCGGGGAAACCCTAAACACAGATACACCCTGGGAGGGGAGGCACTGGAGGCCTCAACAGGGGAAAAAGACCTAGGGGTCACGGTGGATGCATGTATGAATAACTCTGAGCAGTGCAGGAGAGCGGCTAGCAAGGCAAACAGGATGTTGGGATGCATTGTAAGGGGGATCACCTCTAGGAGCAGGGAAGTGAGCCTGCCGCTGTACAATGGACTGGTTAGACCACACCTTGAGTACTGTGTACAGTACTGGAGACCACATTTGAAGAGAGACATACAGCTCCTGGAGAGGGTACAGAGGAGGGCAACTAACATGATATGAGGACTAGGGATTTGACGATGAGGACAGACTTGAGGAGCTCTGCCTATTTTCATTGGAGGAGAGGAGAGACGGGGACATGATTAAGGTCTTCAAGTACCTCAAGGGAATAAATAGGGTAAACATGGAGAGGATCTTTAGACTAAAGCAGGAGGTATCACCGAGGGCATGGTTTGAAGTTGGAAGGTGAGGGGGAAGAGGAGGAGGTTTTTCACTGAGAGGGTGGTGGACCCTTGGAATGCACTGCCTGGCGAGCTGGTTCAGAGATCCACAGTGGAGGGCTTCAAGAGAGGGTGGGACAGATACAGAAAGCAGATGTATCAGATGATGGCTTGGCCCGGGGGGGGTGGTGATGGATGATGGGGGTTTCTGGAACAAAAAGGGGGGGGAGGGCCTCGGCACCCAACTAGGGATCTGAGATTCGAGCAGACTCGATAGACCATAAGGCCTAATCTACTGGCAATTAATATGTTAGTATGTTATCTCATGTACTTCCAACCTTTCTCAAACTTACACCCAGACAAGATCTTACTGTTGAGTGCTCTCATAAATCATTAGGCCCACATCCAGGCCCAGATCAAAAGAGGCCACGGCCTATCATTGCTAGATTTCTAAACTTTTCCCATACTGAGTTAATTCTCAAAAAAGCAAGAGAAATCAGGGAACTAAGGTGGCAAGAAGATAAAATATCCATATTCAGAGATTTTTCCAAGGATGTTTTAAATAAACATAAGGCCTTCAACCCTTTAAAACCAATCCTGCATCAAAAGGGTTTCAAATTTGCATTAAGATATCCGGCCATAATGCACCTTTTTCTGGACAATTCTTTTAAAGATTTTGGAACCCCTGAAGCTCTTTCTATATACCTGGGCACCAATATCAAAGAAACAACCTCCTCCCAAAATATTTAAGTCTCTCTGATGAACGTCAGCCAGAGTGCTTGTCCTGAAGTGATGTCCGATCAGCATGCTGGTGGTGACAAAGTGCTTAATGAATCCCCTGCTGAAAGTACGAAAACAACTCCTCCTTCAAGGATTTCTGCTTGCATACAAGCTACTGTAAATGTGTCTCTGGTCCATGAGTTGCTAAGCTCTCATGCTGTGAAGGCATAGATTCTACCTTCCACTCTCATCCTTCCGAGCGCCACTGTAAACTTTCTTCCCCAATACCCCTCTCTAACAAGTTTGCACTTCAAGAAGAAGAAGATATCCATTCCTCACAAGAAGATACAACACACATTTTTGGCTAAAAGGACCCCTGGCACCATTTTGGCTGATACTTCCTGGGCAGAGCTAGTTATGAGCTCACCTATTAAGCTGCTCGAGCTGCCGAAAAAAAAATTGGAGGGGAAAGTCTAAAAGTAAAGACATCTCCAGTTTGCTAACTCCCTCTAAGTCTAATTATACTTGAATTTTAACCTGCACTTTTGTATTATTAGTCACTATCCTTATTGGATCCCACTCCTAGATAACCCCTTGTCTAATCAGAAAAGCCCCTGCTCCAACCACGATGTTTGTGCCTTCCTGACATAGCGACTATCGTTTCCAGCTGGTTGCGATAGTGCAAGGCTGTACATCGTAGTCACTATTCTTTAAAATGCTGGAGCAATTTAAGTTAATTTTATGTACTACTGGCAAACAATATCTGATATTAGGTGCAATGGAACCTTGTTAATACGCTCATAATCCCCATTATAACCCATGCCCTATCTGTAATGTTTAAGGTACTTTCCCCAGCTAGCTCTCTGTCGGCTATACCCCAATCTACCTAACTGTGTGGTATTGGATATCCTGATGCTATCAGGGCCACATACTGCAGCACGATATAACACAAAGCGATACATTGTGAACTGCAATAATTCAGGGGCTATTATTATGGTTAGTCCTATTGTACTTCACACAGCATTTATGCTTATATGCAGGAGGGGTTAATTACCCAACCCTTTATTACACTATTTTATTTAGAGAAGCTACTCATGAGGTGCCATAGGTATTAGTGCAAGGAAATCATTCTTTAAACAACTGATGGATAAATATATTACTCTGTTTTCAATCTGGCAACACTCAAACTAATTTTTTACTTAACCCATACCCCTTAATGCATATCCTCTCTTCTCCCCTTACCCACATATACTTATTTTTATTGGATATTAAACCCATCAAAATCTCAGCCTTTTTCTCAGAATTTCCTTTTTACTTATATATATATATTATAGGCTATTTTCGGGGCTCGAGTTCTTCTTGGATCATAATTGAGCAACAGCACACTATACTCTGGGACACATTAACTCACGAAGCCTGAATAAATACTACATTCTACATAAACCATAGTTGGGCTCACTGGGTCTACATTAGGCTTAGTCACCCAGCTATATATATTTATATTTTAAACTATAATTCAAGCCATATTCGAACTTTATGTTACCTTTATCCAAGATATATGCTTATAAACTAGTAGCTCTAAAAGCCTCAAAGCCTGTTCCATGAATATTATATACTAATGCATGTATGTACGTATGTGTTTATGGATATTTATATATATGTGTATGTATGTATATGTTTATGTATATGTGTGTGTGTATATATATATATATATATATATATATATACCTATACTCCTAATTGGTAATTCATCCAACTATACTAGGATATGATGCTATACCCTCTATCAAGTTTTTAATTACCTTGATGCCTCATGAATGTCAACATCAGTTCATTTGGACATTACAACCTTTCTATTACCCTCCATGTATATTTTATAACAACTTATTATAACGGCTGTGTGAACTCTATAATTCATTAACCGTCTCCTTAGCCCACACAATTTGTCATTGTGTTTGTATAAAAGTGGCACATTTAAAACTTTAACTGCTTTTTGGACACTGTTCTAGTTCATACTATAGCAGTTTTACCTGGTTCCTGTTCACATTTTTGGATTGTTTTTTTCCACTGGTTAATATGTGATGATTCTGGTTCTCCTCCTAGGGACCATATATAATTATTTATTTACTTGTTATTATAAAATACCTATTGAAGGTTTTACACTAGATTTGTTATTTAGGATCAGAGTCTTTACTGTATGTTTTAGTTAAGAGTTGCTCATATATTATCACGCCCAGCTGTGTAGTGAGAGAGTCTTTGGTATTACGTACTGACTCACATCTAGCTACACATCTCAGTGTTACACTGTTGTATATCATAGTAGATAAGTTTCCTTTTATTTTAGAAAAATGTTTAAAAATGTTTTCTTTCTTCTCACAGCTTTTAGAGAGACACATGGGAATTCACTGTCTTATATTTTCAGATCCTTACATTGGTATAGTCCTGTCCACCTCTTCTTGCCTGTTCATTCACCCTTCTGGGTCTGTAGCATCCTCAATCCCAAGGAATATGAATATGAGTCCCTCATATACGTGGTCTTTGTTATACTTTACTCTTATTCAATATGAGTGACTTAATATTATATTTATGGAACACCAAGAGACTCAATTCTCCTTGTAAATATAAGCAAATTGTTTCCTACTTAAAAAAGCATAAAACACATATTGCTTTCCTACAGGAAACTAAACTCCTAGATGAGGATGTCTGCAGACTCAAAAAGGACTGGGTCGGCAAAATATATGCATCCTCTTTTTCCTCTAAAAAAAGGTGGGGGGCTATCCTGATTCATGAAAATCTTAATTGGTCTCTCATAAAATCCTCTACGGATCCAGAAGGCAGATGAGTAATAGTTATACTCAATACCCCTACAGGCCCGATTATATTAATCAACGTTTATGCCCCTAACTCTGATTCACCCAAATTGTTCCATAATTTATCCCAACAAATCATGTCATATAACAGTTTTAATTTACCTATTTTAGTAGGCGGTGATTTTAATTTAGCTTTAGAGCCACATTTAGGTAGAAGTAACTCTCCCTTTGATTCACATCCAAGTAGTATTAATGCCTTATTAATGCATTTAAAAGACTTTGGCCTGTCTGACATCTGGAGATTTTACTATCCTAGGGACCGTGACTACACGTTTTATTCCCCATTTCACCAATCCTATAGTAGAATTGGTTATTGGTTCACTTCTCCCTCCATAACAGAAAAAACAATTGAAACTGCTATCCTCCCGATTACAATATCAGACCACTCCCCTATCAAACTTCACATATTATGGGATCCTCCACCCTCTAGATTCTCCGTCATGGCACCTTGATCCACTTCTACTTAAGGATCCAGACTTTATACCCTGGGTTAGAAACCAAATTCAAGAATATCTCTCCTTTAACATTACCCACAGTACATTGATGCGTACTGTTTGGGAAGCATTAAAAGCCACCATCAGAAGTAAAATAATTAGTTATGCCGCCCATGGGAAGAAATTAAGACAGTGTCAATTAGCTGAACTAGAAAAGTCATTAAAAATTAAAGAAGATTAATACTTTAAAATCAATAAACCCAACCCCAATTCACAACTTCACCTTGAAATCCTTCAATTAAGAATCAGAATCAACAAACTTATATCCCGCAAAGCTGAGCTAGCCTGTTTTAGGCTCAAATATAAATATTGGGAAGAAGGCGATAGATGTGGAAAACTACTCTCCTACCAGCTTAAAACTCAACAAATGGATAGGCATATTGCAGGCCTGAAAGACCATTTGTACCAGATACACACTGATAATCCTTCTATTAATCATATCATGAAATCCTTCTATCAACAACTATACTCGATGCAGAACTGTGCGCCAAATAAACAAATCCATTTTTTTCTAGATAAACTCCAACTCCACCACCTTTCTGATTTAGATATGGCAAGACTGGACAAACTATTAACCCTTCAAGAGATCCAAAAGCCATTATTTACCCTAAAATCCAGTAAAGCTCTGACGGAGACAGGTTTTCTGTGGATTTCTACAAATCACTTTCAGATACTGTATGTCCTCTGCTCTATGAAGTCTTTCTAGAATCATCAACCAATGGTATTCTTCCTCTAACAATGACAGAGGCTGTTATCACAGTCCTACCCAAAAAAGACAAGGACCCTGCTCTCCCATCCAGTTACAGACCTATCTCACTAATTAACACTGACGGCAAAATCTTCGCAAAACTTCTAAACCTTCGTCTAGAAACCTCTAGTATCAAAACTAGCTCACAACTCCCAAGCTGGCTTCATCAAAAACAGATTGGGCTCCGATCATCTCCATTCTTTATTCAACTTAATTCATAAAGCAAAGTCACTCAACTCCCCTGCTGCCGCCATCGCTATCAATTTTGAAAAGGCATTTGACTCCTTAAACTGGAACTACCTATATCTTGTACTATCAAACTTCGGTATTCCCAATAAGTTCTGTTCCTGGATCAAACTACTATACACCTCTCCTTCAGCATGAATTCTCACTAACTCTATGCTATCTACTCCCTTTTCACTGGCAAGAAGCACTAGACAAGGCTGCTGCTTGTCACTGTCTATTCATCCTTGCCATGGAACCCTTCTCTGCCTGTCTTCATCAATCCAGCAGTATTAAAAGTATTCAGACTGGTAATTCTCGCTTTCCTTTACTTTGTTACACAGATGATCTTCTCATTCTTCTAGAAGATCTTGAAGAGGCAGGTCAGCCATTAGTTCAATTATTTAAAGAATTCACTTTTCTCTCTGTCTTAGCCTTGGATTATAATAAAATTGAAACCTTACCTCTGAACGTACACTATAAACCATTTATGAATACAATCTTGGGCTTCCGATGGGCACCTCATGGTTTCTCGTACCTCAGCATTCAGACTACTCCAAAACTACATAAAATATGGGTTACAAACTTTACCACCTTGCTATCTAATATGAAATCTATGTTCAATAGATGGAAACTGCTTAACCTTTCATTTAAAGGGAAAATTTCAGCTATTAAAATGACCATTTCTCCCAAAATCTTATATCTTTTTGCTAACATTCCTTTAATTTTACCTTCTGTTTTTTTTTTAGTCAAACTCGATAAATTAATAGGCAGCTTCCTTTGGGAAGGGAACCCTCCCAGATTCTGTTGCATAAAACTTCAATCACATTGGTTGAGAGGAGGCTTTAGGCTTCCCTGGTTCAAAGCATACTCTCGGGCCTTTCGAGCAGCTCAAACCATTAAATGGTTTCTTAAACCAATGGCAAAATCACCTTTATTGGTTTCTGTGGAATCCTCCCTATGTCCTGGGAACATCCCCACATCTTACATTTATAACTCACTCCCTCCGAAAATAAAATCCCACCCCACAATCTCCTTATCAGTATTCTACTGGAAATTAATACATAAACACCTTCAATCTAACCCTACATTTCTGGCCTATGCCTCGATTTGGGGTAACACAAACATCTCTCTCTGGATAATCACCCAATCTTCTGCTGTAATTGGAAAAATAGGGGCATCTTCTTTTAAATGATATTCTCGACCCAAATAACCTCAAACTCAAGTCCTTTACTGATCTTCGTACCCTCTGGAATCTTCCAAAGTATAATTTTTGGAAATATCTACAGCTCAGTACTGCCTGCAACTCCTATTTCCAATATTTACTCAAGCAAGTTTTACATGATCAATATATCTCACAATGGCTTAACACCTCATCTAATTTGAACAGTACAATCTACAAAAACACCAGCGATACACTTACGGACCAATCTCTCGCTGCTAAAAACAAATGGAGTCAACTATTAAATTACAATATAACAGACTTACAATGGTATAGATGTTGGCTCTCGTGTCACAAGACCTTTAAAGATGTGCGCAGTTCGCTTATATAAACAAAAATCCTACACTTATGGTATAGAACCCCTGTGGTATTACAGCATATGGGCCTAATGACTAATAATAACTGCTGCCGCTGTAACTCTCCTAATGTGGACTTATTTCACATTCTATGGCTGTGTCCTCTTATAAAGAATCTATGGTGCACTACTCACAACTTTGCGGTCAAAGTAATCGGACAGTCATTTTCGTTAGATCCCAAGCATATTATACTGGGCATTTTCAGTTCTTATACTAATACAATCTCCCACGCTCAAAATAGATGGCTGACCATACTGTTTCTCCAAGTTAAGCGCCTTTTACTTATACATTGTAAGTCTGGTGTAATCCACAATTTTTCTGATATTCTTAAGACTTTATCCCAGTATGCCTCCCTGGACCATATATGTCTCATATTTCTTCTGGTCGACTTAAGGCGTATGACAGATGTTGGCAGGACTTATCCTGAAAATTTGTCCTTTCACATTGTCTTGCATATGTGGAAATTGCTGTTTTATTATACTTTAATAATAATAAAAAGATTAACTGCAAAAAAAAAACAAACAAACATGACAGCTATTATAGCTGATCTTGTTGAAATGGTGGATCTGGCATGCATCACCGAGACCTGGCTGGATGAAAATGCAGGCCCAATTTTCACTTCTGCAGTTCCAGCTGGGTTCTCGGTGTTTCACTGCCTGAGGTTGGATCGTAGGGGAGGGGGTGTAGCCGTCTTTTTTAAGACCAAACTAAGCCTTGTGGAGGTTCCAGTAGGAATCCCCAGATCCTTTGATTATATCATGGGAGAGGGTGTAGGTTGCAGGATACTCCTCATTTACCATCCACCAGGTGATGGGGGTTAATTCCTGCAGGAGATTGTGTACTTCATCATCGACATGGTATTGGAGTCTCCCAGATGGATTATTCTGAGGGACTTTAATGCCTGGGTCGATGATGAACTCTCTCAGTTTGGTCAAAATCTCCTCCAGCTAATGACAATGCTGGGCCTTACACAGGTTGTTACGTCCTCTACCCATGTAGGAGGGCACTCATTGGATCTGCTGTTCCTTCTGGGGATGGAGATCTCTGACTTGGGGGTGGAACCACTCAGTTGGTCTGACCATCATACCATAGGGTTCAGTTTTGGGGGCCTCCCAAATGGACCTACCCCTTCGAAGATGGTCCAGTACCGCCCTCTAAAAGGAGTTATCCCAGAGGGTCTGTCGGCAGTTCTTGACTTATCGGGGTTGCTGAGTGAAAGCAAAAGTCCGGGGGATCTAGTACTAGCCTATAATAAGGCAGTGGGAGATGCCCTGGATTTGATTGCTCCTGTCCGTGTTCGACCACTCACTCTTCGCCCAAGGACCCCTTGGTATGATGGGTCCTTGAAGGAGTTGAGGTGGGTTGGTCCAAGGCTGGAGAGAGCATGGCAGAAGTCCGGCTTTGATGCTGACAGGCTTAGATTGATGGAATACTACATGGGCTATCAATCAGAAATCTTCCGTAAGAAGGCAGAGTTCCTGTCCAGGAAGATTTCTGCTGCACAAAATTGACCAGCTCAGCTCTTTCGAACCATTGACAGATTGTGCAATTCAATCTGTCTTCAGTCCAGAAGAGCATTTTCACAAAATAAGTGTGATGCGCTAGCTCGATAATTCACAGATAAGGTTGCCAGCATTAGGGACGGAATTGGCCCGGCTCCCTCCATGAGGGGTTGCAGAGATTGATGGGAGGTAGTGAACACCCAGTCTGTCTGGACTGATTTCAACCGACCGGAATTCATGGACATTGTGACGATCATCCAGACTTTGTGCCCAACCTGTTGTAGTTTGGATCCAGGCCCTACTCACCTATTAGTGGGTGGTGTAGATGATATCTGCCTGATCCTAGCTGAAACTGTATGGAGATCCCTGGAGAGGGGAGTCTTTCCAGACCCCCTAAAGGAGGTGGTCATTCGACCACTCCTTAAAAAAATCTATTTGGATCCCGACGATCCAGCTAACTACTGACCTGTCTCTAATCTTCCTTTTGTGGGGAAGGTTATTGAGAAGGTGGTTGCATTGCAGCTGAATGATCACCTTGTAACTCACAATGTCTATGAAGTTCTCCAGTCTGGTTTTAGGAAGAGGCATAGCACAGAGACTGCCCTTGTTCGGGTACTTAATGACCTCCTAATGGTGAGAGATCGAAAGGCTCTTACCAACTTAGTCCTTCTTGATCTGTCAGCAGCCTTTGACACTGTGGACCATGGGGTGCTTTTGGAGACCCTGTGGTTCCTTTGTGGATTGTCAGGTACAGTTCTCGAATGGTTTCAATCTTTCTTCATAGGCAGGTCTCAGAAGGTGGCCACTGGAATTTATTCCTCTGACGCCTTCCCCCTGTCTTGCGGGGTGCCGCAGGGCTCCATATTGGCACCCATGTTGTTTGCAGTGTATATGCTGCCATTGGGAGATATCTTCAGATGATATGGCTTGAGTTGTCACTGCTATGCAGATGATACTCAGCTGTATATGTCCTTTGTGCCCGGACAGGTTAATGCGGTCTCTGTGCTAAATAGTTGCCTCTCTGAGATCAAATACTGGATGAACTCGAGCTGGCTGAGACTGAATCCAGATAAGACTGAAGTGTTGGCTGTGGACCCAGGTCACACGGGGTGGGTTTTGGGGCTGGGCACATGTCAGGCCTATGGCCTGATGGTGTCCAGCTCCCTACCTCAAACCGGGTGCGCAACCTGGGCGTTATTTTTGATGACGGTCTGACCTTGAAATTTCAGGTGTCAACTGTAGTTAAATCCTCATTTTACCATCTGAGGAATATCACCTGGGTGAAACACATGGTTCCTCCGGTAGTAAGGTCCAGAAAGTTGACCTGTTGGAAGTCAAAGGTCAACTCAAATTTGAGATTTTTATTTGTGGTTTCTAGGTATTTGACACAGTCCAGCAACTCCATTTCGGTGCCTTTCCATATTAAAAACAAGTCATCGATGTAACGTTTGTATAGATTGATTTTCGATAAGAATTTGTCGTTTTCTTCGTTACATACAAACTGTTTTTCCCAATGAGACATGTAGATGATCACAGAGTTAGGTGCCATTGCTGCCCCATCGCTGTTCCTTTAGGAACATGCAGTCTTTAAATATGAAGGAACTGCATTTCAGAACTCCATGAAGTTAGGGGTAAATGCAGTGTCATCATATAATGTTTCTCTTAGAACCTCCAGGACCCTGATCATGAGGAATATTAGTATAGAGCACTCTAATATCCGTGGTAACAAAGAACCAATCCAGTTGCATTTCAATATCTGCAAGGATGTTCAAAAGATGTGTTGTGCCTGCAAGTAGGATTTTGTTTTCTGTGCCACCATTTTAATGTGGCCATTGATAAACTGGGCTAGTGGCTCAGTCAAGGAACCAATGCAAGCCACAGTGGGTCATGCGGGGGGGTTTGTCTAAGCTCTTATGTATTTTTGGCAGTCCATATAGAACTGCTGTGACAGGATGTTCGACCTGCATAAAATTATATGTGTCCTTGTTTATGATGCCATTGATGAATGCATCATCAATTTCTTTATTAAAAGCCATAGTGGGATCCCTCAGCAAAGGCATGTAGAAATCATAGTTGTTTAGTTGGCTTAACATTTCAGTTTCATAGTCTTTTTTTGTCCCAGATCACAATAGACCCACCTTTATCTGCCGGTTTGATTATGATTTCCTTGTTGTCTTTCAAGTTCTGTATAGCCTGTTTTTCGGCTATGGTGCAGAACATCAAAAACACGATTGGTGGGTCTGCCAGGGCTCAGATCACTGATATGCACATTGGTGGGGCTACCTGCAACAATCCCCTCACAATTGCCAATGCCTTTAACTCCCTTCTCACTGACCTGCCAGCTCTCCCCTACCAGCCCCATGACCCCAAGGACCAGGACCCCCACCTCGATGGGACAACCCCCCAGCCTCCCCTCTACCTCAGGGTCATCTCTGTCTTGGAGACCCAGAAGCTCCTTTCTGGTCTCTCCCCTCACACTGGTGCCGGGCACAACCACCTAGAGCCCAAACTACTCAGTCTAGGGGCCTCTATCCTAGCCCAGCCTATCACCCACATCTTCAGCGTATCGCTAATGTCAGGTATCATCCCAGACATCTGGAAAGTGGACAAAGTTGTCCCTGTTCACAAACAAGGTGACCCTAAAGATCTCAAGAACTACCACCCAATTGTAATCCTGTCAGCGATCAGCAAACTTCTTGAAAAGGTGGTTGCCTCACAGCTCACCCACTACCTGCAGGTCCACAATCTACTCTCCCCTGCACAACACAGCTTCAGAAAAGGGCATAGTACCTCCACCGCCCTAGCCGTTGTTACCTCCAAGATCAGGACAGCTGCAGAATGAGGCAAACTGACTGGTGCCATCTTTGTCAATCTCTCGAAAGACTTCGACCGGGGTGACCACTCACTCCTGTGCTTCTCTCTCCAGTCCCTTGGCTTCTCCATCCCTGCCCTTGCCTGGATCACTAACTACCTTATGGGAAGACAGCAGTACACCAAGTTCAACAAGGCCCTGTCTGAGCCCTCTCCAGTTAACTGCAGGGTCCCCCAGGGCTCTGTTCTTATGCTTCTCCTGTTCTCCATATTCATAAACAAGCTGCCCTCAGCCCCAGCTCATGGACAATCTACTCTGTATGCAGATGACCTTGTCATTCTGACCAGCTCCCAGGACATCTTGAACAGCAACGCCAAGCTAAACTCTGACTTCGTCCAAATCCAGGCCTGGCTAAAGGTCCACTAGCTCACTATCAACCTGCAGAAGACTCAGACCATGCTCTTTGGCACTGCAGCCAAGACAAAGGCTGTCTCTGCCCCTCTAAGGATCTCATGTGCGAATGGGTCCCTTCTGCAAGTTGCTGATTCTGTCAAGTACCTGGGGGTGACACTTGATCCACAACTGAATCTCACTTGGCACATTCGCAACACGTGTAAAGGCTCAGACTGTAAGCTGGGCCTTACACACAGAGCAAAAAGCTGTCTCACCCTGACTGCCCATCTTCCCCTAGCTAGGGGGGTCCTCCTACCCACTCTAGCCTATGAACTTGTCACCTTTGCCCACGTCACAAAAACCAGTCTCTCAAAATGGGATACGGCATACAACAGTGTCTGTCACTTTGCACTCTCAGCTCCCTGCCTCACCCATCGCTGTGAGCTCTACTCCCGGCTGGAGTGCTTCCCACCAGAAAAGCACTACACTTTTGTCTTAGGCAACTTCATTGACAGTGTTGTCAGAACTGCCACCCCTTCTGCCCTCGCCGTATCCCTCTTACCAGCTACCCTTCCCTGCCATTTAAGATCCAGTGACTCGCAGGTCCTCCTGGCTCCAAAAACTCACACCTAAATGGGCGACCAGGCCTTCGCTGCATACGCTGCCAGGTTATGGAACTCCCTTCCAGCAAGCACTCGCTCCTCCAACTCCCATCCCTGTTTTAAAGCCTCCTTCTGGGGCTTCCTCAAATTGGCCTCTATCTGCCTCTGCACTTAATGTTCCTACTGACTGAGTTGTTATCTGAGCTCTGCACCTTACTCACGAGTGAGCATGCAACTGCTAGAAGAATTTGATTGTGTTGGGTCCACTTTAGTCCTAACACCCATTTTTGTGTACGTTACTGCCTTATCATCATGTTTTGCCTTTGGTCTCTCCTATTCTAAATTGTACTGATCGCTTTACTTGCTTCCCCTATCCCTCAGGGCATTGTTGCCCTGGTATGTTACTTGTACTGTCTTGCTTTCCTTGATGCTCCTGATTGTACCTTGTTCTTGTTTTGCCTGATGTTCTTAATTGTACCTTTGTAATCTCCCGGGTCACACCTGAAAATAGGCACTTGGTTGTCTAGTGTGCTTACTTGGTAAACAAAAGCAAATAAATAATAAAATCATGCTGGAAGTATCTGTAATGCTTCCAGATCCTTGATATATGCTTTTCCAAAAACCCAAACTGTGGGATTCTGTGGTGGAATAAAGGTCGATTTGGGTTAGAAAAGGTCAACGTTCTCGCATAAGACGTCAGTTGAGTCATTGTCCTAATTAAGTGAATCATCATTAGAGATGCCCGCTTCTTTATAAAAGAAGGCTTTCAGCTATAGTTTGTGAGTGAATTTGTAAATATCCACTACTGTGTCAAAGAGGTTCAGACTTTGGGTAGGAACAAAAAAAAGGCCTTTTTGGAGCACCTGAGTCTCAGTCAGGCTGTAATTGGAGATGTTAACTACAATGTTGTTAACATAAGTACTGTTAATGTCAGCTTCATTCAGTATCTGTGCCCCTTCCAGTGGTCATGTACTATGTGTTCTGATGGCCATAATGGTCCCTCATGTTGTTCTGTCTGACCTGTCTCAAACCTCTGCTGCCTCTCCATTGTTGTCCCCCCACCTCTCCCTCTTCCCCTGTCTCTTTCTCCCCTTCTCCCTGCTGCCTCTTCAGGTGTGTCATCCCTGGATCATGCTATTCCAGGACTGTGTCTTAGTGGGCATTCTGGCAGTGGCACAGTCATTGGCGTAGTTTGAGGCATGGATACCATGGGGAGGAAATGGTGGGAGGTCTGGACCGGAGTAGGGTGTCTCCAGGCAAGGAGGGCTTCTTGGTTTGGTGGTAAGTCCTCCTGGCTCAAGTCTAGAAAAGGATTCGAGAGATTTTCAGATGTGCTTTCAGAATCAGAGCCGCTGGTATAAGTATCCTTTGGCTGGTCAGGGCTAGTTTGAAATAAAGTTGTTTTTTTCAAAATAGATTTTACAGGCCCAGGATATTTCTTCCAACTGAAAATCCTACCTTCAGCATACTCTCTCCTGTCTCTCTCAAGTTTACTCATTTTTACTTGTTTAATACACTCATCATGCTTTTTTATAGTTTCATCAAGTAGCTTTCTGTGAGCATTGTATTCTAAATGGCTGGAGAAAGTCTGGACAATTCTTTCTTTTTCAATGAGTTTATTTTTTATCTCCTCCTGCACTGATTCAGCATCTTTTAAGATATACTTTATGAGTCCTGCAGATGCCTCTACGAGATATTCTTGCCAGCCAGTTAAAAATTGGTCTCTCTCAGTACCAAAGGTGGGCTGTTTAACAAATTGTGCCCCATTGGTACTCTGTTCACTAAGAGATATGCATTGAGTGAGATACGTTGCCAGTAGATATGCCTAGCTTTAAGAGCTATGCGTTCCAAATGTATGAATGCTATTTTGATATCAAGCGTCTGACAACTGGTAGAATCAGCCTGTGCAGAGGATCGGGTAGGACGGTTTTCCTCAAAATGCTCATTGAATAAAGGGTTTGGCTGTCCCTCTTGAAAAAACAATGAATCCACAAAGGAGTTGATAGATGCCTGGGAAGGAGGGGTCTCCTTGTTGGAAGCAGTAGCTTGTTGCTGTGACATATTCGCTTGTAAGGAAATGGACAGACTGTGGCAAACACCAGGAAATGCACAACACTGGAAACAGTCAAGAGAGGCGTCTGCAAAACACAGCAAGAATGGACTGGTGCCAAAGTAAAAGAACACAAAGTGCTTACAGAACAGAGAACTTCAGCAACACAGTCTCCATCCATTTGTAGTTCAGAAGAAGTCACCATATGCTTGATGGAAAGATGCAAATCTGTTTATTCAATAAATCCAAATGAAAATCCAACAGTAAGGTGCAGAGAACACCCTTTCTCAAAAAAACAGCAGCCAAATGTTTTTGTGTGATACTACATGCATTCTCAAGGCTGGGGAAGTGCAAGTAATAGGTGCATTATGAAGCTAAGATTTAAAGTGACAGTGTCATTTCCCAAGGTGCTTAAGTGCAAAGTGCAGCAATTAATTAATGCATTAATGCATACATACAAACTTGCACAGTGATAATATACCAGGCAAATAAATGTACATATAAATATGAGAAGATTAAAAAGCAACTATGATGACCCAGAGAAGTAACCACAGCCCAGGGGAAGGTGTCAAGAGAAAGGGATACAGTGCAACTATGACCCATGGGAAGAGGACAAAGGTAGGTGATACAATGTAACTATGACCAGAGGGAAGGGTGCAAGGGAAGGTGATACAATGTAACTACGAGCCAGAGGAAGGAATGAAGGAAAGGTAATACAATGTAACTATGACCCAGGGAATGAGGGAAGGTGATACACTATAACTATGACTCAGGGAAAGGAGACAAGAGTAGGTGATATGATGTAACTGTGACCAGGGAATGGGACCAAGGGAAGGTGACATAATGTGACTATGACATGGGGGAAGGGGACAAAGGAAGGTGATACGATGTAACTATGAGCCAAGGGAAGGGGGCAAGGGAAGATGATACAGTGTAATTATGACCTGAGGGAGCAAAAGAAGGGAAGGTGTTACAATGCAACAACAGCCCAGGAGAAGGGGACATGGGATAGTGATACAATGTAACTACAACCAGGTGGAGGGTGCAGTAAGGTGATACAATGTAACTACAATCCAGGGGGATGAGGTTAGGTGATACAATGTAACTGTGACCTTAGGATGAGGATTAGGATGAGGGAAGGTGTCACAATGTAACTATGACCCAAGAGAAGAGGGCAAGGGATAGTGATACAATGCAAATACTGTGACAGGGTTAGGTAAGGCCCTGTGCCAGTTGTTAAGCAGAGAGAGTTAAAAACAAGGGTCTATTTTGTCCTGTCCTATTCTGCCACTTATCTGTCTCTTGCCTGTCTGACTGCACAATCACATTTTTCTTGTGGCAGCTAGAAATTGACCACTCCAGTGGTCCCACAATTTCCTTGTTATCTCTCTTCTTTCACTTGCTGTTTGTGTTCTTTCTTTCTCCCCTTGCTTCTCTGTGGTTAAACAATATATGTGAATCTTTATGTGAAACTGATACCTTGGTTTACAAATGTGTATTATTATATTGTTGAAATGATTGCAGAAAGCAATTTGGGTTTATTAGAAAAAAATAGTCTGGAACACAGGAAGTTGACCCTGAGATGCATTTTGACCTCCACAAGCTTGTTTATAGAAGAAGAGAAAACTAGCTCTGGGACAAAAGGTATTATTTTGCTGCACCTGTTAAGTCTTGATGTGCTCTTCAGGCTGGCCTCTGGAAGGAACATGACAATGTTTTGACAACTTTTGTAAAAAATATGAGCTGTAACTTACAACAACAGGATGCAGAGTTTGAACTGCCAGGCAAAAATATCTTATATAAACAGAGCTATACTTTTCAAGGGGAGACTCAGATGGAAGACTTTTTTGTTTGTACTGCTTTTATGAAGAGCTATCCTGTACAATTTTATTTTTCTATTTTGCTGTTATTGAGAATAGTAAAATGCTACTTCTCCTGGTCTGCCTTTGCTTCCTGACATATGCTGCTACAGCAACTATGACCCTGGGGAAGGAGGGCAAGGGGAGGTGATACAATGTAACTATGATCCAGAGAAGGAGGCAGTATAGCACAGTGGCTTAAGGCTTTGAGCTGCAAATCTGGAGACCCAAGTTTGAATCCCACAGCCCCCATTTGCATACTGTGTGACCCTGAGCAAGTTACTCAACTTCCCTGTGTTCCCAGGTCGCACATGTAAACAAGTTTTCGCTTAGTGTGCCACTCCTGGTTAAACAATTGGAAAAAAAGGAGGTGATATAACGTAACTATAACCCAGGGGAAGGGGGCAAGGGAATCAGGAATGTGATACAATGTAACTACAACCTGGGAGAAGGGAACAAGGGATGGTGATACATTGTAATTAAAACCCAGAGGAAGGGGACAAGGGAATGTGACACAATACAACTGCAACCTGGAGAAAGGGATAAGAGAAGATGACATGATGTAACTATGACAACGTACCCTCATTTAAGTACCTCGGTATCTGGCTTGACCGCCCCACTTTGGCTTTTCTCAGTACATAGACACAATGTACAAAAACTCCACCCTTAGCTTGGTGCCCTCTATAGGAACAAAAGCTGTATCCCTACATTTACCTGCTGAGGCATCATCACTGAGATGATTCTACCCATATTTAATTATAGAGACATAGTCTATGGTGCTGCACCAAAATCCACCTTGGCCAGACTGGATCCCCTTTTCCACTCCTTTTGCTGTTTTGCCTTAGCCTGCCCCTTCCAAACTCACCACTGTTCTCTGTACACTGATCTCTCCCTCCCATTCTTGAATGATCACCACCTCACCCACTGTGCTTCCTTTATTTTTAAATTCTGGTTGACTTTGCTCCCTCCTTACCTCAGCTCTCTTCTCTCGCCTATGCCCCCTGCACATACTCCCTCTGCAAATCAGGTTATCATTCCCTTTCGCTCCCCTCTCGTAAAACCCGGTTGGAATGTCTGGTTTCTCCTTCTGCTTTCTAAGTTTCTGGAACTCCCTTCCACTACCAATTCACTCTTTCCCCTCCAAATGCGCTCTCTCTCTCTCTCCTCTCTACTCCAAAGTCACAGTGCCCCCTCTTGTAATGGTCCTTAGTCTTATGCCCTGCACATCCTCCCCATCCTCCCCAATCTCTACACTTCTCACTGCCCATCCCTAACCCCCTTCCTCTCCTCCTTCCCCTTCCCCACTTCCTCAAATCCCTCTCCCACCATTCTTCTCACTCACTCCCACCTCTTTTTAATACCCTTTTTACCCTTCACTCCCTTATCCTATCCTCAACAATCTGTTCCTCCACCACCTTACTCTGTAACCCTATTTTGTATCCCTTCTTCTCTCTACCTCTCCTCCCATGTCTCACTTCACTCTCTCTCTCTCTCTCCCCCTTTTCTTCTTGTTCACCTTCCTGCCCATCCAATATTTCAGACATCACAGTCTTGTGAGTGCCTGGTAACCTATCTCTCTGATTGGTTTATTCCTGCATTATTATCACTCATCTAATTGTTAATGTATATTGTACAATGGCAAGAAAGAATCCTGGACTCTGATTGGTCAATGTGTGCGCCTAAAACAGTGATGTTATTACACAATAACATCACTGTATTGATATTCCACTATTGATACTCTCTTTTTACATTATAAAAATCTACTAAAAACATTAAAAAAAAGTTTTATTTTGCATAACATTGAGCCATTGTATAATTGCAATAAGGCACTCCAAGGTGTGTGTTATTATGTAATAATGTCACTCATACTAAGAATCATACTAAGGATTTTTGAGAGCTAGAAGACCAAGGCCCATAAATGCTCACATTAAAACTAGTAATATGTTATAGACTTTGCAGTCAATAGATATTTATCCAATCTGATTTTAAATTGTGCTTTGTCTTTACTAATAAGAACATGTAAGGGTACATTATCCCATGGCTTAATTACCCTTAAAGTGAAAAAATATTTTCTCCTAATGTAATTAATATGACTGTCTGGTCAATTGAAGTGGATGTCCTCTAGTATTGTAAACAGAATCCTTAAAACATAAACCTAAATCAGTCATTAGTTCTGGATCTTGAGTTACATCATAAATAAACAAAAGATCACCACGTAACCTGCGGATTTCAAATGAAAACAAATTACATACCTGAAGCCTATCATCATAAGACAGATGATACATATCCTTTAAGTGCTTAGTAAATCTACGTTGAACATTCTCTAACTGAATTATATTAGTTTTTTTACAGGGGCACCATAACTGAGACACATATTCAAGGTGAGGCCTAACATATGATCGAAAAAGTCACAATAATACTTCAGGGTCTCCTGTAGAAATGTTTCTTTTTGTTGACCACACCACTTTATTAGCTTTCTTAACAGAGTTATTAATATGGTTAGAGAAACAGATATTATTAGTAACATTTATTCCTAAATCTCTTTCATCAGTAGTTGTATTGAGTAGACATGGACCTAATCTATAGATACTATGTTGATTTGTACTGTCTAAATGCATCACCTTGTATTTGGAAAAGTTTAAAGCAATGCCCCACATTCATACCCATTCATAGATAGTATCCAAATCTCTCTGAATTTTATCTGAATTTTCTGTACTATCACAGGGACCTCCAATCTTTATATCATCTGTGTACTTAATAGATGAAGATACACAATTATACGTTAAATCTGAAATAAAGGCCTGAAATAAAACAGGATCCAACACCGAGCCTTGGGTACTCCATTGTTCATATTACCTACATCAGATAAGCTCCCATTTATACGTACTCTTTGTGTACGGTTAGATAACCAGTTTGTAATCCAGACAATAATGTTCGTACTGATATTTAATTTTTGTAACTTTATTTGTAAGGCCCAGTGTGGTATGGCATCAAAGGCCTTACTAAAATCCAAGAAAATAACATCGCAGGGTATACGTTCATCTACAAGTAAACTGATACATTCATAAAAAAATCATCAGGTTAGACTGGCAATCTCTACCTTTTATTAACCATGCTGTTCTTTATCTGATTAATTAATATTGTACTTAATGAATCTCTAAGTAAAGTTTCCAAAATTTTGCAGATGGTAGAGATAAGACTGATAGGACGATAATTCAAACTATCTGTTTTTAAACCGTTTATATGTATGGGAACGACAATGCCGGTTTTCCATTGTTCAGGGACAAAACCCTGTAACAAGCAAGATTCAAATAATAATTTAAGGGGCATTATCAGATAATCCTTTAGTAAGAAAAGCAATTGACCAGGTATATTATCCGGCCCCATACATGTTTTACCTTTTTGTAATTTTAATTAATTTAAAATATCTATAGATGAAAAGGTAATAGTATCTAAGTTGGTATTTTGAAATTGAGAATCGGATTTGTCAGAAGTTGAATCATTTTTACAAAAAACATTATTGAAAATATCTGCCATTTCTTTAGGGTTTTGAACAATATTGTCTTCCTCTATACTAGGGCCCACCTTACATTTTGATTTATTTAAGGAATTAATGTAAGAAAAAAAATCTTACTATTTGTTTTCTTAGCATTTTTTGCTAATTCCAGTTCCCAGTGTCTCTTAGAGCTCCTAATAGCAGATTTACATTGTTTTTGTGTCTTAATATATCTAGACCAGTTACTCACGGTTTTAGATTTAAGATAGATGGCATATCTGACATTTTTCTGTTTTGTCAATTTCTTAACTGGTTTAGTCAGCCACTTAGGCTTAAGTTTACCCTTTGTATGTTTTATTTTATAAGGTACAAATTCCTCCTTTAAGAAAGCCAGTGTGTTATATAATAATTGCCAATAGTCCTGAAGTGATCTATCTTTGAATTCTTTGTGCCAATTAATACATGACAAGCATTGTTCCATTTCAATTACATGAGCTCTCTCATACAAGTAAATGAAAACTGGTTCAGAATCAATTTCCCATAAACATTTCAAATTAAAAGTAATTATGTTATGATCATTATTACTGAGTGGTGCTTCAACCAAAATATTATTGGCTTTGCCTCGTGCTTCAACCCACCCCAGGAGAGACATTATATGATAACACACATCTTGTCGTGCCTTATTGCTTAATTATTGTACATACTGGCCTAGATATTTTTAATTTTATTTTATTTTTATTTTAGTCTTTGGTAACCAGGTAAGGCCCACTAGGCACAAGTGCTTGTTTTCAGGGGCGACCTGGGAGCACTGGGCTGTTAAGTGACTTGCTCAGAGTCACACAGTATGCAAGTGGAGGTTGTGAGAATCAAACTCAGTCTGGTCTGCTGGATGTATCAAGTCGTTCACACCTCATTCCTCTAACCTCTAGGCTATACTGTCAGCCCAAAATATTCAAATATTCAAAAATATTCAAAGGGATTGTGCCTGGCACAACCGAGTTGCACCTGCAATGTGCCCTTGTGTGATACTCAAAAGAGGGGGACTTGTGCAGTACAAATCTCAATGTGCTGGGGCGCATTGGTAATGTATGCTGTGTGTCTGAAGGGGGCGTGCCCATACATATGTAGCATATCCCGATATTCAGCCCAGGATGTGTGGCGCATCTGCTGGCACAACCCCTAGATGTGCTGCATACTGGGGCACAAAGTTGAGCCAAAAAAAATGGCTCAAATGCTGTCCACCCCACAGGTGGGCTGCAGTATTGCAGGATGCAACACAGCAGCCACCAGCCATGGGTGGCCACCTGCCCACCCAGATCACCATCCACAAGCACCCATATGGTCCCTGGTAGTGTAGTGGTATCCCCCTCCCTCCTGTTAGCCTGATCATGAGTAAAATGATGTAAATATAATCCCTGGTTGTCCAGTGGTAACCCCTCCCTGCCCATAGCTGTGATCGCCAGTCAGTAAAATTACTTAAATACAATCCCTGGTAGTCTAGTGGCCCCCCACCCACCCAGAACCCTGATCACGGGTAACACCACAGCTCATAATCCCTAGTGGTCCAGTGGCACCCACCCTCTCATCTGCACAGGACCCCCTGCCCACCCAGCTCCCCCATCATTGGTGGGTGGCTGCAACTTGCCTGCATACCGCCCAGCCACCCACCAAATTACAGCTTACAGTATGGTCTGTAAGCTGTGGACCCAATGGGCTTCAAGGCATACTGTATGGGACAGTCACAAATCTGTGAATGGACCTCATTCTGAATTGTGACTTGTCCCAAACAGTATGCTCTGCAAGCCCATACTGTAAGCTGTTATTTGCGGGTGGCTGAGCGGTGTCTCGAGGCGGGTTACAGCCACCCACCGATGATAGGTGGGAGCTGGATGGGAAGGGGTCCTGTGTGGGTGGGAGGGTTGGGGGTGCCACTGGACCACCAGGAATTATGAGCTGTAGGTCTTACCCAAGATCAGGGTTCCGAGGAGGGGTGGGGGGCCACTAGACTACCAGGGATTGTATTTAAGTCATTTTACTGGTGATCATGGCTACGAGCAGGGACAGCGGTACCACTGGACTACCAGGGATTAAATTTACATTATTTTACCTGTGATCGGGGTTATGGGAGGGAAGGGGGTTACCACTTGACTACCAGGGATGGGTGTTCTATCATTTTACTGGCAATCAAGGTTATGGGGCAGGGGTGCCCCAGGACCCCCTCTGTCTGTACCACATGCAGTGTAGGGTGCAAGGTGCATTTTACCAAGCTGTCCTGCTCAACTCAAGCAAATGGGGCCATAATGACTTGCAAATGGCCCCATTTGTGTCTTGCATACATTATGGCACCATTTGCATGCCCAGGTCTGAATATCTCAGGAAATGCACCCAGCACAACTACAGTAGTGCTGGAGCATTCCCAGTCCTCCGTGTCTGGGGACTACACCGGCGCATTGTATATGCGCCATGCGCATCTGTTATATTCAAAGGTGATGCACCATGGCACATCACCTTTGAATATCCCCCTGTCTGGCCCCAAGTGCATCATGGTTGTGCGGCACCTCCACTTGCGCCATTGCCTGGCACAGTCTGAATATCTGGGCCAGAGTGTATTATTGTATCACTGTGCTTCTACATGTTTGTATTAATCCCTTGCCCTTCCCCCAGAATGCATCTGGAAATGAGCTTCATGGCTCAGTATGCCTTTCCTGGTAAATCTCTTTTAAATAAATAAATATGACCTGGGTAAGGAGACACGGGAAGGTGACAGATTATAACTATGACTCATGGCAAAAAGACAAGGGAAGGTGATATAATGTAACTATGACCTGGAGAAGGGAACAGTGGAAGACGATGCAATACAACTATGATCCGAGGAAGGGGATACAGGAAGGTAATAGAATGGAACTATGACCTGGGAAGGCGACAAGAGAATGTGATACAATGCAACTAGTGCAAACAAATCAATACTGAAGTTCAAATAATGTCATCAGAAAGGTACAAAATGCAAAAAGCAGTAAATTACAGTATCAATTTGGCAGCAAAGTTGTACTACTATTGAAAGAACCGTGGTGAGTGAAAGGTGGAGGGCCAAGGTTGACACACCCATTACAGTAAGAGATGCTGGATTTATCATTTCAATACATAGCATCAAATGAACTAAATGACATCTTAGATGTTACACCTTGCCTGACGTAAACAGATAATAGATTATCTTTTTTTTATACTTAGTTTATTATCTTTCATTCGTCAGCATTTGTTACATCATTTTCATGAATCACATGTTCTTTGAGGTAAAAAAACCCTAGCACTGACAACATTGCAGATATATTACAGCACTTCTGGTTCATAGTAGTCAACTTTACTACAATCTAACTAGAACAGTAACAGTAGGTGCTACTGTCTGGGATGTGTTCCGTCCTTTCACTATCTATAACTAGTTGACTGGCATCCAGAGAATACCCATAATAGGAGTCTATCGGGGGACATTCTCTATCTCCGGTGTAAAAGATAAGTATCTCTTTAGTACAGTTCAGGCATCTCACTCTTAACCACTGTCATGGAGTAACCATCTGGTCCATTTCTGTTGATATATCTGTGGCTTTTGCTTAAGATTGATTGTTAACCTTTCGATCATATGTATGGATTCAACCATATCCTTACATTCCCCTACCCCCGGGGCCCTCGGCTGCAACCAATTCTTTGTAATAAGTTTTAGGGCTGCCGCAACCAGGATCTTCCACAGGTATCTGGCATCCTTATTTTTAACTTCCCTTGGGATTAGTCCCAAAACCAAGTGTTCAGGTCCTAACTGCATCTCAATTGCAAATATCTGTTCTAGATGTTTTGTAACCTCCCTCTAATAAACAGTGACATCTGGACATGACCAAAAGACATGTGTCTGTGAGGCATGTTGTTCTCTACAAGCCCTCCATAACACCCAGCCATGGCCCCTCCCTTCACATGAACCATCTGTGTTGGTACTAAGAAATATCTGGTTCTCAACTTCTAACAGAAGTCCCTCCACACCAAAGAACTAGAAGTTGACCATGTACTTCTCCACATCAGAGGCCAGTGTTTATCTGTTATGTGAATTACTAAGTCCTGTTCCCATTTTTTTCTTTATGTGTGGGACGCCATTACCATCTCTGCCACATAATTATTATACAGCAATCAAATGGCGGTCAGCCCCCTTGCCCCCACACTGTTTGAAATAACCCTCTCTCTTCAACACCGGCTCCTCCAGCATTATCTTGTTAATTTGTATAATCAAATAGTCTCTCAATTGGTAATATCTGATTTTATCTGTTCTGTACATATTTTTTGGATTGCTTCAAAGGAGAGTAGGGTATTCCCCGACATTATTTGATAAGGCGTGCACAGACCCCTTTTAGCTTGTTTCTGATACCACTTATCAAGCATTGCTGGTGTAAACTGACAGTCATATGCCCACCATCTATACCTCCACTGATTCCCAAATGTGGCCCCCTGCTTATTCCCCTCCTCCATCCTTCCAACACTGCCCTTGCACCTGAGAGACCGAATGTTTCCCCTGTGCCCAGAGGCCCAAACATCACCGACCGCAAAGGGGGGATCCCTTTGTTTCCAAAGATCTATTCACTTCCAATGGGTGTCGTATCCCAGATTGCCCCAAAGTAGTGCAACCCTCATCTGGGCTGCCACCCAGTAGCCCTGCAAGCATGGGAACACAAGGCCCCCCTCTTCCTTAGGAAGATAAAGCAAGGATCTTCTTAATCTATGTTTTTTACCCTTCCATAAATAGGAGAAAAACATACCCTGCCAAGTCTCCAGATCTGCCAGATCCGCCGGAGTTAACAGACATGGGACACATTGAAATAAGTAGAGAAGGCATGGTAATGCATTCATCTTGAGGGCCTGAGCCCTAGCACTAAGTGAGATGGGTAGAAGGGACCATCTTTGAAAGTCACTTTTAAACTGCGCTATTATAGGAGGATAGTTCAGTTCTTTCAATTGTGTATTGTTCCTACCCAACTTTACCCCTAAATATTTTATCTCTCTCTGATCCCATAACATGGGGTACTTACTTTTAAGCTCCTCAGCTGGGGTAAAATTGAAACAGAGAATTTCTGTTTTATTATTATTATTCAGTTTATAGTCGGAAACCCCGAAAACTTATCCAGCCATCTGAATACTGCTGGCAAAGACTTCACGGGGTCTGTCACATACAAAAGAACATCATCAGCATACAGAGCCAGTTTGTGGGTTTGTCCCCCCTATATTAATCCCCTTTATCTCTGGGCACTGACAAGATAATAGATTATCTTGCTGCCTCCCTTTTCTGTTTACAGTTTCCTGCTACCATGTGTCCCATCAAAATGTCTTCTTCATTGAAAATAAAATCCAGGAATGTGGTAGGATAGTAGGATACAATTAGTTTCATTGTTCGTTCGACTTACGACAACTATGAATGAGACAAAAGGTATACAGTACTTCATATCAAACACAGGACAAAAAAGATTCTGAATGGATCTATAAAGGGCATTCAGATCAAAGATTCAATGTATTTAGAATATATGTATGACTGCCAAACAGTCAGATGGTTTTTAAGATAGCGTAGTAATTTAGAGGTGATAGTCACTAATTTGGGGATTCACTAATTGTTTTGCACTTTCCATTTGTTATAGCAGCTTCTTGTGTTCCCTGCATTTTGATGATGTTATGAAAACATGTCATGTGTAAGTAGCATTTAAGCTAATAAAAACATTAAAACAATACAAATGTGTATATAAACTTTACCCATACTGTGCCTTTAAGAAAGTCTTACATAGGCAACAGGGGAGGGACAGGCTTCACCCTCTGAGGAAGGGCAGGGTGCCTCACAATGTTGAAGAGTCAGTGGTGAACAAGCATCTGGGGGTCCTTGTTAGTCTGAGACAAGCTCAAACCTCAGGTTCTTGGATCATGATGAACTATTCAAAGAACACAACAACAAGCAGACTTGTAGAATGAAATAAAAGCAGTTTATTACAAATACTCATGCCATACAAGTGAAGCAAAGCAGTCACAAGGGAGTCAGTTTCCCCAACCCTCAGGTATTTAGTCTTTTTCTCGAGAGGCTGGCCTTACAAACAGCTATTATACTACAGATAACAGTTACAATTCTAGATATGGTAAATGGGCCCTATTAGCAAAGAAACAATAATAATGTGGCTCTCTCGTGCATTATGAAAATGTAAAGTCAGTAGAAAATCAGAACAAAGAAAATACAGTGTCAGCTATAAACTAAGAACAATAAAAAGTGCAGAATAAACAGAAATACATGTGGAATGATACTTTGGTGTGACAGAATGTAAAAGGCACACACAATATAAGTAAATGCATAAAAGAAAAATATATGTATAACAGGCATAATGAGATATAATGAAATATAAGCAAAACTAATATATATATGATATGATATTGTGTATAACAATAGCAAGCACAGTCCCTAGCATCCATGCTTGTATGGTGGGTACCTATTTCTACATGTTAGTGCAATACAGCAATATAACAACAATAATGATGATGTCATTGGTGTGAGCATGTGTATCAGTAGTGGGTGTGGGACCCATGCATAACAGTTCCCTCCTTGTTGCCTCAGAAAAGGCAACACAATCATAGGGAAGTGGTTGGAGTTGTTTACAAACCCAAGGCACAGGCATTATAAAGGAATTTACACAGCTCACGATGTTGTTTAAGAGTACACCACAGACGCAAAGTGTTAGTATCTGAAAAATGATCAAAAAAGCTTGAATAATCACAAAAACTTTAAACATTAATTCAACTATAGGATGATCCCAAATATCACCTAAATCATCTTGAATGAGTTCATTAAGGCTATCAGTTGATTTGGTAATGTTGTTACTAATGTAACTAAGATGAGTATCCTTCCTATCTAAATGGGATTTGAGAGACAAGTTAAGTAGGTCAATGTGAACATTGAATACTGGTAAATACTGGGACAATGCATCTAGATAGTCAGAGTCAGTGTTAATGGTATCAAATTCTGGGGTGGGAAAAGGAGTAATAACAGTATGCCCAATAACAGTTGTCTGGTGTGGAATAAAACAAAAGTTAGGCTATTGAACCTTGCAAACATTCGCACCATATGTAAATTTATCATAATTGGTTACTACACAATTCTTCCCATCAGAAGCATATGTAACTTTAACTTCTGGTACGTTCCATTTACATAGTTGCACAGGGCAGATCACAGTATGGTTGACAAGTTGTGCAGCGAAGTGATGTACCTCTTCAAGGTAGCTTCAAATTGCAGCAGAAGAACTTTTAGGTTTATTAATTCCAGGACTGGCTAATGAATAGCCAGGTTTATCAGCTCCATTAACAGTTCCATTGGAAAAAATGTCCAAATCCAAAGCAAATGACCAATCAAGACTGTCTGGGGAATAACCACATATGGGTTTGATGATATTGAAAATGTCACAACTGCAGAGGTAATGGTAACCTTTCCATGAACAGCAGTCAGTATGAGGGGCTACCCATGCATCCAGGGCAGCATAAAAAACCAACAAAGGAGGAAGTTCAAGTCTCTCACAATAAATGTCCTCATCAAGATGTCCAATGGATCGAATGGAAGCCAAACGATCAAAAATTGCAGTCACTGGATCAAATTGTGGCAAAGAGACTGTAAATGTCACAAACATGGCCTCTCTGATGGTGCATGAATGTGTGATGTAGCAAGGAGCAGAGTTGGGATGTACAATAACATTTCCTAGATTTCTGGCAGTAGACAGAGGAACAGTAGCAGAACGAGACATACACATGGTAATGCATGCAGTAGAGCTACAGTGTGAACAGTACCACCTAGCCATATGTCTATCATGTATTAGATCAGGAACATGTCCTGATTCCAGATCCTGGAAGAGACTACTTACAGTTGTAAGTACATAAGAGCCTTAGGCAGTGCATACAACTTCCCTGGCTAAATAATGCTTGTCTTCTTCTCTATTATTTTGCTCAATTATGTGGTTGATTTTTTCCTTATGGTCTCAAATTCCTTGCTATCTCCTGCATGTTATACACAGTGAAACACTTCCCTTACTGAGGTTAACTACCCCATGTAAAAGGGGAGGTAAAATAAAGGAATAATGCATGACAGGGTGTGTGTCGTGCTGGGATAACGTCACGCCTCGGGTGATTAGGCGCGAGGCCGCAGGCCGAGTGCGACTAATCACCCCAGAAGTGACGTTATCCCAGCATGACACTCACCCTGGAGTGCATTATTCCTATTATACAATGGCTCATTGTTATACAGAATAAAAAAAATAATTTTAAAGATGTTTTTGTGTGGAAAAATATTTTTGTTTTTTAAGAGAAGATGAAACAATCAATGGAAGGATCCATAAAACAATCAATGGAAGGATCCATAAAATGCTCATCTGCAGGTTCACAGTGAGGCTGAGACTAGACCTGTGATGTTATGCTGGATAACATCACACCCGTGATGTTATGCTGGGATGACATCACGGGTCCAGCCCAAGACTGACCAATCAGAGTCCAAAATTTTTTCTTGCCATTGTATAATATAATATTTCACACTATCTTGAAACTTTGTTATGTGGGATTTAATGCTAGCTATACCAGCCCTATTCCAAATAGACATACCAGACCCAAAAAAGGCCTGTAATGGTGCCTGCTGCACCAGTTACAGCAGCAGCTACTTGATGCTTAGAGTGTTTAGCTTTTTCAGATTGCTTAGAAGGATAAGGTCATGGACTAATGACCCGTCTATGTTCAGTACTGTGGACAGCAGTATAACGGTAACTGGTGCGTGTCTGGTATGCAGCAATAATGTCTGTTAGTATCATTCGCTAGAACTTGGAAATGTTAGTCCTGGAACGCAGACCAAACTTGTCCATGTCCCAATAAGTAAGGTTTAGAACAACAGAGACATGCATCAATTGCACATTATTTATTAAAGCACCTGGAAGGGAAGTGGCAATCAAACCACTGTGAGGACCAGGTTCCTGTTTAGGTCATTCAGTAAGTTCTTGTTCAGTGTAAGGCAAAATATTGAGAAACAGAGTAGAAGTGGCCTTATAATTCTGGGAAAAGAACTGCCTAATAGATTTATCTCTATAATTTTCACAGAAATTTGGATCATCCAAAACTGTGAGGTTGTACAGACCAGAATGTGTGGTGCGTGTGTCTGATGGATGGATAGGGTGCCATTAGGGGCAAGCTTGGTGTTAGGCCATCCTTGGAAATTGCCTTTAGCAAGGTGGGCCACTGGCAGTGGTTTTTCATCATGATCTGTCTGCCACTCACTCAATTTGAAGGCTTGATTGATCCACTGTGATGACCATAGCATTCAGTATGGCTTATTTTCCCTCCTGAACAGTGACCACCTGCTTTGGAACATTTATTTGGATTCTGTGAGCTCCTCCTAGATTGGGTGCTGGAGCAATGTAATTTGCCTCAGCATGGTGTTGTAGGAGTAGGAGTAGTCACCTTAAACTTTGATTGGTTTGGGCTTGTAAAAGGATCATAGGTAAGGCTCCTAGGAGGAGGAGGATTAGATGCAAAGCAATCATCTTGCTCTTGTACCTAAAAGAGAAAAGAAGAGAAAAAACATGGTCAGTTTGGTACTATTCTGCCCAATCGGGTAAGGAAAAGTAATATTTAGTCTCCTTTGTACTGCTTCTTCTGATTGGCATGTAGCCACTTATGAGTGAGTTTCTTGTTTTGTGGTAGTCTAACTTGGTCGACTGATGGACTGAACTTGTTCACAATAGGATAGAGTTCTTCCCATTTGTTTTCAAAAGGATGAGTAGGATGAGCAAACCTTAGAACTATTACATGATCTCCAATCTGACAATCTACATCACGTAGTTTTCTCAAATTGTATCTTAGCCTGCTGTTGAACTTTGCCCAGGCATTGTGCAGCAAACAGGTGTACTTGAAGTATGTCTTTTTTCAGTTTCTCTACATAGTTGTCTACTGACACTCTGTCAGCAGTTGGAGCACACAAGTCCAGAAGTAAATGTTCTGGTAATCTCATAGACCTCCCGGTCATGACCTAAAATGGATACATTGTGTACTTATTGAGGGTGTAGCCCTTATTGCCATAAGGAGCAAAGACAACAAGGAGTCCCAGTCCTTGGGGTTTTCCTCAAATAATTTGGATAACATGAGCGTAATCTGTCTGTTCATTCTTTCCACCTGCCCTGATGATTGGGGGTGGTATGGAATGTGAAACTTCTGATCGATCCCTAACATAGTCAGTTTCCTTCATCAGGTCAGCTGTGAAGCTGGATCCCTGTTCAGAGTCTACCTTCAGAGGGAGACCCCACCTGGTGAACAGGTATTCCACCAGGACTCTTGCAATAACTTTTGCAGTTATTCTTTGTAGGAAATGCCTTGACCCATTTGAAGAACAGGTCAGTGACCACCAGAGCGTACTTGCTTATGGTGGTGGTTGGCAGTGGACCAAAGTAATCAATTTGGATGGAGTTCCAGGGGCCTGAGTGCCTCTGTGGTGACAGTTTGGCATTTTTCTTGACCAAAGTAGGGTTGTTCTGTGCGCAGATCAGACAATTGTTGATGTAATGTTCTACATATTTTTTCGTAGTCAGCCACCATCCAAATGTCATCAGTCTGTCCAGAGTCTTTTTCACTCCTTGGTGACCTCCAGTTGGAGTGTCATGTACTTGATGGGTAAAGTCTATCCTCATATGTTCAGGTACTCCCCACAATTTCTTGGTATTCTTGGGGCCGTGATACCATATAAGTAGGTTAATAGCTAAATAGGTGAAGGTCTTCTTTCACCTTTATGTAGGACTGTCTGCTGGAAGTTCTTTCTCAGTTTCTTTGTCAAGGAATCTGAACACTGCCCTCAGATGAGGGTCCTGTTTTAGTACAGATGCTAGCTCTAAAGGCACAAAAGGACTTGGTTTCTTTTTCACAGCAGCAGCAAATACAGTAGCAAGGGCATTGGGATTCTTCATTTCTCATTTCTCCCCTCCTTGAGCACTGGCTTTCACAAGACAGTTGATGTGGTCATTGAAAGAATGGTAAGGCTCACTCTTAGAGTGTACTCGAACCTTGAGAATGTAAAGTTTGTATTTGAACTGTTGTACCAATGTTGTAATATACACAAACAAGTCTCTGTATTTTACTGGTGTACCATAAGAAGATGCAAACTTTGTTTTCTCCCAAAAAGGTAAAAATTCAGTCAGGGAGGAACAGACTCAATTGGAGTCTGTAAAAATGATTGTTTCTGTCATGCCTTCCTTCAACAGTTCCAGAGCAATGCGAATTTTGTCACTACTCAATTCCCAGTCCTGCTACCTGATTTCCAGAGGCATATGAGGCTGAGCCATCAGTGAAAACATGACACAGGGTAAGGTCATCAAGCACTTACTGTGGTGCAGGAAGGAATGGTCCTGGTTCAGGTAGGTCAGGAGGCTGGAGTAAACAATTGCGTGAGACCCCTGTTTACAGGAGGCCATGGGCCAACCAAGATGGCACTTTGGCAGGATGTACTGTGATGTCACGATCCTACAAAAGCAGAGACCACTGTGTAAGTCTGGTATTGGAGACAGAGCCATCTTTAACCTGTCTGACAGAAGAAAATTAGTGGGTGTATTTCATTTTCATTTAATTTCATTTATTTGTTAACCAGGTTAAGGCAACTGGGCCGAAGCCCTTTTTCAGGTCCAACCCGGACAAACAGAAACATACAATATATAACAATTACATAAATACAAAATAAGCATACACACAACATAACAAAATAACCAACTAGTACAATATAAAAACAAGTACAATTCATCAAAGACAACAAATATTTTTTAAATCTAATTTTAAAAATACTATGTGATTTTAGTACATGCAAGGAAGTGGGGAGTTCATTCCACAATTTGGGGGCTTGATATGAAAATGAGTGAGCACCATATTTATACTTCACAGAATAACCCTCCAACGTAATGCCCTCAGCTGATCTTAATGAAGATCTCGTCACCTGATTCCTGACCAAATCAGAAAGGGGAAAAAAACCATCAGAATAAACAGCCTGATGGACCAAATTACCCAGAGCATACCTAAATCTAAGTTGAGGAGATAACCAGTTCAAAGAAGAGTACAATAATCAATGATGAGTCAAACTTGGCACACCTAATACAAAATGACATATGTTGTTATAAACAACACATAACGTCTGCCTCTCCCTAACATCCTAATTCCACATACAATGAAGAGACATAATCCAAATGAGGCATTAGTACACCCAAAGCAAGTTGCCTCCGAATTTCCAAAGATAGATAAGTTTTAAACTTATAAAGCAACCCTAACTTAGAATGAACTTTATTCTTAACCAACTTCACTTGAGAAGCAAAAGTTAATGATGGATCCAATAATACACCTAAGTATTTAAATTCAGGCACTTGGCCATACAGAGAAACAGTAGAGGGGGCACAAAATAAGACATGATAGGAGTGGTGCAGTGCAATGGCTGTGGGGCGGCAGTGTTCCGGGAGACATTCTGGAGGCTGCGATACTGCCCTATTTGCAGACACCTCTCTGGTCTGAGAGAGGAGGTTGCCTGTCTCCAGGCTGACCTGGCTAGGATTCATGAAACCTCCTCCCCCACCCAGGGACCACCACGGCCAATGCCACTACCTCAGAGGTTGCCAAGAAAGAGAAGAGGCTGGACCAGTGTGGGCTCAGGGAGGGAGAGGGTGGTGGAACAGAGTTGCATCCCTTCAGCTGTACCTCTCCACAATTCATTCACTCTTCTGGTGGATAGTGGTTCCTCTATGGAGGCACCTGCAGTGGAGACCAAGGAGGATGCTGTGAACCTTCACAAAGGAGACCCACAGGAGGGTGGCATGGGACCCCACAAGGGAAGGAAACAACTCCTGGTGGGGGACTCAATCATTAGGGGGGTAGAAATGGGGGAGGAAAGGGAGAGGGAGGTAAGGTGCCTTCCTGGCGCCACGGCTTGGAGGGACAGGAAGCGAATCCTCAGGATCATGGGAGGAGCTGCATGAGGGAGGGAGCTGGATGTCATTGTCCACCTGGGGACAAATGACCTGACTAGGAATAGGATCAGAGCAGTGCAAGAGGAGTTTGAAGAGTTGGGGAGGGGCCTTAGACAAGTAGCGCATACGGTAACCTTCTCGGAGGTGCTGCCTGTCTATGGCAAGGGTGATGCTAGGGCACTCCTCACCAGGGAATTCAATGTGTGGTTGAAAAACTGGTGTGGAGCTCAGGGTTTTGGCTTCATTGGGGACTGGGGAGCTACCTGGAGGGATGCAGACCTATACTGGTGCGATGGTCTGCATCTGTCCAGGGGGGAACCAGGATCCTAGGTGAGAGGTTTAAATGCTTCATTGGCAAGCATTTAAACTAGCCAAGGGAGACACTGAAAAGGAGCAGGGAAATCCCAGCCTCCCCCCAAAAACATGGTAATTAGTGAGGTAAACACCAAGGTAGAGAAGTTATTAGGAGCAGAACAGAGGTAAAATGTAAAAAGGCAAAGGCGTAAGGACAGGAATGGGGCTAAACGGGTAAGGCTATCAAAAAGTGGAGGATAATGAGTACCAATGTCCATAGTCTGTGTAACAAGCTCCCTGAACTAGTGGCCTTGATGGAAGAGGGTTGCCTGAATATTGTGGCAGTCACAGAAACATGGTACACAGAGAACCATGACTGGGATGTCAACATACCAGGATACACAATCTACAGGAGGGACAGGGAGGGTAAAAGAGGAGGAGGAGGAGTGTCTCTCTATGTAAAAGAAGGGATCAAAGCAACAGAACTAAACAGTAAACAGGGATCAGATGAGGCACTCTGGGTCACCCTGGAGACAGAAAATGGCACCACAATCTGCATGGGGGTTGTATACAGACCCCCCATCTCAGGGGGAGGGAATGGACAAGGAAATGATAGAAGGCTTCTTTAGAATGGCAGAAAAAGGGGAGATATTGTTGATGGGGGACCTGAATATGCCAGATGTTAACTGGAGCACCTTTGCTGCAGGCACATCCAAGAGCAGGGCCATTCTTGATGCCCTACAGGGGGCATGCCTCAGACAGCTAGTATTGGAACCCACTCAGGAGGGAGCAATCTTAGACCTGATACTCTCAAATGGGGATGGAGAAAGAATCTCAGATTTAGAAGTGGGTAGCCATCTGGGAACAAGCGACCACCAAACAGTATGGTTCATGATAAACACAGTCATACAATCAAGCCATACAAAAGCAAGAGTATTGGACTTTAGGAAGGCTGACTTTGGGAAAATGAGAGAGTGCCTCAGAAAAGCACTAACAAACAGGGGACGGCTCAGGGGTAATGTGAGAAAGTATTTTTTCACAGAGAGGGTTGTGGATGCATGGAACAGCCTCCCTGAGGAGGTCGTGGAGTCAAGAACAGTGGAAGAATTCAAGAATGCATGGGACAGACATAAGGCAGTCCTAGTGGGGGGTAGGAGGAAGTAAGCTGTTGGTTAACCAGGATCTGCAGCTTTATCTGTTAGGTAGGAAAATGGGCAGACTAGGTGGGCCAAGTGGTCCTTATCTGCTGTCAAATTCTATGTTTCTATGGCCAATTAAATTACCTTGAATATCATGGATAAATAAACTAGGATTGTCCCGCAAATGAACAGAACTACCAAATAACATCACTTCAGTCTTTCGTGAATTCCAAACCATCCACTGGCATAACTTCAAAAAATTAATTTCCAAAATAGAATTTATTCTTTCAACAGACTGATTCTGACAATACAGAATCAGATCATCTGCATATAACAAACATTTACACCCCTAAAATATGGAAGGAACCTGGTTAATAAAAAGAGTAAATAATAAGGGGCCCAAAATGGACCCCTGCAGAATTCCACACACAATAAAACATACATCAGAGGAAACAGATCCAACAGAAACATATTGGGACCGATCCTGCAAAATATCCCCCAACAAAACAACTGCTGAATTGGACAATCCCAAATCCAGTAACTTCTGACAAAGTAAAAAATGATCAATTAAATCAAATGCCCTGGACAGGTCCATGAACACCGCTCCCGTTAACAGACCACCATTGCAGCCCTGAAGAACGGTGTCCGTGAACCTGACCAGGGCTGTACCTGTACCACGACCATGGCGAAACCTATGCTGCTCATCACATAGGACTCTGCCAACCTCCAAAATATCATTAAGCTGATTAACCAACAGGTTTTCAAAAATTTTACTCAAAGGATTTAGTATCGAAATAGGATGATAATCCTTGGCGCTGGCCGCATGAGCCTTTTTGGGAACAGGCATAACATGTGCCTGCCTCCAAGAAAGAGGAAATCCATTAGTAGAAATACACAAATTAAATATCTTACAAAGAGGATCCACTATGTAGGGAGCAATGAGTTTAACAAATCTAGCATCAAGCCCTATCCCACAATCACCAAAGGTGTCTGGTAAAGAATTTTACAATTTTAACACTTCAAAAGAAGTTACCCAGTGAAACAAAAACCTAGAAGTACTACTATTACCCATCTGTACAATAAGGCCACTAGTAGAACACTCAGTTTTATCAGTATTCTGCTTCATATCAGAAAACCCAGAAATTAGACCAGAAACATCAGAAAAACACTGATTCAGGATATTTGCCATTGCAAATGGATCCATAACAGTTTGTTGAAGATGTTGAAGTGCAGTAATGGTTGATCTAGATCTAGAAAACAGTAAATGGTCCACAGTATCCCAAAACTTTCTAGGACCATGCGAAGCATCCTCCAATCTAGACCTAAAAAAATCAACCTTCGCCTGTTTTACCTTACTACATAGTAAATTCCTAGCTGGCCTGTAAACCAATAGGTCATCCAAGGAAGAAGATCGTTTATAAGTAAGCCGAGCAAATTTCTTTTGTTTGATGTACTGTTTTAAATCTGTGGAAAACCAGGGGTATAATACACCACTCATACATATTGACCGTAATAGAAATACTTTGTTTTGAACAATCAAAAGTTGCTGACATAAGAAATCAAAAGCACAATTTGGATCAGGTATGGAATCCATAAAAGCCCAATCCAGACTCAATAACTCATTTAATAAAACATCAGGATGATATTTTTTAAAATTACGAGTTCGGCAAACCCTAGGCGGAATCTTATCATGCTCAAAGTTCAAAACACTAAAAGTGACCTAGTGGTCACTAACTGAATCCCCTAATACTCCAACACAAGAGACAATGTTCAAATTATTTGTAACAGCCCAATCCAAAAGTGTGTGTTTCATAGAATCAGCATTCAACCTGGTTGGATCAACCAAAAGTTGAGACAAATTATAAGATCCCAATAAACATCCGATAGCCCTGTCAGCTTTTAGCCAATTCAAATTAATATCACCCATCATAATAAAATCATACTTAGCTAATAATGGGGCAACCTTAACAAAACATTCTTGTAACCCAGACAAACCAGCTTTAGGTGGATTGTACAGTACTCCCACTAAAATGTGTTTAGCCCAACCCAACACCACATCCAGTAACAGCCAATTACTGGAAACATCGAAAGTAACAATGGATAGTTGAATAGATACCTCTAAATGGTCAAGATAATAAACAGCCACCCCACCCCCCCCTTTTTACCACCTTTACGATCAGTTCTTAACAATCGATAATCAGGTAATAAACATGATCCATCTAATATAGAAGGTTTTAACCAAGATTCAGTAACCACCACCAAAATCAGGTTGATACTGTAATATAAGAAATTCGACATTAGGCAATTTAGGCAATAAACTTCTCGTATTCATATTTATCAATTTAAGTCCGTGCAAATAAAACCAGTCTGGCCTAAATGACCCCATAGAGCCAGACAAACTCTCATGAGGTCCAGGATTACATTCTATATCACCAGGTAACATTAATAATAAACCACCAAATAAACAAGTTTTGCATATACACAAACTAAACAGTATCCATCTTATTACTAAGGGTACAGTAACATTTACAGAGCAGCCAATTACCCAAACTGATCTTTTCTTTATATGTTAACAAACTAATCACATTCATGTCTTGTTTCCCCCAATCAACATATTAGACATTATAAAATCATTAAAACTACCCCTTCACAATCACATTTTTCACTGTTACATAATACAACAAAATCACTACATAACACAAAGCATACACAATACAACAACACTTATATTAATAACAACTGCCATACTAGATCCACACAATAACCAATAAACTACACCTATTCAACACCTTTACTATCCACATCCACAACCCACTTAGATGCCTAGTATCCTGCACCGGTCCTACCGGTCTGACTCCGGTCAGGCTCCAGAAGATGATACACTTTCCCTGCACTTCTTCGCTGCCGCTGAAACGCTGTGCTATTTAACTGCAGTTACCCTGCCTACCCCCGATGCTGTCACCTACAGGAGTAGGTCAGAGGCACTCACACAGCTGATACTACTATCAGCAATTAGGGCAGTAACCATAGCAACGGACACTGAATGGGAGCAACACAATAGCAGCACATGAAATGAAACTCAGAACATCAGCCACAGTTACCAAGAGCCTTACAGAAGAGCGTCTAGCAAAATAGGCTTGTTTCACACAAATATCACACTTTAAAATGTCACAGCAGCAGTAATAAATAACCAACAGTAGAAAGAAACATTTGCCTCACAGCAGAGCATCCAGTTCACAGCTTTCAGCTCCCCTTCAGCACACTTCACGATCCAAACTGTAATTTATTTATTTATTTATTTATACATCGGTTTACAACCTTTGAGCCAGAGGCTCATTTCCAAAGGTACCTCGTCACACAGAGGACAAATACAGAACAACACTTAGTCACAATATTGCGGTTACAGCATACATCTCCATGGTTACAGTTTGGTAGTTACAGGCAGTTATAACTTAGTTACAATTTACGTGCTACAGGAATGGTAATCACAGGTAGTTACAGGTAGATTGAGCCGGGACTGCTAGGGATGAAGAGTTCAGGGCAAAGAGGCGCGGTTTGTGAAAAGTTTGGGTGAGGCGCACTCAGAGAGTTTTGTCAGCCAGTAAAGGAGAGGAGCCACTCAGAGAGCATTGTCAGGGCATGTCGGACTAGATCACCTAGTGGCAGGAACAGCTACGCAGGTTGAAGAGCTGACCCCGAAGTGAGATTTTGAAACGAGAAATTGTGCAGGTGTCAGTGATGGAGGTGGGGAGAACGTTGTACCATGAGGGAGCTCTGGAGCAGAAGGACCTTTGCCCATGGGAGGTCCTAATTATTCCCAGTTAATCACAAGGCTGTTTCAACGGGGAAAGGAGTCAGACCAAATGGAGCCTGCCACACTCGGGTCAGATCCCAGAAGATGATACCCTCTCCCTGCACTTCTCCACTGCCGCTGAAACGCTGCTGCTTTCAGAGAAGCTGTGCTATTTAACTGCAGTTATGACTGGTATGCAGAACAACAGGAGAATAGCCTATGATGTACATAAAATGTTTTACAGCCCAGAAGGTAGCCAGAAGATTCCTTTCACAAAGGTGGTGCTTCTGTTCCACTGGTGATAGCATCTGTGATGCATAGACAATGGGTCTAACATGCCTATTAGACTTTTGAGCCAGAACAGCTGACATGGCTACATCTGACATAGCTGTTTCCAGATGGAAAGGTAGGGACAGATTTGGGTTAACCAAAGCCAGAGCTGCGGCCAGAGATTGTTTCAGATTGGCTACAGCTTCTGTTTGTGCTGGGCCCCATGTCCATGGGACCTCCTTTTTCAGCAACTCATACAGAGGTGCGGCCTTTTGTGTAAAATCACAAATTAAGTCCCTGGAGTAGTTTACCATATTCAGGAAATGTCTGAGTGTTGCCACACTAGTTGGTAGTGGCAAATCTTGCAGTCCTTGAATCTTGTTCAGTGCTGGGCTTCTTCCCTTCTCAGTCGTATGGAGACCTAGAAAAATGACCTCTCTTTGACACAGTTGTACCTTAGAGGGGTTGCTCTTGAGACCTGCCCTCTGCAGAAAGGTCAGTAGTTCGTCAAGGAGAACCAAGTGTTCTATCTTTGTGGCAGTGGTCAGGAACAGATCATCCATGTACTGCAGAAGGCAATCTGGGGTTGAAAAAACCCTGCAATGCATCTTTCATGTATAAGTGGAAGAGGGAGGGACTGTTGTGAAATCCCTGTGGGAGGCAGGTCCACGTGTACTGATGAACCTCAAAAGTGAAGGCAAATTTGTATTGGCTCTCTTGAGCCAGTGGTAAAGACCAAAACCCACTGGAAATATCCAATGCAATGAACCACTTGTGTTCAGGTGTTAACATCCTGAGCACATCTGGTGCTGATACCACAGTTGGGGCACAGCTTGGGGTTACTTGATTAAGCTTCCTATAATCAATTGTGAGCCTCCAAGAGTCATTTGCCTTTTTTCACAGGCCAAATGGAGGAATTTACAGTTGAGACACATGGCCTGATCACACCCTGCTGGAGTAGTGACTGGATAGTCTCTCTCACTAATGGCAGGGATTCTGCAGGAAAAGGGTATTGTAATTGTCTGATAGGATCTGGTCCTGTGACTTCAATGGTTGTCTGTATCCTTCCACAATCATGTTTGTTAGTTGCAAACACATTCTTGTGTTTAGCAAGAATAGGTTGCAGCTCACTGTATGACTCATGGTCCTTGAAGGTGCCTATGACATCATATTCAGTGTCATTGTTGGAGATAGCAACCACCACACATGGGAGTTGGATAGCATGATGGCATGGTACTGTCCTGGAATTTGAATCAGTAGCCTATTGGCTAAATCCACCACACAGCTGTGTCATGCAAGAAAATCAATTCCCAAGATTCTGGGATGATGACGTAATGTCATCAGATCAAAAGTGAACTTCCTGGTGAGGTTCCCCACCACCATGGGAAGGGAGATGGACTGATAGACATGCAAGGTGGTACCATCTACACCTTGGGCTCTGGTCTCCCGGCTGGTAGATCAGAATGATGATCCTGGAGCTTCATTGTGTAGCACTGACATAGCTACCCCAGTATCAAGCAGCATAAGAAGTCGGTGGCCCCCCAACCATGGCCTCTACACAAGGCCTTCCACTTGTATCAACAACCAGGTTGAATACAATGCAGACTGGGGCCTCTAATTGTTATGTTAATGAATTAAGGTCCAGTTCATTCTGATTTTGAAACCTTAGGTCTTCAGTTCTGCTTGGGCCTCTGTCAGTTCCTGAACTGGATACAACCCTGACTGGGTCATCACAGCAGAAATGAAAGGAGAAGGATGTGGAAGCTCTGGAGGATCAGTAGGTACAGTAGCTGGAGTAGCATCTATGTTCCCTCCCCCAATGTGGCCTGTGATGTTGAAGCTATCGCAGTCACAGCACATCCTGGAACAGTACTGGTAGCAGACCTTACCTGGTCCAGCATTTTTCTGAGGTTGACATTCTCCTCAGCAATCTGTTGGTATGGTGGCCCAGTCTGGTAATACTGGCTGCCTTGTTAGTTACCATTCTGATTGGCATTAGGATTTTTATTCCCATTGCCCTGTCGATTTTTATTCTGTTTATAATATTTGTGATTGCCCTGATTATTCTTGTTGTTGTCATAGGATGTGGCCTGGCTGTCCTGTGCCCCCCCTCCACTGCATAGTGGGTCTCACTTTCAGATGGCTGCAGGATGGCAGCAACCTTGTTTCTGGAACCAGAGGAGAGAGCGCAGATGTAAACCTGGTAGGACCTCTCTGTCACTTGCAAAATCTTTGAGTCAGGATAAATAGCATGCTCAACCTATTCTCGCATGGCAGGGAACATATTGTGTATGAACAGATCCTTGTACGCTACTTGATCCATATCATATTGCTCTTTGGCTATTGACTTACCGGTATGGTAGGCCATTCAAAGATGCTGATGGTAGTTTTTGGGTGATTCCTTCGCACCCTGTTTAACATATGTCAAGCATATGCCTACTACCCCTGGGGAGTGTGCAACCATCAGTTATGAACAAACGTCATCAAAATCTGATGAATTCCATTTTCTAACATGCTCTTGGAGTTTTGTTCAAAGGCCAGGGACAATTGTCAAACATAGTAGCTGGACATGACCTGCCTTGGGAAGGCTGAGCATCTTACAGTGGGAATGGACCTTCTCAAGATGACAGCTCAAGTTGTCATGTAACATCATTTGACCTAAGCTATCAGCAATCTGCTGGGCTGAATGTGCAGCCTGCAAGGAGTTTTCCTGCACAATTGGTGCCTGTAGGGCTTGTAAAGAGCTTTGGAAACCCTCGATTGCAGCCTCTGCTGCAGCATCTGCCACTGCTTTTACAACACTCTGCTGCTGACTTGCTTGTTTCAGCATTTCATCTATTGTCTGTTGGAAGGCTGTTTTCTGGTCCTCTGAAATGTCAGTGTTTGCCAGAGCCTCTTCAATCATTGCAGTAACCTCTGTTCTATCAGTCTTATTTAGAACAGCAACATCAGGAGGGTATGAATGGGATAAACTACCTCCGGAATACCATTGTCAGCCATCTTGGCTGCATCCATGGGTAGCACCATCTTGTGAATGGAATGCCCTCCCAATGTAATGATGTGGGCATCTGCCATCTTGTGAATGGCATGGCATTACAATGGTGATGACGTAGGCATCCACCATTTTGTAAGTAGGCAGGGACAGCCGCTAGGTGTGCCTGCTGTACATCATTCAGGGGCTATCCGTCATCAGAGGCTTCACCCCCCAAAGAGGTGATGTCAATGGGCATGTAATGAAAGCCAGTTTTGCCAACTTGGACCTACATTTTATGTGACTAACCTTTGCATTGCTCAGATGCACACCTTTCACAATATCTTTCTGCAACATTCTGTACGCAGCGTTTATTTCAGCATGATCCCTAAGCCATATATCTAATCTCCACTTACCTGATCCAACTCCTGTCTCAACTCCTAATTCTCAAAATGTAAAGCCTCATTAGTCTCAGAGAGCAAATCATTCATATGCAAAATCTGCTTTCTGTCTAGTCTCTACTTATTTCCTCTCTCAAAACATTTGCTGTAGTGTCTAGCCAACTATAGATGTCTGGCTCACTGGCTTGTAATTTCCCAGATTTTCAATATCCCCACTCTTGTGTAGGGTGACCACATTTGGCTCCTTCCAGTCCTTTGGCACCATGCCCTTTGCTAGTGATTCATTAAATATGTCTGCTAAGGGTGCTAACAGGGTCTGCAGGAGGGGAGTATTTTTTAGCAGATAAGGTGCACAAGAACAAAGGGGCATGCAATGAAACTGGAAGGGGGAACATTTAAGAGGGATGTGAGGAATGACTTCTCTGAACAAGGGGCGGATGCCTGGAACAGTCTTCCAATGGAAGTAGTGGGTGCAAAAATAGTGGTGGGCTTCAAGCATGCATGGGATAGGCATAAGGGAATCTTAGTTGGGAAATGGGTGGGAGCAGGAGGTAGCGGGAGGAGATCAGGTAGGCGTTCGTGAAAGTATAAGCAGGCAAAAAAGGGGTAGACTATGTGGGCCAACAAATTCTCTGTTTCTATGGCTTGTCTCCCTCAGCGTACTTGAGTGCATCCTGTCTACTCATGACCCTGTGACTTGTTTACCTTTAGGTCTCATAGACCCTTTAGTACTCTCCCTACAGATATATGTCCCATCTGTAACTTGTGAGTAGCTGTATTCCCAAAGTTGATCATGCTGTCCAGTAGTAGCACTGTAGCTTCCACCGTAAACACAGTACTAAGGTGCTCATTCAGGTTTGCTTTCCCCTCACCCCACTCCACAGTCTTGCCACCTTTCTTCTTTCTTTCTTTCCATGCTATCTTTTGTCTTTTTTCTTAAATGCATCCTTGTCTTATCATTTTCCTTGACCCCTTCTGCTATCCTTTAGCTTTGTGTTTGCCTTTCCTCTTGCCAATGAGCTGCCCTGCTTTTCTCCAGCCTTTCCTCGTACACCTTTCTATTGGCCTCATTTTGCCCCCCTATTTACACCCTGAAATCTCCTATGGGGAAGTCATGCCAGACTAATCTGACTGATTTCTTTGACTGGGTAACCAGGGAAATAGGTCAGGGGAAGGCAGTGGATGTGGCCTAGCTGGATGCAAGACCTTCGGCACTGTGCCACATTGAAGGCTGATAAAGGAACTGGGCAGCCTAGGAGTGGGATTCAAAATGATGAACTGGGTTAGAAACTTTTTAACATACATAGTGCCAGCGGTCTCTAAACATTTTAGAGCAGGAGCAACAAACAGACCATTGTTGGAGGGGCTGCAGTGAAAAAGGAACACAATTTCACATTTTCTGGGAATGCCCAGGGATTCAACTATTAGAGTTACCCTTGATACCCACCTTTGAGAATTTTGTACTGGGTTTACACCCTAATGGGGCCAGAGCCTCTCACAAGAGGTACCTTTTTCTAACCTTGGTAGTGGGGGTAGGTGAGGTCATCATGCAGCACTGGCTCACAAATGTCTGTCCCCAGAAAGGTCAGTACATTTCTCTCTCTTTCTTTCTTTCTTTCTTTCTTTCTTTCTTTCTTTCTTTCCTTCCTTCCTTCCTTCCTTCCTTCCTTCCTTCCTTCCTTCCTTCCTTCCTTCCTTCCTTCCTTCCTTCCTTCTTTCTTTCTTTCCTTCTTTCTTTTCTTTTCTTTTCTTTTCTTTTCTTCCTTCCTTCCTTCCTTCCATTAGGTGACTGGGCACAGCCCTTTTTCAGTCATGCCTGGCAAGCAATACTGCACAAAACAATCATAATAAGCAATCACCAAACATCACAAACTGATAAAACATATATACAGTTCATCAGACTTACAGGTGCATAAATTATTCTTACAGTAGTGAGCATTCAGTAAATGTTTAATGTGCTTTACATTTTTTGAAGTTTTAATCTAGGCTGACAGACTATTTATTTATTTATTTATTTTTCTTTTGGCAGGACCACCGTCTGCCCTCAGCCCTGGTCACGGCCCCCGGAGACCTCCGCCACCGTCCATCATTGCCAGGGTCCCACGGTCACCCCCGGCTTACCCCCCCGAGGGAGGGGCCACGCCACCACTTCTGGTAGCCAAGGGCTAGTGTCTGGTTGGGGACCCGCAACGACGGTGGCGAACTGAGGTCCTCCGGGAAGGGCTTCATCTCGACGGTGGTCCTTGCCCGCCTCCTTTTTTCCACCATTTTTCGTTGGGGAGGCGGGTACGTGCAATGATGCCAGCGTCCGCCCCACCTCCCGGAACTGCATGCATCGGCCGCTTGCATTCCCTCGGCCTCCGCCAGGGGTCCGCAGTGCACTGACTGCTACCCTCGCCTTCCCCCCGGAGAGGAAGAGCAGTCCATAGGATGCTCTATCCTTCTCCTCCGGCCGGCCCTCCGACGATCCGGGTCTGTTCCCGAACCCGGGTCACTGGCATCGCAAGCGGAAATCCCACCACTGCGCCGACGGGCCGGCCCCTGACAGACTATTTAAAAGTGTGGACCAAACCAAGTAAAGAAATGTTGACTTGTGGCTAATTTTGGCAAGGTTGGACAGAAAAGAAAATCCATTTTGTGTCTAGTGGAATATAAATTATTATGCTGAGTAAATTTCATCGAACGGCAATGGGGTAGGGAGCTATGGTAAACTGTGAAAGCAAAAACTGCTGCTGTACACTCAGGTTGTTGTGCTGCTGGCAGAACATTCATCTTCTTGTACAAAAAACAGTGATGGGTCCTTGTTGGAACCCTCAGTCTGAATCGACAGATGTTATTCACAGTAAGCTGATACTTGTTAATAAACAAGCTACCTTGATTCATATAGAAAACTGCTCCATAATCTAAAGTTGGCAACAGAATTTGTTTAGCTATTGCCATGCATGCCTCATCAGTTAAAGCATTAATAATTCCTGTACAGGAAACCCAACCTCTGGTTTATTTTTTTCCCTGTTTTCTCCAAATGGCCCATAAGGCTTAATGTGGGGTCCAGATGAACACCTAGACATTTGAACGACTGCACCCTAGAGATTTCAACCCCATTTCTGCCTTTGATAGACAGGTCTCCTCCAGCACGGGCCAACCTCTGCGATGTCCCAAACCACATCACATTTGTTTTCTTCTCATTCAATTTCAACTTAAGCATTAACAGTATCTTAAAAATCAAATGCATGGAGACCATCACAGCACTGCTTAGACTGCAGCAAGATAAATTTAACTCTAGGTGGCTTCCTTTCTTTCATTACAGGGAAGAAACAGAAAATATATTGGCTCTGCAACAACTTCTGGCTCAATCAGCAGCTAACATGAGTATAATGTATTCTTCCCAGTTAAATGATTACTGTATTGTAAAAGAGTAGACAAAAGAAAACACAACTGAGCAATTAGGTTTGGTTTGTTTTGCTGTTTTTTTTTTTAATTCATGCATTGTGGCATGTTTTATTTTATATAAATCGAATGGGTCATGCATAGCAGACATCAGTTGGACTAATGGATGGAGGAAATTATGTTGCTGCACTAATAGCACTGGAAACAACAGGCACAAAAGGCACAGCTATGGATATCATGAGGCAGTGCCTACAAAGAAAGGGAGATACTGGTTACTTCTAAGAGTTGTTATGCTCTGTAGACCTTTATACAAGCTATTATACAGTTTAAAGTACAGAATGGACTGTCCTCTTTGCCAGCTCAACACACCTATTGTCTTGTATGATGTAACCCATAAATGTACTTGCAATAAACTTTACAACTTTTGGGAAAAAAAAGAAACTGGTTAATGGATAGGTGACAAAAGTTGGTGGTTAACAGCATTCACTCTAATAATGGGAGAGTGACCAGCGGAGGCGAGGGGCACAGGGCTCAGAACTGGGATTGATCCTCTTCAGCATCTTCAGAACAAAACCAAACAGTTCCTTCAAGACCTGAGAGGGAAGGTACGTCTTTGTGCAGATGACACTAAAATCTGTAACAGGGTGCACAATCAGGAGGGAGTAGAGAGAATGTGTAGGGATCTTGGGAAACTCGAGGAGTCGTCAAGAGCATGGCAGTTGCGGTTCAATGTTAAAAAGTGCAAAATCATGCACCTAGGGCATAGGAACCCAGGAGCTGAGTATAGAATGGGGAGAGGTACTGACAGTCACTAAGCAGGAAAGGGACCATGGGGTTATCATATCTGATAACCTCAAAGTGGCAGAACAGGGTGACAAAGCAGTGGGTAGGGCCCATGGGATTATGGGATGCATAGGGAGCGGTATCTCCAGCAGGAGGTAGGAGGTGGTGTTGCCACTGTATCACTCACTGCTCTGGAGGCCGCACCTCAGAAAAGACATAGACGGGGTGGAGGCAGTACAGATGAGGACAACTGAAATGGTGCAGGGGTTGCACTAAAAGCCCTATGAGGAGTGACTGAGGGATCTCAACATGTACACCCTGGAAGGCAGGAGAGTGAGGTGAAACATGATAGAGACCTACAAGTACCTCACGGGGGTGAACAGTGTGCAGCAGGACAGTCTCTTTCAAATGAGGAAGAGCACCACGACCAGACAGCATGCAATAAAGCTGGGGAAGGGGGAGTTTAACAAGGGTGTGAGAAACTACGACTTTACTGAAAGAGTGGTAGATGCCTGGAACAGACTGCCAGCAGAAGTGGTGGAGGCAGAAATAGTAGGAGACTTCAAGCATGCAAGGGATAGACATAGGGAAACATTAATTAATAGGCAGGGAGGAGAAAGGGGCACCAGAGACCAGTTAGGGTCTGCGGAGGCAGATTAGGCAGGGACCACCTGGGCAGACTGGGTGGGCCAAGTGGCCTTTTTCTGCCAATAAAATCCTGTGTTTTTATGCATACAGACAGACATATATGCACATATATACATATATACCTACACATGTACAAACGTGCAGACTCTTACATACACAAAGACATGTATATATGCAAACATGTATGTGCAGACAGACATACAGACACACCAGCTCATACATACACACAAACACAAACTTGTACATATATACAAACACATATACAGTATAAAACATACATAAACAGAGATATAGAGACAAAAACATGTATATACACAAAGACACATACAAACAAGTACATACACAGTCACATAAATACACACAGACGTACAGATAAATGCACATTAACATTTACAGACACGTACATATATACTTACAAACATATACATACACAGATGTGCATATGTACACAAACATGTATATTCAGGCAGGCACATATATACACAAATATATAATATGTTCGCAGACACACAAACCTATACATAAAGACACGTACATACATGCCCAAAGATACATACATACAGACATATATACACAGAAACATATACATGTACAGACATACAAACATACACAAGCCCATGCATACAGACATATACACACAGACATAAATACACACAGACACATGCACACATACACAGAAGCAAGTATATACCCAGATACACATGTACATATACACTAACATACAAAAACATGTATATACACACAAACAGGCAAAGACCAATACATAAAAATATGCACATACTCAGGCATGTATTTACAGACCCATGCATGCACACATGCACATACAAACACATACACACAGACACCTACATACAAACACACAAATGTACAAACATACACAAAAACACATGCACACACATATAAACATGCACACAAATACATATATACACACACATACACATGGACCTGTGCATGAACACACACACATGACTATACAAAAACACATTCACACAAAAGCATGTGTATAGACAGACACATACAAACAGACATGTGCATACAGACACATACATACACAAACATATGCATTTGCACACACACACATACGTACATGCATACACACACACATCCATACACAGACACATACCCAGACAGGTATATAGATACACATAAATGCATATAGACACTTGTATACATACAGAGACAAACACTTACATACACACATTTACACAAACATGTACATACATACATACCCAGATATGTACCACACACAGACACATACATACAAACACATATATACACACAAAATCATATGCATACATAGACATGTACACAAAACATATGTGCACAGAAATGTACATACAAAAACATGTTTATACACCAAGACACATATAAACAAGTACATACACAGACAAATACATACACATGGGTTTGGGGGCTGGACAGCCATCAGGTTTATTGCTTGATGGCATACCTTCACTACCTGAGACCAGGCACATAACCTGGGTGTTATTTTTGATGTTGGTCTGACACTAAACTGCCTGGTGTCGGCTGTCATCAAATCTTCTTTTTACCATATGAGGAATATCGCCAGGTGAAACACTTGGTTCCTCTTGACGATCTTCCAACATTGGTCCATGCCTTTGTCACTACCTGCCTTGATTATTGAAATTCCCTCTACCTAGGGCTACCAGGGGTTGATATTTACCACTTGCAGCTGGTGCAGAATGCGGTGGCCAGGCTTTCAACTGGGACCTCTAGGTCCAGTCATATGCCTATGCTCCATGAGCTTCACTGACTGCCTGTTCAGTGGCAGATCACCTTTAAAGTTGGCTTGCTAACCTTTAAAGCCCTACATGATCAGGGACGCGGTTACCTGCATGACCTCCTGGTACTCTGCTGCTCCCTCTATCCTCTCTGATCCGCTGATGAGAGACTGCTAGAGATTCCCAGGGTGCGACTGAAGACATCTGGTGCCCATGCTTTTTCTTTTTTGGCTCCAACCCTGTGGAATTCTCTACCTCATCGGCTAAGAGAATGCCTAACTGTCGACAGGTATACAATTGAGCTAAAAATGTATCTATTTACTCTAGCCTTTCCTAATTATGGTTAATTCATTTTTATCATTTCTGTTTTAACCCATATTTATATTTGTCTGTATCTGATTTTATGTACAGCGCCTTGTTTCTGAAAGGCGCTATAAAAATAAAGCTTGATTTGATATATATATATATATATATATATATATATATACACACACACACACACATAAATATAAAGCATATTCCCAGAAACACACAAACACATATGTGAAGACACACACTTACATACCCACAGACATATACGTAAAAAAGTACATATATGTGCAAACCCATGCACACATGCACATCAACATATGTAAGCAATAAGACACAACAGTTTGTGTGTTAGACACTTTAACACACAGCTAGGAGGTGTAGTGAGGCACAAGGCCACCGGCTGAGTGCATCTAGCTGCCTAGCCGTGTGTTAAAGTGTCTAACACACAGACCCTGAAGTGGCTTATTGCACTTATAAAATAGGCATCTACATTATAGATGCATGTGAAAGGCAAAAAAGCAGCATTAAGTAATTAAAAACTTAAATCTTTTTTTTTTAATTTAAATAAAATAGTTCCTCTGCCTTCAGTTTGCTGTCTTTTTTGGGGGGAGTTAAGGACTTTTGACCTGGAAAGGCTGCTGTAGTTGTAGTTTTTACACTTGTGTGCTTGTAATAGTGATACCCCCCTGAATTCCGTTTGGTATGTGGAGGTGGTAGTGAACACGGTGCTTGCTGTTTCCAATGTTTCTATTGATTTCTACATTGTTAGGGCAGCAGGCAACACAACGGAGGACGTGACAGTACAGGGGGCAAATTGGGTGCAGAAATGCAGCTCGGAACCACAGAGGTAAGGATGTGATGAACTTTAGTGTGATAGGAAGAACAGGGAGCAATGGACAGTTTTTGCATAAAAAATGTATTGAGTGAGAGGCACGATGTTCGTTGAAAAGCACTGCGAGCGAGTGGGCTGGTGGGCAGAACCGGAAAAAATCTTGACTTTTTTTCTATTAAAATGTGTTGCAATCAAACAAAGACTGTCATATGTGACTGTGTGCACAGTACGTGGGGGTGAAAATTTGTTAAATGGGAGGAACAGATGGATATAGGTAGCGGCCAGCAGGTTGGTCATTGAGGAGAATTGCAAGCAAGCAAGGGGAAAGGTCGGCATGTTTAGAACAGGTTGGGGCACTCACAATTTTTTTTTTCATTATGCATTGTAACACAGATACTTTTCTGTGCTAAAGTTGGAGTTGGAAATGTCGAAAGACTGAGGGCAAGTGAACAGGAGGTCAGAGGGATTTACTTATTTTGTTAGGCTGGCACCACTGTTGGCAGAAAATAAGATGGCGGCTATCTATTTTCTGAAACTTATTTGTGGACAACATCACCAATCAGTGTGGCCAATCAGATTGCTCAGATTTTGGTGCCCATTTCATAAATACAAACATACACACATACATACATACACAGACGCATGCATACATACACACAAAGTATATACATAGACATAATGCACATACATATATAAACAAACAACACACACACAAACATACAAAGACACATACATACAAATATGCACATACACAGACATGTTCTCACAGACATACACATGCACATATACAAACATGTACACACAGTATTCATGTAAAAGTTCACTAGTAGCGCAGTATACCGCAGTATGGCCCAGTATTCACAATAGCGCAATACATTTTATTCAATGGCTACACCATATACCATGTTACCAGTGAACTTTTGTGTGACTACCACTGTACATACAGGCACACACACACACAAAGATGTACACAAACATATAGATATATATGTACAGACACGTGCATGAACATACAAACATGAATATACCAAGACACGTTCACACAGAAGCATGTACATACACAGAAACATTCATGCAGACATGTACATACAGACACACACACACATACACACACACACATATACACAAACACATACATGCATAGACAAACACGTCCATACACAGACATGTACCCAGACGGGTACATTGATATACATACATATGTACATACAGACACTTGTTTATATACATTCACAAACACATACATACACACATGCTTATATTTGCACAAACATGTACATACACATCCAGACACATACATACACACAGACCTGTACATACACACAAACCTCATACATACACGCAAACACATACAGACACCTACATACACAGACATGTACATACATACACACAAACACATTCATACACACAGGCATACATATACCTACATACACTCGCAAACGTGACATAGATACACAAAACACGTACATACAGACACACGCTTACACACTGACAGGTTTACACACAGGCACACACACACACACATATATATAGATGGGAAATAAGAATCAGGACGATAAAGAATAAAATACAAATCACATTATTGTGGGCTTCATTAAGATGTGCTCAGAGGGCATTAAGGGGATACATCTGCAGTAGTTTCTGCTACATGTGGGAGTGTAAGAAAAAAATATAATTTGGTATCATTATTATAGTTTCAATGTACAGATCTTTGAGTAATTGTAGTGTCATTGTGAGCGCAGTCATATGTTTATCTTGGGTGTTCTCTATGGTATGACTCATAGTCTGGCAATTATGTTTTTAATAGGTTGTATAAACTTTGACTGGTTTACAGCTGGTTGAAATAATCCTTTTTTTAATTCATTCTAGATACTGGCACACACGTGCACAGGCAAAACCATGTGTACAGATACACACAAACACACAGCACAGATACAGTTATATATGGACTGACAGAAACATATAAAAATAGATACCAGAAAATACATGCAGTGCCAACACAGACACAATTAAATACATACATAAACATTAACAATTACATAGGGGCATAGTCACAAGCATGTAATCACTTACTGACTATTTCTGACCAGGAGAGACACACACCGATCTGCAAAAGCTTGTTTCCAGGTGCATCCAGGGTGGTGAGTTACATGAACCTGTTTTATTGACAGGGAGGAGGTTGTCCAGGACATCGGGAACAATCCCAACACAATTTTATTTATGATAAGTGTCATGGGATCTCTAACTTCCACCTAGACAGCCATCAGGGATGGACAGAAGGGACTTCAGGTTAATGTCTCATTCGAAGGATGGCACCTTAACAATACAGCACCCTGCTAGTGCTGCACTACCGTGTCAGCACTGGGTATTAGCCCAAGTTCCTGATGTGTGACTAGAACCTGTAACTTTTTGGCCCAGAGGTGAACATGTAACCTACTGAGCCAGTTAGCAACCTACTGATTCCCATATATACAAGAAACACATTCAAACACACAAAGAAACACATAGCCCCAACCCACAGTTACACATGCACATACACAAAGCCAAACATTACATGTACATAGAACATACACACAAAAACACAGCCAAGACACAGTGACATATGTACATACACAAAAACCAAACACGACGTATTCAGAACATACACACAAAAACCCAGCTTAGATACAGTCACACATGTACATACACAAAAATAAACATGACCTGTACACAGAACATGCACACAAAACAGCACCCAGATACAGTTACACATGTACATACACCGAACATAAACACAAAAACACTGCCCATAGTTACACATTTACATACGCAGAGCACAGTGACATGTACATACACAAAACCAAACGTGACCTGTACACAGAACAAACACACAAAAACACTGCCCAGACACAGTTACACATCTACATACACAGAGCATGCACAGAAAAATACAGCTCAGACACAGTTAAACATGTACATACACAAAAATAAACATGACATGTACACAGAACATACACACTAAAACACAGCCCAGGCATAGTTACATATGCTCATACACAAAAACAAACATGACATGTACACAGAACATACACACAAAAATGCAGCTACACATGTACGTACACACAGAAACACAGCACAGACACAGTTACACATCTACATACACAAAACCAACCATGACATGTACACAGAACATACACAAAACACAGCCCAGGCACACATATATGTACATACACAAACACAGACATAATGTACACAGAACATATACAGAAAACACAGACCAGACACAGTTACATATGTACATACATAAAAACAAACATGACATATACCTACATACATAGAAGTTCTTGTTGGCAGATAAGGACCTCTTGGCCCACCCCGTCTGCCCTATCAGTCTTTACCTACTGTAAGTCCCGATGTCCAAACTGAACTCTGGAGCACCCCCTTCTTGCTTCCAGGATTCTCTTGTATCTGTTCTATTCATTCTTAAATCCCATGACTGTTTTAGCCCCCACCACCTCCTCTGGGAGTCTATTCCAAGCGTCCACCGCCCTCTCTATGAAAAAATACACAGTAACGCTATCTGCACCACAGCACTGGTCTGCACAATAGAAGGCTGACCTGTCTCCAGCAGAGCAATCTCCAGAACCTGCCTGTAATTGCAGAGGCTGTTCAGTAGTTTAAAATCCGCTGTGACTGTGTGAAAACTGATCACTGCTGGGGGGGAGGGCTCGGTGGCAAGCACAAATGAACATGTCAGTTTTTTGGGGGGGGGGTTGACAGCATATAACCCCGTGCTGATTCGGAGCGTGAGCACTGGGCGTAAGTGCCACTCGAGAGGAATTTTAATGTTTTAGAATTCAAGGGTATTGGTTTATTTGGATAGGCTACATTATAGAAGCAAGAGGATTATGGGGATTATCTTCACTGTTGCAGAGCATAAATATTTCTAGTATTTGAAGGACTGCTACTGTTTTTTATTGCAGAGTAGAGATTCCAGAGCCGGGTTAGGGTACTCTGCTGTACCAATAATAAATTGGTGATCATCTCCCTTATTGCTGAAAGCTTGGGGAAACTTAATTGTTAAAGTATATATCAGACTGAGTGCCTTATCAGCAGTCTGGAATCTTTTATAGTTATAGTCTTAACAAGATTGAACTAGTTAGGTGTTAATCAGTGTTCCAGCCTTTCTCATTTTTTTCTGATTTTCAAGGCACCTAATTGGGGCTACAAAAGGTGTGTCACATAAGAGTTTTTGCGACACCATGTGGCACTTCTTGAGTTACATCAGAGAAGGGCTGAAACAGCTATTAACATATATAGTAATTTTGGGAGTAGTCACTTGTATAAATATGGGTCCCAGTGGTATAATATTTGCATTAGTGTTTTTTTTTATTTAACCAGGAGAGACATACTAAGCTGAATGCTTATTTACTGGTGCGACCTGGAAGCACAAGGAAGTTAAGTGACTTGCTCAGGGTCACAGTATGCAAGTGGAGGCTGTGGGATTCAAACCCAGGTCTCCAGGTTTGCAGCTCAGAGCCTTAAACCACTGTGCTATACTGCCTCATCATTCTTTACCTACACAAGCTTCCATTTTAATCATGATAATTTGCCACATCATTGTACAGATATGTTGACACCTATAGAAACTCAAGGGGGAGATATATTTATTGATTCAGGCCTAATGACTTGGGGCCCAATTCAAAGATCGGGTACATTGGTGTAAGCCAAGATGCGCCAAACCCCTTGGCATATCTCATTACTTATGCTATGTGGTACGCCAGCCCGGATTCCAAGAGGTGCCTTGCGCCATGTCAGCTGCGAGCTACAACAACCGCAGGATATGCCACCCACTATGCCGCAGCCCACAGTGACATGGCGCAAGGGCGGGTTATGGCAGCAACTGCACCCTATTCCAGGAGGGTGGCTGCCATAACCCGCTAGCACGATTCTGAGAGCCGCACTGGTGATGCTATGTTAGAGCAGCCTGGAGCTACTCTAAGGGGTGTCTGAAGGTACTATCCATCAGCTGTCCATCCCTTGGTGCCATGACAATGGTGCAGATGTGTCCCCTGTGCCCACCACAAGCATATCCCTGCTCCCCACCCCCAGATGTCGGGGACCCCGGGAGTTCATTCTCCAGCACACCCCCAGACTCCTGTGCCACCTGTCCTGCCCCCCCATGCCCCCTGGTGTGTGCCGTGGTGTTCTGGGGTAGGGGGCTTTGGGGGGCTGCCGGTAGCTGATCGCTACTTGTGACATGTGGGGCGTCTATGCCATGCCCATGGCGTATGCTTCCACATGGCATAATCTGCATGTCACAAGTGCCGGGACCTTGCCATTCTTGTAATGCAGCATAGGGTTCCTGGCATAGTGGCGAATGTCGCAACTCGCCTACACCGGCGAGTTGCAACATTTGACTTGGAATCAGGCCCTAGGTCATTTTATAGAGATATGGCTAAAACTGCAGCTGTAAAACATTGTGTTCATTCCACTGTAGTAAATGTTGCTGTCATCAGATTTGATGTAGTAAGAATCTTAAACATTTTTAAGAAAAAGGTTAATAGGAGGTATTTATTTTTTAGTATTTGTAAATATCTTCTTACATTTTCTTTGTTGCTGTGTGGTGATATACACCTGAATCCTGGTCCAATAGCAGAAGTACAAAATAATATGGAGATCTTGAAACAGGGTGGCTTTGAGGTTGTCCATTTCAAGGCCAGAAGGGTCTGGAATAAATTCGACCTGATTTGGGATTGGGTGGCAGACTGTAAACTGGAGGTGCTCATAATCACTGAAACAAGGCTGAACTGAAGAATACTAGACATCTATTGAACTGGACAACTACCACATGTACAGGAAAGACAGAACCAAGAAAGGCGGTGGGATCTTGGTGTATGTCAATCCTGAATTAGAAACTAGTGAAATACCAAGTAATACCCATGTTGGAGGATTAGAAGTCTTACTTGTTGAAGCTAAATTGCCCTTCTTGACAACATTGCTCTTGGTAGGCGTATACAACCACCTAAAACAAATATAGCAGTTTTTCTTGAATTGCAGGATTTTTTATTTAAATATAGAAACTCATATGAAATTTTAATGTTAGGCGACTTCAATGTTAATTGGCTTGCAACTGATATAAAACACAGTCTGATAGACTTGCAAGAAAATTTGGGTCTTACTCATTTGATAAAAGAATCATCCAGAATTAACCCTCTGGATTCTAATAAATCATCTCTTCTGGCTTTCATTTTCACAAATTATCCCCAGTTATATTCTATAAGTGGTGTTTTACCTGATTCCTTTTCAGAACACCAGTTTACCTTTACATTGAGACATAAAGTTCATAAGGTTAAAACAGAATCAGCTGTTCAATGGAGAAATTGTAAACACTTTGATTACTGAACCTTTATTTTTTTCCAGATAGCTTTTTGCTTCCCCGTTACCCTTCCTGCCTTGCTTGGCAATGGGAGGAGACATGTATTTTGTGGCTTTTCTCCCCACTATCCCAGGACCACAGATCAAGACTGTGTATGAGCATGGAGGTGCGTATGCACTCCATGGCCCTGGTGACGGCCCCTTCCACCCACCCAGCCTATTGCCAGGTTTTCCCTTGTGGCTTGGCACTGCCACCTAGCCTCCACTGGGTGGCAGCCAAGAGTCAGGGAAACCCCACGTCCCTTCCTGGAGAGGTGAGCTTCCTTGCAACCACTCTATCCAGCTCCCCTCATCCCCCCCTACTGGCCCTTGGTGGTCCAAGCACTCCCCGAACCTGGGTCACTGGCATGGAGCGAGGTGTGGCATCCAGCACCTCAACCCTCAGCGCCACTGGGCTGGCCCAGTTATTTAACCTTTATGATAAAATTTGGAGAGGACAGCATGGTACAGAGTGGACCTTATTCCCACAGCATCTGAGACCTGGGGATATTTTTGCAAAGAATGTATGCAAGTATGTGACCGCCACGTGCCTTTAAGAAAGAGACAGACAAAACATACAGGTGAGAATTGGTATAATTCTGAATTGCCTAAACTTAGAAAGGATAGAGATAGGAAGTAGCAAAAAGCTAAATGCACACCTTTAAATAGTGGCTGGCTTCTTTATAGACAAGCTAGAAATAAACATACTAAACAATAAGGACAGCTAAACAAAATCATTTTAAAGCAAAATGGGATGATGATGTTAAACAAAATCTGAGAATGTTTAGGAATATTATGTCTAACCTAGTGGGAAAAATAAAAACATCCAAGTAAATAAGATCCAAATAAATGAACAAATGGTGCCCTTGGGAGAAGAGCTGGTAAATGCCTTTAACAATTATTTTAGTAATTTAGGCTCTATGGCATCTAGATGTAATATTCCCCAGAACGAAACTGAAGATACACTTTATAAGGTAGGCATACATGACTCAGCTGGGGTCATGGACTTTAATTTTGCTAGTATCTCATCAGCTGAAGTTAGAGATGAATTATTAAAATTGAATATCACAAAAGCAGAGGGACTGGATAAAATACCTTCTAGACTGCTGAGATGTGCTGCTCCCTGTATTGACTACCCTTTGTCGCTTATTTTTAATTTAACTGTTAAAACAGGAGAATATCTAGAGGACTGGAAATACACCAGGGTTGTGCCCATTTTTAAGTCTGGCTCTAGGTGTGAAATGGGCAACTATTGACCAATTTTGTTATTGTCACAAGTTTCTAAAGTTTCCAAAAGATTGGTGTCAAGGCAGATATAAGGATATTTGAAATCTCAAAAAAAACTAAGCATATTTCAGTCAGGATTTAGATCTGGCTATAGCATGCAGACAGCGTTGACTAAGGTGGTGAGTGATATACAATTGAGCCTGAACAGGAGAATGATGGTAGAAGCCTTATTTATAGACCTGTCTAAGGCATCTGACATTTTGAACCATGAAATTCTCCTGTCCAGGCTCAAGGGTAAAGGTTTCTCCTGTTCTGTGCTTAAGTGGTTTGGCTATTATATACGGGGATGAAAACAAATAATAGAAACTGGTCCATTTAAATCTTAGTTAACCCATGTAAAATTTGGTGTGCCCCAGGGTTTGATTTTGGGACCACTTTTATTTGTATGTAAATGAGCTCAGGTTTGAAGATGCGGATATCAAGTGTCATTTATATGCAGAAGACACAATAATCTATGTAGCGGGGAACTCATTAGATCAGATAAACAATAAAATCCAGTAGGCGTTTACACAAATTCAGGATTTCTGTAATAAACATCTCCTTTTACTTAATGATATTAAAACCCAGTCAGTGTTGTTTTTAAGAAACTTAAATCAAGAGACTCTCACCCTGAACATGTAGGCTCAGAATGGGAAAAGTATCCAGTAGATCAAAATATATAAATATCTTTGGCTTGATAGTGCATTAAGATGGGAAGAGCACATCACTGAATTATCAAGTAATAATAGTAAAAAATTGGGTGTCCTCTGTAGATTAAAACTCTATATGTCGCCAGATGTAAGACTGAGAATTGTAAGTACAATGACTGTGCCAATCCTGGATGATGGGGATATAATTTATGCTGGAGCCTCGGGAACACAGTTGGACAGGGTAGATCTTATGTTTCGTAGATTAGCTCGATACGCTTTGGATTCTCCATGGACAAGTACTGTATAATTCTTTACACTGGCTTAGACCACAAGATAGAAGAAACTCACATCTCTTACATTTCATATTTAAAGGCTGGAAGGGTACCCACCCTAAATACATCTCAGACTTGTTTCAAATTAGAACAACTAGGGAAAGTCTAAGATCTGCCCAAGGTATAGAATATAGTATAAGGCACTACAAATTGGGGGTTGGGAGGTCATCAATTCCCTATAGGGGAGCAGTCCTATGGAACTCAGTCCCTATGAGGTTGTGCCAGTATAATCACCCTGTTAGGTTAAACTACTTTAAAAAATGGTTGATAGAGCAGGCAGCTGTTTCTTTGACATGCCGTCCAGTTTCAATGACTTAAATTGTAATACTAAATGGAAGGATGTTGCTCTGAAATGTACAATTTGCATGATGTTGCTATTTTATAGAGGTCTATGTATATTTTATCTTGTGGTAGTACTACTTTGAATGTGATGGTTATTTTATTTATTTTTTCCCCGATGATTATTAGTATGTGTTTATATTTTTGTAAATGGTAACTTGTATAATTCCAATGGAACCTCATTGAAAATGAGCTCTGCTCAATTGAGTCTTATCCCTGCTCATGCTTCATGAATAAAATATACTACTACTACATGCTACTACATGTATACACAGAACATACACATACACACACAGATGCACATATATCTACACAGAACATAAACACAAAAATGCAGCACAAACACAGTTACACAGGTACATACACTCAAAACCATAGCCCAGACACAGTTACATAGGCACACACACAAAAACAAACATTACATGCAAACAGGTTCCCAAACACACAGACACAGTTTCACATGTACATAAACAAAAACAAACATTACATACACACAGAACATACACACAGACAGCCCAGGCACAGTAACATGTACATACACAAAAATAAACATGATATGTACACAGAACATACACACAAAAACACAGCCCAGACACAGTTACATATGCACATACACATACACAAGCATGACATGTACACAGAACATACACACAAAAATGTAACCCAGACACAGTTACACATGTACACACACAAAGATAAACATTACATGTAAACAGGTTCTCAAACATACAGACACAGAGTTACACATGTACATAAACAAAAACAAACATTATTTGCACACAGAACATACACACAAACTCACAGCCCAGACACAGTTACACATGTACGTACACAAAAACAAACATTATATACACACAGAACATATATACAAAAACACAGCCCAGACAAATGTTACATGCAAAATAGATTCCTAAACACACAGTTACACAGAGACACACACAGGAAAAACATTACATGCACACAGAGCACTCACACACAGACCAGACACACATTTGGTTGTCCAGAGGAGGCCAACCAAACTGGTGCAGGGTCTGCACCAGAAGACATACGAAGAAAGACTAAAGGAGCTTAATATGTAAACTCTTGAGGAAAGAAAGGAGAGAGTGGACATGATAGAAACTTTCAAGTACCTCAAGGAAATTAACAAAGTCCAAGAGGGTAGCATTTTCCAGAAAAAGAGATGTGCAAGAACAAGGGGGCACAATTTGAAGATAGAGGGGGGATGGCTCAGGGGTAATGTGAGGAAGTATTTCTCACTGAGAGGGTTGTGGATGCATGGAACAGCCTCCCTGAGGAGGTCGTGGAGTCAAGAACAGTGGGGGAATTCAAGAATCCATGGGACAGGCATAAGGCAGTCCTAGTGACGGGTAAGGGGAAGTAAGCTGCTGGTTAACTAGGATCTGCAGCTTATCTGTTAGGTAGGAAAATGGGCAGACTAGGTGGGCCAAGCGGTCCTTATCTGCTGTCAAATTCTATGTTTCTATTTACACATGTATACACACAAATACAAATATTACATGCAAACAGATTATCAAACATACAGACAAAATAGTTACACATGTACATACACAAAACCATACATTATATGCACTCAGACCCCACACAAACATACTGCCCAGACACAGTTACAAATGTACACATAAAAACACAGTCCAGACACAGTTACAAATGTACATACACAAAAACAATCATGACATGTACATAGCACATACACACAAAAACATCACCCAGACACAGTTACACATGTACATACACAGAACAAAAACACTGCCCAGATACAGTTACACATCTACATACACAGAGAATACACATAAAAACATAGCCCAGACACAGTTACACATGTGCATACACAAAAACAAACATGACATATACACAGAGAAAACACAAAAACACGGCCCAAGGACAGTTACACATGTACATACATAAAAACAAACACATACACAGAACATGCACACAGAATCACAGCCCAAACACAGTTACACATGTCCATACACAGAAGATACACACAAACATACAGCTGAGATACAGTTACACAAGTACATACACAAAAACAAACATGATATGTACACAGATCACCCCACCCCCACACACAGCCCAGCAACACAGTTACACATGTTCATACACAGAAACAAACATGACATGTACACAGAACATACACACAAAAACACAACCCAGTTACAGTTACACATGTATATACACAGACCATGCACACAAAAACACAGCCCAGACACAGTTACACAGGTACATATGCAAAAACAAACATTTTTTTTTTTTTATTTTTTTTTTTTTTATTTTCGTCTTTATCCCTCCTTACTGCCTCTGGTGCCCCCTCCTTCCATCCGCTCATGTCCCCCGGTACCTACCTTAGGGATCTGCCCCCTAGAGTGCCCATCCTCCTCTCCTTGCACATTGGGGTCTGTCCTGTAGGTGGTCCGGTAGGACTTAGGGCGGACTTCATCTAGGGCTACCGGAGGGTGTTTTCCGGTTTTCTCCCTGACGTCCCCCCTCCCCAGGGCGCTTGCGCTAAGGGCGTACGTCCCAGTGGTAGCGTGCTTACGCCCGCAGACCCTCATGCGCGGCGTCCCCCTCCCGGCTCCGACAAGCGAAGCCGCCTCCACTCCTTCCCTCTGCCGTGCTTCCACGGCTATGGAAGGAGTGCAGAAGCAGAATCTTGGCTCTTGGTAACCACCCCTGAGGGAGAGAGAGCATCTGGTTGGGACGCCGATCCTCCCTCTCCGACCCCTTCGCCACCCGAGTCCGTCTCAACCTGGTCACGGGCAAGAGCGCGAGGTGTGGCGTCCAGCGTCTCAACCCTCAGCGCCACCGGGCCGGCCTCACAAAAACAAACATGACATGTACACAAAACATATTCACAAAACCACAACCCAGACACAGTTACACATGTACTTGCACAGAACACGCACACAAAACATAACCCAGACACAGTTACACAAGTACATACACAAAACAAACATGACATTTACACAGAACATACACACAAAAACACAAAACAGATACAGTTACACATGTACATACACAGAACATACACACAAAAATACAGCCCAGACACAGTTACACATGTGCATATACAAAAACAAACATGACATATACACAGAAGAAACACAAAAACACAGCCCAGATACAGTTACATATGCACACACACAAATACAAACATGACATGCACACAGAATATACACACAAAAACACGGCCCAAGCACAGTTACACATATACATACATAAAAACAAACATATACACAGAACATACACACAAAAACATCACCCGCAATTACACATGTACATGCACAGAACATATGCACAAAAACACAGCGGAGACAGTTACACATGTACATACATAAAAACTAATATGACATGAACATGCATACAAAAACACAACCCAGACACAGCTACACATGTACATACACAGAGCATACACACAAAAACATAGCCCAAACACAGTTACATGTACACACAAAAACAAATATTACATGCGCACAGAACATATGCACACACAGAGCCCAGACACAGTTACGCATGTATGTACACAAAAGCAAACATTATGTACACAGAACATATGCATTAAACCACAGCCCAGACATCAGTTACACTTACACGTATACATACACAAAACATACACACAAAATTACAGCCCAAACACAGTTACACATGTACATACACAGAAGATACACACAAACACATAGCTGAGATACAGTTACACAAGTACATACACAAAAACAAACATGGTATGTACACAGATCACCCCCTATCATAGCCCAGAAACACAGTTACACATGTTCATACACAGAAACAAAGATGACATGCAGACAGATCACACATACACATACTTACACATGTACATATGCTAAAACAAGCATTACATGCACACAGATCACATACACAAACACACAGCCCAGTCACAGTTATACATTCACATTTTAATTAAAATGTTACCTGGTAAGCACATTAGCTTGACAGTCCATTTTCATGTGCATCCTCAAAGACTAGACACTGCAGATACGACTCCTTCATTAATGCAGTCCCCTTCGTTATTTGTGACATCTGGCTCTTCATGTGTACATGCAGATTTAGAAGATAAGCACAAATAAAAGCTCACATTCAATCAAATGCATGCAGATACAACCCAGGTATTGATGTATTTATACATACAGACACACACACTCACATTTCTCAGGTGAGTAATGTTCAGGGTGCCAAGTTTACTCTCAAGTGATGCAGATGTACCACTGCACCACATGGCTATGCAGCTACTGGCAGACAACAGAATGAAACTTACATAGCTGAGGTATTCCACAACACTTAATAAATAGGGCTGTCTTGTTCCTTAAAGGGGATCAGGAATGGGAACTAAAAAAAGTCTTATCTTTCTTATTATTTATCTAAACAGGTCCCCTTAGTTTTATCTTTATTTTTTGTTGGTTTATAATTTTAAAATGTTGCTGTTTGTACATTTTACATACCAGAGGGAAAGTAGAGGTATAAAGAGCTAGGAACTGCATTCTGATCTGTGCTCAGTAGTAGGCTTCCAATTTATTTAGATTTGTAAACCAGTTAAGTGCACTACACAACTGAATGTCTATTTACAAGGACAAACTGGGAAAGAACAAAAGAGGCATATTCATATCTGTTTTACCAGGAAAAGCTCCATATAGCGATGATCGTTTGCAAGGAGGTCCTGATTAGGACAGTGACAGTACAGAAAAAACGCAGTAATTACAAAAGATGCAAGACAGCCGATCCAGTGGCGGTGAGGGCTGAGGTGCCTGAGCGCCTTACCTCCTGCACCAGCGACCTGGGTCCAGGAATGAGCCCAGGCTGTTGGGGGTCAGTTGAGAGAGGCTGGGTGAGGACTGAGTGGTCGCCTGGCCTCTTTCTTCTCCCAGATTGGGGAGGTTGGTTGCACCAGCTCTTGGCTTCCACCAGGTGGAGGCCTAGTGGTAAAGCCCACGAGAGTGTCAGGAGGCAGATGAAAGTCAGAGGGAGGGGGAGAGAGTTGTGGCTTTGAGATGCACGTGCGCCTCCATGCACATGCGCTCCTTGAGAAAGCTGCATCTAGGGATGGGAGGGGAGAGAAGCCAGGAGGAAGATGGTAGGCACAGCAGAAGCATATGATGCCCGCTCACCACATCCCCCTCCTACCTGGTTTCCGAGGCAACCTGTGGCAAACGACTGGATTTCAAGCATCGGAGGGAGGATGACACCCCAACCTCACGACAGGAGGCAATCCGTGGGAGCCCAAGCTGCAAGTTGAGTGCCCTGGAGGCAATGGATGGTGGAGGGGAGCCTTCCCCTACTGTGGCCACTGGAGGATAAACATTTCTATAAAAAAGAAAGATGCAAGACAAAGGATAGTACACAATTTTCAAGCAGTGGATACACTGGAATATGAAATAGTGTTATACAGCAGCAAGGAAAACAAGTATGACATGGGACATAACATAGTAAAAGAAACAGCAAGTTGATACCAAAAATAAATAAACTTAAATTGTAGCAATCAAATTACACTGAGTAATAATGGAGAACCCACAGGCAAGAGCAACTACCAATGCAGTGGGTGTCAATCATTTATTTGAAAGTATGAAGGCTCACCATTGAATATAACATAACAGCCAGGTAGAGCCTGGAGGGCCGGGCAAACTGACAGGGAATAACAAAGGAATTCAAATCACAATACATTCATTTAACAGTAATGTCTAAAACAGCAACAGTGCAATAATAAAGAAGGCAGAACATAAAAACAAATGAGTTAACATAAATGTAACTACAGCAATTGTCAGAAAATGATACAGGAAGTTAGGTAAAACAAGTAAAAATATGCAAAACTATGTGCAAAACGGATAGCCACTCTAGTAGACAAGTAGCATAAGGCCAAACACCTATGATATCATTACTGCTATGAATAGACAGCTGTATGCATGGTGGTAGTGATGGCATGTGCAGCTGCCTAGTGATGACAGTGCAGAATGCGTTATGCTGGCCTGCCAGCACAGCAGAAAGGTTTACCGCTGTAATGTGGGTGCCCTGGGTTCTGGAATGAACTCAGGATGCTAGAGGGATGGCCGGGGCAGGGTGAATTGAGCAGCCATCGCATGCTCTGCACTCCTGAGGGGGGAAAGGAGGTAGTGTGACTCTGGTTTGGTGTTCCCAGGTGACCACTGGATACACCGTTACTGGAGCACCAGCTAGTGCCTCACTGGGGTGGGGCAAGTCGGATGCATGACGTGGGTACGTCGCAGCATTCATTTGACCCGCACCCCACCAGCAATAACATAAAGAAAAATCCTCTGATGCACAAATGTCACCTCCTGCTAGTGGTGGCCTTGGGTCCCCACAACATCTGTTACTTGGTACCCCCAGAGTTAAAGACGGCCGTGGCTCTGGGGGTAATCCAGGGGGTACTGAGGTAGAGGGACACCGAAGATTCGCTCATGGGGACGTGGAGGCTGAAGGGGGCATTGGACGTATAAAGCATACTGAGGTTAAAAAAAAAGAAGAATGTGTTATGCCTTTCCACAGCTGTATTTTCACTGTATATGAAACATACATAGCTGTACATAATTAACAACATTCAGAAAATTAAAAATCATATATAGAGAATAATGCATAGGTGACAGTGTGTTATGAAGTTTGTTTAGACACCCAAAGTGTGTGATGACCCATAAACCTCAAGAATGAAGCTCAGGAGGTTTATATGGTCATCACACACCTTGGGTGTGCTAAAATCAACAACTTCATAAGCACACAGTTGCTTATGTTTTATTTTTCATTATAACTGGTGCAGGGACATGAGCACACAAATCAAGTTTCCTAAGAAAGAGAAGCGTGAGCACTCTAAATGTCATAATAATTGGATCTGAGGTCATACCCAATTACTGTGGCATTTGATCCCACTAATAATCAGTATGACAAAGGGGGTACTAGTAATTCTATATAGAATAAAGGATGGGGAGGTGTGTGATACGAGAATTTAATGCACATCCGAGGTGTGGGATGCTACATAAACTGGAGGGCGAAGTTTGAGGGGTTTATTTGTCCTTGGGATTTATTAAACCATCCCACACTGAGGGTGTGCATTAAATTCGGGTTTCTTACATTTCCCCATCTTTTATTTTATATAAATAACTGGTGAGCATTTTTTTCCAGCCTGACTGCTGTGTTTCTGTGTTTTACTTACACACACACACACACACACACACACACACACACACACACACACACACACACACAGTCTATGTATGTCTCCATTTCCTCAGTTACCATTTTGTTGTTTATTTTTATTTTTTTTTAAGTTGCAGTTTGGAATCACGATCACGATCGTGCTTACCTTGAGCTGCAGGCAATCAGCCATGGCCCCATTCCCGATCTCAGTGTGCATCACCTGAAGCAGGTGAACAGCAGGATCAACCAGATATATTGTAAAAAATGATAATGAGAAAGAGGTCAGTCTTGTACTGGCAGCTCCTCAGTAATGGAGCTACAGAGTCGCCATGTTTGTGGAACTGTTCAGCCCAGCCACATAAAGAAGGAGAGCCAATGAGAGAATGCCTGATTTTGAGTGACAAACCATGTGCTCCCCGTAATAACCCTATGGTTATTACAGCAAATATCAACTGGTTGAGCTCAAAGAAAAAAATTACTCACCAGTTATCATTAGATATTAAAAAATGGGTCAGTTTAGAATAATAACAGGTTTTTAATTTACTTTGCTGGTGTACTACACACATTATATCTATTTGCTTTACTTTCTATGGTCAGTGCTGCACATTTTAGTGCTGACAGGTTGAGAGGTCTGCACCTCTTCTTTTGATTCATTTACTAATCAGATTTAAAAACCAGAATGATAGTTACGCATGTAAATACACACAGAAACACAGCCTAGACACAAGTTACAGACATTACATGAAAATAGATTTCCAAATGCACAGACACACAGGGCCCGATTCCAAGTCGAATGTCGCAACTCGCTGGCGTAGGCAAATTGCAACATTCACCACTATGCCAGGGACCCTACACCACATTCCAATAGCGGCAGGGTCCCGGCCCTTGTGACATGCGGGTTACGCCATATGGAGGTGTATGCCACGGGCATGGTGCAGACGTCCCGCATGTCACAAGTAGCGGCCAGCTACTACCGGCAGCCCCCCAAAGCCCCCCACCCTGGAACACCGTGGCACACACCAGGGGGCATGAGAAGACAGGACAGATGGAACAGGAGTCTGGGGGGGGCATGCCGGAAAACGGACCTCCAGGGGTCCCTGACATCTTAGAGGTGGGGGCAGAGGTATGCTTGTGGGGGAACGGGGGCACATCGGCACTGTTGTCACAGTGCCAAGGGGTGGGCAACTAAAGGATAGCACTGCTGGATGCCCCTTAGAGCAGCTCCAGGCTGCTCTAATGTAGCACCGCCATAACCCATCCTTGTGCCATGTCACTGCAGGTTGTGGCATGGTGGTGTATCCTGCGGTTGCCGTAGCCTGCAGCCGACATGGCACAAGGCACCTCTTGGAATCTGGGTTGGCATACCGCATAGCGTAAGTCGCGAGATACGCCATGGGGTTTGGCATATCTCAGCTTACGCCAGCGTACCCGGTCTTGGAATTTGGACCACAGTTACACATGTACATACACAAAAACAACATTACATGCACACCAAACATACACACATACACAAAGCCCAGACACAGTTACAGATGTACATACACAAAAATAAACATTACATGCAGACAGAACATACATCCAAACACAGTTACACATGTACATACACAAAAACAAACATTACATGCACACAGAATATTCACACAAACACAGAGCCCAGATACAGTTACACACGTACATACACAAAAACAAACATTACATGCAGTGAACATACACACAAACACACAGCCTAGACACAGTTACAGATGTACATACACAAACACAAACATTACATGTACAGTGAACATACACATACACACACACACAGCCTAGACACAGTTACACACATACATACACAAAAACAAACATTACATGCACACAAAGCATACACACGAACACATAGCCCAGAAGCAATTACATACGGCATATGTAAAAACAAACAGTTACACATGTACACGCACAAAAACAAACATGGCATATACACAGAACACACACAAAAACACAGCCCAGACTGAGTCACACATGTACATACCCAAAAACAAATATAACATGTACACAGAAAACACACACAAAATGCAGACACAGTTACATACATACACATACACAAACATGCACACAAACATTACATGCACACAGAACATGCACACAAACATACAGCCCAGAAACAGTTACACACGTACATACACAAAAACAAATATTACATGCAAACAGATTATCAAACATAAAGCCAAGACACAGTTACACATGTACATACACAAAACCGTACATTACATGCACACAGATCACACAGAGTCCAGACACAGTTATATGTGAACATACATAAACACAAACATGACATGTACACAGACCCCACACACACAAACACAGACCAGGCACACAGTTACACATGTTCATGTGCAAAAACATACATTACATGCACACAGATCACACACAAACACACAGCAAGACACAGTTACACATGTACATATATAAAAACAACAACATGCACACAGATCATACACACACACACACACACGTATACACAGATCACACACACACACAAACACCAGTCCAGTCACACAGTTACACATTCACATTTAAATTTGCACTAAAATGTTACCTGGTAAACACATTGGCTTGACAATTAATTTTCATGTGCATCCTCGAACATTGGACACTACAGACAAGACTTACTTCATTCATGCAGTTCCCCTCATAATTTGTTACAGCTGGCTCCTCATGTGTACAAGCAGATACAGAAGACACACAAAAATAAAAACACCCATTCATTCAGATGCACACGGATACAGCCCAGGTATTGATGTATTCACGCATACAGACATATGCGCTCACACCTCTCAGGTGATTAACGTTCAGGGTGTCAAGTTTACTCTCAAGTCATGCAGATGTACTGCTGCACCACGTGGCTATGCAGCTACTGGTAGACAACAGAATGAAACTTACATAATCAAGATATTCCACAACACTTAATAAATAGGGCTGTCTTGTTCCTTAAATGGGACCAGCAATGGGAACTGAAAAAAGTCTTCCCTTTCTTATTATTTATCTAAACAGGTTCTCTCAGTTTCATCTTATTGATGTATAATTTTAAAAAGCTGTTTGTATATTTTATGTACCTAGGGAAAGTAGAAGTGCAGTCTGATCTGTGCTCAGTACTAGGCTTCCAATTTATTCATTCAGATTTTGTAAGCCAGGTAAGTACACTAGGCCACTGAATGACTTTTTACAGGGACAAACCAGGAGAAAACAAAGAAGCATATCTCTCTCTCTCTCTCTCTCTCCTCTCTCTCTCTCTCTCTCTCTCTCTGTCTCTCTCTCTCTCTCTCTTCATTGACTGATACTGATTTGCAAGGAGTCCTTGTTAGGACAGTAACAGTCCAGAAAAAATATAGTGATTACAAAGGATGCAAGACAAAAGATAGTACAACATTTGCAATTAGTGGATACACTGGAATATGAAATAGTGTTATACAGCAGCACAAGTAAATAAGTATCATACAGGACACAATATAGTTAAAAATAGGAAACCGACTTAAATAGTAACAATCAAATTACACTGAGTAACAATGGAGAACCTAGAGGCAAGAGCAGAGAACAGGCAGAGCACCAGGAGGAAGGAGCTGCTGGTATAACTAAACTTCTCTACTGGACTAAGAACTAGAACTCTTGTACAGGGACCTTCAATTTAGGGTACCAAAAAAAGTGTGTTTGTCAGAGTTAGTTGAAGTAAATTGTTATCTGTGTATCTGTTATCTGTGTTATCTGTGTAGTTATCTAGGTGCTTGTCACAGGTGGCTGAAGGGAATTATTATCTATGAAATTAACTAAGTGTAGAAAGATTTGCAAAGTAGGGGGCGTTATCAGGTGCTTGTCACAGGTGGCTGAAGGGAACTGTTATCTGTGAAATTAACTAAGTGTAGAAAGATTTGCAAAGTAGGGGGAGTGGCTTAGTTAGAAGGAGCCAGGTTAAAACCAGATTTAAACACTGCCCTAGATAGCTTCTGCCAGAGAACAGGCAGAGCACCAGGAGGAAGGAGCTACTGGTATAACTAAACCTCTGTACTGGGACTATATTGCCCTCCTTCCTTCCCCTCCACCCCCCCACCCAAAGGCAGTTCTACTGTTATAGGCACAGGATTTGACTGACAGCAGGAATTTCCTGTTTGGAAGCAGGAAGTGAGTGATCACAGAGCCACCAAAGACTCACCATCCTAGAAGGGCAAGAGTAGCTCTCCATCCCCCCCAGCTGCTGGAGTTCTGACTCTGAGAAGGTAAGGAGACTACTAAGAAATATAGGAACTTCTTGTCTCAGAACAGGAAGATCAGGAGCTAAAAGGGCACAGAGGCAGTAAGTAAGTAGGGAGAGAAAAAAAAAGAAATAAACAAACAGAGGAAAGAGTAAGTATTCCAAACAACAGTTGGGGGCCAGAAATAAGACATGATGGAAGTGGTGCAGTGCAGTGGCTGTGGAGCAGCAGTCTTCCGGGAGACGTTCTGTTGTCCCATCTGCAGGCACCTCTCTGGGCTGAGGGAGGAGGTTGCTCATCTCCAGGCTGAGTTGGTCAGGATTTGTGGGACCTCCTCTCCCACCCAGGGATGACCAGGTCACTGCTGTTGCCTCAGAGGTTGCCAAGAAAGAAGAGTGGTTGGACCACAGTGGGCTCAGGGAGGGTGAGGGTGGTGGAACAGAGGCGCATCCCTCCACTTATACCTCTCCACAATTTCTATGCTGTTCTGGAAAAGTGTGGTTCCTCTATGGAAGCACCCACAGTGGAGACCAAGGAGGATCCTTGGAACCTCCACAAAGGAGACCCACAGGAGTGTGGCATGAGACCCCACAGGGGAAGAAAACAACTCCTGGTGGGGGACTCCATTGTTAGGAAGGTAGAACTGGGGGAGGAAGGGGAGAGGGATGTAAGGTGCCTGCCTGGTGCCATGGCATGGAGGGACAGGGATCTGTGCTCAGTATCCTCAGGATCGCATGAGCAGCTGCACAGGGGAGGGAGCTGGATGTCATTGTCCACCTAGGGACAAATGACCTGGCTAAGAAAGGGATCAGAGCAGTGCAAGAAGCATTTGTGGAGATGGGGAGGGGCCTAAGACAAATAGCACGCATGGTAACCTTCTCGGAGGTGCTGCCTGTCTATAGCATGGGTGAGGCTAGGGTGCTCCACACCATGGGATTCAATCAGTGGTTGAAAAACTGGTGCAGAGCTCAGGGATTTGGCTTCATTGGGGACTGGGGGTCCACCTGGAGGGATGCAGGCCTATACTGGCATGATGGTCTGCATCTGTCCCAGGAGGGGAACCAGGATCCTAGGTGATAGGTTTAAATGCTTCATTGGCAAGCATTTAAACTAGCCAAGGGGGGAGGCACTGGAGAGAAGCAGGGAAATCCTAGCCCCCAAAAAATCACGGTACTAAGTGAGGTAGACACCAACATAGAGATGTCGATAGGGAGAAGCGCAGGTGTAAATGGAGAAAGTGACAAATGCAATAAGGACAGGGATGGGGCAAAAAGGGGTAAGGCCATCAGGAAATGGAAGGCAATGAGTACCAACGCTCATAGTCTGGGCAACAAGCTCCCTGAACTGGTGGCCTTGATGGAAGATGGACGCCTGGATATCATAGCAGTCACAGAAACATGGTACACAGAGAACCATGACTGGTATGTTAACATACCAGGGTACACAACCTACAGGAGAGACAGGGAGGGGAGAAGAGGGGTTGGAGTAGCTCTTTATGTAAGGGAAGGGATAAAAGCAACTGAACAAAAGAGTAAACAGGGAGTACAGGAGGCACTGTGGGTCACCTTAGAGACTGGAAATGGCACCACAATCCCCACAGGGGTTGTATACAGACCCCCGTGTCAGGGGGAGGGAATGGACAAGGATATGATAGAAGGCATCCTTAGGATGGCAGAGAAAGGGGATATACTGTTGTTGGGGGACCTTAATAAGCCAGATGTTAACTGGAGCTCCTTTGCTGCAGCCACATCCAAAAGCAGGGCCATTCTCGATGCCCTTCAGGTGGTATGCCTCAGACAGCTAGTTTTGGAACCTACTCGTGAGGGAGCAGTCTTAGACCTCATACTCTCAAATGGGGACAGTGAGAGGATCTCAGATCTAGAAGTGGGTAGCCATTTGGGAACAAGTGACCACCAAACAGTATGGTTCATGATAAACTCAAGCCATACAAAAGTGAGGGTTAAGGAGGGCTGACTTTGGCAAGATGGGAGAGTGCCTTAGAAAAGCACTAGCAAACAGGTTAGAAGGAGGGTTGGAGCAACAAAGGGGAAATATCAAAACTGCTATCACAGAGGCAACAAGCCTTTGTGTGAAGCAAATAAACAAATCAAAACGAAAGAAAAAGCCACTATGGTTCTCAAAAGAGGTGGCAGTGAAGGTTAGGGAGAAAAAGATAGCATTTAGGAAGTATAAGGAAACACGGAAGGAGCAAGACAGAGAACTGTACCAGTTAAGGCAGAAGGAAGCAGGGAGGGTAGTCAGAATAGCAAAGGCCCAAACTGAGGAAAAGATAGCCAACTCGGTTAAGGAGGGGGATAAAACCTTTTACAGGTATATCAGGGAGCATAGAAAGACAAAGAGAGGGATAGTAAGGCTGACTAGAATGGACGGTGGGTGGGCAGAGAGGGACAGTGAAAAAGCAGGGATACTGAATGAATACTTCTGTTCAGTAGTCACAAAAGAGGAGGTGGGGGAGGTGCCTAATCCAATTAACAGAAGCACTCTGGATAGGGGGGTCGATTCCAGTCCTTTCACAGAAGAAAGGGTTCTGAAAGAACTCCTAAAACTGAAGGTGGACAAAGCAATGGGGCCAGATGGAATTCGCCCCAGAATTCTAAAAGAATTAAGCAGATAACTAGTGACACCACTGACTACCATTTTTAACAAATCATGGGAGGATGGTGTGGTACCTGAGGACTGGAGGAAGGCAGATGTGATTCCCCTTCACAAAAGTGGGACCAAGACAGGCAGGAAACTACAGACCTGTCAGTTTGGCCTCTGTGGTAGGGAAAATGATGGAATCACTTTTGAAAGAAAGAATTGTTCAGTACCTAGAGGCCAGTGGGGCACAGGACCCAAGGCAGCATGGGTTCACAGCAGGAAGGTCATGTCAGATGAATCTAATTGATTTCTTTGACTGGGTGACCAAAGTAGTAGACCAAGGAGGGGCTGTGGACATGGCCTAAGTAGACTTTAGCAAGGCATTTGACACAGTCCCACACAAAAGATTAATAATCAAATTAACCAGCCTGGGAGTGGGTCCCAGGGTGGTAGCCTGGGTAAAACATTGGCTGGACAACAGGACATAGAAGGTAATTATAAATGGAGTCCACTCTGAAGAAAGAGGGGCTACTAGTGGGGTACTGCAGGGTTCAGATCTGAGTCCAGTCCTTTTTAATGTCTTTATAAGTGACATTGCAGAGGGACTGGAAGGAAAAGTATGCCTCTTTGCAGAAGACACAAAGATCTGCAACAGGGTTGATACACAAGGAGGCGTGGAAAGGATGAGAAGGGACTTGGCAAGGTTGGAGGAATGGTCAGAAGTATGGCAGCTTGGATTCAATTCAAAGTGCAAAATAATGCACCTGGGAAACAAAAACCCAGGGGAAGATTACACAAAGTGGGGGAAGGGGTAGTAACAACAACAAAAATGGAAAGGGACCTGGGGGTAATCATATCCGATGACCTAAAGGTTGGCAAGCAATGTGAGAAGGTGGTAGGGAGGGCTGGGGGGATACTGGGATGTATAGGGAGAGGCATCACCAGCAGAAAACAGGAAGTTGTTATCCCCATATACAGACAGTTGGTGAGACCCCATCTGGAGTACTGCATCCAGTTCTGGAGACCCCATCTCCGCAAGGACATAGACAGGATGGAGGCAGCTCAGAGGAGGGCAACTAAAATGGTGCAGGGTCTGCAAGAGAAGCCATATGAGGAGAGACTAAAGGAGCTTAATATGTATACCCTTGAGGAAAGGAGGAAGGGGGGGACATGATAGAAATGTTTTTTTTTTTTTACACTATTTCTTCACTGCCACCACAGGAAATCTCTCAGGCATCCACCATACCCCCAACTCTACCTCCTAGCCTGAAACTCCCCCTGCGTTCTGGCACCAGCCCGGCTATCCCCTCGGCTCTGAGCCCCCCAAGGAAGGGCCGCCCTATCCGCCAGGGTGCTCTATCTACAATTTAGGCCGGGCTGGGCTCAGCTCAGGACAGGAGGTAATCCGGCCTGTGGAGTGTGGCTGATGGTAGGTGGTGCCATCGCCTATCCCCGAGGGCAGGATATTTTCCATTTTTTCCTCCAGTTTCCCCCAATGCTCGGTCATGCAATGGTATCAATGGCACTATTGCCGACACCCTCTGCAGCACTGCCCCCTTGCAATGCATGGCGACACAGACTTGGCATTCCCCTGGTCTCCACCAGAGGTCGCCCCTGTGCGACGCATCCCCTAGAACCCTCCCCGGGAGGAGAGAGCAGTCCTCCGGATGCTTGATCTCCTCCCCCCAACCCGACGACCCCCGACGACCTGAGCTCATTCCCGAACCCGGGTTGCCGGTGTGGCATGAGGTGTGGCAGCCAGCACCTCAAACCCTCAGCGCCACTGGGCTGGCCTGATAGAAATGTTTAAGTACCTCAGTGGAATCAACAAAGTCCAAGAGGGCAGCATCTTTCAGAAAAAGAAATGTGCAAGAACAAGGGGACACAATTTAAAGATAGAGGGGGGGACGGCTCAGGGGCAATGTGAAGAAGTATTTTTTTACAGAGAGGGTGAGGGGTGCATGGAACAGCCTTCCTTAGGAGGTTGTGGGGTCTAAAACTGTGGGAGACTTCAAGAATGCATGGGACAGACATAAGGCAATTTTTGTGGGGGTTAGGAAGAAATAGGCTGTTGGTTAAATAGGATCTGCAGCTTATCCTCTAGGTAAGAAAATGGGCAGACTAGGTGGGCCAAGCGGTTCTTATCTGCCGTCAAAGTCTATGTTTCTATGTTTCTATAACAACCATCAATGCAGTGGGTGTCAATCGTTTATTTGAAAGTACGAAGGCTCACCATCAAATATAATATAACAGCCAGGTAGAGCCTGGAAGGCTGGGCAGACTGACAGGGTAATAAGAAAGGAATTCAAATCACAATACATTCATTTAACAGCTATGTGTAAAACAGTAACAGTGCAATAATAAAGAAGGCAGAACAAAAAAAACAAATGCGTTAACATAAACGTAACAGCAGCGGTTGTCAGAAAATAATACAGGAAGTTAAGGTAAAAAAGTAAAAAATATGCAGAACTATGTGGAAACGGATAGCCACTCTAATAGCCAAGCAGCATAAGGCCAAACAACTATGACATCATTACTGCCACAAATAGACAGCCGTATGCATGGTGGTAGAGATGGCATATGCAGCTACCTAGTGGTGAGAATGCAGAATGTGTTTTTATGCCTTTCTACAGCTGTACTTTCATTGTATATGAAATGTACATAGCTGTACATAAATGACAGCATCCAGAAAATGAAAAACCATATATAGAGAATAATGCATAGGAGACTGTGTGTTATGAAGTTTTTTTTTACACACCTGCTGTGTGTGATGAACCATAAACCTCGAGAGCGAAGCTAAAGAGATTTTTGTGGTCATTACACACGAGGATGTGTAAAAAAACATCATAACCACACAGTCGCTTATGTTTTATTTTTAATAATAACTGGTGCAGGGACATGAGCACAAAAATCAAAGTTTCCTTGCAGGGAAAGTGAAGCGCGAGCATTCCAAATGTCGTAAAATCTGGGTATGAGGTCATACCTAGTTATTATGGTGTCTGATCACACTAATAATCTATGTGATAAAAGGGGTCACCATTATATATATATAAACAAGCATTTGTAAATGCCGAATGTTGTCGCGCTGGCATTGGCAGTGAGAGTGGTGTAGCTAGAGACGCATAGTGCTGTGATTTTGTGAATGTGTCTCAAAAGGTGATTTTGCACAGCAAGCATGCCATTGTGCGCCACAGCTGCAGAAACACGTTTTAGGCAGGCTGTGAAAAATGGCAGCTGGACTGTTGATAAGGAGATGTGCACAAATGCCAGTGGTGAAAATGTGGCATGAAAATATTGCAGATTGGCGAAGTTGCAAGGTGCGTGGAAACTGCACAATGCACGCTTGCAACACAGTCATTGTATGGAGTTTCAGCACCAAATTTCAACATAGGCATTTAGGACCTCTGCTCATGAATAGTGTCACCGCTATTTCAAACTGTCCTGAAAACTGATTTCAGACAGCGTTTGCAATTCTGTGCCGACGTGCGTAAAAACACATTTCAGGCAGCTGCAGTGTTCATAAGGAGGTATGGAAAAATGCCAATGATGAACAGCTGGAGTGAAAGTATTACAAATTCACAAAGTCATGAGCGTGCGTGCAAACTGTGGAACGCACACTCATAAAACACTCATTTTATTGACTTTGTTCCCAAATTTCAGCATAGGCATTTTAGGGCATCTGCTAATGAACAGTGTCACTGTCATTTTCATCATGTGTCTCGAACATGGACTTTCCACAGCGACCACGCTATTCTGCGCCGGAACTGTGAAAACAGATTTTGGTCAGGATGTGAAAAATGACAGCTGTACTGTTCATTAGGAGGTGCAGAACAATGGCACTGTAGAAAATCTGGAGTGGGAATATTAGAAATTTGCGAACGTACGAGCGTGCGTGCAAACTGCGCAACACACGCTCGTAACACAGCCATTTAATGGAGTATTATCACCAAATTTTCAACACAATCATTTTAGGACCTCTGCTCATGAACAGTGTCACTGTCATTTTTGTAATGTGTCCTGAACACTGATTTCGCACAGCGAACGCGCTATTCTGCGCCGAAAGTGCGAAAACACATTTCAGCAAGGATATGAAAAATGGCAGATGTACAGTTCACAAGAAAGTGTAGTAAAATGCCAAATTTGAGAATCTGGTTTGAAAATATTGTGAATGCGCTAAGTTACGAGTGTTCGTTGCGCAGTTGCTTTGCACCTCGTAAAACAGTCATTTTATGGAGTATTGTCACCAAATTTTCAACCCAGGCATTTTAGGACCTCTGCTCATGAACAGTATCACTGTCATTTTTGTAATGTGTCCCAAACACTGATTTTGCACAGCAACCGCGCTATTCTGCACTGGAAGTGCGAAAACACATTTCGGCAAGGAAGTGAAAAATGACAGCTATACAATTCACAAGAAGTTGTGGTAAAATGCCAATGTTGAGAATCTGGCATGAAAATAGTGCGAATGTAAGCAACGTATGAGCGCAAAGGCGTGAAAGGTTATGCACGTCAGAAACAGTCACTTTATGGAGTGTTGTCACCAAATTTTCAACACAGGCATTTTAGGATCTCTGCTCATGAACAGTGTCACTGCCATTTTCGTAATGTGTCCCGAACACTGATTTTGCACCACGACCGCGCTATTCTGCGTTGGAAGTGCGAAAACACATTTTGGCCAGGATGTGAAAAATGACAGCTGTACGGTTCACAAGAAGGTGTGGTAAAATGCCAATATTGAGAATCTGGCATGAAAATATTGCGAATTCGCTAACTTACGTGCGTGCGTTGCGCAGTTGCTACGCACGCTCATAAAAACAGTAATGTTTGATTTTTCCAACCAAATTCTGAAATATTGTTTTTGAGAGCCCCCATGATCAGTGGCATTGTCATTTAGTTACGCCGGTCCCGAAGGTGATTCGCGCAGTGACTGCTAAATCACTTTTCGGACCGAATAACGCCATGACAATGCAAGAATTCATGAGAAGGGTCCCAAAACCCCATGTTGAAAATTTGAGCTAAAATTTCAAAATGCCTGAGATATGCATCAAAGTTGCAAAACCCTATCTATTACATTATACAGCTTACCGGCATTTCCTCAGTTCGTGGTCGGCTTTGAAGAGTGCAGACGTGTTCCCGGTCCACCAAGATCGCCGCGCCAGACTCCAGAGGAGGCATGGGGTGGGTGGGGAGGCAGGGTGCACAGAGGGTGGGTGCGGTGGGGGAAGGGGCATGGAGTTACGAGGGACCATTTTCGCTTTTACAGGTTAAAAACAGAAAACATAGCGGGACAGTTTTTGTTTTGTAGGGTATTTGGCACGCCTGGGGTGGGCTCCCAGCGTGCCACCTAACTGTTTGTGGGGGGTGTCTATAGCCGACGGGGATTGGGACCCTCATCGGCACAACACTGGGGAGATTTATGCCGATGGGGACTGGGCACCCCCCGGCACACAAAGAAGGGTGGGGTGCAGAGCCGAGGGGATTGGGCACCTCCTCGGCATTAAACAATTGAGGGGGGTACTTTATGCCGACGGGGAGTGGGCTCCCCCGTTGGCACATTCACAGGGGGCAGGGACAGCCGACAGGGAGATTGGGCACCCCCGCAGTCGGCAGTTCGGCAGCCAGTGTGCCGCCATGTACCTAATGGCGGCGAGCATGGCAAGAAAAGGACCGCTGCATCTGACGAGCTTTGCCCGGATTGCAGCAGACCTTTTCTTAGATGTGCTCGCCACATTATGTATGCATGGTGTGGCGCCGGCATGCAGGCTGATTGGGGAATGCAGGACGCACCTTCGGGTGCATGCCCTGCATTCGCCCAGCAGCGACTGTGCCTCTAAAGCTGCACTGTCCCATGATGTTGGCTGCGCAAGCGCGCCAACATAAAAATGGGTCAGGTTAGAATAATAGTTAGGTTTTTAATTTACTTTGCTGGTGCACTACACACATTGGCCCCGATATTCAGAAGTGCACCTGGCAATGGCGCATGTCGTAGCGCAGTGCAACTGAGTTGCGCTGGTGCAACTCAGGGATGTATTCATTAGAGATGAGCCATGGTGCATCTCCTCTGAATATATCAGGTAATGTGCACTGCGCAAGTATGTTGTGGTGGCACATCCCCCCCAGACAGGGCTGAATACCAGGAATGGGAACTGCACCAGCACAACAGAGTTACGCTGTGCACAAATTCCTGATATTCAGCCAGCAGTATGCAGATGGTGCCATAATGTCTGCAAGGTGCAAATGGGGCCATTTGTATGTCATTATGGCCCCATTTGCATGAGTTGTGCAGGGCTGGCCAGCGAAATGCGCATGGTGCCCTGCACAGCATGTCCCAAGATCAGGCACTGCAGTACAACCCCGCCCCCATCCCGCTGCCACCACTCACCAGTTGCACAGAACGTCATACACCCTGGTGGTCCAGTGGTACCCCCACCCTCCCATAGATCTGATAGCTGATATTAAGATAAAACCAATTCCCTGGTGGTCCAGTGGTACCCCCCACCCCTACCATAGATCCGATCGCTGATATTAAGATAAAACCAATTCCCTGGTAGTCCAGTGGTACCTCCCTCACCCCTTATGTAGCTCCAATCGTTGTATGAATATGAATAGAATCTCCCTGGTAGTCTAATGGAACCCCACACCCTATCAGTTACCCCAATCATCATATTATTATGATTAAAATGTCCCTGGTAGTCTAGTGGAACCCCCTCCCCACCAGTAACCCTGATCAATGTATCAACAGCACTGACCGTCCGTGGTGGTCCAGTGGCACCCCACCCCCACCCCCAGCCCATCCAGCTCCCCGTCATCGGCCGAAGCAACAAACCACCCACTACCTCCGTGGCTGCCTGCTGAATGACAGCGTACAGCATGGGCTGCAATCTCATTGGTCCACTGTGGACCAATGGGCTACAGTGCATACTGTAATAATCATTCATAAATATTTGAATGATGTCATTCATTCATATATTTGTGAATGACTATTACAGTATGCACTGCAAGCCCATGAATAGTATTGCAGCCCATATTATGCGCTGTCATTGGCGAGGAGCCATCGAGGTATGCAAGTGAGTTTGCTGCTACTACTGATGTGGCGGGGAGCTGATGGGCTAGTCCTGTGTGGGTGGGGGTGCCAGGATGAGTCAGTGCTGTTGATATGTCAATCAGGGTTACCGGTTGGGGGTTCCACTAGACTACCCGGAGATATTAATCATAATAATACTTTGATTGGGGTTACCGGTGGGGAGGGTGGGTTCCACTGGACTACCAAGGAGTGTTTAATCATAATGATACGATGATCAGAGCTACGGGAGGGTTGGGGGGTTCCACTGGACCACTAGGGACATGTTAGGGGGCTTGTGCACCGTGTGCTGGGGGAGGCCACCCACGGCTGGCAGCTGCTGTGATGCACCTTGCATTATGGCAGCTTGCCTGTGGGTGGCCACCATTTGAGCCATATTTTTCGGGCTCAACCTTGTGCACCGGTATGCGGTGCATCTCAGGGTTGTGCCGGCATAGGCATCGCACATCCCGGGCTGAATATCAGGATGTGTCGCGTATGCATGGACACGCCCCCTGGAGATATGCTGCATACATTATCTTTGCACTCTGTTGCATGGGGAATTGTGCTGTGCAATTCTCCCTTTTGAATATTGCCCCGGGACGCATTTCTGGGGTTGCACTGGTACATCTCAGCTGTGCCAGGCGCATCCTCTTTGAATATCTAGTCCCTTATGTCCGTTTGATCACTTTCTGTGGCAGTTCTGCACATTTTAGTGCTGACAGGTTGAGAGGTCTGCACATCCTCTTTTGATTCATTTACCTAATCAGATTCTTAAACCAGAACCAGAAAGAAGCAAGTATGAAGTAAAGAAGGAAGTGGGGTGCTGGTGGCAGTGTCCAGATCCAAAACAGGACCAGTTCCAAATCCAAAAATTGAGCCAGTGACCAGACAGAGGGGATTCAGAGTCCATATTGGGAAGGGGCATTGCCAGATCCTGAAACTAGGCCACATAGCATACAGAGCCAGCATGGGGGCAGTGTCCGTATCCAGGAAAGGGGCAGTATTCAGATCCACAGGAGCTGTATTATCTAGAACTACAGCAGCAGAAGCTGGTATCTAGTTCTATGAAGGATGGCTATCATCTCAAAACAGAATGGAGGGTGGGGAAGTATTAAGATCATTTATCTAAATAAGGGACTTGGTGTTCAGGTCCAAAACTAAAGATTTCCAGTTCCAAAATGGTGAACAGCATCCAAACCCAGAATCCAGAAAAAAAGTCAGTGTCCAGATCCAGAAAGGATGTCCATGTCCAGAATCAAAAAAGGCTTTGAATCTAGATGCAGAAGGAGGTAGTGTCCAGATCTAGCAGGATTGGTGTCCAGACCCACAATGCTGGGGGAAGGGGAGAGGGGGGAGGTACCTGGTTCTGGAATCTATAGAAGGAATTCTTATACAAATGTAAAGGAAAACTGAGAATGTAGATAGTTAGCCAGTGTCCTAATGTAGAAAGTTAGCCAGTGTCCTAATGAAGAATCCAACTAGTATCTAGAGCCAGAAGTGGAAAACTGGCATTAGCTTCACAGCCTGCTAATTCATCTTTTTGTTTCACTGAGCTACAAGGTGAACACTTGGGTATCTTGTACATTCAAATAACTTGTTAGAGTAGCTGCACTGAACTATTTTTAATTATTCCTCATTATTTATTTGTGAAGCGAAATGCCACCTTGTGTAGCAACTGATAATGTATTCCTCACTATGTGGTAAGTGTTTGATTACTGCTATGTATGTTTGGCAAACACCTGCTGTGCTACAGCTGGTGTCATGGAGATTGGAGGCTCAGAGACCCTGTCACCTACCTCTGCACCAATTTATTGTGATGCTTTAGGCAGGGAACTACAGTAACACTGGAGTATGAATGCATAATAACTGCTGCCCTGCCTCTAGCTCAGCTGTGCCCATCTGCATCACAGCAACCATGCGGAGTTTGCCTTTTATAGTGTGACTAGCCATTTTTCCTTCCAGGACACTTGTCTGCCATGCACTATCACAGAATCACAGAAACAATACGAGTCATCAGCCATTAGCCATAAGACTCGTCCCTTCCAAGTTACCTTAGGTGGTATTTTCTGTTGTTCATGTAATTATCCAGAGATTTTTTAAAGCTGTCAATGGATTTACTAGCTACCATATTACTAGGGAGTCTGTTCCATATATTAATGACTCGCTAGTTTATCCATTGGCCTCTTTGGTTTGTTCTATATTGCTCTTCTTTAAGCTGGAGTTGATGGAACCAACTCTCTCTCTCTCTCTCTGTTATTCTTGTTAGTCCTATAGTCTCTCCGAGGTCTTTGTTGGTAACCGCTCTTTATATCAGACACAGATCTCCCCTCAGTCACCTCATTATGACTCATTCTCCTTTTGTTATTTCAGTTTTATTTATTGTAATACACTTCAACCCTCCTAAAAGGTGACAGACTATATATATATATATATATATATATATAGATATACTGGTATATATTTGTGACCCCCGTTTGGTTCTGGTGCTTGATGGTATATGCAGGGCGAATCATACCTCCCTGCCCTGTACCCATCTGCTGAGCTCCAAGGTTGAGGTCCCTGGGTGCATGAAGCTTGCCTGGGCACAAACCTCACTAGGGTATATGGGGAAATATGGTTTTGGTGCCTCCACCCAGAGAATATTACAGGCTAGATGGTGATTTGGGTTCTGCCCCCTGGGATGCCCAGCACCCACTTTAGAGCTTTCCCAGTCATGCACTGGTATATTCTTTTTATTAATATTTTATGCTCATGCCCACTTCATCTCTGCGGCTCACCATTGGGGACCTGGCAGGGGGGCACAAATCCCGGTGTGGTCCTTGGCCCCCATCCTGCCTTGGATTACCCCCCCCAGGCGGGGAAACAGGAAGGGGAGACTACCCCCACTAATGCCACATGTCAGGCCTCCGACTGACCCAGTCCACACCCACCTGCCAGCCCCGTAAGCAGGTGAGCCACGAGCCGTGGGGCCATTTTCCTTTTTGTTCCCCGTACCCCAGAGGACGTAGTTTATCCAGTAAGTAGTGCGCACACTGGGTATGTCCTGCCACCCGAAAATAAAGGATTTTCCAAAGCCAATTTTATGCAAGTAAAAGGTTCTTTACTGTGTAAGTCCCATTCATGTAGCAAACAACCACAATCAATACAAAATGGCAAAGCATGCCCCTAGCGCCTTGACTCTCGTGGGTCTTCAGTGGGGGTGCTGTTTAAGAAAACATATACTCTTTTTAACTGGTGCCTTATTTAATTTTTATTATTTTTTCAGATTTAGAATTTACTATGTAGATATTTAGCATTGTACGTAATTTATTTACAATCTGTCTGAAAATAAGCACTGTATCTGCTACTGCAAATCAGCAGACCCTGAGGCTTTTTTTCCCCTGTTGAAACTGACGCCTGGGATCCTCCACCCTCCGGTTCATTGCAGGGCCCAGAAATCTACAGAAACAGCCAAAAGCCATATACTCCCTCAGGTACGTCGGTATTTGGTGCCTTTGGACATTCTGAATTTTCAGCGCCAACACTCTGATTGGAGGATCTCAGCCTCACTGATTTCTTCCTGCTGGTCTCCATTTTACCTTGCTTCGTTAGAGACGTTTATCAGCACTGCTGACCCTGGGGCTATCCTTTTTTGTAAAACAACAAAGTCTTCTCTTTTTTTTTTGTCTACTTTCCCATTTGCAAATTATATGACACAGCCACTAGGGGGCTACAACAGCTGTCTCTTCTGTTAAAGGGGCACTGTCAGCCTTGGCCCTCGTTTTTTAGAAAATTACATGTGTGCCTCTATGCACACACTGATCTCCTATGATGCACACAATAGCCATATGCATACTTTACAGTAGTATTCTTACCAGTATTCATTATTTTTACTAATTCCCACTTTCCTTTGGGTCCGTTGCAGGTACCCCGTCCCCTGGGAGCATAAGGTAGCCAAGAGAGCACATCTAACACTGAGCGCTGGCACGGACACTGATTTTACCCATGCCCATGCTGACAAGTTAAATACAGCATGCATCTTCTATTGCTGTATTAGACCTGCCCATTTTAAAGTAAAACCGAGTGCTGGGAAAGTTAAAAAAAGCTTTTAAAAGCCGTCACCGAAATCTCACGCTTGTGCAAAAGCGGGATGCTCCTGCACATGCGTGGGATGTGTGCTTTATCCTGCTTTCACGCATGCACGAGATTTCGGCGACTGCTTTTAAATGCTTTTTTTAACTTTCCCAGTGCTCGGTTTTACTTTAAAATGGGCAGGTCTAATACAGCAATAAAAGATGCATGCTATATTTAGCTTGTCAGCATGGGCATGGGTAAAACAGTGTCTGTGCCAACGCTCAGTCGAACGCTCTCTTGGCACTTCGAAGAGGATGGGTACTGCAACGGACCGAAGGAAAGTGGAAATTCGTAAAAATAATGAATACTGGTAAGAATACTACTGTAAAGTATGTATATGTCTGTTGTGTGCATCATAGGGGATCAGTGTGTGCAAAGAGGCACACTGATATAACTCTCTAAAAAACAAGGGTCAAGGCTGACAGTGCCCCTTGAAAGAGGAAACACTTTATATTTACTCCTTCCTTTTCTGCTCCAGTGGACCTGAGATCCCTCTCTTTCTGAGGACCATCTCCGGGGTTTTTCTGCCTGTTTCTCAGGCCAAACCATGTTCATCCACTAAGGCCGCAAGACTTGAACGTCTTCCCCCACTCCCATTCCATACTGGTGGAGCAGGGCCAGAAACAGAAATGAAAGCTGCAGACCAAGCTTGCCACACCGGATTGCAGCCTTGAACCACCTCACTGGCTCAGCTGCAAAGTGTTGCTCTACAGATACATTCGGCGCCAAAACTGCCTCTCAGCCAACAAAGGATTTTGAACTTATGACACCTGATCGCTGATTGGTCTAGGCTTCCAGTGACTCTCTTGGGACTGGCTGGCACTTGTCTTTCAGCTCTCCGCCTAAATTTCTATAGCCATATCATAATTCCTCTTTGGCTGCCTTTGCTCCTCTGCCTAGCCCACTGTGTGATAATTACACTCACTTGTGTAAACATGGCTCTTCCTTACATGTTTGAGATGCTCCTATTACTTCTAATCCTACTTTGCCTTAACTGGGTTGTTATAACTTTCCCAGGATCCTATCCCTTGAGTTCTTCAAATGCCCTAAATGCAGATATCAGTTTCTCTAACCTAATTACTGCATCTCAACCTATGCTTGCTTTTAAACACCTCCTATTCTCTAAGGGCTGTACCTTTTATGCAGAGACCACACTTAAAAAAAAGCCTGCTGAGGCAAGCAGTTCCTTTACTGTTTGACTATTGAAAATTATGGTTCCTCGCCATCTTAGCTATCCTTCTTGCAGGTGATGTTGAAATGAACCCGGGTCCACGTGCCCTCTTTTCCCCGGCTGACATCTCCGCAATTTCTAGCAAAGGGCTTTTCATTGCCCATATGAACATCAGAAGTCTCTCCAGAAATTTCAATGATCTTGAGGCTTGGGTGGGTGTCTACAAGCCTGACGTACTCAGTTTGTCTGAAACATGGCTAAAGCCAACTATCCCTGACTCTGTATGCTCCCTGACTAACTACTCCCTTATCCGTAGGGATAGGCTCTCCTCAAAGCATGGCGGAGGGGTTGCCATGTTCTATAAAGATCATCTAAACATCACCGACACCCTGTTCTCAACATCCTCCGCCTGTGAGTCCCTTCACACTACTCTCACCCTCGGAGCCAAGAAACTCCACATTGTCTGTGCCTACAGTCCCCCAAATGGGGGCACTGTAGGTCTGCAGGACTTATTTAATCAGACCTCTTTGCACTCCAAACATAATGAGGTCATTATATTGGGTGACCTTAACCAAAATTGGCTAGGGACTGCCCATAGCACGCTGCTCTCTCGCGTACAAAATTATAACCTCCACCAGCTGTTAACGGAGAATACCAGAGTTACTCCTTCACTAAAATCCTCTTCCCTTATTGACTGGGTACTGGTAAACCATCTGGATCATGTACACCAAGCAGGCATCTTGGCAGATTCACTTACTGATCATTCCCATGTCTTCTGCATCTGGAGTACTGAGGCTGCTCTATCTCCTCCACCACACTATGTCACCTTTACAAATTTTGCCAACCTGGATATTGAGGCTTTTTGTCATGATGTCTCGAGGATAAACTGGTCTGGTGTTTATCTTTCCCATAATGTTGAGTCTGCACTAAATATCTTCCTTAATGAATTCCTAGCCATCCAGAACAAGCATGCCCCCAAGGTGACATGGAGGGTGAGGGGTAAACAAACAAGATGGCTTCACAAAGACTTGCTGAAAAATCTATGCGCTAGGGACAAATGCTGGAAAAAGTACAAAGCCTCAGGGCTATAAGCTGACTATGCTACCTACAGAACCCTACATAACTTCTAAAGAGTGCCTATTGTAAAGAATTGCTGCTAGGCTCTGCTGGGGACCCTAGGAAATTCTGGGCCCATGTCAAGACATTTCTCGGTGCGTCCCAGTCAACTAGCACCAGTGACATGGTATTAAATGGAGTACATTGCAATGACTCCAACACCATTGTTAATTCCTTCAATCAAATGTTCTCAGACCTGTCTCAGTATACCTCTGCCTTCCCATCTCCCCAGGCAGCCTCTCTGCTTGCAACATCAGCACAGTCCACTACCCCCAGCTATCCTTCCCAACAAATGTCTAAAAACTGTTCTAAAAACTGTTCTGTTCTACTTCAAGGCAATCTCAAGGACTGAGGTCTTAAAACTATTACGGACTGTCTCTGACAATACTAGATCTGGATCAGATACACTTGAGCCTCTGGTCCTGAAACTAGCAGCACCATATATAGCCTCCCCTCTGGCAAGAATTTTCACCTTGCCTTTCTCTAATAGCCAAGTTCCTGACCTCTGGAAGATTGATCGTATAACGCCAGTCCTTAAAAAAGGTGATACCAAGGAGATTACTAACTACAGGCCTATAGCCATCCTATCGGTCCTAAGTAAAATTCTGGAAAAACTTGTTGCAAATCAAACCATTGACTACCTCACAAAGTACAGCCTTCTCTCTGACACACACAACATGGCTTCCAGAAAGGTCACAGTACCTCTACAGCGCTTCTCAAATTCACTACTGATGTGCTTACCAGTATGGATGCTGGCCAGCTGATGGGCAGTTTTTATAGACCTTACAAAGGCCTTTGATCTTGTTGATCACCCCCTGCTCCTCTCTTTGCAGTCTGAGCTTTTCACCCCCAGTTGTCGCCTGGTATGGAAGCTATCTAGCAAATACAACTCAAATTGTGAAATTCAACTCCTCTTTATCTGATGGTGCTACCATCAATATAGGGGTTCCCCAGGGCTCTATGCTGGGACCTCTTCTTTTCTCACTTTTTATCAATAACATAGATGAGGTTTTTCTTTCATGCTTATCTATTCTCTATGCAGATGATCTTGTACTCTATTCAAGCTCTGATAAGATCACCAGCATAAATGCATCCCTTTCTTCAGAGTTCACAAATGTCCAAAACTGGCTTTCTGCACATAAGCTTGTACTTAATGCTAAGAAAACCCAAACAATGTTACTTGGATCTGCCCCTAAACTTAGGGCATGCCAAACTCCCCTGTTGGTGCAAGACCACAGTGGCACACAAAAAGAATGTGTTACATCTTTTAAGTACCTGGGAATTCTTCTGGACCAATTCCTGGACTTCAGCCTGCATATACAATCTGCCTGCAAGGCAGTGAATGCTAAACTGGGGGTTGCTTACAAGTCCAGTTTCATGTTGACTCCCTCTGCTAAACTTGCTATTGCCAGAGGCATATTACTCCCTGCCCTCACCTACGGCATGCCGACCTTTGCTGCCACATGCAAAACCATCCTTCATAAGTGGGCTGTCACTTATAATATCTGTCGATACGCCTCCTCGTCACCACGGCTTAAGCACCACTGCCAACTGTACAGGGACCTGGGCTGGTTATCCCCCTCAGCTGGCGTCAATACTCTCTTGGCTCCCTGATTGACTCTATGCTCAGAAACCAGACCCCTTCAGCGCTCGCAACATTGCTGGTACCTCAAACCTCCTCCTATAGACTGCGATTGGTAGATAAATCCCTGCTGAATGTACCTAGATGTAAAACATCAAAAGGCTCTGTTGCCTTCAGTCACTCTGCTCCTAAGTTTTGGAACTCTCTCCCCCAAGCACTTCAAATATCTGGATCCCATGACAGCTTCAAAAAGGAGCTGAGCTTACATCTATCCCTTGCTGATCTCTGCACTTGTTTTAATCCTCCCTAATCCACTCACCCGCCAGATGCTGCCTGGCCTAACTTTAACCTCACTACCTCATAGCACTTCTTAGCCTTACTATCTCCTTGAGAGCTAATCTACCCCAACCCCCCCCACAAACCTGAGTCTTGTTTCAGAGGCCATGATAATGCATCCTGCCCATTCAGGAATTTGCCCTTGCCTTGTTTCGCTGCCTATTTGAATCTTCATTGTTGTGACTAATTTGAACAATATTTCTTTGCCGCTGTGTTGTGGTATCTCTTCCTAGACTGTGTAGGTTTTCTCTGCTGAAAAATTCTGTGTGAATTGCATTGATTGTTATTGTCCTGGCTGCATGTATTCATTACTACTAACTGTTTTGACCTACGCTATTGTAATTTCATTGTACTCATGCTATGTATCTGTCTTTGATAGTTGTACTCTCCCGGGTCGTGCCTGAAAAGAGTAATTTCATGGCTAGTGCACCTACCCGGTTAACAAAAACTAAATAAATAAATATAAAAATAATAACCATGCATTGCTACTGGGTGCCTGGAACATGTAAACCTTAAATTGTGATGTCAGATGAATTTGCATAAGGCACCAGCTAAAAAGAGTGGCAGGACATACCTTCCCCCAGCTGACCCTCCAGCTCCCTGGGCTTGTTCCCGAACCCGGGTCACCAGCGTCACGAGCGGTAGCGCTACCGCTGCGCCAATGGGCCAGTAATGCACTGGTGTATTCAATAATGCTGTTCCCCACATATAGTAATCCACTCTATAGTACTTAAACTCCGTGGCAGTAATTAACCACACCAGTTGTACCATAGAACACAGGTTTAATAATCAGCAACTGCAGTACCTGTGGGGGAAATATGGAATTAGTACAGCACAAGTTGATACACAGCTCTTCCAGGCTCCACTCCTCCAAACAGCATATACCACACAATAGAACAGTTGGAACTAGTCAATATAGTTAAACCTGGGAAACCCCTTACAATAGGTAAAAGTCAGGTGCAGGCCTGATGCTATTGCCTGAGATACTGGGTTAGAGCTCAGGTTGGCTGGCTTTAGTTAAACAAACCCCCCAAACAGGCCATGGGTCCGCATGCATGCATAAACTGTAAAACACCAAATTGTAATCCACTATGAAAAGTAAAGTTACTGATATTTACTGCTTTAAAATGAGGCAGAGGCTGATGACAATGCAATTTAAAGTGATGAACTTATCTATTGAAACTAGGTGTCCACACACCAGCCAGGGTCCAAACCTCTTCAAGCACTGAAGGTGATGGTTATCTGCAGAAAAACATTTAGGCAGTCCCCTCAGACTTCTGGTCGCATGAGAATAAAAGAATGCAGGCTGGCAGGAAAACCTCTTCTGGTTCAGACAAATGGAAATGCAGTTCTTGGGATTATACTTTATTCTGGTGCCCTGATGCAACTTGCAACTGAAAACTAACCTACTCTATGCCACAGCTCATTGCAAAAATGTTAAACAATACAGTTATCAGAATGAGTGCTCTCACAGTTTCTGCAGTCAGTGTCTTTCAAGGAAAATTCAGGTTCTCTAGGATGCTTGCAGAAATGCTGAACTCTCACTTGAAGTAGTCTCACTTCACATTGAGTCTCACTTGCAGGGGGTCCTGCCTGTCTAATTACCAGACTATGGCCTAGAAAGAAAGGGCACAGCAGTATGCAGCTCTTACCTCTGTCCTCCAGTTACTCTCTCTGACCGCCCAAGAAGCACACAGCAGTCCCAGTACAGCCCCTTTTATTATCAGGGTCCAGGAGCATCTCAATTGGCTGAAATGGTGTGTAAGTCTTGCTTCTGGGACCCCTACTGGCTGAAAAACAGGTGCCAAAACTGCAGGCTATTGATTGGTGGACAGAGGGGGCAAAGGTTACTGTCATGGCTGCCTCTAGACTGCTAGGGTAAACACTGGGCTCAAAACTTTAGCAGCAACCCATGGGTCCTCCCAAAACATGACAGAAAGTGAGTCCTGAATTAACAGGGGGCTACATGTTTATTGAAAATAAATGAGAGATCTGCTAGCCAACTGACCAAAGGCTAATTCACACTGTCTTCCTGTAGTGTCATATAACTGTTTACATGAGTTATAACACATATTACTATATATTATATGGATGGGGCGTCCCCCATAGAAGTGGTTACCAGTTATTTCCCTGTATACACTTTTCTTGTATATGCAATTGCTATCAAAAGTAACAGTAACCATCCAAATATATTATATAAAACAAAAGATGGGTAGGTGTGGTATACAAGGAAATAAACCCATCAAGGGAGCTAACTAGGTCATAAAGCCACTTGCCCTTTGGGCTCATGGTATTATGATCTGTTTAGCCCCTACAGCGGATTTATTCCCTTATATATCATACTAACACATCATTTGAGATCTATATATATATATATACACTGTATATAAGGCGAGGGGGACAGCAAGATCAGCACCCAGGGTGGGGGCTGACCAAACGAGCAGACACGAAAGACCGTTAGGCCTATTCTGCTGGCATTTTAGTATGTTAGTATGTTAGTATAATAGTGGCACGGTAGCGTAGGGTTCAACGGTCACATCTATGTTAAACCCAAAACTTTGCATTTCAATAACTTTGCAACTGATCGATTTGCCTGAAATTTTGCATGCGCTCCTCTGGTACCATAGATCTCTGCATCTGGCAAATTACATTCTGGTCGGATGTACAGTTGCAGAGCTACAGAATGTCACAAAATGTGAAAAATACCACTTTTTGTCAATTTCTTTGTCACGCCGTTTCTCTGAAACTGCTTGGCACGTTCGTCCGAAACTTTCAGAGTATGTTGGGTCTGGGTCACAGATGTACCTTTTGAAAGTTTGGTGAAAAAATATTAATACATTCAAAAGTTATTAAAATGTTATGATTTCCTATAAAAAAATTAGCTGTCCTGTGCGAAAGTACTGTTTCTCTTTCGTGTAAGTACTTTCTCTTTTGCAAATGGGGTCAGTTCTTTCATGCTTCTGCCATCTTGTTTTCAGTTCACGACGCAAACAAAAAAAAAGTTCTAATTCAAAATGTAATGCCCCTTGGTAAACACCAATGGTTGTGTTTACCTAATTGGGACAGAGGAACACAATGTTGGCATCCGTTTTTTGATTAGATGCCCGGAAATATGTTTATTTTAATTGGGCCATTTTGATGTTGCAAATTTGTGACACTACGTTTGTGAAATTTTTGCAAATTGCTACACTACGTTGCGAAAGTGTCGCAAATTGAGACACTGTATCATGAAAGACCCCTGGTAATGCTGCAAACTGCAACACTTTCACAAAAGTAGTGTCGCAATTTGAGACACTACTTACAAAAAATTTCTGTTTCTTGTCACTTCACTACAAATAAACGGTTAGTACTTTTGGGCTGAAATTTGCAGGGGTAGAAAGGTCTTGCTCCACAGATGTGCCTTTTGCTGGGTTGGTGATACAATTTACATCAATTCCATAGTTGTAACATTCTGAAGTATAGAAATTTCCCATAAGATAACACGGTGGCAGTAACAGTACTTTTTGACAGCTATATCTCAAAAACGCTTCTAGATATGGATTTTTCACTAAATGTACCTATGCATGCTGCCAGGCCTTGATTACTACTGTGGTGGAATTTTTTCCAATGTCCCTGTAGTTACTGTGATACTGTGCCATTTGCAGCACAAGGGTTACTTGGAATGTCTGTAGCCCTGCGCTCTGTCTATACAATTACAGAGAGATAGGCCCCCACATATGGATACTATTATACAGTAATTGGAGGGCAGGGTCCCCCACAGGGAGATGATGGTTAATTACAATGTCTCTATACTTATGGATAGATGGGAGTGCAGGGTCCAGAGGGCCCTGGGCTCCCACATATGGATAACATTATGTAGTAATGGGAGGATTAATTATAATATCTCTAAACTTATGGGTAGATGGAAGAGCAGGGCCAGGAGGGTCCTGCACTTCCACAGGGAGGTGACGGTTACTTACAATGTTTGTACACTTATGGATACATGGGAGTGCATGGGAGAGAAGGGCCTGGAGGGTCCTGCGCTCCCACATATGGATAACATTATGCAGTAATGGGAGCGTAGGGCCCACGGAGCCCTGCACTGCCGCAAGAACATGAAGGCTAATTACAATGTCTCTACACTAATGGTTAGATAGAAGCGCAGGGCCCCACATGAAAATCAGGGACAATAAAAATATGCATGCATAGCAGCACAGGGCCCTTAGGCCCTGTGCTCCCATAACACACTACAGACTGAGAGGGGTCCTGTGCTCCACACAACCACATAAGGGTAACATTACACTTTCTCAAAAAGTAAGGAAAGTCATTGCAAAAAACTTCATTAATGCATCAGTTGTGGTTCATATTAAAGTGACAAAAGTATGGAAATGAGGTGTTAGGGTTCCAAACCGTAACACCCCACACCCCCCTCCCCTCACTACCAACCATACCACCCCACTCCCACCCTACACACAGCAACAGGTGTTGGGGTGTACCTTGGGGTCATCGACCCTAACACTTACCCCATTCTCCTATGCCATAACATCTCAGCTTCCGTACACATGAAATGGGGTGAGCATTAGGGTGGACAACACCAAGGCATACCCTGATGCCTGTTGCTGTTGCTGTGTGTAGGGTGGTGAGTGGTATGGTTGGTTGTGGGGGGGAGGGTGGTGTGGAGTGTTAGGGTTGGGAACCATAACACTTCATTTCCATACTTTTGTTGCTTTAATATGAACTCTAACTGATGCATTAACAAAGTTGTTTTGCAATGAATATATATATAGATATGTAAGTAATAAGCCATGTCAGGCTGTGCATTATAGGATTATAATAACTGGGGATCCTTTGTTACCTAAGGGAAACCAGGTTATAATTTGCTGTTATAACCCACGGGTTATAACAGCAAACATGCACCCAGTTTCCTTTGTGCATATGGCCCAACAGCAGCTCTTCCTTTGCTCTGCGCCAGCCGGCGGTGCTTTAGCACTGGATGATCTGCCACTTGTCGGTGAGTTTTTAAAAAAAAATAAAAAAAAAAAGTAAATGGGTACTGCAGGCAAGGAAATTAACCATTTTTTTAAATAAATACAAAAAAGTAAGGAACACCTTTCAATTTAGTGCTTTCCGTTCCGACCGCATGGAATGCGCCGAAACCTGACCGGACCACACAGGGATTTTTTTTTTATTTTATATAGTTGCTGTGGCAAAAAAACGATCCTCAGCAATTATATAAAATAAAACATGGGGCGGTGTGTTTAACTCGAGATTTTACACACACCCCTTGGTGTTGGATGCTTAAATAAACCCCTTGAGCTTTGCTCTTGGGGTTTATGTAGCATCCAGCACCTTGGGGTGTGTGTAAAATCTCATTAAACACACCACCCTATTCATTATTCCACATTTAATGCACATCCCTGGGAAGTGTATTAAAATCCTATGATGAACACCCTGAAGGGGCTTATTACACTTATAAAATGGCTCTAAGTAGGTTTGTTTGGGAAGGAAATGGAGATTTGGTACCTTGCTGTGCAATTTATAGAGATTTCATGCACAGAATATATACCTAAGTAAGTGTGTTGTATGGGGAAATATACCACTGGGGGGGCTAATTAGCTCCATAACCCACAAGTCCAAAAGACAAGTGGGATTATGAGCTCATTAGCCCCCAGAGATAATATATTTCCCCATACACCACACTTATGAAGCATTCATTTTATACAATGCATTAGGATGGTTACTACAGAAATTCGATGGCAGAAAAAGACCCCGATGGCCCATCAAGTCTGCCCCGTCCTCCACCCTACTCATCTCCTTTTCCACGGGCTCTCCCCTTCCCCCTACTTACTAACCCCGTATGTCTGTCCCATGCCCTGTTGAATCCATCCACCATTTCAGCCCCCCCACCTCCTCTGGTAGTTTGTTCCAGGCCTCCAACACTCTCTCCATGAAGAATTGCCCTCTCACATTGCCTCTATATCTTCCTCTCTCCAATCTTAGGCTATGCCCTCTAGTTTTAGCCCCTCCTTTCTTTTAAATATGTTCCCCTCCTTCACCTTATTGATCCCCTTCACGTACTTAAAAGTTTCAATCATATCCCCCCTTTACCTTCTGGTCTCCAGTGGGAACAGATCCAGTTCCCCTACACCTCTGCTCGTATGGCTTCCCCTGCATACCATGCACCGTCTTGGTTGCCCTTCTCTGAACCCTCTCTATCCCATCTATGTCCTTGCAGTCTCCAGAACTAGAACCCATACTCCAGGTACGGTCTCATCAAGGCTTTGTAAAGAGGCATCAATACCTCCCTCCCTCCTTCTGCTAGTTATGCCCCTCCCAATGCATGCCAGCATTCCATTTGCCTTCCCCACAGCTTTATTGCATTGGCTACCTACCTTTAAGAGCTGGTGACATGTTCAGGAGAACTTTAACAAAACCTATTATTTAGACATAATCCATCTTGGATTTCCCATTAGTGCTGTAATTCTCCCTCCCCATTATTTATTACTGAGGCCATCTGTATGAAAACAGGATCTTTGCTCCTGAAGAGTTTGTCTATTCCTGCTACTTTCTTCCTACTTGAAGTCACAGAGCACTGCTTGTGATATCACAGTTACTCCCATGGCAACAGATTACGATGTCTCAGCAGAGGATCATGACTTGAAGTAGGGAGAAAGCTACAGAGACAGATAGACTCTAAAGAAACTCTAAGCGATAAAGATCATATATTCATGCAAGTTTTCTTAGCAATAAATAATGGGGAGGAGAAATTATTAAACTATAAATGGAATGCAGGCAGAATTGTACCTAATGATTATACTCTTTAAAGTTTTCTTTGAGGCGTCAGTAGCTTTTTAAGGTTGCTTGATATTATAGTTCCCAGATCCCTCTCCTGCTCTGTTTTTTTTTATTTCCTCTCCCCACCCCAGAGTGTAAGCTGCTCACGGGTTTTTACACCCCAAGTGCATCACAGCACACCTTTTGGCATTGAATTTCAGTTGCCAAGTTTCCAACCACCCCTCCCGAATCTTCAGGTCCTGCCTCATGGCCTCCACCGCCCCCCAGGGTGTCCACCCTATTACAGATTTTTGTATTATCTGCAAATAGGCACACCCTTCCCTCCAGCCTATTCACTATATCACTGATGTTGATATTAAAAAAGGGGGTCCTTCCTAGTACTGACCCCTGGAGCACCCCACTCATTGCCCCTCTCACCCTGGAGTGCACCCCATTTACCAACTGTCTCTGGCTTCTGTCCACCAACCAGTTTTCCACCTACCTAGTTATTTTCCATCCCACCACTAAGCTTTCCAGCTTATTTACTAACCTTCTGTGAGGGACAGTGTAGAAGGCCTTACTGAAGTCCAGATAGGCTACATCCGCCGTCCCTTCCTGGTCAGCCACCTGTGTCACCCAATTGAAGAACTCTATCAGGTTTGTCTGACATGACTTCCCATTTATGAAGCCATACTGCCTATCATACTGCAGGTCACTATCCACCAGGTAGTCCACCACCCTTTTCTTTATTAGTGCCTCCATCACCTTACCCACCACCGAGGTGAGGCTGACCAGCCAATAATTCCCCGCCTCCTCCTTACTACCCCCCTTGTGCAGTGGCACCACATCTGCCCTCCTCCAGTCCCTTGGCACCCACCCTGTATCCAGGGAAAAGTTAAACAGTCTCATCAGTGGTGCAGCCAGCTCTTCCCTCAGTTCCCAGAGTACCCTCGGGTGCAAGCCATTTGGCCCCATTGCTTTGTCCACCTTTAACCTGCCTAGTTCCTCTCTAACCCTGTCTACGCTGAGCAGGCTAGGATCCACTGGTCTGTCTTCCCTATTTCTCACCCTCAGCTCAGGTCCCCTAACCTCCCCACCACCATGAAGACCAAGCAGAAGTAGCTATTCAGCACCTCTGTTTTCTCAAAGTCCCCCTCCAGCTGCATTCCTCCTTCCCCTCTCAACCATACTGTCCCCTGCCTTGCCTTCCTTCTTTCCCCCACATACCTAAAAAAAAGTTTTATCTCCCCTTTTGGCCTGCCTAGCTATTTTCTCCTCAGTGTCAGCTTCAGCCCTCCTTATCTTCTGCCCTGCTATCCTCCGATTCTCCCATTAAGCCTCCCTGTCCTTCTTCCTTTGTGTCATCTTATATTTTCTGAATGACCTCTTCCTTTCACTGACCTCCTCTGCCACCTGCCTTGTAAACCAGAGTGGTCTCCTATTTATTTTGTTTTTCCTCATCTTCTTAATGCAAATTTCAGTGGCTTTCAGTAACCCCCTTTTGATAGTTTCCCATAACTCCTCCACATCTCCTATATTCCACTTTCCTGCCATTTCTTCCCTAATATCCTCCTCATTCTGTTAAAATCTGTCCTCCTGAAGTCCATAACCCTCGTATTGGTCCAATTTGATTCCCTCCCCATCCTTATCCTGAATCTTACAGTCCTGTGCACTTGTACCTAGACTGTCACCCACCATCACCTCTTCCACTTTTTCCCCCATTAGTGAGGACCACGTCCAGCAGGTTCTCACCTAGTGGGCTCCCTAATCAGCTGTTGTGTGAATACACCCTGTAGTGCCTCTAGGATCCCCCTGCTCCTAGCTGATACTGCAGCTGGGGTCTCCCAGTCCACATCAGGGAGGTTTAGGTCCCCCACAAGCAGAAGCTCCCCCTTGAGAGCCATCCATGTAACTGCCTGCATCAGTTGTCTATCCCCTTCTTCCCCCTGCATAGGAGGTCTGTATACCACCCCCAGCCTCAATGATTCTCCAGTCCATTTATCCAGTGTGGCCCACAGGAGCTCTGTCTCCCCTTCCTCCTCCTGCCCTTCCGTTGCCCTAATGTCATCTTTGATGTATAATGCCACCCCCCCTTCTTTCCTGTCCTGTCCCTCCTAAACAGTCTGTAGCCTGGGATAACTGTCTCCCAGTTATGATGCTCTGCCCACCAGGTCTCACTTTCTGCTACTATGTCAAGACACTCATCCCCCATGATGGCCTCCAAGTTCACCATTTTGTTCCCCAAACTCCATGTTAGCGGATATTCCCTTCCACTATGTACCACCCACCTCACTGCCCTCCCCTTCCAACCTACCCTTGTACATGCTTTTTTCCAGCATTCTATCTCCATCCTGGGTCTCTTCTGTGGGGTGTGTCCCCCTTAAGATTGTTGCTCCATTTGGCTACTTCCTTCTAGGTTCCCTTCCAAAGGTGCATCCCCATTCCCCTTCCTCCAGCACATTCTTTTACCTTAGCCCCACTTCCGTCTCGCATGGTCTCCTCACTGCTGCTCTTCTTTCTCTCATCCTCTCCATGCATCCCCAGGGGTGCGAATCTGTTTTCCTACTCTGTACCCTTTTTTGCAGCCTACTGTCTGATGTGCCCACTCCTATTTTCTGCCCCTTCCCTGTCTGTGCTTGCTTTGCTCTTTTTGATCCTACCTGCCACTCCCCCTGACTCCTCTCGCCTTCTACTACTTTTGTTCCTAAGTCCCCTGCACCCCCCTTTGAACCTTCTCCAATCCTCTCCCCTTCCCCTCTCCCTCACCCTGCTTAGCGCCCACCTCAACCAACCCACCTCCTCCCTTAGCTGTGTAGTCTGTGTACACACTATGCAGTCCCCCAGCCTACATTCTATATCCAACACCATGGCAGTCCCACACCCATTGCATCCTACCACCCTCTCAAAGTTGTCTGTGCTCTATTGGCCCAGATACCATACAAAAGACCTGCCTGATCCCTTTTCATACTACTCCTCCAACTTCGCCGTTTATCCATTTGATCACCTTAGTCTTAAAAGAAAGAAAGAAAGATTACCACCTATCTTACTTTTCTCCCTTCATGTCCTTGTGTTTCTTCCAGACCTTTTTGACGGAACCAGACCCTACAGTAAGCCTAATGTATGTGGCTGTCTTTTGGAAATAGATCTAGTGTTTGCAGCTGTCTATTGTAAATAGATCCAGTGCCTGTGGCTGTCTTTTGGAAATAGATCCTCTTGCAGCCTTACACACTTTCTGTGCCCCTTCTGGGCCCAACCCTATGTTGGGGGCCCCCTCAGTTTTGCATAATAACTTATGCATTAAACAACTTCAACACTGTGACACACTAAAAAGCACACTCTTTTAAGTCAACCCTCAAAATCAGTTTTAAAAATGTACCCTACCCTTTTACCTGAAAACACTTAAAAGATTGCCTTACTAGTACCATAGCTCGAAGTAACTTCCTGGGAAATACATCAGTTCTGACTTATACTGGAACATGTATAAATAATTATGCCCCAAAAATGAATTCACACCTTTCAGATATCACAGTAAAATTGACTGTACAGTTATGCAAGTGTGAACTCTCAGATATCACAGTAAAGTTGACTGCACAATTTTGCAATTTTGTACCCTCACAATAACAAGCAGCTTTTATGCACAGCTAAACTCATCCAATTAATGAAAAATTATTTCATTTAGCTCGCATTTGCCATCATTTCCAGGTTTGCCTTGCTTTTTTTTGTCCCACCTACTTTTCCAAAGTGTAGTTGCAGATAGTAAATAGGGACATATTTGGTCCATAGTATAGGAGACTCCTATAAATGGATCCATGACTGCGGTACTCTGTCCTTTTGTATGCTGTTTAGGATGGTCAAGTGGTGTGCTGCGTGTGTCACGCAGCAGTCCCAAGGGACAATTCAGTGCTCCAGAGTGCCAGTCCTGAACCAAGATATACTGTATGGAGGCGGCAGCAACAGCATGGATGGTGTGGGTGAGTACACTATCTCCACACACTTTCTCTTCAAACTTTGTGAGTCTTGTACTGTTGAGCAGTATTCTCCTGACCCCGCCCCACACTTTGGAAAAAATACAGCTTATCACATAATGCTTGTTTCTGTTGGCAGCAGAAGGAAGACTGAAGCTGCAGTGGCAAAGTAATATATCATGTCCAGTAAAGTCATATACTGTGGCCAGCCATAGTATATGACTTTAATTGGCATGATATATGGAGAAATAGATGACAGACTTTTGAATGGGCTAGAAGTCCCATCCATATATTTTATATGATAGACACACAAGCAGACAGACAGCTAAATTAGATGGATAGGAGAGGGGAAGGAGATAGATACTGTATATATTATATATATATCATGATCACCTGCTCACTGCTGAAACTGAAGCCGGCAGCACTACTCCAGCTGTGGCTTCACAAGTCAAGAAAGCCCCACTCTTCTCATACAGAGAATGCATGTGAATGGCTCCTCTCACTAAGCTGGGCACCCTGGATTTTTGGGTGCCCAGAAACAGTATTTCCAGGGCAATTTTCAAAAAACAAATGCCAGAATTTAGCTAAACAGGTCCCGCTTCATTAGGTTTTGGTGTTTGTTTTTTAAAATGACAGCATTTTTAAGTATTTTTTCTGTTTTTTTAGTTCGAGGACAAACAAAATAAGATGTAACCATTATGGTTTAACCACTACAGTGTCTTTGTAAATCAGGTGTGGCATGTGCCTTGGGGTTGTCATTACTAATGTGCACTCCATTTCATCAGTAAATAACTTGGGATGTGTACAGTATATGAGAATGGTGTAAGTGTTAGGGCTGACAATCCCAAGGCACACACCATGCCTGATTTACGAAAACAGGAGAGGTCAAACCATAATGATTGTTCCTGTTGCTGCCTGCAGGGTGGGGTGTTAGGGTTAGCAACCCCAGCACCACATTTCCCTACTTTTTTCAGTTTAATCCTAACTAGTGCATTAACATAGTTTTTTACAATGAATTTATATACCTTTTGAGATAGTATAATCATATCCTCATTTGTCTGTGGGAGTGAGGGCCCTGGTATTCCATCCCTCCATAGATGCATACATGTATGTTGCTGGGCCCTGCACTTCCATTTCTGCCAAAACAGCAATTCCACTCCTTCGCTTGTATGGCTTGTTAAAGTTCCAATGTTATCCCATGGGAATTTTCATTTTGTATTTTTTGGGCTTGTTTATATTGCCCCAAATGTTTTTTTGGGGGGATGTATCTGCTATTCCTGTAGTACTCATTAAGACCTTTGTTGTGATATATACATTGTCCCATAAGTCCAAATATCAAGGAAGTTATGGCTTGTTGACATTCTGATGTTATCCTATGGGAATGTTCATTTTTTATTTTTTTATACTGCCTGTAAATGTGAAGTGGGGGAATATGCATCATTCCTGCAGTACTTATTAAGACCTCTGTTTTGACATATAGAGTGTCTCTTCAGTCCAACTATTGACGGAGTTATGGCTTATTAAAGATCCAATGTTATCCCATGAAAATTTTCATTTTTTAATTGTTATGCTTTTTTTAAGTGGGCCCTAACTTCTTTTAGGGGGGCTATGTATTATTCTTGCAGTACTCATTAAGACCTTTGTTTTGATATATAGATGGTCCCTTAAGTCCAAATATTAAGGGAGTTACGGCTTGTTGAAATAAAAAGGTGAGAAAAAACTAAGTCCAAAATATTTTTTTGTATGAGAACATTCTTTGTTCATATGAACAAAAAATACATGCAAAAAAAAAATGCCTTTATACGAAAAAAGAATGAAAAAAAAAATAAGCCCAAATTATTTTTCCGTATGAGGGCATTCTTTTTTCGTATGAATGAAAAAAGAATATGAAAAAAGAAAATCAGCTCATGAAAAAAGATTTTTAAATGTTAAAAAAAAATACATTTCTGGGTCATTTTTTCCAGAAACTGAGTGCAGAAGCCACCTAATGGAGTCCTGATGAGCAAGATACATGTATTGGTGTGTGTGTGTGCATGATGTAATTTTTCTGGGTTTTGAATTTTTTTAAATGAAAACAAGATGGCAGTCATACAAAAATTATTTTTTTCCTCATGAAAAAGGATTACCCTCATACAGTAAAGGATCCTTTTTCGTATGGTCCAGATTTTTTTGTTCCAAGCAGCTATCCAAAAGACTGTACTGAGCATGCTCAGAACCAACATTTCAAAATGTAATAACTTTGGAACAGATTAATAGTTTTTCACGAACCCAGTTAAAGGCACATCTGTTTGCAAAGTCCTTTCTACCCTAAAATTTTCAGACCAAAATTCCAAACCATCTAGGCACTAGATGATGACAAAACAGCAAAATAAAGTAATTTCTAAAATGTTTTTTTTTTCATAATCAGCATCTCAGAATCTGCATATCTGACCAGAATGAAATTTGGCATATCAAGAGACCTATCCCCCCACCCCCCAAGACCATGCATGCAAAATGTTGTGCAAATCCGTTGAACGGTTGCAAAGATATTAAACCACAAAGTTTGGGGGGGGTGGCTAGCAGCCGAGCTAAGAACAAGTAATCCTCCATTGATCAACACCACCATTTTCACATTTAGCCAATTTTAACGCTAGAAGTGGTTCATAACTGCCTACAAATAACATAGCTGGATTTAATAGCTGCTGCGGATCAAGCTTGTACAGAAATTATTGCTGAAGGTGATATGGGTCGCAATAAACCCATGACTGGAGGAGACGGAGCCAGACAAAAAGACACACGGGCAGGCCCAGATAAAGAGAAGGAGCCTCCAGATGCTACTTTGAACCAGCCCACAAACGTTGCTCTGCTAAAGGTGATACAATCCATTGATAAGAAAATGGATGAATTTACAAACAGATTGCTGATAGATGAAACGAAAGTGCAATCAGTGGAGGAAACAGTGACGGGAGCATCTAAGACAGCAGAAAGGGCACTCAATATGACATCGGGCCTGGTAAAAGAAAATTTGCACCTTCGATGCAGGCTGGAAAATCTGGAAAATGGAGTACGGGCATCCCATATTCAAATTATAGGTCTGCCTGAAGAGTCAGAGGGAGAAGACCTGTATAATTTTGTGGAGCACTGGTTACCTGACTATCTTCAGCTGGATCTCCCACTTTCGATAGAGAGAGCCTATAGAGCAAACGTCAGGGGACCCCATCTGCATGAAGATTCAGCCCATCCACCAACTTGGGCTGTTCTGGCAGTGTTGGGATTGGTAAAAGAATGGGACTATGTTTTAAAAGAGGCCAGGAGGAGAGGACCCTCAAAATGGCAGGGGACACCAATACACATTTTTCCCGACCTTAGTTTTGCCACCAGACAGCGTCTGAAGGCATTTGACAGAGTCTGATCGAAATTGCACCAACTGGGGGTCCACCACATATTGTTAATGCCAGCAAACTTAAAAATAACCTATGGAGTAAAGACTTACCACTCTGGGGACCCGATGGATGCGGCAAAGCTGATTGGTAAAATCAAGCTTGATTATGTGGCGAGAGATCCTGAATCCAACTCGGAGGACGAGAGCAATACCTGAATGAGGGAGAAGGCTGTCTCAGTAAATCATATGCGACTAAGGCTCCTAAAGCAGTAGTGGACACATCATAGGTTCGTAGGTTCATAGGTAATTTACAAGCTCAGTAGGCAGTGATGCCTTTTATGAGCTCGCCACCTCTTATTGGTGGAAGGAATATTTGCAATCACCCATATATATATCTACTCTCTTTTTAAAGATACTTAATGAATTGCTTCCAACAACTTCTTCAGGCAGTGCATTCCATGTAGTAATCCTTCTTTGAGTGAACCACTGATTTCTCTTGTTAGTCTTATTTTGTGTTCCAGCCAGTTTTTTATTATGAGATCTTGTAAATGTTACAGATGGGTTCGGACATAGTCCTATAGTTTAAAATATTCTCTTATTGTTAAATGCATTATAAACTAATATCATGTCACCCCTTTGTTTCCTATATTGCATTGAAAAAAGTCCAAGGTTCTTTAATCTATTGCCATAATCTTGTCCCTTAACAGCTTTGATTTTCTTGGTAACTCTACGCTGAACGCCCTCAATTAGCTTATTACCTCTAACTGAGGATGGGCCACATACTGATGAGCAGTACTCCAGATGTGGTCTTATCAGACTAGAAAAAAGAGGTATTATTACTTTATCATTCCTACTTTTAATGTTTTTAAGTATACAACCCAATCATGACTACAAAGTGACTTTCTTTTGTACTGTGTTCAAACAGTAATTTAGAACAATTTATAGTACTAAATATTATTACGTTTCCAGTTTACCTAAATGTTGAGTTCTGTACCTATCTGAGTAATGAGAAAGCTTAAGTTTTTGTGATGCAGTGGGGATTTAAGCCTACATTAACATTGTTCTGATCGTTTAGGAATGTGTAGGTGTTATTAACCTTATATTAGCCTTTATTCCTTATTTAATCAGAGGAATTAAAGATTGGGGGCAGCACAAGGAATTTCAGTTATGTTAAAATCAAAGCTTTGGCTATATTAAGTATATTTGTCTGGCCTATTTAGGCCAAGGTTTGAGGAATGGATGGTCTAGAAAAAGGAGGGGTTTGAATATTTCTATCTTCCTCCGATGAAGGACGTTGGGGAAGTTTCACCTATCAAGGGGTGTTTTTTGTTAAATTTCTTGAAAATGTTTTATATAATAGTTTCCCCACCCATGGCAGCAATAGCCTTGGTAGAACTCTATATTTATAGGAAATGTAATATGTATATCTCCCCGATGAAGTATCAAACTAGGAGTGCCACAGGTACTGTGTTTTTCCCCCAGATTCTGAATGTAATGTAATTGTGCACTGTCCTATGGGCTATGCTTGTATTTACTGCATTTAAAATCAATAAGTATAAGTTAAAAAAAAAAAGTACAAAGTTTGAGGTTTAACATAGAAACCACAGCTCAACCCTAACTATAGTGGTGCTACCGTGCTACTATAATATATATAGAATAAATAATGGGTAAGGGTGGTGTACAAGGATGTATCCTCATCAAGGAGGCTAATTAGGGCTATAAGGCCATTAGCCCAAAGCAAGAGAGTGGCTTTATTGCCCCGATTAGCACCTGAGAGGGATATACTTCTAAATGTTCCACCCTTACCCATTGTTTGTTGAATATAGTACATTAGGATGGTTATTGTTATGGAGATTTCATTAGTGATCATGTTATGGCACCTGAAGATCTCTTGCAGCAAGCAGAGAATGGTGTATAGTGAACGTATAGAAGTTTGGGAGATTTCTGGGTTTGGGAGGGTTTTGCATAAGTGTCTTTTTTTCCAGGTTCTTTTGCAACTTGTTAATTGGTTTGGCTAGCTTCCTAATGCTGTGTTAATTGTGTTATTAGTGGTATCCCATAGGGTGTAATGCAGTGCAGCTATGTACTTTTTATTAGTGCAGGTATATACTTAAGCAATAATGCACAACATGGTGTGAGTCGTGCTGGGATAACATCACGCCGGGGGTGGTTGGGCATGAGGCCACAGGTTGCGTGCGTCCAACACCCCAGAAGTGACGTTATCCCAGCATGACACATACCCTGTAGTGCATTATTGCTATTATACAATGGCTCTTTTGTTAATAAAAAGGAAAAGATAAAAAAAAATACATTTTTTTAATTTAATTTTTTTTTGAGTGTGGAGGTATATGTTTTCAAGAAAAGTCCAGAATATTTTTCCATCAGTAGGTGGAGCTCCTATCTGAATTATGCTGCCTGCCAAGGTCCCTCTGCTTCCTGGTCTGAGATGGTGTGTCCTTTGGTTCCCTCTGCCTCCCAACACAACTGTGCCTTGTTGTGGTTCTCCCAGTACAGTTTCTTGCTGTGTTTCATTGTTGTACTGGGAAATTATGTCTGTGGTGGCAGATTCTGAGGTAGCCTCTCATGCCTTCACCACTCTTGCAATCTCCCGTTCTGTCACTGCTGTTGCCAGCTGGCTGCTGATGTGGCTGTCAATTGGATCTGTCGGGACAATGGAGAAGGAGGTAGGGTGTGCTACACAGTGTTATGATGTTTAGTTTTAAAAAATGTAGAAAGAAAAAAATGGAGCTGCAGGAGTATGGAAACATGTTGGTAGTGGAAAGGGAGAGTGAAAGGCTAGCGCGTGCTGCTGTGCTGTGAGCCGCAATTCAGAAGTGGCTGGAAATGGCAAGTTTAAGACAGAAAAAAGTCTCTGGTTTGCTGGAGCTTTCAAAATACGTTTCTGCTTCTAAATGCTGAGTTGGGGTCCAAGGTCGATCAACTTGTGTACTAAAGTGTTACTTTACTGGGGGGGGGACAGAGTGATGCAAATGGGGACAGAGGGATGCAAGTGTTGGGAGGGAAGTGTGTGGCTACTGTACATGTAGTGCACTGATTTCTTTTTTTTGTCTTTCACTGCGGCCATCTATGCTGGACCTTTATACAGTGATGTTATACTGGGATAACATCACAGTTCCAGTGAGAGAGTAATCAATCAGAGCCCAGCATTTTTTATTGCCATTGTATAATTTTAACTGTTTGATTAGTGTTAGTACTGCAGAATTTGAAATTTTCACCGTCAAATAATTTTCACTATTTTCGTTGAAGCACCAATTTGTGTGAAAATAAATTTGCGCTAACTAGCTCTTTTAGTGTTTTTTTCCATTATAGTGAATGTGGTGAATGTGACATAGCGCTAAAATAAATAAACGCAATTATGGTTGCATTTGTGTTTGCACTAAATCTACTTTGCATGAAAATAGCTAGTTCTACAGTATATAGCTTTAATTAGTACAGGTATATAGCTGTAATTGATTGATTAGTGCAGATATATAGCTTTAATTGATAGATTAGTCACAGGTATACAGGGAAATAAATGATGACCTTTTCTATCCATATATATATATATATATATATATATATATATATATAGTGTAAAGCTCCCACCAACTTGCTGTAACTCATTTCTTATGTTCTTGTTTTCAGATATGTTTTGTAATTAGTTTCCTATACTCTATTGATTGCTTCAGGTACTTGATTGTCTAGCCGTTCATTCTACTGTATGTCACTATACTGTGTGTAACTAACTCTAGGTCACCCCTGTAAAAAAGACTATCATGTCTCAGTGGGCTTACCCGGTTATCAAAATAAAAAATAAAAAAATTATATGTATATGTAAGGGATATACAATGGTGAGCTGTCAGATAAATGATTTACCTACACAAGTGCTGTTTGACCTTGGGGAACCTCACGAGTGGCGTAACTGTGTGTATAAATGGTCACTGTATGTTTATATTTATTTTTAATATATGTCCACCCCATTGCATATATATATATATATATATATATATATATATATATATATATATATATATAAAATCTGGGCCCCAAGTGCTCTGTGGCACTTTGTCCTGATTTCTGTGGCAGGAGTTCCTAGATTTCTGTAGCAGTATTTTCTCATTTCTATGGCAAGATTTTTTTTCCATTTCTGTGGCAGAATGTAGTCTTGTTATTGGCTAAAAATGAGGTGATGTCATCAATAACATCACATACTGAGGATAGGGAACGGGCTTAATGACAAATGAGGTGGGAAGGGAGACAGGCACTATGGAAAAACTGTGCATTTGAATGAAAATTCACCAAAACAGTACATTTTGTTGCTCTATATATATATATTCTGTGGCATGATGCAAATTCTGCAGAAAATTCTGTGACTGTGGAATTGCAGAATTCCAGGGGCTTTGATCACATCTATGACTCTAGCAGATCTGATGTAAAAACAAAGTAAGAGTATGCACTGCATATGTAAAATTACACAAAACATTGGCCAACTTATAAAACTGGCAAAATATAAAGAAATTCACTGGTAAAATGAATTATCTAAACTGATTATGGTAAAGTAAATCCTGGCATAACTAATTGCTCTTCTTGTCAACTCCTAACAAACTAAAGCATAGTTGAATTTTTTTTTTGGTAAACTGCACTGAGCTACAATAATAAATTATACAATGGGGTCCCAGAAGTAAGCATTCTGATTGGCTGACTGGCACCTTTCACCCATGGTAAATCCTGTGATATACCAATGGGAAGAAGTGTCAGTCAGCCATATCTCAATAACTGTAGCACAAAATAAATCATTCTGAGCCGCCATGTTGATTTCCCCGGTAAACGGGGGTGTACCACCTGCCGCTCTGTGCTACCACAACTGTAAGAATAAGTAGGTTATCCAAAATATCACCCAACAGACTATTTAGTAACTCATTCTCATAACCTGACCAGTGCACCCACCTAACTTGTAGCTGTCTCTCCAGTCGTGGATCTCAAGTCCACGCCCGCTTCCTCTCTGCTGCGTTCCCACTATGTCTTCACTGCTGTCCCACTCTCTGTCTTATATCCCATAAATTAGAATAATAATAAAAAAAAAAGAAACGTCAATGTAGCCAAAAGAAAAATTCAAAACAAATTCCCCTGAACAGTATCATGGCCGCAAACGTATACCCGAAAGCATACCATCTCAGACGACCTGCTCTGGCCCTGTCACAGCACTGAGACATTCTGCCCTCCGCTTCTGTCAGCTGCTCACCTCCAAGCACGTTCACAAACCAATGGGAAAGAAAGTGTTTTTTTGAGTGTTTTTTTTGTAAAAACTGAAACCAGCTCTGTGAGCCGCAAGTTTTTTGTGTAAAACCTGCTCTGAGCCACAATGGAGGGAAGCTCCCTTTTACATTGCGCTCTGTCCACTCTGTGAGCTGCAAGGGATGGCAGTTACAGTTCGCTTTCTCCATCTCCCTCGAAGCACAAAAACTTGTTCTCTGCTTCTGTTAGCTGCTTACCACTCCCAATACAATAACAAACTTGGGGGAGAAAACTTATTTTTAAACTGAAACCTATTCTTGCAGCCACAATGTAGGGCAGCTCACCTTTACTCTGTTCACCCTGTAAGCTGCAATAGGTAGCAATTACATCGCGCTCTCTTCATTTCCCTCGGCAAAGAAACTTTAAAAAAACAACTGAAGCCTCTCAGATGGTCTAACTCTAAATAATAAAGCAAACAAATAAATAAACAACATTACCTACAGAAGGAGAAAAAAACAAAATACAAAAAAGGAACATTCTTCAAAAAGACATGGGGGTAGCTTAATCATATTGTACCCAGCAGCAAGGGACTACTTAATGTAGGGTGGAAGAATACTTTTACAAAAATAGTTTAAAAAATAAAAATACAACTTTTTTACAAGTTGTTTCTCTATTTTAATAATTAGCATATTGTATAATCACAATTAACCACTCTGGGTGTGGGTTATGGGGGGATTTACCATGGCTGACAATGATTTAATCACTCGGCCTGCGGCCTCATGGCCCAACCACACCAGCCATGGTAAATCCCCCCATAACCCACACCCACTCATGGTTTATTGCTTATATATACATCAGTAAAAATAACTGAATATTCTAGTTCGTACTAGACTGGTTGTTTGAAAATACAGCAAGGTACAAAAATATATGACTATTCTTTTACACAAGATAATATGACATCCATTCCTATACCGCTTTATATGTACAGTGACAGGCTTGTTCACAGTTTCACCGACATCTGGTGTAAGAAGCGTGGACAGTGGGCAGGCTTGTACGCAACTCGGAATGAACTCAAAATCTTGAAGTCATTCATAGTAATAGGCCTGGTTGATATCAGTCCTCGGTGCAAGTGAGAGGGCCACAGTGGGAGGGTGAGACTATATTTGAAAATAAAACTAAAGTCAGTCATTCTGTTACTGGCCAAACCACTGATAATGGAACCAGTCACTGTCAGTCACTGTTGGGAGTAGGAAGGCAGCGGGGGAGGGGTTTAGTGTATTTTAAAATTAAAAATAAACAGCCATTCATCCTTCTGATGGCCAGACTCCTGATAATGGATCTGGTTGCTATCAATCCTTGTTGCAAGTGGGACCCCTGATAATGGGGCTGCTCGCTATCTGTCTTAGTGGAAGCACTAAGGCGGGGGGGCTATTATGTAAAATGCAAAAAAAAAAACCTTTTGCGCACTAGGGACTGTTTGGTTGGGGGGGGGTCCGATTTGACAGGTAATCTCGAGTTAAAAAAAGGCATTTGATCATACAGGGAATAAGAAATAGGAATATTAACAAGGATCGCACCTCTCAGTGCCCAAAATAACGGGACAGCTTAAAGCTGGCTTTTGTTTTTAAATAAGGATCGTGATCTAGGAGCTGCTCGCTAAAAAATTACTCCTGCTAGATTAGGTAAAGTTGAATTTATGATGCTTGCATGACACTTTCATTCACAACATTGTAAACTAACAGAGGTGGTGGACATAAAGATAACATGCAAACTATTTTAGGAACTTGAAAAGCAACAAATAGCATATTCAGCGCCAGTCATACCACTGAGTTTCTGTACACATTGTCAGCATCTTTACTAACTTTCAACATTTCATAAGGATTAATGTTTGTTAAAATCCTTTCTGCACTGATTGAGATGGCAGTGAATCTTTCTAATATCTACTCTATAATGAGCTTTTAGAAAGTCAAGCCGTGATGGTCATTACAGCAGTATAATTTGGTTTAGCAAGTAAATTTTTGTTTCCTGTGCAAAACCCCAGCTTCTGATACCTCCCTGGCTAATCTGAATTTAATTTTGGGAATACATCTCTATCTATCTCTGGTTGTTTACAGTGGCAAGAGGACCACACAACACATTGACCACCACTCCCACCCCCATACATTTATGGTGCCACTTTATGCAGCAATACATTTAAAACAATGGTAGATTAATTTTGATTATTTGTCATTCTTTTTTTTTTTTTTAGAAATTTTGCTCTTTTTCATGGCACCGTCTGACCGGCCATGCACTGGTCCTGTTCCCTGCACCCACCCCCACAACCCCCGACCTACCTCAAATCCTGAGCACCCTGAAATGCTGGGAAATTATTCTTCTGTGTGTATAGAGACCTCTGATCTTGGAATACTTGCTGCATTACTGTTGTAATATACATGTATGTATGAAAAGCATAGTGTACGTGGTTGCTAAATGCCTGAAATACTGTACAATACCCAGTAGGCTACATGTTGAACATGGACCATATCAAGTTCATCAGACTAGGCTAAAAGTAACATTGTTTGACTGAGGTACTGGTGGGATTTGAACAGTGAATGAATAGTATTGCAAATGATGATCTGACAGGAATACATAAGCACAGTGTCAGCCCTCCTGTAATTTGTCATATGTTGCAGCTCCGTACAGAAAAAAAAATATTAGTGGCATTTCACTTTGTCTTAGAGGTCAGAAACTGCTGCAGTGTCAGTGTCTGGAAAAGAAAGTATTATTACTAGGATGGACTGTCTAGGATTTTGTGAAGCACATGCTCCTGTTTAGATTATTGTCCTCAGAGACTGCAGTGAAATGTGTGTGTGTTTTTTTTGTTTTTTTTATCATATCATAGTTTATCTGCCTGCTATGGCGACTTACCGGCAGGGGCATCCAGCCGCTGGTCCTACCCGCTGGGAGAGCAGCAGGCTCACTCGCATGATGGGGGGTCTGGTACAACCATCGCCGACTCACTGGGAGCTCCCTATGCCCTGCCTAGCCGAACCTAGCCGAACATGCCCCAGACTCCCCACAGCGCAATTCCGTGACAGTCCTCCCAGCATCACAGGACGCGGCCATCAAGCTGCTTTCGGTTGCACCCAGCCATTTTCCTCCAGTAGGTCCTGATGGAGCGTGGACGTGCCATATGTCTATTCACTGATGTGCAGACGTCCGCCGTGCTCCCCCTCAGCTGACACCTGCATCTGCAGTGCCTCCAGGCATCCCCAGGGGCCGCCATAGCACAGTATGCTTCCCCAACCCACCCCAGGACTAGGAGAGCTATGTGCGGATGCTCAATCCTAGTCCTCCCCTGCTGACCCCCGATGACCTGGGCTCGTTCCCGAACCCCCGTCGCCGGCATGGTGCGAGGTGTGGTGTCCAGCGCCTCAACCCTCAGCACCACTGGGCTGGCACAGAAATGTGTGGGAGGGGGGGCATTTTAATTCTGTCTGAAATGGAGCAGGCTCAGGTTTCACCTGTTGTCTGTTTACAAGCTTCCTATACATCATGGCAGTAATGCATAGAGGTAATCCCAGGTTCTGAAAATCTAGAATAAAGTCTCATACTGCTCAAGTCGTGAATTAATTTTATTGATAGGGCTTGTGTTACTCACTTATTCCCTAGTTGTCAATGGGATTTCTGTACTCATTAATAAAAAAATGGCTGAACAAGAAATAAAACAAGCCATAGATCAGCAGTTCCAACAGGGAGTTGAAACGTCCACTAGTTCAGATTGCTGGTGATTACTACCAACTTTCATGCATGCCGAAATACTGTACAAAACAGTGTGAGGATACCTTGCAAATGCTATGCTTTACATGCAACCATAACAGTTTCTCACAGTCTTATACAAATTTAATTGTTCAGCATTTGCCCTTTTAGAAAATCTACATCTGTTTTCATGGCACATTGAAAAGCCTCATACCACATTCGCCAGAAGGAAGACGGGTTGACAATAATATGACATTCTACAGAATTTTATTACTACAGTTGTTTCAGATAAAATAGGGAGGAGCAAATTGAAATAAGGGTAACAGAGAACCATGACTGGGCAAGATGAAGGAATACTCCCTCCATAGGCGTTACAACACCGACCACAGCACCCACCTATGAAAATCTTCCTAATGTTGTCTCAAGAGGCCCTAGGGCATGCTGTGATGACTTGGAGCCCCACTGTTGGGAGGGGGGTAAGTGTCTGAAACTGAAGGAGGTATAGGCAAGTCTCAAAGAAGACAGTTAACAGGGCTGGGAAGGAACCTTGCAGAAGTGGGCTGGAAGGTGCAGAAGGGGGCATAAATGTAAAAAAAGTTATTAAGAATTATTGTGTGCAGGGCTGCCCTTTGGCTCAGTGGGCAGTATGTTGTGATCCCATTCCAGTGAGCAGAGTTTGGGGGCAAGCTCAGAGAGTCAGCTGGATGGGCTGAGGCTAGAGAGGACAGCACTGCCATACAGCACCACCCCCAGCCAGGGGAGGGACAGTGCAGTGTTGGCCATGTGGGGAATAAGTAACCACGTAGTGAAGAGAAGCTTTCTCTTGGCAAAGAGCACAGAGAGCCCTGCACATCTGTACCTGTAAATGAATGGAAGTGCTGGGCCCAGAGTGCCCAGTGCTTTCGTAGCCAGATGGACTCTTGGCCCTGCACATCTGCATCTGTAGCCACATAGATGTGCAGGGCCCAGAGGGACCTGTGCTTCCAGAAGCTCCTCAGACAGCCCCATGAATTATTGACATCTGTTGCCACAGGGCCAAGCACTTCCATAGGCAGATGGATGCTTCCCTTGATTCAAGGTTCAGAAGGTCCTGCATATCAGCATCTGTTCTCACAGGTCCCAAAGGAACATTTGTGACTGAGGATACAATTCTACTGTCTCAAAAAGAAAGAAAATTCATTGCAAAAAACAGTGTTAATGCACTAGTTAGGGTTCAACCTAATGCCACCTTAATGCCATAAAAGTAGGGAGTGTGGTCTTAGAGTTTCCAGACCTAACTTCCTACCCCCCACCCCCAAGCAGCAAAAGGACAAGACCATACAAGCAACCACAGACAGCCATCATCAGATAAGACAAACAACACACAGCTGGTTCCAGATGACACAAATGCAGTATCACTGATGTGCTCCCCTCATGGGTTTGTATCTGTGGCTGCAGAAGCATAGGGCCCACAGGGGCCTGTGCTTCTGCAGCCTCAACTGCATGTGTATGTCTTACAACATTCATGAGTACCTGTGGCTGCATCACTATTGGCCCCACAGGGTCCTGTACTTCTGCAGAGAGAACTACTCTTGCAATTTGGGTATCATGGATGTCAATATGCAGCTGTGGAACTACTGGCACACAGGTGCCTGTGCTTCTGCAGTCAGAAGTTGGTGTGAATGTCTTATACCTTAGGAGTCTGCACTTCTGCAGACAGAAGTACACACCGGATTAAAAATTGGGCACTCACCACTGTTAAAAATGATGTACAGTCTAAATAATCATTCATGGCACCTTATTTTATTCAGTGCAATGAAGTACAGAGATGCCCACTATTGCCTGATGTGTTTCAGATTTTCTCAATCCTTTCTCAAAGGTCATTCCCTCATGGTGTTAGATCATTTAAATAAGTCTCAACCATATGATAGCATGGTGATGTCACCTCGGGCCTAATTCAAACAACCCAATTACATGAATACTACACACAAATAAAGTGCAAGTGACAAATAAGTTAAAAAGTCACAAACATAATTACTAAAATGTAACTGTCTTGTGCCTTTATAATCTGTCATTAATTTCAGAACTTCATATCAGCATCTAGTTATAATACTAGCACTTAGAATGCCTAAAATTCATATATAATATCCACTTCAATGGTCTCATTGCTACTTAGAAAATTCAAATATAAAGATGTAAGGAGGAAGATGCAGAGGGAGAAGAGGTGGAGGTCAAGGCGCATAAGGAGGTCAGACTGGGAACCAACAAGGGAACAGGCAGCCACAACAGAATTAGTAATACCAATGCCCTTATGGGAATGGGAGGAGATAAATGAAAAGCCTGCCATGACATCAAAGGTAATTAACCTTTCTAATCATAGACTTGATGAGGCAGAGGGGTCATTGTTAAATAAAGGACTGAATTTTGCACCAACAGTCCCTATAACATAGAAACATAGAATTTGACGGCAGATAAGGATTGCTTGGCTTACCTAGTCTGCCCATTTTTCCTACCCATTTCATATACCACTGATCCTAAATGATCTGTGGCTTGCCCTCTCTTTCCCATCACTAGAGTTCCTTTAGTAGTAGTAGTAGAAATGTTATTTGTTCGGTCAAGGACCATTACAATAGAGTTCCTTTATGTCTGTCCCATGCATTTTTGAATCCCCCTACCATTTTTGCCTCTACAGCCTCTGCCAGAAGGCTGTTCCATGGATCCACCTCCCTTTCTGGGAAAAAATACTTTCTCACATTACCCCAAGTCTACCCCCAATTTTATAGCATGGCCGTTGATCTTGAACAACTTTTTTTTTTTTTAAAGATGCTACCCTCTTGCACCTTATTTACACCCTTGCAGTATTTGAAAGACTCTATCAAATCTCCTTCCCCTCCTCCGGGGAATACATATTGAGATCCTCCAGTTTCCCCTCATATGACTTTTGGTGCAGCCCCTGCACCATTTTTGTTGCCCTTCTCTGTACCGCTTCTACTCTGTCTATGTCCTTATGGAAATGCAGCCTCCAGAACTGGACACATTACTCTAGATGAGGTCTCACCAATGTTCTATACAATGGCATCTCCACTTCCTTCTGCTGGAGATACAGCTCCCTATGCACCCCAACATTACACTGGCTCTCCTCACAGCCTTCTCACATTGTTTGGTAACCATTAGATCATCAGATATGATTACTCACAGGTCCCTTTCCTGTTTGGTGGCCATCAGTACCTTACCCCCATCATGTATTCCTTCCCCATATTTCTGTGCCCCAAGTTCATGATCTTGCACTTCTTTGCACTGACTCTTAGCTGCCACACCCTTGACCGCTCCTCAAATTTGCTTAGGTCCCTTCTCATTTTCTGTACCCCTCCTGGAGTGTCAACCCTGTTGCAGATCTTCATGTCATCTGCAAAGAGACACACCTTCCCTTCCAGCCTCTCTGCAATGTTGCTTAAGAAGACATTAAAGAGGACTGGTCCAAGCACTGATTCCTGTGGCACCCCGCTTGTCACCCTCCTCTCTTCAGATTGAACTCCATTCTCCACCACCCTATGTGTCCTGTTACACAGCCAATTTTTGACCCAGTTTACCACCCTGGGACCCACTCCCAGGCTGCCCAGCTTGTTTACTAGCCTATGTGGGATGGTGTTGAGGGCCTTGCTGAAGTCCAGGTAGGCCATATCCACTGCCCCTCCCTGATCCACCTCCCTAGTTACCCAGTCAAAGAAATCTATCAGATTTGTTTGACAAGATCTTCCTGCCATGAATCCATGCTGCCTCAAATCCTGTGCTCTGTTGGATTCGAGATATATCACAAATCTTTCTTTTAGTAGTGATTCTGTTAGTTTCCCCAGCACTGAGGTCTGGCTGACTGGCCTGTAATTGTCAGCCTCCTCCCTGCTCCCACTTTTGTGGAGAGGAACTACATTCACCCTCCTCCAGTCCTTTGGTACCACAGCTGTTTCCAGTAAACTATTGAACAGGGCTATCTGCGGTGCTGCCAGCACCTCCCTGAGTTCTCTGAATACTCTGGGATGTATCCCATCCGGTCCCATTGCCTTGTTCACTTTCAGATTAGTGAGTTCCTTTAAGACTCTCTCCTCCTTAAATGGACTTGTGTCCACCTCCCTCCTAGTGGTGCTTCTGTCACCTAATTTTGGTCCCTCCCTTTCACCTTCTTCTGTGAATACTGAACAAAAATACTTGTTCAGGATTTCTGCTTTTTCTTGGTTCCCCCTCTGCACACTTCCCTCCTTCCCTTTTTAGTCTCACAATCCCACCCATAGTCTTTTTTCTTTCACTAATGTACCTGAAAAAGTTTGTGTCCCCTTTTTTTAATTGCAAGGGCTATTTTTTCTTCTGTTTGTGCCTTTGCACTCCTGACTGCTTTCCCCGCCTCCCTCTGCATTTCCAGATACAGTTCCCTGTCTTCTTCCCTCTGCATTTCCTTGTACTTCCTGAATGCCACCCTTTTCACCCTTACCTTCTTGGCCACTTCCTTTGAGAACCATAGTGTTTTTTCCTTTCTCTTTGTTTTGCTTACTTCCATAATTCAATGGCTTGTTGCCTCTGCCATGGCTCCTTTAAGATTCTCCAATTGTTCCTCCACCCTCCTCTTTTCTCCTTCCCTGCCAGTGATTTCCTAAGACATTCCCCCATCTTTGCAAAGATAAGTTTCAGATGATAACTGATTTACATGTGGCATGCCATAATTTAAGTTTACAATCCTTTTTTAATAAAAAGAGAGAAGTGACTAACTACAGTGGTACTATTGAAAGTAGTGAATTAAATCAAGATACTGACTTAAATCAAGATTCTGACCAAAAGAGCTTTCGGATGAGTTCAATGTTTTGCCCTCCCCCCGGCACGGCTATTATGACTTTCCAGGATTTTGTTGAAAAGGACTTATGGACATTGCTTAATGATTTGCTGAAACTTAATTTTCATAATCTGACCTCAGCTGAGAAGAAGGCATTAAAATCATTACAAATGGACAATGACTTGATTAATAAGCCCACCGATAAAGGCGGAAGTGTTATTCTGAAGAATAAAAAAGATTAAATTGAGAACGTTTATCGACAGTTGAATAATAGAGATTTCTATGTCAAGTTAATTGAGGATCCAACAAGGGACTTTAAGTTTGCAATTGATGAAGCTATTAAAGACACCTTTCAGAAGGGACATATTGATGTAAAAACAAAAGAATTCTTGATGGTGGATTTTCTGATCAGGGCGACCTTTTATACACTACCCAAGGTTCATAAGTCTTTGGTGAAATCACATGGATGCCCGATTGTAAGTGCGATTGGCTCCTTAATGGAGCTGCTGTCAAAATATACAGATTCATTTTTAAATCCTTTTGTTACCACTTTGCCAGCTTATCTGAAATATATTACGGATGTACTAATACAGATGGGAGATGCTGTGGTGGATAGAGACTCATATCTGGTTACACTTGATATTGAGTCTCTGTACACCAGTATCCCCCATGAAGGTGCATTAGATGCTATTGCCTTCTATTTGAATCAAAGACAAGTTGATTCAAATCTCCCCACTGAGTTTTTTATATTGTGTTAAAAAAATGTGTTTTCATTTACCAATAAATTTTTCCATCAGATTAAGGGAACAGCCATGGGGCGACTCTAGTGCCCTCCTTGGCTAATCTCTATGTGGGTACCTTGGGGCAGGTGAATATATTTAATCCAGCAACTAACCTATATTTTGACAGGCTACAGATTTGGCATCATTATATAGATGATGTGATTACAGTGTGGCATTGGGACATCACAGGGCTGGAGGATTTTGTTAATTACCAACATCAGACAAATGAACATCTTAGATTTACATATACAGCAAGTCAAATTTCCATCAGTTTCCTTGAGCTTGTCTTGATGAAAACTCCAGAAAGCAGAATTACTACTGATATATATATATATATATATATATATATATATATATATATATACATATATAGGAAGGAGATGGACAGAAATACTCTTCTGATGGCCTCCAGTTGTCATCCATGCAACACTGTACAAAACATTCTGAAGGGTAAATTTTTATGGATTAAACAGAATTGTGGTTTAAACAAAAAATATGAAAAAGGAGCCAGGGACCTGGAACAGAGATTTCAGGAAAGAGGATATAGTTGGGATACTATCAGCTGGGCACATCAATTTCCTGATGGACAGAATAGGGAGGTTTTTATACAAAATATGGAGAATGAAAAAAACTTACAGGGAAACTGGTTACATTTTGTTATGACTTTCTCAACCCGTGTATGTCAATTTGAGAAAATTGTGAGGAAACATTGGCACATCTTGGGTAGTGACATTGGCGTGAGGGATGTTTCTAGGTGCCCCCAGAGGATGGCATATTGAAGGGCTCCAACATTTAAAGATGCCCTTGTGCATAGCCAATACCAAGAAAGGTCAACTACTAGAACGTGGTTGGGTCAGAACTGTAAAGGATGCTACCTATTTACTGTAAATATGTTAAACAGGGTAGCTCCTTAAAGGACCCCCATAGTGATAAAGAGTTTGAGATCAGACAATGTATTATTTGTGACACTCAAGGAGTAGTGTATTTGGCTGAGTGTGCTTGTGGGGTGTTTTATGTTGGGAAAATGATTAGGAGTTTTAAAACTCGAGTTGGGGATCACGGTCATGCCACAGAGAGAGAGGACATAATGCATGCAACAGCAGCCCATATAAAGTAGGCCGTAAATAAATCAGAACATTTCTTCTCCCTTATGGCTGTAGACAGAGTGTACCCAAAACCAAGAGGGGGAGATTACAATAATTTCGTATTAAGAAGGGAGGGTTTTTGGATTATCAGTCTGCAATCCAGTAGGGCACTGTGTTTAAATACTGGTTTTGAGTGGAAACCATATTTCAAATGAGATTTTCCTGATATTTTCTCTTTGATTTTCAGGTACTGAAGAATGAAGCAATATGACTATTGGAGAGACTGATTGTTACTATTTTGGTTTAGTTTTTGGTAATTTTATTATTGCCCGCTGCAGTTGGACTTACATAGTTACATCTTTATATCTGAATTAATGAGACCATTGAAATGGATATTATATATAAATTTTAGGTAGTGTAAGTGCTAGTTTTATAACTAGATGTTGATATGAAGTTCTGAAAATAATGATGGATTATAAAGGCATAAGATAGTTATATTTTAGTAATTATATTTTCAACTTTTCAACTTATTATAGACACTTGCACCTTATTTTTCTGTACTATTCTTGTGATTGGGTTGTTTGAATTGGGTCCACAGTGATGTCATCATGATTTCATATGGTTGAGACCTATTTAAATAATGTGACATCAAGCACCATGAGGGAATCGCCTTTGAGAAAGGATTGAGAAAATGCAAAATGTATCAGGCGATAGTGAGTGTCTGTGTACTTCTTTGCACTGAATAAAATATGGCACCATAAATTATTATTTAGAGTGAGGGTCATTTTTATAATGGTGCTGAGTGCCCAATTTTTAATCCAGTGTATTTGTCTTTTTGTTACTGTAAGCATAATCTTCCCAGTGCAAACATTTTTTTGTATTTCATTCTGCAGACAGAAATGCTGTTGCAATTTGGGTATCATGGATTTTGTGGGTGCTGCACTTCTGCAGCCAGAGGTCAGTATGTATATCTTATACCTGCAGGTGTAGAAGCACAGGCCTCTCCGGGGCCTGAGCCTCTGCAGACATAACTGTATGTATGTCTTTTAGTGCGCATTAGTATGCCTGGCTACAGAGACGCTGGTCCCATCAGGGCCTGCACTTCTGCAGATAAAAGAACTCTTGTAATTTGGGTATCATAGACTTGTATTTGTGGCTGCAGGGGCCTGTGTTTCTACACACAGAAGTAGTATTGTGATTTGAGTATCGTGCATGTCTATCTAAAACCAGAAGTGAGTGTGTATGTCTTGTGAAGTGCATACAAATGAGTGCAGTGCTACCGCATTTGTATTGTCTGTCTTACCTGATGATGGCTGTCTGTTGTCTTGTCCTTTTGCTGTGTGGGGGTGGGGGTGGGTGGGTTGGAGAGTTGGGGTTGGAAACCCTAACACCACATTTCCCTACTTTTGTAGTGTTCAGCTGAACCCTAACTGGTGCATTAACACAGTTTTTTTTACAATACATATATATTTTTTCTATGCAAAAAACATCAATGCACTAGTTAGGTTTAAACTGACAAAATTAGGGAAATGTGGTGTTAGGATTTCCAACTCTAACACCCCACAGTCACCCTTCAGGCAGCAACAGGAAAAGCCATTACAGCTTCACCTCTCCTGCATCTTTGCTCATCAGGCATGAGGTGTGCCTTGGGGTTGTCAGCCTTAACTCTCACCCCATTCACTCATGAAAGAAGCTGAGATGTGTACAGTATATGAGAACTGGGAGAGTGTTAGGGCTGACAACCCCAAGGCACACCCCTTGCCTGATTAGCCAAGATGCAGGAGATGTGAAACTGTAATGTTTTTTCCTGTTGCTGCCTGGAGGGTGTGGATGAGTTGTTAGGGTTGGACACCATAATGCCACATTTCCCTACTTTTGTCAGTTTAATCCTAACTAGTGTATTAATGAATGTTTTTTTGCAAAGAATTTCCTTACATATATATATATATATATATATATATTTAGATTTTCTCCCTATTTTTGCCCCAGACCCAGAACTCCGGCAGACACATATGTGCGCATGCATGGAGGTGCATGTGCACAATGGACACTGGCTCAGCCCCTTCTGCCCCACCCCGGCATTATTGCCGCTGCTCCCCTTCACCTACGCTTCCCACTGGACCTCCACCCGGTGGGAGTGGAACTCCGGGGGAGCAGACAACTACCCCTGGGAGGGGAAAGCTGCCTACCACAGCTCAATCCCACTCTGACCCTCCCCCCATGCCAGCTCCTCGGCAACCTGAGGTCGTTCCCGAACCCAGGTCACTGGCGTAGCGTGAGATAAGGCATCCAGCATCTCATCCCTCAGCACCACCAGGCTGGCTTGAATTTCCTTACTTTTTGAGAAAGTCTAATCATATTCTCATTTGCTTATGGGAGTGCAGGACCTTCTGGGCCCTGTGCTCCCATCCCTTTATGTATACATACATTCATTGTTTGAATGTTGTGCTTCACTCAAACTTTGGTGATGTGCTTCCAGAGCTCTCTTCTCTCTCTGTAAAATAGCAAGGTGTCATGCATAGCTCTGCTATGCAGCCATAAAAAAGAGAGTGGTTGGTACACTAGAAGCAAAAGTTTCAGACGGCACATAAATCCCAAAGATTGTGCAATGTGTTTTGTGTACAGTCTGATAATGTTGTCTTCTAATGTGCAAAGCTCTCTGCCTTCAGCTACTGAATATGTTTTTTTCTGAGTTCCCTGGGTTGTTGTGATGATTGACACTACTACTGCAAGTTGTAACCTTGCCTCATGAGGTAGGCAGCCATGACACTGCAAACTAATAACCCCATGAGGTAGGCAGACAAAAAAAAAATCAGTATCAGTGTGTTGAGGAGAAACCAAGCATCATATCTGTGAAGGCATTTACCTGTTTCAAATAACAACTAAATGCAAAAACTAATATTGACAAGTCATTTGTATTTACATTTTGCATTTACTTGTTATTGAAATCTTGCACATGTAGCAAGTAGTTTCTGTGCTCCCAGCAGGAGTGTCCTTTGTCTACAATAAAAATATTTAATTGTATGGTGAGACACTCTATTTTTATGGCTGCATTGCATCATGACACAATGCTGATATATTGCTATCAGAAAAAGGGGTATGTGACCATAAATCCTAACACAGCACAGCTGTGTTGCTATGAGCAAGTGGAATCAAAGCACAGCTTCCTTAAAATCTGTCCACCTCCTCTCATTCACTACAATGTGTTTCCTTCTTCTCCCACTCCCTCTGCTGCATGCACTATTTTCTTGTCTTGCTGAGCCATGTATAATTGTTTCCTTCCTCTCCCTCCACCCCCACCGCACTAAACAAATACTATACTGCTGTTTACATTCCAGCACTGTGGAGGTCTGGTGAGCTTTGTTTTGCTGGAATTCATTTGGAGCTTAGTTTGCTTTTATCTGTGAAACAATGCTGTCTGGTCCAGGCATTCAGGATGAAAGGCAGAACTGTGTTTGTGTGAGAAAGGGACATTTATGGTGGTGTCTCAAACAGCTACCTTGATGCAAAAGTTGTGTTGTCTGCACAGTGAACTGGGGGTGTCTTTTTCATAGACAACAATGTATTCTCAAAGGGTTCCATCCTAGAAGACTAGGAAATCTGCTCATGGAGAGCAGCATTTAGTGCCCCCTCCATTGTTAGTCCTCTGTCACATAAGGCTTTGTTTTTCATTTTGCTCCATTGCTTTCTCTGTTCCCTCTACATAGGTTTCAATAGCTGCATACCTTGTTGAGATTTCTGAGAGCAGTGTCTGCTGAACTGACTGAAGAGAGTCAGCTTGAAAGTCAAGCAATGTCTGAGAAATGGAAGCCAGCATTTAACAGGCTCTCAGCAGGAAACAGAAGCATGTCTGCTATCCCAAACTGTTAGGCTTTTTCCCTTGAGTACTAACACAGACTGAGTGAGACCATGAATGGGAAAAATAAATCAGTAGACAGAGAGCAAGTGTTTTTTTTTTGCGATCATACTGACTAGCAGAGAAAGATCAGCAGTAGAAGGAGAGGGGAATTTATTTTACCATCTCACTCACTGATTGTAAGAGAGACGGGGGAAGATAAATTAGAGTTTTTTTATGATTGCAGACACTGATAGTGACAGAGAAAGAGATATGAGGGGCTGCCATGAGATTCTTTCCTGATTGTGTGTGTGTGTGTGTGGGGGGGGAGAGGTGAGGTAAGCCATGTCTTTGCGGTGTGTGTTTGTTTTTAAAAGAATAGCCAGTTGGACACGTGTCAAACAGATATAGAGGCAGGAAGTAGTGTAATGAAACAGGTGTAATAAAAAATATACATGTGAACTGTTGTGTGCATCTGTTTTTTTATTGACATTTCATTGTTTTAGAATAACACATGTAGTTTGATCACGGCTGTTACTGCTCTCCACGATGGCTTTTGTTTTCTCCACTGGCCATTGTCTCAATTGTACTTGACATAATTCCTGGAGGTCTTTACTGCAAGCATGTGGAGGCTATGTTTTGCAGACTTGCAATACAGCAGGATGTCAAATGGCACCCTGCTAATGGTTTCATTATCTGGTGTAAGAGTAATAATGGCAGTACACGAGCATGAATGCTATTTCTAAGCATGATAAAAAAAAACATACATTTTCTTGTTTATGAGAATGTGAGGCAGAGAGCTAGTTCAAACTGCTGGCTTCACACTATGTAGGTCGACCTATTAGATGCATTTGCTGCCACTTACAACAGACTCTGAAAATGGATGGTACCTCTTATATTGTAGATTATTCAACACCTGTTCAAGGTACTTCCATTTATCTAAAGACATGTGAAGTTTGGCACTGTTATGCTGTTTGTAACAGCTATACTTCATACAAAGATCTGTTATATTGCATTGCTTCACAGCTGTTCTGTTTTGATTCATAGCCAAGTTGCCTAGCACACAAACATATTTTTTATATAATACAGTTTGATGTCAATTGTTATAATATATATGTAATCTGCATTACTATTTTATTCTGCAGTTGCCAAAGTCTAGAAATCACTAAACAAATTATTAACTCATTGATTCCATGGTTATATTCTTACCGGCTGTCATAACCAGGATACTGAACAGCTGTTTGCTCTGTATCTCATAACACTATGAATTTGCACTTTAAAGAGCAGCAGACACCTTCATGACAACTTTAACACACCATAATATTGAGACACAGTTCAACTTCTGTTTCACGTTAGTTCTGTATTCCTCCTCCTCCCCATTATTTATTACTGAGGTCATTTGCATTAAAAACAAATCTTTGTTCCTGAAGAGTTCATTTATTTCTGTTGCTTTCTCCTGAAGGTTATAATGCACTGCTTGTGACATCACAGGTACTCTCATGGCAACAGATTGTGATGTCACAACAGAGGACTATGACTTGAAGTAGGGGGTAAACTATAGAGGCAGATGAACACTAAGGGAACTCCATGGGATAAAGATCATGTAGTCATGCACATTTATTCAGTAGTAAATAATAATAATATAATAAAATTTATTTAGTTAAGCGCCTTTCAAATTTTCAAGGTGCTGTACAAAAATTCATAAAACCAAACATCGAAAATACAATAAAACAGAACAACAATTACAACAAATAAAAACCAATTACAATATAGATGGAAAAGCCTTATCCCATAAAAAGGTCTTTAGAGCCCTTTTAAAACTGTCCACCGTTGTACTCTCTCGGAGCGGACAGGGTAGAGAATTCCAGAGGGATGGAGCCATGGAACCAAAAGCACGGGCTCCAGCAGACTTCAAATTAACCCTCGGAATCTCCAGCAACCCCTCGTCAGCCGAGCGAAGCTGTCTCAGAGGGTGTAAGGCAACAGAAGCTCTTTCAAGTAGTCAGGACCATCCCCGTGTAGGACTTTGTAGGTCAAAAGACCCACTTTAAAGGTGATCCGCCACTGTATTGGCAGCCAGTGCAGAAAGCGCAACACTGGGGTAATATGAGATCTTCTTGAAACCCCCATCAACAAACATGCTGCTGCATTCTGCAGTAGCTGCAAGTGGTGGATATCAACCCCAGCAAGCCCTAGGTACAGGGAGTTACAGTAATCCAAGCGAGATGTCACAAAGGCGTGGACCAAAACCGGCAAATCACCAGGAGGAACCAGGTGCCTAGTCCTGGAGATGTTTCTAAGATGGAAAAATGCAGTCCTGACAACAGCAGACACCTGATAAAGAAGGGTCAAATCCGTGTCAAGCTCTACACCCAGGTTACGCACCCATTCAGAAATGGGGATCTGGTCCCCCCACAGAATTATTCCGGAGGGGGACCCCACCCCCAAACCCCCAACCCTGCGGCCGGGGTCCACAACCATAACCTCAGTCTTTCCCGGATTCAACTGATGGGGAAGAGAAATATATTGAATATATGTGGAATGCAAGCTGAATTGCACCTAATTATTATGTTTTTCAAAGTTTTCTTTGAGGTGTCAGTAGCTTTTTAAAAGAGTTAAATACATTTGTGATGTATAATACATGAACACATTTCAAGATGTATTTATTACTTGAGCTCAGTTCACCCTGTGTCACCCGTCTACCCCCCACCACCACCACCTCCAGCGTACTGTAATGTGTGTGTATGGGTGTTTTTTTTTAAATTGGTTCATCAAGATAAAATAGGTTTTAGGTAACTCAGCTTGTTTCTTTCCAAATGAACACATAATATTTGCTTCAGTTTAGCCACAAAGCCTTGAAACTGTGCTATTTCATATTTTACCAAGCTGGATAATGGATAAACTGTATATTCAATCTAGAGGTTGTTTTTTTTTTGCCATGCACACAGATGGAGCAGTCTCTTTGTTCGATTCCCTCCACAACTTATTTAAAGTGAATTTCTCCTTCTCGGATCATTGGTGTTGATGTGCAAGGTTGTATCTGAGGACACATTCATTACTTGTACTCAGCAAGTCCCTTACCACTCGATACCCCCTTCCTTCCACCATGCAGCTGTATGACAATGTCTGTAGTGTATTTTTTTAACAGTATAATCAGGATAGATGATGCTTTGGTTATCAAATATCAGCATCAGCAGTATCAAGTTGAATGATAGACTACTGTCATCCCTGAAAAAGAAGCACATTAGAACCAGTATAAAGGTTACCAAATTATAGCAATCGCATTAAACAGCCTTCCATTCTGGATCCATCACACTCGGTTTTGATATGTATATTTCTGTTGTGCATGCTGTTGAAACATAAACAAATCAAATACACTACAGAACTATTTATCAGTGTGGCAACTGTTTAATAAATAAAATATGAAAATAAGACATTTTGAGCATCCATTAAAAAAGGTGGCAGGTATGTGTCTGTGTGTGACAGCAGAGGTGTGTGTGTGTTGGGGGGTTAAGCAGAGTGATAAGGTAATAGCAAAGTACAATAAATAAACAATGCATGATATAATACAGCCACTCATAACAATATGTTAAACATGTCACCATCAGCTGATACAATCGATGCCCAGATCTGCACTATTCACACAGTGCAGAAAGCTGATTTACATGCTTCACATGAGCAAGCAATAATTATTATTCCATTGGCTAAATGTTGTTCTTTAGAACATCCATTAAGTGTGGTTAAATTGTATTCTGAGGAGTTGCTGTGTTGACTGGGATTTACATTTTTTGTTTATCTTTGAAGAGTTTCAACATTAGCTAATAATGTTGCACCGACGAAAGGCTGCAACCGCATGAATCCAGTTTTATACAGAGATACCACTTGAAAACTAAACAGCAATATCAAACAACCTGCTGTTCAGGTCATAAGGAGGAGTCTGTATGTGCATGCAAATCAGCCAATGTTTGGAAGATTGTGAGTGTATGTGTGATCTAAGTTGCATCAGGGACATGATGTATTATGTTTTCCCCAGCCAAAAAAATTTGTAATGAAAGGGAAAATGTGGAAAGCAACGCTTCCCCTGGCCTCCCCATTTGATTAAAATAACATTTTATGGTGAACTCCCATAATGTGGCTAGACGATGCAGTGACATTTGACATTTTTGTGCTCAAGTTTTTATACTGCAACTGCATAATAATTTGCAGTCTTGGGCAAGGTGTCATTTGACAGCTCACTCAAATTATAGCCTGCGCTCAGTGCTTCCACATGTCTTTAGATAATTGCAGCTCCCTAAATTTGGAGTTGAATAATCTACAATATGAGATGTACCATCCATTTTCAGTGTCTGTTTCGAGTGACTGGCAGCAGACATATCTAACAGTCTGACTTGCACAGCTGAAGTGTCACTTTGAACTTTCAGTCTGCGCAACATTCTCATAATCAAACATGAAAACGGTGTCCCATGAAAATCGTAAACACAAAACAGCGAGGGAATAATAGCACGTCAAATGTGATTTTGGTGACATGGTCTTAATAGAACCTGGTTATTTAAGCAATGAGGCTGTAATGTCATTCAGCATTGTAGGTAGTAAACGTAGGGAGTAATGTAGTCACCTGTGTAGCCTAGAGGTTAGAGTCACCAGCTTTGTGTATGGTTGCTACATCCAGCATATCTGGGTTCAAAACTCACCGTTACTGATTTTCTTTTTTTTGGAAACTCTTGTACCCACTTTCACACCCCCCCCCCGAGTGAAAATATAAAATCTTCCCCTTCCCTGAGTTCATCCTCCAGAGTCAGAATATACGATCTGCTCCCCTCCTTGAGTTTCTCCTCCCGAGTTGAGTCCCCCAGGAGTTAGAAATATGATCTGCCCTCCAGAGTTTCTCCCCTCCCTGTGTTGCTTCCCCAGAGTCAGAATACAGAATCTGCTTTCCTTCACAAGTTCCCCCGTTCCTCAAGTGCCATTCCCTGATTTGGGTGAGTTTTGTTTTTAGGTACAGTTTCATCACTGTTTTGTGTGGTCGCTGTGAAGTTGTTAGTTGTTTTTTGTTGGTGCTGAATTTCATGTCACATTTTTACCATTGCTGCTTTGCATTCACTCTTATCACCTAGTACCCAAGAAAATGTTTTATTTAAAAAAAATCTTGCTTAAAAACATTGTTAGCACTTATATACTGATTGTATGTAGATTTTTTTCAACAGCATATGATCGCTGTTACTTGATGACAAAATCACTTATAACAGGGAGGAGAACACATCAGGCTTCCCTTACAACTATTTAAACAAACTCTAGTCAGAGCCCAAACAGCTGCTAATACATTAATCTGACACCAGTTTCATTTGAAATGATTCATTTTTAGGGCTACATTACTTCTATATCCCTCATCACGTTAATGCATTAACAGCTGTTTTGACTCTGATCAGAACTTGTTTAATGAGGGTATGAGAACTAGCACACTTGAACAACCCACCACCTCTCCCATGAAATGCAGAGACAAATTAGTAGGCTGTTTGGTCTCATATTACATTATCCCTCTCTATAAACACAGAATGATACAGAGATATCAGGTATAGATCATGCTAAGGGATTCACTTGTGAAACAGAACACTTTGTTAAATTGATACCTCAAGTTCCTCTACCCAATGAACAAATGGAAATTCTTAAAAACAAGCATTTGTCAATTCCTAATATTTGCTTGCTTGCAATTGCTGTGCATTTGTTGGGCATAGATAGAGCAGAGGGTGGAAATAAAAAATAAATAACATGAGGTAATGCAATTGCACCAGTCATATGTCACCGTTCTGACTAAAGATTAATTGTTTGGTTAAGATGGGGGGGAGGCGAGAATACACCACCATGAGGTAGTGGGAAGGGGTTGGGAAGAAGATAAGAGAAACAGCATCCACAACCTTCAGCAGGAAAACCATCCTTACCTCCCCATCTCAACCCGACCCCGGACAATCACATTGGACACTTTCATTATATGGGATCTGAAAAATGCTCTATTCATTTGATATACATGTGTACGTGTTCTGAATTTCAATAGCTTGCATATGAATATTTGTTATGCAAGCCATTATTTTGATATTGTAAAAACACATAATATCTGTACATTACAGTAGATAGTTTTCTTTCAGCTACTTGATGCAATAATTTATTTATGCTTTTAGGGTGTTGGCTACCAGAGTATAGGGTTCCTAGTCTAAATGTCATGAGTTATTTTATTTGATCACGGGTGTGGATGGGTGGGTATGTAGGGTTACATAGCGCATTTTGCAGTATAAGAAAAAATTGCACAAAAACAGTACAGTGCATATTGGATTTTATTTGTTTAAAACAGATTAATAGTATTTTAAACTTTATATTTTATGTTCCACTACATGACTGGTAGACTATTGCAGCACTACAGTAATCAATCTTTCTGTGTAATGAGCTACATATCTAGCGCCTCCTGATGACTGCATGAGGATAAGCTCTGTGAGTCTATAAAATGTCAAACCACGTCACCAGTTCTGAAATAAATACCTAAAAAATGGGAATCTGCAATAATATAATCACATGACTATAACATAAAGTTTTGTGATTCAGCATGATTTGTTTATACCCATGTATGATATTGTGGAGCTGGTGGAGGTGGGGCAGAGGTATGATTGACAACTGTAAAAAATATATAGTACTAATGGCAATAGCTATCATGAGCAAACAAAATGTAATAATGTTTATGTGAATGCAGACAGTAACGTTATGTGATTGCGGTTGTGGATTGGGGATGGGGAGATAGTGTGTGTGACAGAGAACATTTACAAGATAAGAATAAAATCCATTAAACACAACAAAAATAACATCAGTAACAATAAGATGCATAAAATGCATGGCAGAATGTGTTTTAGAGAACTGCATTTACTATTACCGTTAGAAGAATAAGTAAATTAAAATGACAGTTACAACTTTTTTGTTTGTATGCAAATAAAGGCTGATAAGCAGCATTATGATCTCAATAGATGGCAGTCATACAACCGTCATTTATTGCAATCATCGACATATGATATTGATTCGCTATATTAAAACAACCATAAAAAATAAATAATTAAAAAGCCATAGTCAGTCTCATTATCGCATGTGAGCAGACTTTCATATTAAGAGTACATGAAACCAGGCTCAGCAAATCTACTGCTTGAAATTAAATGCATTTATTCTGTCATCATCCGATAAATTTACACAGGCACAACAAATATGGGATTTTCTTAACGTAAGCTACAGAGATAGTATTTTAAGTATTAGTTTGTTATACTAGAGGTGACAGATGGTGGACGAGTGTAGCACTACAGAATGCACCTTGCCGGAATATATAGAATTTAACACTGCAGTCCTGGTGTAACAGGGTCTTAATATATTGCTAAATAATCTGACTGCTATTCTCTTCTCTTCTATTTTAGTGTTTCATGGGGATATGCACTGGCATCTTGTGCGCACTCCTGTGTGTGCAGTAGTCATATATTTGATTGATTTATGACGGCTGCAAAAATGGGGTATAGTGTCTCTCAAGAATCCTACATCGAAGAAATGCATTAAAATAAGTTCTGTCCTGATTGCATAGTAGTCCAGTGCTCACTTGTCACTTTGTCACTCTGGGGATCTGAGTTTATATACCAAGCCTGGGATCTGCAGTTAGGTTAGCAGTAAGTGTAATGAACCAGCATTCCAAACCATCTGTGCATAGGGGTGGGCAATGAAACAGCAATCTTTTACCATATGTATGAATCCTTTTTCATATGAACGAAAAATGTCATATGACAAAATGGGAAGCAAGTCATGAAAAAGGATTGAAAATGCAAAATTATAAAATGGGTCTCAAAAATCCTGTAGACTCATTGGTCAAAACATGTCACATGACCATGTGTAAATCCTGCAACAGACTACTGGTAAAGATCCTACTGATCAAATGTTTACTTTCTTTGAACTGAATTCATTTTTTTATTTTTAATAACAGATTCATTTTATAATCACAATAATGCACTTCAGGGCATGCATAGTATTGGGATTTAGACACTTCTTGTGTGGTTAAAGTCGCTCAGCTGCGCCTCGCGACACACCACACAAGACGTGTGTAAATCCCACAACAACACATGCCCTGTCATGCATTATTGCTTAAATAAAACACTTAAGAGTGATTTTTTTCCAACTGATAACCACAGAGTCCACCTAACGGGGTCCAGATGAGCAAGATACATATATTGATCTCTCTGTACCATGTCATTTTTGTGGGTTTTGGAAATTCTTTTGGAAAAAATGGAAAACAAGATGGCATACAAAAAAGGATTTTTTTCACATGAAAGAGGATTAACCAATGTGAAAAAAGATCCTTTTTTGTATGACTCAATATTTGTTTAGTTCGCTGCAGCTAATCTAAAAGTGCCTACTGAGCATGCTCAGAACCAACATTTTTAAAATCAGTAACTTTGGAAAGAATTTATTTTTTTTTTCACCAAACTAGCAAAAGGCACGTCTGTGGGACAAGCCCTTTCTGCCCTAAAAAGTTCAGATCAAATTTCCAAACCATCTGGATGCTAGAGGTGGACAAAGAAAACAGCAACCCCCCCCCAAAAAAATCACTTTTATTCACTATCCGGATCTCAGAATTCATATATCTGATCAGAACACAAGTTGGCACATCAAGAGATCTACCCCCACAGGACCACAGATACAAAAGTTTGTGCAATTCCATTGAATGGGGGCAAACTTATTAAGGTACAAAATTTGGGGTTTAACATTAAACACTCTACTTTACCCTAATTATAGTGGCGTGACTGCACCACTATAATATAGTGACATGAGTCTGACTGGAGTCCAGTCACTAGCGGAGTGCCCCAAGGATCAGTCCTTGGACCTCTTCTTTTCAATATTTTAATCTCTAGTATGCAAACATCTGACGAGGTTTGGATCAATAAATACACCGACGATTGTAAGCTGGGTTGTGTAGTAAACAACACCCAGTCTGTAAAAATCTTACAAGACAACTTAAACAAACTATTTACCTGGGCAGTTGAGAACAAAGTGAAGGTTAAGGTAGCCAAGTGTAAGGTCATGCAAATGGGGAAAAATAATTCTAGGTCCACCTACTCAATGAGTAATATAAAGTTGATGGTTACTGCCAAAGAGAAGGATCTAGGCATCACAATATCTGATCATTTTAAATTCAACACACATACAGTGGAGCCCTGTTATAAGCACACCCTAAATGCCAAGCAAAAATGTTCTTATAAACGGGATGTTCTTATAAGAGGGCTTCATTGAAAACAGTGAAAATCCATTTAAAATCTATGCTTGACATGATTAAACTTGGTTCAAACTAGTTTTTAGATAACTCATTATTAAAAGTAGTATAACGTAGCTTTTTCAAAAAGTTCTTGCTCAAACAATTAGTGTAATGTTCTAAAATGCATTCAGTGTCTCACTTAACTGTGAAATGTGCTGTCTTCTTCATGGGGCATCTTTCACACATCCATTTACTAGTTAAATGACTGTTAATAAGGAGACTAGGTGATGATTCAGCCCAGGTTTAGCACACTCAGAGGTAATAATGACCATCTACCACTACCTCTGGGGAAAAAAATGTTCTTATAAACGGGCTGATTGTTCTTATAAATGGGCTTTACTTCCATTGAAAATACTGGACAAAGATCGGGACATCCAAACAATGTTCTTATAAATGGGATGTTCTTATATCCGATGTTCTTATAAGTGGGCTCCACTGTACTAACAAAACAGTTAAAAAATGTCACATAATTCTTGGAAGCATTCTGAAACATATTAAAAGCAGAAATCCCATGGTTATTCTGCCATTATATTCTAGCCTTGTGCATCCACATTTGGATTATTGTGCTCCATTTTGTACTCCGACCTCAATAGGATGCCAAAGTATGACAGAAAGGGTGCAGCGTAAAGTAACCAAAAGGATTCAAAACATGTCTAACAAAGATTATGGGTCCAGACTCAAATCGCTTCAGCTATATTCTTTGGAATATAAAGTTCTAAGGGGTGACCTGATTTATACCTTTAAGGCCCTTCAAAATGAATACATGTTAAACACAATCGGCCTGGAAAAATTTTTGACATATAACAATACAAAATCCCGTAATTTTAAGCTTAAACCCTTTCTTTGTAAAACTACTAAGCATACCCGATTTTTTTACTCAGAGGGTGCCCTCCATATGGAATACACTCCGTGAAGATATTGTAAAAAGTGATAGCATGGAAAAATTTAAAAAAAGACTAGACTCCTATATGGGTGACAGGAAATGTTTCTTCCACCGCTGAAATGCTGGTGGTGAGTTCTCAATGGGCTAACGCCTTTCGAACATGTGTACATCTATGAATCTATATACTGTATATCTATATTATAAGGATGCAACAGCGTCCCAATAGTTAGGGTTGGCACAGCACTTCAATGTTAAATCTCAATTTTGGCCCCTTAATAACTTTGGCAGTTTTCAACGAAATAGCCCAAAAATTGGGATGTACTGTCATTTTGTCAGTGTAGCAAGATCTGGAAAATTTCATGATGGCAGCGTATACGATTTTTGAGATATATGGTGGTCATAAAAGGTAAAAATTACATTTTTGTCCCCATAGGTTAACATGGGATTTTTTGCCATAATCTACAGCCCACACGGAATGAAAGATTCCTCTGCACTTCTCATCGCAGATGGGGTGTGTGCCAAGGGTGTGCCTTTGGATGGTCCGGTGAAAAATATATACTAAATTTTAAACTATAATGACTTCTGTGATAGCTGCAGGACAGGCAGGTCGATGAAAAACTATTCAAATAGTAAATAACCATTTGAATGGTTTATTTACTGTTGGATTCTCAGAGAAAGTACTGTTCAGGATTTCAGTCATCTTGTTTTTCTAACAATTTTCAGAATTGTGTTGTACACAACTACTGCATCCTAAGGACAGCACAACACCTGTATTTAGGTCTCCTCGATATGCTTAGTTAGTTGTTTGTCTTTAAATTAGTATACCTCCCCGGTAAATGGGCATTTTTTCACAGAAAATCATGTCCCCCATCCTTCGCTAAGGAATTCCCTTCAGTTTGTTACTCACTGTTCAAACTTTACTGTTTGAACTGTAAATAACCGATCCAACTGGTAATTACTCAAAGAGTGATGAGGAACATGATTTTATGTGAAAAAACACCTATTTGCCAGGGAGATATACTAATTTTATGATAAACATCTAACATTAAGCATCAGAAAAAATGGGCTTGTTATATCAGGTGGCAATAGCCTCATGGTGCAAAGACAAAGTTGGGTTACACCTGTGTATGCGGAGGGAGACTGTTTCCCCCCTCAAACGTTCCCACTACTGGCCTGTCTTGCCATCCATTAGGCTTCCCAAGAAGGCGCGGCTCACCTGGCCGCCTTAAGGCACCCTCCTCGGAGCACCCACCAGCCTCCTGCTATGGGTAAATCCCCTGCCAATGAGGTCCCTCCAAGAGTTACGGAGGAATGGCCCCACAACAGCCCACTGGTGCCAAGTCCTGACCACCAAGAGGCCCCTGAGGAACAACTGCCATTTCTACAATGGGCAGCATACTCTATAAGTCTTGCAATGTAATACTTTTGGTCAATCCACTAAATTTGTTCCCACTTAGGACAATTGTAACATAACATGTTACCTCAAGCCACACTTTTCCGATGGGAAGAACAGGATCAAGTGGACACACCAGAAATTCTGAGTAAGCCCCACCCAACATGTGGTACATTATCACTCAAAAACCTAGTGTGCAAAATCAGACCTTTTCCCCACTCAGAGCTTGATCTGCCACCTTGGTATGCAAATCTCTTCATGCAGTTCGTTTAAATGCTCTCAGTGATACTGCCCCTGTTCTAGCCTCACTACTGCTGCACGTCTTGCTGCCTAGCCCTCACACCTATGGCAACTCAGTTAAAATGCAAAATCTCCTTTTTTCTCCCCCTCAAAAGTTGCTGCTACTGGCCTGTCCTGCCATCCATTAGGCTATTCAAGAAGGCGTGGCTCATCTCGCCGCCTTGTGATGCCCTCCTCGGAGCACCCACCAGTCTTCTGCTATGTGTAAGTCCCCTGCCTATGAGTTCCACCAAGAGTTACAGAGGAATGGCCCCACAACAGCTCCTGCTAGTGCCAAGTACTGACCACCAAGAGGCAGCTGGGGAACAACTGCTATTTCCACAATGGTCAGCATACTCCACAAGTCTGGCAATTTAATACCTTTTGTCAATCCACTAAATTTGTTCCTCCCTTAGGCCAATACTCCCAATGTTTTTCCCTGGTGTCTAGTGAAAGCCCCCCCACCCTTCAATGCCACTGTACTCATTGGTGGCAGTGGCATCCTCCCCTCACAGTCCCTTTTTTATTTATTTTTTATTCCTTGAAAATAAAAAAAAAAGTCCCTTGATGTCTTTTGTTATTTTTTAACCTGTTAAAAAAAAGTCCATCGCCGATCATGCCCATACCCCCACCCAACCTCCCACTGTGCACCCACCTCCCCACACCCCTGTCCCCACAGACCCTCACTCATCTCAAGAGGTCCCAGGTTCGAGGCCCATGCTGCCAATCGAAGACACGTCTTGCTGCTGGAACCATCGACTGCAATATGAGAAACTAAGGTAAATGTGCTTCAATGTATTTCAATGGGGGGTTTCAACTTTTAACCATAACGTAGCTGTTTTTCATGATGTTGGCTCCAAATTTTCAAAATGGCCTTTGGGGACCCCCACCTCATGAACAATATGACTGTCATTAGACATCTCCTGCCAGAAAGGTGATTTTATGGTCAATCGGCAAATCACCTTCCTGGTGGGATTTGTGTAATGGACAGTCATATTGTTCATGAGGTGGGGTCATAAGAAAGCTATGTTGAAAATTTTGAGATCACAATTTCAAAAAATGGCTACGTTAAGACCATTCATTGTAATCTCGCTATGCACACTCGTAACTTTGGAAATTTTCAATATTTTCACCCCATATTTTCAGCATAGTCTTCTTATTACACCATCTCATGTATTTCACAGCTGTCATTTTTCAAATCCTGGTCAAAATATATTTTCACACCTGTGGGGCAGAATGACATTGCAGTTGCGCAGAATTATGTTTTGGCGGGGATTTGAAAATGTTCTGCACTGGGTAACTGTGGGGAGGTTATAAGAAGGCTATGTTGAAAAATTGGGGTCAAAACTAAAAAAAATGTTCAACATAGGCTTCTTATTACATCACCTCATGTATGTCACAGCTGTCATTTTTCGAATCCTGGCTAGAATGTGTTTTTGCACCTGTGCTGTGGAGTGGCATTGTGCTTGTGTGGAGTTATGTTTTGGCAGGGATTGAAACATTTTCTGGACTGGGTAAATGAGGTGGGGTAATAACATGACTATGGTGACAATTTGGTGACTGTTGTCCTATAACTGGAAGCGCAGAGGACAGAGGTCCCTGTGCTTCCACAGCTAGATACATATATTCACCTATGGAGGGATGGGAGTGCAGGGTCCAAAAGACCCTGCGCTCCCACAGTAAAATAAGGATGCAATTATACTATCTCCAAAAGTAAGAAAATAAATTGCAAAAAAATGTTATTAATGCATCAGTTAGGATTAAACTGACAAAAGTAGGGAAATGTGGTGCTAGGGTTTCCACCCCTAACACTCCATTCCCCACCCTGCACAGACCCACAGGCAGGGGGAGAGGCTGTCTTGGGTCCGTGAACCTTAACACTCACCCTATTCTCCTATGCTGTAGCCATGTTTCCTAATTTTGTAATGGAATAGGGTGAGTGTTAGGGTTCACGGACCCAAGACAGCTCCCTCTCCTTCCTGTGGGTCTGTGCAGGGTGGGAATAGGGTATTAGGGTTGGAAACCCTAACATCACATTTCCCTACTTTTGTCGGTTTTACCCTAACTGATGCATTAACAAAGTTTTTTACTATATATATATATATATAATTTATTTATTTATTAATTATTTATTTAAAATTGGTGACTGGGAAAGGCACACTGAGCCAAGACTTGTTTCCAGGTGTGACCCGGGAACAATGTAAACGCAGGAGATAAACATTGTTATAAAGGAAGTATTTGTCAAAAAGTTACAAGAGCATAATATGAAATAAGCACAATATTTACAAACAATAAGACAATATTAAGGTGAGTAATACATAAATGTAACTACAGTTAATTTTAGAACACTTGAAAGCCCCCATATCAAGGATCCTGGTGCATGTAGGAGCTGAGTTTGCATTCAAGAGGGTAACCAGCTCAAGCCAGTAGAGACCTACAACCAAAGAATGGGAGGGTTATGACAAAAACAAGGTTGTGATAAATGGAGAAACAGTACACTGCACTCCACCAGAGTGGATAGTGAGGGAAATAGCTCCTGACTGAGAGGAGGACGGTGAGAAGGAGGGGGGAATAGGAGCATTAGGAGCACTGCAGGAGGGGAGGAGTCTGAGGAGTCTTGAGGGATGAAAAAGGGGAAGCAAGATGAAGGTCAGAGGGTAGATTATTTCAGGGAAGAAGGAGGCGGTATGAGAAGGCAGACTGTCCTGCAGCAGAGTGGGTACAAGGGATAGAGAAGGTATGCATGTCTCTGTAGTGAAGGGAGTAGGTAGTGGGGGTGGCAGGTGTAAGGTGGGATGAGTGATGGGGGGAAGGGAGCCAAACCAATACTTAGCAATGAGGGAGGTGCAGTGGACGGTTCTCCTGTAAGATAGCGGAGCGAGGGAGAGTGGAGCATAAAGGAGACAGTGATGGGTAACAGGAGGGGAGGTGGTAGCAAAGTGGCAGAAGGAGTTGAGGAGATTGTACAGTCTGGAGAAGGAAGTGACTGGGGCAGTGCCATAGACCACGTCTGCGTAATATAAAACTGGCAAAATTGTTTTAAGTACTAGTTCATGTCGAGTGGGGAGAGGGAGACTCTCTTTGTGGCAGTAGAGGACTGCAAGTTTGGGCTGGAGTTTGGCACAGATGGTGTCTATGTGGGTGGACAAATCAAGGTGACTATCCAGCCAGACTCCCAGGTATTTGAAGGCAGGGACTGCCTCAAGGGGTGAACCGTCCAAGGTAGAGAAAACTGGGAAGGGGGAGAAAGAGAGGAAGGCCAGCTTCTGTCTGGAACCAAATGTCATGATAACTGTCTTTTTGGTATTGAGCTTCAGTTGGTTTGATTGGAACCAGGACTGAATTCTGTTGAAGTCATCCTGGAGAGGGGAAGCATGCTGTTGTAGAATGGGCCAGAGGCATAGATGACAGTGTCATCTGCGTACATGTGCATGTTAGAGGAGTGACAGACAAAGGAAAGATCATTTATAAAGAGAAGAGAGGATGGGGTCAAGCATGGAGCCTTGAGGAACCCTGGAGAAGATAGGGAGAGGGGTAGAGAGGGCACCACCTATTTGGACAGACTGTTGTCTATTATGGAGGTATGAGTGGAACCAGTTTACTGCAGGCTTTGCAAGGATGAAGGGATTGAGTTTTTGAAGAAGGAGGGGGTTGGATACAGAGGCGAAAGTTTTAGCCAAATCAATGAAGATGGCTGCAGTGATTTGGCTTTGGTCCATTGTAGTGAAGATAGAGTCAGTGACATGCAGCAGAGAAGTGATTGTGGAGTGCTGTTTCCAAAAACCTGATTGCACAGATGATAGAGAGTTATTGGAAGAAAGAAAGTCAGAGAGTTTAGCAAGAATGAGGGATTCCTGGACTTTAGCAAGGGAGGGGAGGAACGAGATGGGCAGGTAATTATACATATATTATTTATTTATATTATAGTGGCACTGTTGTGCAGTGGGAGATCTAGGAGTGGGTGGTAGATGCAGCTGCACCCCCCATTCTCTCTACCTCTAAAGTGTCCTGAGTTTTTTGGGACATCCTGATTTCAGCCCCCAAGGTCCCAATGACCTGTTTCATTATCCCACATTTGAACATTGCTCAGCATTCAACTTTCTGGTTTTCTTGTAGAAGACACCAATCTGTGTCTGACGTTATGCAAGAATGCCAACAGCCAGTTGGGTGCACTCCCCCTTTTGGTGTGCTACAATGGATGAGCGGTATGAAGTTTGAACAAACAAAGGGACAAAAAATCAAAAATGCACAGACCATTATCCTGCCAGTGCCACACCATGTAATTTATTATCTGCCATAGACTTGAGAAGGAGAGCACTGGCCCCAACCTTTCCCATTGCTGACTGATACTTGTCATGATGTGTGGTGGGAGGCAGCTGCTGGGTTCCCAAGGTACAGCGATTAGTTTTCCATTGTTTATCTCCTAGAGTATACTGCTGTGCTGTATGATCTGGAGGATGCCTGGCAGGGGACAATGCTGGCACTGGAGCTGCTGACATGCCTGGGAGGTACTGTACTGTCTGCAGTGAGCTGCTGCTGTGACTGCTTGTTGGGGTTGCTTTATGTAGTCACTCAGTGTCTGTTAGCTTTTCAGGTAGCACCTGCAATATCATCCAGAATACTGTACAGTAGTGCATTATGATTTTGCTTAGAGAAAAACTTTGAAAACCTAAATAGATAAAAGTACTTCTGTGCAATGTTCAGCTTTAATCGGTAGCTTAAAAACAACTGTATTGTCTCTTTATATTACTACTGCTACGGTCAATTCATGAGCCAGGAGGCCAAAGGCCCATAGTACTCTTATGCTAAGCTACCAAATAATAGGTCAAAGGGTATCCTGTATTTATTAATTGATCTAATCGGTGCCTGAAAATACTTTTGGTCTCACTTATAACCACCTGTAAGGGTAACCCATTCCATGGGCCAATGACTCAAAGGGTGAAAAAATATTTCCACTTGACATGAATAAATGACTTCCTTTCTAATTGCAGAGGATGTCTCCTGATATTATATATGCATGTTTTAAAGTCCAAACCCAATTCACACATAAGGTGTGGATCATGAATAATATCATACAGAAACATTAAATCGCCCCTAAGACGACGAGTGGAAAGGGGCATAAGTTTTAAAGTGTCCAGCCTACTATCATAAGACACATTTTCAAGCCCATCTATTTTCTTTGTGAATTTTCTTTAAACTTTTTCTAACAGGTGCCCTTCAGTTTTTTTATAAGGATACCAAAGCTGTGAGGCATATTCTAGATGTGGTCGAGCATATGCTCTATACAAGTGCAAGAGCACCTCGTGATTCCTGGACCTAGTGTTTCGCAAAATGGACCATATTACTTTGTTGTTTTATTAATGGTGCTATTTACATGCTGGCTATGCAACAGATCATTAGAAATGATGACACCCAAATCCCTTTCATTAGTTGTTGTTTCCAGTAAAGCTCCGGCCAAAGAATATTTAAACTGCAAGTTTTTAGCTCCCAAATGCATCACCTTGCATTTGGATACATTAAGGGTCATGCCCCATTCATCCATCCATGAGTTAATGTGATCTAAATCATGCTGGATGGCTTCAGCTTGTGCAACTGACTGACAAGGTCCACCAATCTTGACATCATCAGCGTATTTAGTGGTAAAGGATGAATGGTCCATTGTTAAATCAGCTATAAATGCCTGAAAAAGGCAAGAGCCCAAGCCAGAGCCCTGGGGCACCCCACTAGTCACATCGCCTCTTACTGAGTTAAATCCACTGATGATGACCTGTTGTGATCGATCTTGCAACCAAATTTTTATCCATGTAATAAGGAAGTAGTTAATATTAAATTTGCAAAGTTTGCTGATTAAGGCCCAATAAGGCATAATCTCAAAGGCCTTACTGAAATCAATAAAAATAACATTGCAAGGTAAACATCTATCTAGAAGTTGACTAATATGTTCATAAAAACAAACCAAGTTTGTTACACAGCTTCTACCACTCCTAAAACCATGTTGTTCTGGGTCATGAAGATTCAGCATAGGTGAGATCACATCTTTAATGAGACTTTCCAAAAGTTTACATAATGAGGAGGTCAGACTAATGGGTCGATAATTTTCCCAATTATGTTTTGGTCCCTTCTTATGAATTGGAATCACATTAGTTGCCTTCCAATCCTGTGGTACATAGTTTTTTAGCAATAAAATGTTCAAACATTATTTTTAAGGGTACTAAAATGGAATCAGTTAATAAAAATAATAGATGTCCTGCTATGGTGTCTGGACCTGGGCTATATTTGCCTTTAAAAGACAAAAGCTTTTCTTTAATACTGTCTTCAGAAAAACATACCTGTTGGTGATTACTAGTGTCTATAATAGGAGTGGGTAAATCTGGAACCTTATTTGCGAAAACTTTACAAAAGCCTTTGTTAAACAAATCGGCCATCCTTCATGGGTCACAAATAAGTTCACTATTGTCTAACAATGGGCCAACTTGACATGTTGGTTTCCAGATTGTACTCCCACCTTGATTTAGACCTTTTAATCATCTTTTTACATTTCTTCTGGATTTGTAAATAAGAATCCCAATTAAGTGTAGATTTGTTACTTAGATAAGTATTATACTTTTTCTCTTTAAGCCTAATCATTCTTTTAATGGAACAATTTAACCACTTGGGTGCCTTTTTGGAATTAACGGTTTTCTGTTTACATGGGACATAGTGATCTCTTACACTACAAAGTATATCTCTAAATATATCTAAACAATACTCAGGGGTGGAACCACATAAAATTGTTTCCCAGTCAATTTCATTAATAACATGCTTCATGGTAATCAAATCTGCCTTATCATACAAGTACATGATTATGGGATTAGAGTTGTATACATAGTTTATTATAATCTTGAAAGAAATGCTGGTGTAATCACTGTTTCCGATGGGATCACCAACATGGATCTGATCAATCGTTAGGTCCTTATTACAAAGGACCAAATCCAGAAATTTTTCACCTCTGGTGGGGTCAACTACACACTGTTTAAGACCTAACTGGAAACAAATATTCAATAATTTATTGCCCATGCTATCACTGGCAGTGACATTAAACCAATCTACATCTCCCAAGTTAAAACTACCAGTTATGACAGTATTCCCTAGGGCATTAGCCTGTTCCATTTCAATTAATAAAGTATCTAATACATCCACGGATGAATTGGGTGGGCGATAACATGAGCCAAAAACAAGAACTTCAGTAGTAGAAAGATATATCTTGACCCATATTGACTCTGTATCTTTATCATGTGTTTTAATATTACTTGTAATGTTTTTATGCTTTTCCTCCCTTGTGAGACGAGGTAATACTGGAACAGATATTCTCTCAAGAAGAACAGGCACTAAAGGGTCTATCTGATACAGAGACTGTAATGCATATAGTTTATTTGTCCAGTTCTTAGAATGTTTTTTCATTCAAATATGGTAATGAGGTATAGAACCATCAGAAAATGTAAATGAATGTTATTGGAAAATTATGTCCATGTATGTACATTTGAATTAAATAAAATTTGAAGTATAAAAAAAAAAAAAAAACAACTATTAATATTGTACAGCTTTCATCAACTGTCAGATGGTTTCCCTCAGAAGTACCACAGAAGGCATTAGACCAAAAATCACCATGTATTTGCATTCATCAGCATTACATTTTTGTATGCATGTCTCAAGTTACACAGTGCAATTATTCGCATGCTGACTGTAAAATAATTGGATTTTATTGTGTTATTGTTCACATGCAGTGTAAGTAGTAATGTCTAAATGTTATACTGATAGAGATAGATAATTACAGTAGATAGATAGATAGATAAACTTTCACATATCCACCTCAGCCTTTAGTTTAACGGGAAATGGAATTGGAACGGTAGGCAGCATTGGCTTATCATTGGCACCCATGGTACTCCCCACTGGCAGATGTTGTTTCACTTCAGACTAGGTCATGGGGAGTTGTGGAGCTGCACGATCCAGTGTCATAAATATCCAGTTGTAGTTTTATTCTGCTAGCATCAGAATCCAGATTAACATTTGCCAAAAGCTGAGGTCAGTTTTTTTCTTTATGAGTTAACACTATTTGGCTTACGGTTGCTTGCCTTGTACATTAGGAGTTCCAGTTTGAACCTGATCTTTACCTTGAAAATTATGGACTGTTCATAATGCTACAAAAATAACTATAAATTTAACAGAAAAGCTAATCGTTCAGTGGGCAAAAATGCACAACTAATAATTCATTTCAATCTCTATTGGGAAAAAGTGCTTCAGTTATGAAAAGTTGACCCTTAGAAATCTTCTTAATGATACAACCAGTACAGTTGCATAATGAGTTAAAAATGTCTCAGCTATGCAAGATCTCTCTCTAATTCACAGATTAATTCCAAAACAGTTTTGCCCATGCATAGGATGGAAGCAGGCACGACAGCTAAAAATCTGTCCTTTAGTAATATATATATCTTACAAAAAACTTTGTTAATGCTCTAGTTGGGGAAAAGCGACAAAAGTAGGGAAATGTGGTGTTAGGGTTTCCAACCCTAACACCCCACCCTCATTTCCTGTGCACACCTAGAGCATTGGTGTGCCTTGGGGCTGCCAGCCCCAACGCTCACCCCATTCAATAAGTAAATAAGCTGAGATTGGTGCAGTGTAGGAGAATGGGATGAGCGTTAGGGTTGATGACCCCATGGCACACCCCTGGCACCTGTTGGTGTGTGCAGGTTGGAGGAATTGTCAGCATAGCCATCTTATTACCTCACCTCATGTATGGCTACTGAAAAGTTTTGAATCCCAGCCAAAACATAATTCTGTGCAACTATAATGCCATTCCATGCCACAGGTGCAAAAACAAATTTTGGTCAGAAGTTGAAAAATGACAGCTGAGACATACATGAGGTGGGGTAAGAAGAAGGCTATGTTGAAAATCTAGGGTCAAAATATTTAACATTTTCAAAGGTACGATTGCGTGTTGTGAAATTGCAATGAATGGTCATAACTTTGCCATTGTTACATATTTTGACCCCAAATTTTCAACATCACCTTCTTATAACCCCACCTCACAAACAAGGGCAGGAAAAATGTTCAAATCCCATCCAAAAGGTGAATTCAACAAGCAACTGCAAAATCACTTTCCGGGCTGGAGTTGCTTAACGACAGTCATGTTGTTCATGAGGTGGGGTCCTCAAAAGGCCATGTTGAAAGTTTGGGGTCAAAATGCTGCCTTTACATGGTTTAATCACATACACACCACTTGCTTAATGCTCAATCTCTGCAGTTAGCTCTGAAATTTTGTTGTAATTTAATTATTTACATGCTAATCTCCCAATTTTCTACATAATTTTCTAATTTCTATTGTGATATATCGGAACCGAATCCTTGTATTTTACAGTTCCTTGCATGTTGCTGTACCATATCCTGTTGTATGTTCTCCAATTCCTTGATGTGGAACCTTTGTAAATGAGTTTTCATCTCAAAGGTAATTTTGTAATTACTTTGTAATTTCCAAAATGTAATAAATAAAATGGTTAAATTATGCATAAAAGTTGAAACCCCCAATGAAATACATTGAACCACATTCACCTTAGTTTCTCATATTGCAGTCACTGGTTCCAGATGTCTTCAATTGGAGAGTGGATCTCGAACCTGGGACCTGTTCAGGTGAGTGAGGGTGTGTGGGGGTGTATTGGGGGTGTGGGGTAGGGGGTGCTAAGTGGGAGGTGGGCATGGTGGCTGATTGGTGTGAGACCATTTTTTTTACAGGATTGTAAAAAAAAAACATTGAGGGACCATTTTCTTTATTTCAGGGTTGTGCCTCAAATGGGAGGTTGGGGGGTGCCACTAGACACCAGGGAATATACACCCTTATTGACTGGGTCCTAACTAATTGCATGGACAGAATTGCAAAAACGGGTACGCTGCTGGACAATATCAGTGACCACTCCCGTCTTTGCATATGGAGCACCTCCACAAACTCCACATCCCCCCAAAACTATACATGCTTCAGAAACTATGCTAACTTAAACCACGCTCATTTCCTATATGATGTGTCTCACACTGACTGGTCCCCTGTCTTCCATTCCACAAGTACTGAAACTGCCCTTCATGCCTTCCTGAGCAGGTTTGTACTCCTTCAAGACAAACATACCCCAGTCCTCACTCGGCGCGTTCGTGGTAAACAAACCAGATAGCTGCACAAAGACCTCCTCACAGCCCTCAAAAACAGGGACAAATGCTGGAGAAAGTTTAAAATATCTGGTCTCCCAGCGGATTATGACAACTATAGAGAACAACGATCAAAATGCAAAACACGAATAAGACTTGCAAAAAGCCAGTACTGTAAAGGCCTTCTGCTGGATGCTGCTGGCGACCCTAAGAAATTTTGGTCTCATGTCAAGACTTTCCTCGGTTCTAAGCAAAGACTACTAAATAATGACATGATACTGAAAGGCGTCCATTGCAATGACTTGGGCACAATTGCCAATGCATTTAATTCATACTTCTCTGACCTCTCGAGCTACACAAATACTTTCTCCTCCACTAACCTAATACCTGGATCCCCCTACCCAAAAGAAACTTCAAAGATGCCCACTTTCTACTTTAAAGCTATATCGAAAAATGATGTCCTTAAACATCTAAATTCAATATCAGACAGTACCGCTGTTGGGATCTGACCGCCTTGAACCTAAACTCCTCAAGCTTGTGGCACCTTTCATCTCAGGACCACTGGCCAGTATATTCAACTTGTCCCTGAGTGAAGGCGTGGTGCCCGAGGTATGGAAACTAGCCAGAATCACGCCAGTGTTCAAAAAATGTGACAAAAAAAATATAGCCAACTATAGACCAATAGCAATACTGTCAGTATTAAATAAAGTCCTTGAGAAGCTCATCTCAGCTCAGATCTCAGAACACCTTACTAAGTATAACCTCCTGCACTCAAACCAACACGGCTTTAGAAAAGGCCATAGTACTCAAACTGCTCTACTACAGCTGACAAATGATGTTCTTCAAGCCATGGACCAGGGTCATCAAACTGGTGCAGTTTTTATCGATCTGACAAAAGTCTTCGATCTAGTTAACCACCCTCTTCTACTTACCAATCTCCACTCCCTAGGTTTCTCGCCCAAAGTTGTAAATTGGTTCCATAGCTACCTATCAAACAGATATCAAACTGTGAAATTCAACTTGGCCACCTCAGAAAAAGCAATCGTCAATGTTGGTGTACCTCAGGGATCTATCCTCAGACCCCTCCTTTTCTCGATTTTTATTAACAACATTCCTCAAGTAGTATCCTCCTGTTCATCGTTGCTATATGCCGATGACCTTGTCCTTTACACAAGCTCAGATAGTATCCACTCTATTAATCATAAGCTCTCTATGGACCTACAAAATATTCAATCTTGGATCACCAAAAACAAGCTTGTTCTAAACGTTGGAAAGACCAAGGCTATGCTCTTCGGATCCCCTATTAAACTAAAACAGTGCCGTAAATCTTTCCAGGTCACCTGGGCTGACAGCTCCCCTCTGGAGATGGTAACTTCTTTTAAATATCTGGGCATCTTACTTGATGAATCCCTCTCCTATGACGCCCATATTACCTGTAAGGCTGTAAATGCCAAACTAGGCTTAGCCTACAAAACAAGCCATATTCTTACCCCCACTGCTAGGACAGCCATTGCTAGAGGAATCCTGCTTCCATCACATTCTTACGGATCCGTAATCTATACAAATACATCTAAAGCTAATCTTCATAGGTGGGACACTACTTACAACAACATATGCCACTACGCCTCTGCATTCTCCAGACTAAAACATCACTGCTTGCTGTACTCTTACCTAAATTGGCCTTCCCCTATTGCACAATGTCTCCTTTCTCTTGGGAACCTTCTGGACAGTGTACTGCGATCTAGTATGCCCACCTACCTAGACTCCCTGCTGACCCCTCAGCCCATCTCCTACGGTCTCCGATCTACTGACCTTTCCTTGATTAGCATTCCCAGATGTAGAACTACCAAAGGGAAATCAGGCTTCTCGCACGTAGGTCCCTCCTACTGGAACTCGCTGCCCCTAGATGTACGCCTTGCCCCTAATCATGCCACCTTTAAGAAAAGGCACAGCTCCCTCCTTACTACTTGTGCTCAGTGTACCTGCTTCAGCCCTCCATAGATCTTGATTTACTCTGCCCTGGCTGCCCTTGGTGTCACCTTCTATGGTGTGAAATGGCACCCTGCTGCTTCAGCCTCCCTTAAACCTATCCCACTATTACCTCTCTCCCTGCCTCCTTCCAATTAACATCCTTTCAGTTTCAGCATGATGTAATGATGCCTCCGTTGGTATATTTCTTCTTTCTGTACCTTATATTTGTGAAATTACTACGATAATCTACACATGGGCACTTATCTCCACTTGTATAATTTTATACCATTCATGCCTTGTACCTTTATTCGTCTTAATTTTTGTCTCACTTTATGTTTGCGATGTATTGCATATCTCCTGACACTGTATTCTATGTAACTGTATCTCTCTGTGTTGTTGACCTCCTGGGTCGTGCCTGAAAATAGTCACTTTCGTGTCTAGTGCACCTACCCGGTTATCAAAAAATAAATAAATAAATAAAAAATATAGTCTGAGAATGGGGATGGTGATTGTCAGGTGAGGGGGTGCCACTAGACACAGGGAATATATAATTGTATAATAGGGATGGCCATCAGTGGATGGGGGGGTGCCACTAGTCAGCAGGGAAATCAGGAATGGTGATCAGTGGGTGGGCGGGTGCCACTAGATACTAGGGAATATATTTATTTATGGAGACAGCAATCAGTGGTTGGGGGGGGTGCCACTAGACACCAGGGAACTTTATATTTATTTAAGGGATAGTGATGGAGTGTGTGTGGGGGGTGCCACCAAACACCACAGCAAGGGCGGCTCACAGCTCACACTGCAGCCAGCAGCACAAGTTCAGCTGCAGCTACAGAAGTCAAGAAATCCCAGCTGGTTTCATACAGAGAATGTGGAGGAAGCGCTCCTCTCGCTAAGCTGGACACCTGGAATTTTGGGTGCCCAGACAACATATTTGTGCCCATTATTTTAAGAAACAAACATCAGAATCTAGCTAAATGGGTCCCATTTAGCTAGGTTCTGATATTTGCTTTTTTAAATCCCAGTGTAACCCCCACCTGCATCATTTTGCAAATGACAGGTGGTATGCTGTTTGAATCTGACAGCAGTACCAGGTGGGGACTGGGTTCAGGGAGGAATAGGTCACTCGGCACAAGGGCTAGGTTTGGCTACTCTGCACAGGGCACCCAAGTAACTCTGAACACAGGAAGCAATAACTGTAATGTCCAATACCAGAAATGGGATTCTAAAATGTGGCTTTTATTCACATCCAAACAGAATAAACAAAGCATAGATGGACCCACATGGGGCTACACTCCTGGTAATGCAGATTAAAAGAATCAAGAACACTTCCTCAACACTTTTAGCCCTCAGGCTCTGAACCCACCAGGCACACAGCCCGGACTTGCACGCTGCTTTGGGTACACAGCCTGAACTTGTACACTGTTCTGAGTTTTCCCTGGCTCGGCTCCCTTGCCGGCCATTCGGACACCTTCCATATGCCATGGGAACATATGCTGGTGGCTCCCTAAACCACCTAAGAGCACCTCAGCTCTATCAGGGAAACTTCCTTTTAATCCCACATCTGGGTACTTTCCTCAGGCACTGGCCAAGTACCTGAGAGAAATTAAAGGTGCCACAGAGCAAATCCGTAGAGGTGAATTTGGTTACTACTGATGGGGGGTCTCCCACCTCTCGCTTCCACAATTCATACCCGGCCATTTCTCTGGACAGTAAACACCTCCTACTGTAAAGCTTGGCAATGTAGATTAAGGCTAAATGTATGTCACATTTCCTCTACTTGTCTTGCTTTCCCTTTGTGCTGGACTTGAACATACTTTTACTTGGCATAGCCCATTGTTCTAGGCCTCCCACTGATTAAGCAGTCCAATCTCCACTTTACTTCACTCTTAGGTGCTGGACTTGAACCTACTTGAGTTAACCGGCAATGTCTATTACACTAGACCTCCTACAGATTAAGTAGTCAAATCCCCACGTTCCAACAGTTCAGGTGAAAAAACATTGGTCCTCTGTCTGAGCGAACTCACCCTTTGGCTGCAGGTGCCCCACAGGCGATTCCTCCACAGGAATTTCTCTCTCAGAGCTTCTGGTGCTGCAGCACAACTTGAAATAGGCAGCTTCTTCCCTTAGCCGGAACCAGGAGGGTTGCCCCTGGAAGACAGGCAAACCTTTTCCCCCATCCCCTCAGGGAGGGGGCACTTGGACCAGTGACAGCGGTCTCCACCACTTCAGCAATAAGTTTCTGTGTCCCTCTTACAGTGGAAACACACACCTTCTTAACAGTAGCTCTAAAACAGAGCTTAAAGCTCTGAAAGCCTGCATACAGACAGCTGTGCTGCTGTCTCTCTCCAAGACTGCACACAGACTCTGTTCAAAATCCCCAACATTCTATCCTAACTTTCAACTGCAGCATTCCAGTGTGGCTCATGCAGCTGCGAGAGTTCTATGGTGATGTCATCCCTCAGTCTCAGCTGAGACTGAGAACAGAGTGAGACAGTGTGAAATCCATTTAACTGGAGTTTCACAAGCTGCCTTCCCTGCCTACCACTAGGTCTTACTGGGATTCTAGTAACCCCAGGTAACAGTGGGGATACACTCACCCTGGGCCAGGAAAATGACTGTCTGCAGTCATTATTTACCCGGCTTAGGCCATCTCACCCTATGTGCTACCTGCAGAGGGGGTGATCAGGCCTCCTCCTACCATGTGCTAGCACAGGCAGGCAGCACTAAGGGCCTAGAGGCCTTTGGCTGACATATCAACCTTTACTCTACTCTACCCGCTAACTATGGGTACCTAGTGGCTCTGGTAGAACTGTCCAGAGCATAGCCCTAATAGATCAGCACTGCAGTCTCTACGGTCATTCAGGACTACAGCCTGTCTATCCTCCCCAGCCCTCTAGGGAAAATCTGTCTGCCTCGAACTCAAATCCCAAAACAAAACAAACAGGGGACCTTCCCAACCTTGGGCACCATGCCACCACACACCAGGAGCTAATACCAGCCATATGCATTACTCCCACATTTCCCCACAACCATACCCGTGGAAGAAAAGGGTTACACACAGTAACAACAACAACAACAGTACTTTAAATACAACACACTTAAGTACTAGTGAGGAACTCCGATGAGTCCCTCTTCCTCTTCTTGTCTTCTCTTCTATCTTCTTCAGGAACACCTGCAAGAAAAAGAAAGACAACACACACTCCTAATCTGCATACACAGTCTATCTAAAACCCCTACCATGAAAACACTGGAGAATCCCAAAAATATTTTTTTTTTTTTTTTAGAAAAGGTAGAAAACAGTATAAACATTAGAAAACAGTAGAAAAACAATGACATTATTTACAATACACATTTGGGGGATTGAGTGCCCTAAAAGTCCCATCTAGTGACCACAGTACCCGAAGGTTAGTCCATTAGAGTCTCTCCTGGGCCGGAGCCCAGTGAAGCACAGTTGTAGCAGGCCAAAGTCCTGAAGGGGAGAGTCTTTGAGGACAGTTCACACATCTGGAGTCTGCTAGTGTAGGGTGTGTACTGCAATGTCATAAGAATAGAAAAGTTTGGACTTACCAGTCCCTTGTAGAACGAAAAATGGCACTGACCTGGTCCTCAGCCGAAGACTTTCCCTGGCAGCACTCTTCCGATACAGCTGGGTGGACATCTTCCAGGAATGACAGGAGGGCACATCTGGAAAATGCTGGGATTATGTCATCTCTGGAGATGGAACCTTGGAACAGGAACAAAAAGGAAAACAGCTTGTCTGGCGTCATCCGGATACCAGGCGAAGAATCAGGATACAGCTGGGCTGGTGTCCTCTCTGGATCTGAAGCCATCTGGTGGGCCAGTCGATAGATTCTGGAAAGTCAGTACACTGTAGAACTAATGAATGTGGGGCACCTGAGTCCTGGGCGTCCATACTGGCGGAACAACAAAGGCACTGCAAAGGCTGGAGTGGCAGCACTGACTACCGCTGCTCTGCTTTCCATTTGGTAGGCATGGCCACATTCGCAGGGAGGTCTTTGCATTGTGGCCAATAGCACAACGGGTCAGGCTCTTGAATTATTACCCCGTCTGGATGCACATAATTCACACTGTGAAAGGTTTCATGTCCCTCTCCATCCACTATTCGAACAGTGTCCATTAACAGTGTCCTGCCTCTTTTCCACTGGCTGTATTTTACATGAAACATCCTGTTCCTGACATGCTTGTTTGCACTAGGATACACACATTTCATTGCTTCAGCCCAAATCCAGGATTTCCTGCTGTTCTCAATCTCCTCCCAGAATCTCCGAGGAAAGGTAGGAAAGGACATCCCATAGATTTAATTCGCCTTCCTGTGAACCCGTCTCTCCTCTTTACTAGCTTTGGTCAACCTGAGACCTCTGGCCTGGCTTGGGGGTGGCCAGTCCTGGTTCTGCCAGCTACGCATTCTCAAAGAGACAAAAAATGGATCCCTGACTTCTTTTTGCACAGCCAGGGTAGTGGAATCACCACTCTCTTCCATGCATTCCTCTGAGGCAAGAGCTTGAGGCTGTGTGCTCGTTCCTTTTTCACAAGGCCACATAGGTTCCCCCTCTTCTTCTTCCTCACTGAGAATCTGTGCCCAGGAGTGAGCAGTCGTCCTCACTCCTGAGACTATCCACTCTTCGCTGGGCACGGAGGTCAATACCTCTCATTCAAAGGCCTCCCTCATCTCATCTTCTCCTATGAGACTTGGGCTAGGCCCCCCTCTCCAAGGGTCTACTGATGCTCTGCCTGAATTGTCTCTCTGCAATCCAGAATCTGAAACATCAGCACATTGTTCTGTCTGTAAATCTGCACCCTCTAGCTTTGTGCCACACTCCCCCGAGGGGCCTTTTCCAACAGGCTCCGCCTGGTGCTGTGTGCTGCCAACTTCAGATTCTTGAACTTTTGTCCATGTGGGAGCCAAATGAATCTTGGGTGCTTTAAACAAGCCGTATTTCTCTAAACACCCCGAACAGTGAGGTACCATGAAGACGTCCTTTCCAGCATTTAAGCATATTAATCACACTTGCACTGGGTATCCAGGAATCGTCACACGAGGAGGCAGTTCTCCTCCATAGTAACACCTCTCAATGTCCCTTAACTTGTTTACTTCTGCTGCTATCACAGCCCGGGCATGATCTGGGTAGCGGGCTGGTCCTGAGGCCATGACTGCAGAGAAAAACAAACAAATGCTCACTGTTATTGAAAGTCCCACATCACTGAACACTTTCTTTCACTTTCAAAATGGCTCCTCTGCTGCTGTGTTTACATTACTACCCCACCCTGTAATGGCGGCAGCAGCACTCCTGTGCATCAACATTCTGAAATTGGGTCAAGCCACTGTGCATCCAATTTACACACTCTACTGATAACTTTGCTCAAAACTGCACAAACTTGCACTGTTCTTTTTCCTAGCACATTTATATGATTTACCACGGACTTTTCACTTGCTGAAAACATTGCTCTAGCTCACAGTCCCTTAAAGCCTCAGTGTTTCAAGCACAGGATTGCCTGTAACTCTTGCTGCATAACTTGATACAACTCATAGTCTCTCTCATGGCTTTGAAACTTTACTCTGACGCTGAACCCATAACTATGCTCACAGTCGATGACTTAACAGGCTTGCTTTTGCTGGTAAAAACTTAACACAGTCTTTGTTTGCAAAGCAACCACACTGCTGCACACAGATTCAGCTGGCTTTTGCCAAAAATCACTGATTTGAGCAATTATTTCTGTTGGTACTCACTGTTATCAGTAACTGTTTGCTGCAATGGAAAATGGCCTGCAGCCAGTCTTGGAGGCCTCGGGACAGAAGCGGGTTGGCAGTCCTGCCGATCGTCCCTCCGAACACCACACTCACAATCCAGTCGATCGAGATGCGGGCTGAGCCCGAATTTGGATGGAAAAGTCAGTTTTTTAAACTTTTACAGCGCTTTCAGTCACCGCAATGCTCCTCCGATAAGCCAGTACACGCACTCCACTCACAATCCCTCTCGAATGCTGGGCAGTCGCTGTAAAGCTGGCTTGGGGGCGGGACAGATTGCAGTCTCACCAATCACACGACGCCATGCAAATGAGCCTCTTTCCCTCGTGAGTGCTCTTCTTCTCACGACAATCATCGAGCAGGCAAATTTAATCTTCAAAACCACTTTTTTTTTTCCTAACTGACTCCACGACGGGAGTCCATTTCAACCATTTGTCATGGCCATTAACACAGCAAGTCTCTCCATTCACTAGAAAGCATTTCCAACGTCCAGGGCACAATTTTCATTTTGCTACCCCTAGTCTTCCACACTTTTCTTTGTCACAACAGTTTTTTAAAAGCTGGAAAAACGCTGTAAATTTTTGATGCAGGACAAGGGCATACTCTCTCAGGCTTTACTGCTCCTTGGTAAACAGTTGGCATTTAACAACAGCACATGGACAACAGCACACAGCGACACATTAGTTAAACTTGCTTCAGCTTTTTTGGGCTACCCACAGCCAGATAACCAAAATGCTAGCCCTTTGCCCGAGCACCTTTCCTCCCTAAATTTCAAATCCAAAGCGGTGCCTCCATTTTGTAACCCCCACCCCCATCATTTTGCAAATGACAGGTAGTATGCTGTTTGAATCTGACAGCAGTACCAGGTGGGGACTGGGTTTGGGGAGGAATAGGTCACTTGGCACAAGGGCTAGGTTTGGCTACTCTGCACAGGGGTATGCAAGTAACTCCGAACACAGGAAGCAATAACTGTAATGTCCAATACCAGAAATGGGATTCTAAAGTGTGGCTTTTATTCACATCCAAACAGAACAACAAAGCATAAATGGACCCCCATGGGGCTACACTCCTGGTAATGCAGATTAAAAGAATCAAGAACACTTCCTCAACACTTTTAGCCCTCAGGCCCTGAACCCACCGGGCACACAGCCCGGACTTGCATGCTGCTTTGAGTACACAGCCCGAACTTGTACACTCTTCTGGGTTTTCCCTGGCTTGGCTCCCTTGTCGGCCATTTGGATACCTTCCATATGTCATGGAAACATATGCTGGTGGCTCCCTAAACCACCTAAGAGCACCTCAGCTCTATAAGGGAAACTTTCTTTTAATCCCACATCTGGGTACATTCCTCAGGCACTGGCCAAGTACCTGAGAGAAAGTAAAGGTGCCACAGAGCAAAGCTGTAGAAGTGAATTTGGTTACTACTGATGGGGGGTTTCCCACCTCTCGCTTCCACAATTCATACCTGGCCATTTCTCTGGACAGTGAACACCTCCTACTGTAAAGCTTGGCAATGTAGATTAAGGCTAAATGTATGTCACATTTCCTCTACTTGTCTTGCTTTCCCTTTGTGCTGGACTTGAACATACTTTTACTTGGCATAGCCCATTGCTCTAGGCCCCCCACTGATTAAGCAGTCCAATCTCCACTTTACTTCACTCTTAGGTGCTGGACTTGAACCTACTTGAGTTAACCGGCAATGTCTATTACACTAGACCTCCTACAGATTAAGAAGTCCAATCCCCACGTTCCAACAGTTCAGGTGAAAAAATATTGGCCCTCTGTCTGAGCGAACTCACCCATTGGTTGCAGGTGCCTCACAGGCAATTCCTCCACAGGAATTTCTCTCTCAGAGCTTCTGGTGCTGCAGCACAACTTGAAATAGGCAGCTTCTTCCCTTAGCCGGAACCAGGAGGGTTGCCCCTGGAAGACAGGCAAACCTTTTCCCCCATCCCCTCAGGGAGGGGGCACTTGACCAGTGACAGCGGTCTCACCACTTCAGCAATAAGTTTCTGTGTCCCTCTTACAGTGGAAACACACAGCTTCACAGTAGCTCTAAACAGAGCTTAAAGCTCTGAGAGCCTGCACACAGACAGCTGTGCTGCTGTCTCCTCAAGACTGCACACTGACTCTGCTCAAAATCCCCAACATTCTATCCTAACTTCCAACTGCAGCATTCCAGTGTGGCTCATGCAGCTGCGAGAGTTCTATGGTGATTTCATCCCTCAGTCTCAGCTGAGACTGAGAACAGAGTGAGACAGTGTGAATTTAACTGGAGTTTCACAAGCTGCCTTCCCTGCCTACCACTAGGTCTTACTGGGATTCTAGTAAGCCAGGGTAACAGGGGGTTACACCAGCCTTTTTATGTATTTTCCACATTTATTGGTTCATGGAAAAAATTTACAAGATGGCGGTTGGCACAGCACAAAAAATGTTTGGTGCCTTGCCACGCAAATGGCACAAAATTAAAAACATGCATTTGCGACATCAAATTTTTACTTTTGCTGCAGATCGTTTTCTCAAAAGCCCTGTTGGGCATGCACAGGTGGAAAACCATTAAATTTTAAAGCCTTATAACTCAGGAACCATTTAATATTTTTTCACCAGACCTGTCAAAAGCACTACCTTAGGCCATGACACATGTCCCCTGCAAGTTTGGGATAAAATTCCATTCCATTTAGGCTGTAGGGGAGAGAAAAAAAACATGTTAAGTATGGGAAAAAAGTTAGCGATTTAAAAAAATCACACACGCATATCTCAGAAACTGAACAAGCTGCCATCACAAAAATTTCCACAGATCAAGACCTTGCATCCTAGGCAAAACATACAAAGTTTCAGCTCATTTTGTCAAATGGAGCCAAAGATATTAATGTGCAAAGTTAGGGGTTTAACATTGAACAGGCTACTCAACCCTAACTAGAGGGGTGCTACTGTGCACCTATAATTCTTTTCCAAAAACTTTGTTGATGCACTAGTTAAGGTTCCAGTGTCAAAAGTATGAAAATATCATGTTAAGGTTTTCAACCCTAACACCCCATCCCCACCCTTCAGGCAGCAACAGGTGGGGGTGTGCCTTGGGGTTGTGAACCTTAACACTCACCCCATTCCATGAGTAAGTAAGCTGAGATGGGTACAGCATATGAGAATGGTGTGAGCATTAGGGCTGACAATCCCAAGGCACACCCCATGCCTGTTGCTGCAGGGTGGGGGCGGGGTGTTAGGGTTGGAAACCCAAACACATTTCCCTACATTTGACACTGGGACCTTAACTAGTGCATTGATGAAGGTTTTTTTGCAATGAATTTCCTTACTTGTTGAGATAGTATAATCGTATCCTTATTTGCCCGTGGGAGCGCAGGGCCCTCTGGTCCTGTGCTCTGATCAGTCCACAACCGTATCCATATTAGCATGTGGGAACATAATTTTAAAGCTACTGTAGTCGTCTTCCATCCCATGCTGCACAGCACCAAAGACCTCACAGTGAAGTGTTATCCTATGGGAATCACAGGAAAATTTTAAACCTGTATATCTCTACACCAAATGAATATCTTTTCACCAAACCAGCAAAAGGCACATCTGCAGGGCAAGCCCCTTGTACCCTGAAAATTTCATACAAAAATTGGAAGACATGTTTTGGTAGCAGAGTGACAAAGAAATGACTGCATACACCTCACATTACAATATTATCCTATGGGAAACAAAGAAAAATTGAAACCCCCAGACCTCCAGAGCAAAGGAATCTACTTTCACCAAACCAGCAAAAGGCACACCCGTGGAGCAAGCCCTTTGTACACTGAAAATTTCAGACCAAAATTCCAAACCATTTCTTCAGTGTGTAGTGACAAAAAAAACACAACTGTATAAAAACTAATTTTTCTCAAATTGCAAAACAGAATCCTGTTTCGCTTTCTTTTTTCACAATTTGCAAAAAAGAAAAATCCTTTTTCACAAATTGTGAAACAGAATCCTGTTTCATGATTCTTTTTTTTCCAAATTTGGGAAAAAAGATTTCAATATGTTAAAACAACACATTACCAGGGGATTTATGAAAAAACTAACACCAGAATCCAATAGAATGGGTCCCTGATTAACAGAACACATGTGCTGGCTACTTCAAAAAACAATTTTTTTCTGTTTAAATTTGTTTGTCTCGCTAAGAAAAAACAAGATGGAGGCAGCACGGAAAAAGATTCCCCATTTGTGACAAAGGATTACTCAATTTCACAGAATCATACAATCACAGAATCACAGAAGGTGATGGCAGAAAAAGACCTCCTGGTCCATCCAGTCTGCTCCTTGTCTCCCTAGTCCAACCTACCATATCTTGAGACACCCCCTCTCTTCCCCTTAGCCCCATGTGTCTGTCCCAATCGGCCTTAAATCTCTCCACAGCCTCTGAATTCACCACCTCCTCCAGAAGCTCATTATAGTTCTCCACCACCCTCTCCATGAAAAATGGACCTTGCACATTGCTCTCGAAGTGTCCCCCTGGAGTCTCAGTCCATGCCCTCTTGTTATGTTTCCTTCCTTCATGTGGAACAACTTCCCTGTGCCTCCCTTGTTCATCCCTTTGGTATATTTAAAGGTCTCAATTATGTCCCCCCCTCCCTCCTGGTCTCCACTGTATATTGTCCCAACTCCTTGCACCTCTGTTCATATGGCTTATCCTTCATCCCCTGCACCATCTTGGTCATCCTACGTCACCTTACACTGGACCCTTGTGACACAGAATTGCCCATCTGCAACACGGAATCCTGTTTCAAGGCTCACATCTAATTTTCCCCATTGAAAATAATGAGACAATTTGAAATGTAATAACTTTTGAACAGATTAATATGTTTTCACCAAATCCTCAAAAGGCACATCTGTGACCCAAGACCTTTCTACCGTACATATTTCATACCAAAATCCCAAGCAGTTTTTTGTGCAGCAGCATGACAAATAATTTTACAAAAAAAACTGGTGATTTTCACATTTATTTGACACTTGGTATCTCTGCACCGACAAATCCAACTGGAATGCAACTTGGCACATCAAAAGATCCTTGATCCCTGATGGAGCATACATTTCATGCAAATTGGTTGAACAATTGTGAAGTTATTCAAGTGCAAAATATTGAATCTGACATAGATGTGAAGGTTGAACCCTAACTATAGTGGTGCGACCGCACCCCTATAATAAAACTCTGTATCTCTGCACCCACACATCCGATCAGAATGAAACTTAGCAGGTCAAGAGATTGATGGAGCATGCAATATTTCATGCAAATCGGTTGAACAGTTTTGAAATTATTAAAATGCAAAAAGCACGTAAAAAAATTACCCATTTGTGACAAAGGATTACTCATTAGCAACACAGGATTGCCCATTTTTTTTATTTAGTTGTTTAACCAGGTATAGTACACTAAGCTGAAAGCTTTTTTACAGGAGTGACCTGGGAGCACAAGGAGGTTAAGTGACTTGCTCAGGGTCACACAGTATGCAAGTGGAAGCTGTGGGATTCAAACCCAGGTCTGGTCTGCTGGATGTCACCAGATTTGCAGCACAGAGTCTTAGACCACTGCGCTATACTGCTTCTTTATACTTTGTGACACAGAATCATGTTTTGAGGCTCACATCTAACTTTTCCCATTGAAAATAATGTGATATTTTAAAATGTAATAATTTTTGAATAGATTGATATTTTTTTTACCAAATCTTCAAAAGGCACATCTGTGACCCAAGACCTTTCTACCCTACAAATTTCAAACCAAAATCCCAAGCCATTTTTGATCAGTGGCGTGACAAAGAATTAAAAAAAAAATGGTAATCTTCACTTTTTTGTTACATTCTGTATCTCCGCACCCCACATCTGACCGGAATGAAACATGGCATATCAAAAGATATTTGGTCCCTGATAGTACATGCAAACTTTCATGCAAATCATTTGAATGGTTGCAAAGTTAAAGTGCAAAAGTTCGAGTTTAACGTACAAGCGAAGGTTTAACCCCAGCTATAGGAGTGCAACCACGTCCCTATAATTTATTTGTTGTACCTGGCAGAAGAAGCTACATTGAGTAGTGCTCATTTACAGGACATCAAATAGCAGAAATCAAAGGTAACAAGGAGTCAAGAGTATACAGCAAAAATTTCTGGCAAGTACTGTGCTGTCTTGTAGTCGTTCAATGTCTGTAGCTTTTCATGAAGCACCAGCAGCACCGTCCAGAATACTGTGCAGTAGAGTATTATGATTTTGTTTAGAGAAAAACTTTGAAAACCTAAATAGATAAGAGTACTTCTGTGCAATGTTCAGCTTTAATCGGTAGCTTAAAAACAATTGTAATAATAATGTACAGCTTTCATCAACTGTCAGATGGTTTCCCTCAGAAGTGCCACAGAAGACATTAGATCAAAAATCACCATGTATTTGCATTCGTCAGCATTACATTTTTGTATTTATTTATTTAAAGAGATTTATCACAAAAGACATACTGTGCCACATAGCTCATTTCCAGATGTGTCCTGGGGGGAGGGGAGGGGAGGGGATCAGTACATAATACAAGTTAAAAATCGCAGTGATATAATACAGCAATGTACAGAATACATGTTATCATATTTATAAAATAATTACAATATAAACTGAATACAACAAGGGTGAGGGGTAAACAGGCAATAGCAAGATGTAACATGAGGAACTGGACAGGGAAGGAAGTGGTCATCGAGCAGGAGGGACAACAGGGAGGAGCAACTGGAGAGGAATATCAGATAGGAAAGAAAGGATGGAGGGTAGAGAGAATAGGAGGGAAGGGGAAGAATGGAGAGGGAGAGAGGTTGAGGTGGAGGTAAAGGGGTGTAACACGAGACAAAGTAAAGGGCATAGGATAAGGGAAGGGAGAGGAGAGTGGAGAAGGTAGGGGGAGGAGGAAGCGGATGCAGGAAGAGTGTGAGATAGTTTTAAGGTAGTTAGGTGAGGGGAGGGAGGAGCAGAGAAGTGAAGAGCTTGGGGATAGGTAATGGGCAGGGAAAAAGGAAAGAGTGGAGGCATGACACTAGGCTATCAGCATTTGCAGGAGGGAGCGATGTGGGCTTGGAGTAGCAAGGAAAGAGAGTGTTTGGAGGAAGCAGAACGAATTGTTAGGGGAAGAGAGTTCCAGATAAAAGGAAAGCGGAATGTATGTATGTATGTCTCAGGTAGCACAGTGCAATTATTTGCATGCTGACTATAAAATATTTTTTATTGTTATTGTTAGCATGCTGTTGAAAAGAAAACCTGACTCCCACCACTAATTTCGGCTTTCATACTTCACCAAGGAAGCTCTTTCTAAACCATCTCATTAAACTTTGGTGACTAGTGACTTCAGGTTACCCAATAGTTCCTTGAGTCACGAGGACACAGGTGTCTACGTTCAGGCGGAATTTCTTTTTCTTCATTTCTTCAGTTAAGCAGTACCGTAAAAAGTGCAATTTGAAGATGATTGTGCTTTGTGACAGTACAAAATGTCCTACTCGTGGCAACCCTTACTATAACAACTAATATTATTAGGAGCTTTGTGTCCCACCAGTGCCAGCCAGATGTAATTTTTCTTTTGCAGAAATCTGGAAACCTCACTTTAATAATACGTCATAGTGGCATAAGAACTAGGGGCACAGTGAGGATGTGTAAACAGCTCTGGGGCAATTCAGAAATGTTATTTGCCAGGAGAAGAATGATGGCTCTGCTGGTGGTTTCAACTGTTACCTGCTCTTCACTGGGCAAACAGCACAATGTGATTTGGATTAGTGAGTCTTGTAAGGGCAGCACTGCACACTGTATGCAGGGTTATGTGGCATCTGTATTAGGTGGATTTTGTGCCCCCCTTTCTGTACCCACTTCAGATTGTAGGGTGAGCATTTTACCTTCAGTGGGACCCTGCTTCTATCCAGTTCCACAACTGGGTGAACTAGAGCACTGAGAATGATGAGCTCAGGGTAGTATTTGACTCTGCTGGGGGTTTGAACCTGTGATTCCTGGGTCCAAAGTTGATCTAACTAGTCGACCACACTGCTTACTGCAAAAGTGTAACATTTTCTGGGGGCCTAGGTGGTCCCCCAACCACCAGTCCTTTTCCTGAAATTTGTGTCCCCCCCCATTAAAGCTACTTGAACTGCCCCTGGTACTAACATTCCAAAAAATTTGCATGCCAAACCCCACACCAAGACCCACCCACTGCACCCCATTCTAAAATCCTAGATCCGCTACTGCAGTAGCGCCACAATAGCTAGGGTTGAACAGGGGTTTCTATGTTAAACCTCAAACTTTACACTCTAATATCTTTGCAACTGTTCAACAGATTTGCACACACAAGTTTGCATGCACAGTCTCGGGTAATAGATCTCTTGACATGCCAAGTTTTGTTCAGGTCAGATGTGTGGATTCCGAGCTGCGTATAGCAAAAAGGTTTTTTTTTATTGTCTTTTTTGTTTGTTTGTTTTTGTTATCACCTAGCACCCAGCCTGTTTGGAACTTTGGTCTGAAATTTTCATGATAGGAAGGACTTGGCCCACAGATGTGCCTTTTGTTGGTTTGGTAAAAAAATATTCACCCATTACGAAGTTATTAAATTTTAAAATTTCAGTTCTGTGCGAGCTCAGAACAGTCTTTCGGATAGCCGCTAGGAACAAAAAAACTATTTGGCCCATATTAAAAAGGATCCTTTATTAAATGGCCACCATCTTCTTTCCATTTTTTTCAAAAAATACATTTTCAAAAGCCACAAAAATGACATCCTGGACAGACAACAACACATGTATTTTGGCCATCAGCACTCCATTAGGTAGATTATGGACTTAACTGTTGGAAAAATGACCCCCAAATGTGTTTATTTTTTATTTTAAAATCCTTTTTTGTGACTCTCTTCCATTGTTTTGCATGGCTGTATGAAAAATGAATTTGGCCATATGAAAAAAGATCCCTTCGTACGAAAAAAGAACCTGGAAAAAAGGAAGTCCCAGTTCTTTTTTCATAAGAGGGCATCCTTTTTCGTATGAAGAAAAAAGCATACAAAAAAGGATCCCTTCATATGAAAAAAAATAGAAAAAACTAAGTCCCAATTATTTTTTCATATGAAAGAATCCTTTTCCGTATGTTTTTTTTTTCATTCATATGAAAAAGGATTCTCTTACGAAAACAGATTTTGGAATTCATTTTTTTATGATTCTGTTTTTGTATTAAGTCATCCTTTTTCATATAGGTTTTTCATTTAATAGCAAAAAGGATTCCTTCATATGAAAGAAGATTCTGGACTTATTTTTCCCCCCACATTTGAACCTCCACAAGCCATACCTCCCTCAATATTTGGACTTAAGGGAGAATCTACACATCAAAACATATGTCTTAAGGAGTACTACAAGAATAACACATATGCCCCCCCATAAATATTTAGGGGGAATATAAAAAAGCATAAAAATAAAAAAAAGCACATTTTCATAGGATAACATTGGAAATTTAATACGCCATAACTCCTTCAATATTTGGACTTAAGGGGCACTCTATATATTAAAACAAAGGTCTTAATGACCACAACAAGAATAACACATATCCCCACCCTCATAAACATTTAGGGGCAATATAACAAAACATTAAAAATAAAAAATGCAAATTCCTATAGGATAACATTAGAATTTTAACAAGCAATAACTCACTCAATATTTAGACTTAAGGGCCATACAGACATATGAAAACACAAGCAGAAACAGGCCGTAAAGGTCTATCAAGCCTGCTTGAGTGTGCAGCTCACAGTTTAATGTACTGCAGCTGCCCCCCCATTTCCAGTCCCTAATTTATCACCACACACCGCCATCATCCCTTCCCCAGTCTCCCTTCAGTTTCAACCTTTCCTTTAACCCTGTCCCACCCCTCCTGAAACTGCCCACAGTCTTCAGAAAGATCACCTTCTCTGACAATTTGTTCCACCTTGCTACCACCCTCTTCTTGAAATAGTGTCTCCTCATTTCCCTCTTGAATCTTCTCCCTTCAAGTTTCAGACTATGGCCCCTTGTGATCCTCCCCAAAGCTGAAAAAGCCCTCCATACTAACCCTATTCATACCTTTTAAGTATTTGAAGGTCTCAGTCATATCCCCCTCCCTTCTTTCTTCCAGAGACTACATATTGAGCTCCCTCAGTCTTTCCTCATAGGGTTTGTTCCCCAGCCCTAGGATCATCTTGGCCGGCCTTCTCTGCACCCCCTCCAGTAGTTTGAAGTCCTTTTTTAAATATTGGCACCAGAACTGCACACAGTACTCCAAGTGTGGTCTCACCAATTACCTGTACAATGGCAGGATGACTTCTTCCTTCCTGGAATTGATTCCTCTGGTGAAGCACCCTGCAATTTGTTTCTGTTGGCTGCTGTCTTATGGCACTGTTCAGAGTGTTTCATGTACCCTGTGACAAGCACCCCTAGATTCTTTTCCTCCTCTGAAATGGATATCTGCACTCCCCCCAACCAGTACCTAGTCCTAGGGTTTCCTGGCTCCCAGGTACATGACCTTACATTTCTTAGCAATGAACCCCACATGCCTGACCAGCTCTCGAGTTTTGCCAGGTCCTCTTTGAGTTCCTGCCTCCTTTCCTCACTGTCCACTCTCACACAGATCTTTGTGTCAGTTGTGAACAGGCTGATTTTACTCTTGATCCTGTCTGCTATGCCCCCGATGGAGATGTTAAATAACACTGGTCCTAACACCAAGCCCTGTGAGACTCCACTGGTTACAGGTCTGGGTTTCAATAGCTCCCCCCCTACAATTACCCTCTACTGTCTGTACTGCAGCCAGCTCCTGACCCATCCCACCAGTTTCTCCCCAGCTACCAGGTTCTTCAGTTTACTGAGCATCCTTCCATGTGGCACTGAATTGAAGGCCTTGCTGAAGTCCAGATACAGGACATCAACAGCATGGCCCCTGTCAAGTGATCTTGTGACCCAATCAAAAAAGTCAATCAGGTTGGTCAGGGAGTCAGGGAGGATCTTCCAGTGACAACCCCATGCTGCCTTTCATCCTGGGGACCCTTTACCTCCAGAAAGGTCATTAGTCTCTCTTTTAGAATGGTCTCCATTAACTCCCCTACCATTTAGGGACACACCATATATCAAAACAAAGGTCTTAATGAGTACTGCAAGAATAACACATATCCCCCAATAAACATTTAGGGACAATATAAAAAAAAAGCATAAAAAAGCTGGCCAGCTGGCACTGCGGTAGTACTACTGCTCATGACACCAGTGACCCGTGTTTGGGAATGAGCCTGGGGAGTCGGAGGGCTGGCCGGGCGGAGAGGGCTTGAGCATCTGAGGACTGCTTGCCTTCTCCAGGGAGGGAAGGGGATGTGGTTCGGTGCTTGACTGCTCTCAGGCAGAGGAAGGGGGCATGACTGACATCAGCGGGGCTCCACCCTGATGTCAGGGCGCACGTCACATCTGAGAAAAAACAGAAAATGGCTCTCTGCACTCTGGAAAGATGGAGTGCCAGCCCAGATCCCTAATGTCCCCTGCCTGTCCCACTGGTGGCCCCGATGAACTGCATAGTGCTCTGGGTGTATGGGCCCCCACCTCGTCCCTGCCTGTGGGAGAAAACAAGGCTGCATGGATGGTTCACCGGGGGCTCCAGAGAGGAAGAAATGGGGACAGAGGCCAGGCATCTCCCAATGGAGTGGAGCGCAGGAGGCAAGGGAGTGAGCAAAAATATAAAGAAAAAAAAGAAAAAAAGCATAAAAAATAACAAAACGCAAATTCCCATAGGATAACATTGGAACTTCAATAAGCCATTACTCCCTCGGTATTTGGACTTAAGGGACAACCTACATATCAAACCAAAGGTCTTAATGAGTACTACAAGAAACATATTACACCCTAAACATTTATGGGCATTGTAAAAAAAGCACACAAAATAAAAAAGGAAAAGTCCCATAGGATAGCATTGGAATTTTAACAAGTTCTACAATGAAGGAAATAAATATTAGATGTGTGTATCTATGGAGGGATCGAAATACAGGGCTCAGAGGGCCCTGCATTCCCACAGGCAAATGAGGATATGATTGAGAAAGGCCCAACTTCTTGGAGGTGGAACCTGCTTTGAAACAACTTGGAGCTGGGAAGAATACACAATATTGAACTGGGAATCTGCAGGAAAGCACAATCTTGCTCAAATCTGAGGGAAGTGTACCCTGCTTTAAATTTTAGACTTATTATTGCTTTTTTTTAATCAAGAAGGGGTTTGCAATACTGCTTATGTACTTGTAGATTGGGAGTTTAAATCCAGAGGGATTAAAATTCTGCATATTTTTTTTCCTCCCTTGTGGACAGCTGGCTTGTTGTTTACTAGTATTTTGGTGACATTTTGCATCAAGATATTTTTGGTACAGTGACGTATTCACCGATGGCTGAGGAGTTTTCATTGTAAGTCTCACAGTTTAGTGTAGGTTAGTGGAGTTGTTTTATATTAGACCCTGACAGTGCCTCAGGTGGTTGAAACTGGTTTGCTCAGATTGCCTTCAGAGCACTTTAGCCTTTAGCAAGGCATTTGACACAATCCCACACAAAAGATTGATAATCAAGTTAGCCAGCCTGGGAGTGGGTCCCAGGGTGGTAGCCTGGGTAGCAAACTGGCTGTACAACAGGACACAGAAGGTAATAGTGAATGGAACACATTCCGAAGAAAGGGGGGGTCACTAGTGGAGTACCTCAGGGCTCAGTACTAGGTCCAGTCCACTTTAACGTCTTTATTGGTGACATTGCAGAGGGTCTGGAGGGAAAGGTATGCCTCTTTGCAGATGACACAAAGATCTGTAACAGAGTTGATACACAAGGGAGGGTAGAAAGGATGAGAAGGGACTTGGCAAGGTTGGAGGAATGGTCAGACATATGGCAACTTAGATTCAACGCAAAGAAGTGCAAAGTAATGCACCTGGGGAAACAAAAACCCAGGAGAAGAGTACACAATAGCAGGGGAGGTACTAACAACAGCAAAAATGGAAAGGAACCTGGGGGGAAGTCATATCAGATGATCTAAAGGTGGGTAAGCAATGTGAGAAGTCAGTAAGGAGAGCCAGGGGGATACTGGGATGCAAAGGGAGGGGCATCACAAGTAGAAAAAGGGAAGTGGTTATCCCTCTGTACAGACAGTTGGTGAGACCCCATCTGGAGTACTGTGTGCAGTTTTGGAGACCTCATCTACGCAAGGACATAGACAGGATGGAAGCAGTCCAGAGGAGGGCAACTAAAATGGTACAGGGTCTGCATCAGAAACCATATGAAGAGAGACTGAGAGAGCTTAATATGTATACCCTTGAAGAAAGGAGGGACAGGGAGACATGATAGAAACGTTCAAGTACCTCAAGGAATCAACAAAGTCCAGGAGGGCAGCATCTTTCAGAAAAAAGAATGTGTAGCACAAGGGGCACAATTTAAAGATAGAGGGCGGCTCCGGGGTAATGTGAGGACATTTTTTCATGAAGAGAGTGGTGGATGCATGGAACGACCTTTCTGGGGAGGTTGTTGGGTCTAAAACAGAGGGGGAATTCAAACTTGCATGGGACAGACATAAAGCAATTGTAGTGGGGGGTGGCAGGAAGTAGGCTGTTGGTTAACTAAAATCTGCAGCTTATACAGTAGGTAGGAAAATGGGCAGACTGGGTGGGCCAAGTGGTCCTTATCTGCTGTCAAAGTCTATGTTTCTATGTTTCTATGTTTCACAGACCACCAAGTTGTATAAGGTTGGGTCAGAGGATACTTGCATCATAGGTTTTGGGCTCAACTGCTTTATTTTTCTCAGATTTAAATTGTTTTTTTGCAGGGTATATTTTCTGTTAAATTGTTGCGTAGGTTGTCTTGCTGAAAGGAAGAAAAGCACTCACCGGAGTGGTGGGTCAGAGCTGTATCTGATTATTTCTGGAGGGCACAAGCTTGGTCCCACCCACCTGTCCCTCACCCCATCCATCCCAAAGGCATCATTTCCTTTATACCAGGGGTTCTGACATCACTTCCCCAAAATGGCAAAGGACATACACCTGTCATATCCTTAACAGCCCAGCACACTGCATGGGGGGTAAACACCACACACATGAACAAAAAAGAGAAGACAAAAAATATTCTTAAACAGAAAGGGAGACAGACATGTGGGGAGTGGTGCAATGCACTCGCTATGGGTGGCAGTCTTCCGGCAAACATTCTGGAGGCTGCAATGCTGCCCTATTTGCAGGCACCTCTCTGCTCTGTGGGAGGAGGTGGCCAATCTCCAGGCTGACCTGGCAAAGAGTATGGAAACCTCCTCCCCCACCCAGGGACCACCAGAGCCACTGCCGCTGCCTCAGAGGTTGCCAAGAAAAAGGAGCAGTTGGACCACAGTGGACTTAGGGAGGGTGAGGGGGTGGAACAGAGATGCATCCCTCCAGCTGTATCTCTCAACAATTCATACGCCATTCTGGTGGAGCATGGTTCCTCTATGGAGGCATCTGCAGTGAAGACCAAGGAGGATGCTGAGAACCTCCACAAAGGAGACCCACAGGAAGATGGCACAGAACCCTATGGGGAAAGGAAACAGCTCCTGGTGGGGGACTCAATTGTTAGGGGGGTAGAACTGATGGAGGGATGCAAGGTGCCTACCCAATGCCATGGCTTGGAGGGATAAGAAGTGAATCCTCAGGAGCAACTGCACAGAAGAGGGAGCTGGACATCATTGTACACCTAGGGACAAATTAGCTAGCTGGGAATGAGATCAGAGTAGTGCAGAAGGAGTCTGTGGAGTTGGGGAGGGGCCTTAGACAAGTAGCGTGCATGGTAACCTTCTTAGAGATGCTGCCTGTCTATGGCACGGGTGAGGATAGGGTATTCTGCACCATGGGATTCAATGAATGGTTGAAAAGCTGGTGCAGAGCACAGGGTTTTTGCTTCATTGGGAACTGGGGGGCCACCTGGAGGGATACAGGCCAACTACTGGCACGATGGTCTGCATCTGTCCGGGAGAGGAACCAGGATCCTAGGTGATAGGTTTAAATGCTTCATTGGCAAGCTTTTAAACTAGCCAAGGGGGATGCACTGAAAACGAATAGGGTATTCCCAATCTTCCCCCACAAAACATGGTAGTTAGCAAGGTAAACACCAAGGTAGAGAGGTTGATAGGGACCAGGACAGGGGTGAAAGGAGAAAAAGGTAGTAAGGACTGGGATGGTGCTAAAAGGGGTAAGGCCATCAAAAAATGGAGGGCGATGAGTACCAGTGCCCATAGGCTGGGTAACAAGCTCCCTGAACTAGTGGCCTTGATGGAAGAGGGACACCTGCATATTGTGGCAGTCACAGAAACATGGTACACAGAGAACCATGACTGGGATGTCAACATACCAGGGTACACAATCTACAGGAGGGACAGAGAGGGTAAAAGAAGAGGAGGAGTAGCTCTCTACACAAGGGAAGGGATCAAACAATGGAACTAAAGGGTAAACAGAGAGGAGAGGAGGCACTGTGGGTCACCTTGGAGACAGGAAATGACAGGAAATGGCACCACAATCTGCATGGGGGTAGTATATAGACCCCTGTCTCAGGGGGAGGAAATGGACAAGGAAGGAAAGAAGGCATCCTTAGAATGGCAGAAAAAGGGGGCAGTTCAAGGGCAACATGAGGAAGTATTTCTTCACAAAAAGGGTGGTGGATGCATGAACGGCCTTCCTGAGGTGGTAGTGTGGTCAAAAACAGTGGGGGAATTAAAGAATGCATGGGACAGACACAAGGCAATTCTAGCAAGGGGTAGGAGGAAGTAGGCTGTTGGTTAACTAGGATCTGCAGCTTATCCAGTAGGTAGGGAAATGGGCAGACTGGATGAGCCAAGCAGTCATTATCTGCCATCAGAGTCTATGTTTATATTACATTATCTCAAAAAGTAAGGAAATTCATTGCAAAAAACTTCAATAATGCACTAGTTAAGGTTAAAGTTGGGAACCCTAACACAACATTTCCCTATTTTTGTTGGTTTAATCCTAACTAGTACATTAATTACATTTTTTGCAATGAATATATATCTACACACACAATACATACAAGTAAAATATACAATTACATTTGAACATGACTTCCTCTTTTTTTAAATTTATTATACTTTATGCAGCCGCCAGCAGCCTGGTACCGCAGCCAGGTCACGGACCCTTGCTTCCATCTCCATATTGGATGTGCCCCCCTTGATACCCTCCTGGCTTACCCCTCTAGGTGGGGCTGCGAAATGGACTCCCCTATATGGTAGCAGATGACGAGAAGGTCAAGGAGGCCATCCTTGAGGCTGATTGAAGCTGAGGGCTGGCTTCCACTCAGGGGTGTACAAGAAGCAGCTCTTCCCCAGTGGAAGGAATGCAATGACACCAGCGCCCATCCCGCTCTCAGAGTCTTGTTGGTTTCGGTCGCTGTGGTGCCCCTGGCCTCCATCAGGGGTCCATCAAGCACCGGTCACACACTGCACCCTCCTCCTGGAGAAGGAGAACATTCCATGGGATGCTCGATCCTTCTCCCCTGGATGACCCAGGTCTGTTCCCGAACCCGGGTTGCCGGTGTTGCAAGCAGGAATCCAACTGCTGTGCCAATGAGCTAGCTGAATATGATTTTCTATGTTGATCTCATTCTGCTACCACCATCCCTTGCACCAAATTTGCAGAATTAATTTTTCTCAACTCCCTTGAAAAGGTTGGGGCTTTCTGAGAATCACTCAACAAACCATATTTTTATATTACTATTTTTTACTTAGATTTTATACTCCTCTGGAGCTGCCCCCTTCAGCTCTATTTCCATCGTTCTCCAATACTAACCTCCCTAGGTGACCCTCCTCCCAAGCAGTGCTCACTAGGATGGGGAGGTGATCCAGGTGAGGTGTTGGTCCTCCAGTGAGGACTTCCATGGTGGGAAGTGTTTGGTCGGCTGGGCCAGGTCCCGAGAAGGGTAGGGAGTGGCTGGTTGGTCAGGCCAGGCTCAGAGTGTTCCCCTAAATCTAGCTGTGCTCTGGGGGTCTTTCCATGTTCTTTTGTTCCCACCCCTCTGGAGGATGCCAGCACATGAGGGGGACCAATGCTCAAGCAATGCATGCACAGTGTGGGTCCCCAGCTGTCATCCTCTCCCTCTCACATGGTGCCTTGCCTGCACTGCCACATGTGGTCACCTAGGTGGAAGTATTACAGGGGAGGCGGCATCCCTCCCTCCTCAGAGGAGAAGAGCATCCACAGGGATGCTCAGTCCTCCTCTCCCCTGCCAGCCCATGATGACTTGCGCTCATTCCAGAGCCCGTGCTGCCAGTGTTGCAAGTGGCACCCATACCACTGCTTAGACATGCCACCCGTCATTCTTGATTTTACCAAAAGAGGAGATGAGTTCAAAACATGATCTACAACTCTAGGTAGCTGATTCCAAGTGTAGGTCTTTTAAATAAAAAGGAATACTTACCTACATTAGAATCCACTCTTGGGATCACACATTCCAAGCTTGGAAGACTGAGGAAGGATTGAGAATGTAGGAGACTGAACTGCTCTTTGTATGGAGCAATGTGTCTCAAAACACTCATTTACTGATAAAACACCCAATTCCCACATCTCCTGTTCTCATTTCTAGCCCCCTGTCCCAGAACCAGCACATGGGGCAGCCACGGCTGTCGTCTGAACACTTGCAGGACATGTACAGGTGACAGGCATTTTATTATTTTTGCGCTATCCCTCTCGAATAGTCTACTGTTACTGGTGTCTAACCGTCCTTCTGCAGCAGCTTTCAAATATACCATCAAGGCTCATTTGCTTATTTTTTTATAAAAATATTTTATTGTGAGAAAAGAAAATAAGAATTGTTGTAAAAATATTTTATTGTGAGGAAAGGAAATATTAAGAATTGTTACAGCTGTGAATACAGTGGTGTATACAATTAAATACAGTTAAGTACCTATATCCTTTCATTCTCGCTTCTAGTATGGAGGTTGTTATATAAAGAATGCATAGGCGACTGTATGTTATAGTTTTTTTTTTACACACCCAAGGTTTATGTGGTCATCACACACTGAAGTTGTATAAAAAAAACTTCATAAGCACACAGTCGCTTATGATTTATTTTGTATAATAACTGGAGCTGGGACATGGGCACAAAAATCAAGTTTCCCAACTGGGAAAGTGAAGCGCGAGCGCTCAAAATGTTGTAATAACTGGGTATTATGTCATACCCGGTTATTACAAGATTTGATCACACTGATAGTACGTGTGATAGAGGGGGCATCAGTTATTATAGGCAAGTATAGTGACACTGCCTTTAAATTTTCAGTATCACCACTACCACCTTTGGGGAATATCTCCACTCTGATTATGTTGTTGGTTTGACATTGAAATGTAAGTTGCTGACACCTGACAGTTGGTGGTGCATTTGATAGCCTGGTGGTGTTCCAGCTTGCTTTTTGTCTTGTTGTAGCCCTGCAATGCATTCTTAGATTGTATACCAGCTATGGCAGACACAAAATCTTCCTTTGTTTATCTCCCTCTGGCACCACCTGGAGCAGCTCATATAGGAGGGAATGCTATTATCAAACCCTGCCAGAGCCATCAGAGCTCCACGTGGACTTCTGCCTGCCTATATTCCCAGTCTGTTAATCTGCTGTGCACATAATTAAATGTTAAAAGTTTTTTTTGTTACAAATCTAGTGCTGCTGTGTCAGATTTTGGGTGTGCCCTCCCAATTTTTCCATCAATGTTTCAGTGCAATCATATGATATATACCGATGGATGGGAGTACATCTTTGTTTCAGCTGGGGATTCAAACTGTGGTAGGATATTTTCCTCCCTTAAACTTTACCTGTTCACACTGCTCACACCTGTCATGAAGTCATAATCCTCTGCTTGTGACATCACAACCTGTTACCATGGAAATGATGCTGATGACATACTGTAAACAAAGGATTATAAAGGCAACAGCATCCATAGGAATGGATAAAGTCAGGGGCACAAGGAGCCCACATTCATGCAAATGTCTTTAGCAATAAAGAATGGAATATTCTGGAATTCAAATATTTGTGGAAAATTATGAGATTCAAGCACTGCTGATGTGGACTGTAGAGTGTGTGCAAATCACTTTAAAATGTGAAATTGGGGGCAGCCAGGTCAGAAAGTGCCACCAAAGGCAGTGTTTTTGTAGCTGGGGTGGGTTGGCACTGTGCCTGCAGCAACAGTGCCCCCCTGTGGTGGACCATGGAGACATGCCTGTCTACAAGAGATGCTTATGTGGGCATGATTTCTGTTGTGCTACACAGAGTCATATGTGGTGGGTGGTCTGAGGAGAAAATGATACCCAGGAGCCCCAAAATGTAGTCTCCCATTGCACTCATGGGCCCAGTGCTGACTGGTAATGGGGATGGAGGGGATGTCTGAGAAAGTATGTGCATGTGTGTGCCCAGTCTGCCTCTGTGCCCGACTGAAGGGAAGTAGCAAATACAAGCTCATTTATTTAATCATTCCCTGCCACAGAACAGCCAGCTTACAGTTCTGTGAGTGGTCACATGTACATTCTTAGGGTAAGAGCCGTGAAGCAACGATATGCTCAATACAAAACCAAGGATGCAAGTGGGGTCATTCAAAGTAGTGCATTCTGGGACCATTTACTATATCACAGACGGATACCAATTTTATATTAAAATTAAAGAATAAGGCCGGCCCTTTGGTGTAGAGGGCTGAGGTGCTTTGTGCCTTACCTCTCATCATGCTGGTGGCCTGAGTTCAGAAACAAGCTCATGATGCCAGGGGTCTGCAGGGGGCAGGGCCAGGAGTGGACCAAGCAGCTGCCAGGCAGCTTTCCTCTCTTGGATTGGGATGGCTGGCAGTCTCAGCCCTTGGCTGCCACCAGGTGGAGGCCTGGTGGTAGTACCGATGCATGAGCGGCAGACGTCAGTCAGGAGAGGGGGAGCCACAATTCCAGGTCACGTGCTTGCCTCCATGCACATGTGCATCTTGTGCTGCTGTGGCTAGGAGAAGGAGAAGAAGAAAGGAGGAAAACTATGGTGAGGAAGGCATCAATGACATTCTATGCTGAGCCCCCACCCACCCCACCACCAGGATACCTGCTGGCCACACTGGATTATGACTTTGGGGGGAGGACGGCTCTTTCCTTCCTGACCACACTACGGGGGTAATCCAAGGGGATACTGGACCAGTCAGGTAAGCCTGAGGAAGTAGTGTACAGTGTGGCAGGGCAGACAGGAGCCCAAGCTTACCTCAGCCAGGGTGCAAAAACATGATGGACAAAGAATGAAAAAAAAAATCCAACCAAATGCACCTATTTGGTTGGCAGTATGCCTTCAATCTAGATTTCAAAAGAAATCAAAGTGGGTCACCCGATGGCTCACTGGATATTTCTTCTTTGCTGGTGACCCTGCTTTAGAAGCAGACTCAGGAGTTGGGTCAGATGGCACTACCATGATCAGTGCTTCCAGTCAGGGGAGAGAGGCATCCAGATTCTGCTACTGTAGTGACCCCTGCAGTGGGCAGAGGGAGCTTGTGTCCCCCACAGGGCATTGCTATGTGCATGTGAAGGTGTATGCATAGGGATGCATGCGCTTTGCTTGATATGGAAGGGGAGAAAACAAGAAAATCCACATTTCCCTTTGCCAATACTCTTGGGCCTCACACCAAGTGGATGTCCACTGGCTCAACAGTAGACAGAGTGGCATTTGGGGCTGGGAGGTCACTGAGTCAATGCCTGATGGAGTTAGAAAGATGGCAGCAGGGGAGCAAAAAGCTTGATGGGAAAAATCTAACCAAAATACCAATGATACAGAGAAGTGTCAAACTGCCCCAATCAGAAGCAGAACCCCACTAGAAATGAGATAGGTTATTATTTTTTGTTGTTGTAGTGCGTGGAAAGAGGTGAAGTAATTTAAATGTTGATTAGAAAGAAGAACAATATGTAGGCTGCTTGAATGATACAAGCAGGCAGATACTTTCCAGTGTGTGTTGTTTCTATAAACACACATGCAATCAAAAGGCCGAAAACTTTCACAAAGCATCATGGTTATACAAATCCGTGTGTGTGTGTGGGGGGAGGGGGGGTAAACTGATTGGGAAATGTTTTAACTCGTGCTACATTCTGGTTCACCTATCTCTCTACTCAGACCTCACCACAGCAGACCTACAAACACTAAACGCAACAATATTTATTTATTGAAATGTTTCAGCAGGAAAGGCACACTGACCAACAATATGCTCATATCACGGTGTGACCTGGGGGGGGGGGTTACAGGGGAGAGTAGCTGCACACTTGATACATGGAAACTGAGTTACTCATTGATTCATGGACTATGAGCTACATTGTACAAGGATTTACAACGACAGAGTAAATTAGGTTACATACATGGGGATAACTTCATCAAAATGGCACAACATGGATTAGATTTACACAATACTATGTTGACAGCCATGGTGCAACATGGATTAGGTATAATATGGATTAGGATTACACAAAACTAAATTGACAGACAAAACTCTATGGATAACACATTAGACAGAGAGACAAGGCTAGAAGTGCTATAGGGGATAAGTGCGGAAGTTGAAGGATATACTCCAGCATTAATAGCCATAGCTAAAGCCGCTGGCCAGGCCTCATGGGATCTGGGGTAGGGGTAGATTGTGGGAAGGGAGATGTGGGATAGTGGGAGGAAGGGGTTGGACAAGTGGAGGGGGGTGGAGGAGTCAGATACACAAACAATTTGCTACATAGAAGTTTGTAAGGGCAGACGATAGAGAATGCTTATATGAGGAGTGATGCATTTGGACCGGGTAGGTCATTCCAGAGTTTTGGGAGCTAGTAGGAGAAGGCTGATTGGCCTGCAGTGGTCAGACGGTGAGGGATTACCAGCAGCCAGGAGTCGTTAGACCTAAGAGCATGTGTGGGGTTGGTGGAGATGATAGAGAGGAGGAGAGGTAGAGTGGAAGGGACCCGAGTCAGAATTTTGAAGCAACTTTAGCACTATGAAGTAGGCACCAGCTGTCAAGGGAGGGGAAGGCCAACAAATGGTAAAGCACACAGTGATGGGAGTGAGCAGGGGCATTGAGGGCAAAGCAACAGAAAGCATTGAAGAAGGGGTCCAGTCTGGATAGGGTAGACTTGGGAGTGGCATTGTAGACTACATCACAGTAGTAGAAGGTAGGTAAGAACATTTTCTGTACAATTTCACATCTTACAGGCAGCGGGAGGCTGCTGCAGTTCCTGTAGAGAGCGCTAAGCTTGGGCATAGTTTTTTCAGGATAGCATCCACATGGGCAGAGAAGGATAAGCGTCGGTCTAGCCAGACACCTAGGTACCTAAAAGTTTTCACATCCTCAAAGACTGCCCCATCTAGGGTGTGGAAGTTTGGGAGTGTGATATAAGCCTGGATAGTCTTTGTCTAGTGCCAAAGATCATGGAAACTGTCTTTTTGCCATTGAGGGACAGCTGGTGGGAGGTAAACCAAAGCTGAACTTTATTGAAATCAGCCTGTAGGCTGGTAGCAACCTCCACAGGTGTACGGCCAGAGGTAAATAGAACTGTGTCATCTGCATACATGTGAATGGAGAAAGATGAACGGCTTTCTGGCAGGTCATTAAGCAGGATGGAAAATAGAACAGGGCTGAGTACTGAGCCCTGAGGTACACCAGTATCTATTGGGAGTGGAAGAGAGGTGGATTCCACTATTCTTACAGATTGAGTGCGGCCATGTAGGTAGGCTCTGAACCAGTTAGTGGCAGATTCAGATAGACCAGCTGCAGAGAGGCAGGATATCAACGGGGGTGGCAGACAGTGTCAAATGTTTTGCTAGGTCGACAAAGATGGCTGAGGTGGTTAGATTTTGTCCATCCTCGAGAGGATGGTGCCAGAGAGTCTTAGGAGGGCAGTGGTGGTTGAGTGGTTCTTCCTAAATCCACACTGGTAGGGAGTGAAGAAGTTAGACTCAGAGAGGAAGTTGGAGAGTTGAGAGGGCACTAGGTGCTCCTGGTGTTTGAGGTAGGGAGGAGAGAGAGATAGGGTGGTAGTTAGCTGCGGTGGTGGTGGTGTCCCCTCCTTTAGGCAGTGGTAGGACTGTGGCAGGTTTCCAATCTGTAGGAACTGTTGCAGAGTCAAATGATAGGTTTAGAACATCAGCTAGTGGAGATGCAATGGCAGGGGCAAATAGGTAGAGGAGTTTAGTGTCCAGCCCATTGGGGGACTTACCCTTGGAGGGGTTGAGGGTAAGTAGGGCATCTAGAGCTTCAGAAGGAGGGATGCTCTCAAAGTAGAAGGTGTTCAGTCTGGGGGGTTTGGTAGCTTCAGTATGGTGACCGGGTGGAGCTACAGCTGGAAGGGAGGCAAGGAGAGTGGTAGCACAAGTGGTGAAGTAGGAGTTGAACTCAGAGGCAACTGCGAGTGGATCAGAGAGAAGGGTACCATTTGAGACCAGTAAGGGGGTGGGATTTGTCGATGGGGGGAGAAAAGGGAGTGGATAACTTTTCAAAAAATGTGATGGCCTACATAGATTGGCATTGAAGGTGTAGTTAAAGTATTCAGCTTTGGCTAGTCGGGTGGCCTTAGTGCACTTGTTACGGAGCATGTGGTAGGTGATATTATCACATGGGAGGAATACAGATTTGTAAGTTTTCCATGCTTTGTCCAGAGCATTTTGGCACACTATTAGTTCAGGGAAATCCAGGGAATGTGTGCCCCCCAGAATTTGATGCATCTCAGGGGGGCATGGTTATCCCAGATACTAAGGAAGGTGTTCCAGAAATGTGTAAGAGCATCATCAATGTTATGATTACTAAGGTGATGGCCCCAGTTGGCGTGATCTAGTTCTTCCAGTAGGGGGGTAAGATTTAGTGATTTATAGGAGCATTGTAGTAGAAATTTGGGAGGGGTTTTAAAGCAGCGGATTTTGTGGACTAGTAGGTAATGTGATGGTTGCTTATAGAGTCAGGTAGTAGGCCGGCTTTGATGACAAAGTGAGGGTCAAAGGTGAGTGCCCAGTCGATTAGGGAGTGATTGCCAGTCTTGTGGTTAGTACATGTAGGTTCTGAGATGACCTGGGTTTGATTTAGGGCTAATATCTCTGAACAGGCTTTGTTTAACAAGCTGTGATTAAAATCCTCCATAATATAGAGTTCACCAGACGGGGTGAGGGAGGCTACAAAAGAGTATACATGATGGAATAGGTAGCAAGCAATAAAATTGAAGGCTGTCACAACTGCTCTTGGTGTTGTGCTACTGTGTTGTCAACTTGTTTGGTAGCAAACTTGGGAGACCTTGTTGGAGTTAGGCCAAGCTAAGGCAGCTGCCACGCAGCAGTGCAGTTTGGTTGGGAATGTTGGCAGCAGTGCTACAGCACAGCAGCAACCCTTGTGGCTGGACCATGAAGATTGCTTGTGCCACAAGGGGATGCTACATGTGTGTGTCTGTGATGCCTTTAAGAAGGCTGTTCCCACACCAAGGGAAAGTGGGAAGGCTTGGGAGAAAAACTGGGACATAAAAAGGCAGTCCTCGCCAAAGATGATGACCGCCACCACACTTGGGTTTCCCATTCCACATAGCTCACCAGGGGATCCGAGCCAGAGCAGGACAGTCCTCACTCAGAACCCCCTGCCATGGAGGGCAATGCAGACAACTGTGTGTTCGCAGTCAGCATGGCATGGTAGTTTCTGGCTATAGCCAGAAAGTAAGAGAGACCAGAGAATGACAGAAAGCCCTATAGAAAACAGTCTCTGGTCAGAGCCAAGATGGCTGCTAAAGGATTAACCTGATAGGGGATATAGATACAAACACATACATTGCCTGGCCCCTCCTTCCATTGACAGCTCCCATGTCTCTAACTGAATATCCTGTAACCTTTGGCTCTTCACACATCTGCTGTCCTCTCTCTACATTATCTGTCCCTCCTCAGTACCAGCTGCCCTGCCCTCAACTTTGCTATTCAACTCCCCATCCCCTGAAAGGAAACAGTTTTTGCCCACTATTTTCTGACAGTTCTCTTGTCTCTCCTCTCCACCCTATAGCATGTCCCCCATTCCACCCACACAGATTTAGCTGCTCCCCCTCTCTCCATCACCAGCTTCCCTGGCACCCCTCTTATCACCACCCGCACATGGTAATCCCACATTACTTACTCCCAGGCCCTCTTTTCTGCCTCCAACTACTGCTACCTCCTTGGTTTAGTCTCTCTCCATCACAGTTCTTGTGTCAGTGGTGGGTTGGATGTTGAGTGGGGGGGGGGCAGAGGGGATGTGTCATGCCAGGGCACAGTGGGTGGAACTTGGTGTTGCTGAGCATGTGAAAGAATTAGCAATTATTATTTGAGACTGGAGGGAATGGAACTGGTTGCTGTTAAGTTGATGGGGAAGGGGAATTCATCCTGATACTGGTTGTGGCAAGGGGGTGAGGGGGAAATGGATGCAATAGAGTGTTACAGGAGGGTGGGGATGGGAACCTACTTAACACGTTTGAGCCTTTAAAAAAAAAAAACACTTACTTTACACTGCAAAATTGTTGGTGAAGTGTGTGTATAGCACAAAGACTGGTCCTCTGCTAACAAGTCACTGGCAAAACACAACTTCAAAAACACTCCTAGCAGAAAGTCATCTTCCTACTTAACTGCTGGAGTTTTTTCTCCAACTAGAGGTTTGCAAAACCAAGAATGATTAAAATGAGCAACCCCTAACATAGAGATCTCAGTGAATGATCCAGCATTTACTAGAGATCCTGCGGTAGCAGGACCCTTCTTTGACATTTACATGGCATAGAACCCATTCAACATAATATATTTCCAAAACAACAAAAATTAATTTCTTCATGGCCCACCATCAAAAGCTATCATGTTCAGTACAAGATAATAGATACAGAAGTTTTCTGCCGGCTTCCTGGCAGCCCATCCCCTTTTAGTCAGACCCCATTAAATTTTACTACAGGATCCTTATTAAAATCCTGGATCCAAGCTGCAGGAACTGAGTCCAAAGGTTCAGCTCAGAGTTTTTTGTTCTGTAACCCCTTCCCCCCCCCAAAAAAAAGGCTTCTTTTACTCTTCCTCCTGCCACTCATTTGCCTGTAGCTTTTGGGGCAAAAAAACCCTTGAAACACCCCTGCCCACCCCTAGCAAACAGTTTACTGGGGGTGATGGGCAGCAATCTCAGCAGTCCTTTACATTTTTCAGGCTAGCTCAGTGACTCCCCTTTCACCTGTAGCAAGCCACTGGTGTTGGCAGATAAGTAGAGCACTGAGTTCTGCACTGTACACATGCATTCTTCTAGACAGCTTTATTATGGTGGTATGTTTGCAGTACTATAGTTAGGGTTGAGTAGGGTGTTTAATGTTAAACCCCAATATTTACACTTAAATAACTTTGCAACCATTCAGCAGATTTGAACAACATTTTGCAAGTGCTGTCAGAAACCCAAGGTCTCTTGATATGCTAAGTTTCATTCGAATCGGATGTGCAGATTCTGAGATCTGGACAGTGCAAAATGTGTAAAAATGGGATTGTTTTGCTGTTTTTTTGATGTCCTCTAGTGCTCAGATGGTTTTTAATTTATGTCTGACATTTTCAGGGTAGAAAGGGCTAGGCCCACTGCAGTGCCCTTTACTGGTTTGGCGAAAAAGTCATCTGTTCCAGAGTTATAAGATCTGAAATTTTGGTTCTGAGCATGCTCAGTTGGAACGAAAAAAGGTTTGGCCATATGAAAAAAGATCCTTTTCCGTATGGGGCCAATCCTTTTTCATAAGGATAAAATCTTTTTCCATATATATATATATATATAGATAGATAGATAGGTAGATATACATATTCATATACACTTACATACATATACACACACACATACACACACGGAGCTATACAGTTTAGGTAAATGCAGAAATGGCATGCCATATTGTACATTAAGAATTGTTCTGGGCATCACATGATTCTTTGTGCATCTTTATATCAGTCTTGGTAACTTTCATTAGTTTATAACTCATGGGCAAGTTCCTACCTTGGTAAAGTACTGAGATGGAATGATGTATATGAGAAGTTGTACTATTTTTTGTGCAATCTCAATAAACTATCAATTAAAAATATATATTTTTTCCATATGGCTGCCATCATGTTTCTGTTTTTAAAAAAAAAATTTAAATCCACAAAAATGACATCTTGCAGACACTAACACACCTATCTTGCTCACTGGGACCCCATTAGGTGGATTCTGCAGTTAACTGTTGGAAAAGTGACCACCAAATGTGTGTGTTTTTTTGTTTGTTTTACATTTTTGCATCCCTTTTCGTGACTCACTTCTGTTTTTTTTGTATGGCCATTTTTCATCCATACAAAAAATGATCCTCCATATGGAAAAAAATGTTGGACTTGGCGCCCCCCACCCCGATTCTTTTTTCATTTGAAGGGATCCTTTTTTTAATTGCTTTTTTTGTTTATACGAAAATCAATCAATCTTTATTTAAAGAGACTAACCAAGCTGATGTTTATCCTAAGTTGCTGACCGTTATGCATTCCTGTCAGCTTCCCCGTGTAAATAGCAATGTTTTTAAAATAAAAAAAGCTTACCTGAGCAGTTTTAACCTTTTTTTCCTAACCACTTCTGTGCTGCAGTTTTTTTCTCCATTCGCAAGTCACACATGCACGGTGAGCTGCATAGTGCGAGTGACGTGATGCCAGGTACAATTTCCCACTCCAAGGCTTACCCCAGTGCTGTATATAGTCAATGTGTGCTGCATGCCTTTGGAGTAGCGCTGATTGTGAATGGACTGATAACTTTCTTTTTTCTTTGTAATGGCGCACTGTGTACCTTATGTTTAATTTCCCTTAGTTTGCAAACACATTGTATTTGTGAGGCTTTGTCAGTGTGTTCCTGCTGATTCAGCTGTGGGGGTGATTTAGCTGTTTGATGTTCATGGTGTCATCCTTTTCGATGCAGTACTGTGCTTTATTTTTGTTGTGATCAACCTTATTTTGTTCCCTATATTTTGCTGTTCTCCCTGTTCCGAACTGCATCTGTTTTTCTTTTATTTGTGGTGAGAGCAGTTTACCCCTTGCTTCATTAGGGTTTGCATTGTTGTTTGCTTCTGTCAAACATGGGAAGTGCTGTGAATTTTGAATATATGATTTGCTCATAATACCTGCTCAATAAAGGTTATAGAGTGTGCTGTCTGAGGACAGTGATAACAGTGAATGATTCAGTATTAATCTTCCTGTTATCTTCATTATTACTGCAGGCATCATCACTGTGGTACTGGGCTGTGCTGGTGCCTGAGTGTTCTACAATTTATATGAGTGTATAGTGGGTATGATAATAGTTTTGCACTATTACCATAGCTGTTGTGTCACTCTCTGTATGTTTATTAAATTCATTGTGTATACATTTTCTGTATTGTGAACTAACAAATCATTGTGTCCATACTTTTCTTGCTGCCAGCGTGACACCTCTGTTTGTAGTAATAATTGTTCACAGCATATTAATTGTATTTGTGCATTCATGTTGCACTACTGCTTTGTGGCTGAAGTGTGAATTTTAGATGTTGTCATTGTTGTCTAGTGCTCTCAGTAATTTTTGGTCACTGTAGGTTTCCAAAATTCAGTATATTGCTGTTTCCATGTCATCGGATTTGACCCAAGAAGTCCTTGGGTGCATCCCTTGTTTTGACACATATTCACACCTGTTGTAGCTTTACGGGTGGAGTGTTGGACCACATCTTGATTACCTGTGTATTATTATAACAGGGAGCATTGTTTCAGTGTGTGGCTGTTCGTCATACTTTCTGTTCTCTGTAAGATACCCTGGTTCTTGGGATTTACCTGGTGTTGTGCATATACATTTTAGAGACGGAAATGGTTAATTACTGTGTGGTGGGGTGGTGCAGCAATAAGACCTCTGCAATGATCTCCTTGTTTCAGTTTCCAAAACGGGACAAGTCCCCTGCATGGTTCAGGAAATGGGTAAACTTTGTGCGTCTTGACCGGGAGTGGGACTGGAAGTCTGCTGCCGTCCCCACAATTTGTTCCACCTGTTTCACAGACAACTGCTTCACAAATGGCATGCAGTTTCAAATGTGGTTCAGCAAACATTTGAAGTTAATTAATGAAGCCGTTTCCACGATTCATCCAGGAAGGCCAGACAGGAAGCCAAGTTTAGAAAACCCGTACAAGCGCGTGGCAGAGCAGATAGCACTGGACGGCAGTTTGCAGAAGAGGCGTAGTCAAGTGCCAAAGAAAATTATAGCAAATAGGGTAAGGGATTAGCCAATGGCTCTTTTAATGATGTTGTTTTTATTACTGTTTTCATAATTTTTTGCACGTGTGTGTAACAAGACCCACTCCATTGCACTAGTAGTGGATGTTGCACCCCAGTGCACCCCCCCCATGGCTGAAATTCACCACTACTACCACTTTGGCCCCAGCCATGTGCTACAGAGTATGATAATTTGTTACACTCATTCATTGTCTCTGTCATAGCCCTGATCACCACACAGTTGTCAACAAATGCCCTCCACCCGCCACAAAGACTATCAACACTGGCATATGCACAGACTAACATAATCAATCAAACAATCAAAATTTTATTTATAAAGCGCTTTTCAATAAATCAAAGCGCTAATACATAACAAAAGATAAAACATCAACAATAATAAATAATAACATAAACAATAAAATGTCCATAAAATGACCATAGATTAATCTATCCGAATGCCAGTGTAAATAAATAACTTTTCAGAGACCTCTTAAATGATTCCACAGACAGGCACTCTCTAATCTGATGAGGTAGAGAATTCCACAGGGTCAGGGCCATAAAACAAAAAGCCCTTGCCCCAAATGATTGAAGACGAACCCTGGGAATCTCTAGCAATCCCTTGCCAGTGGAGTGGAGTGGGTGGAGAGGGCGGTAGGGACAAAGGAGATCTTGCAGGTAGCCCAGTCCCTGACCATGTAGGGTCTTATAGGTCAGCAATGCGACCTTGAAGGTGATTCTCCACCACACTGGCAGCCAGTGCAGTTCGCACAGCACAGGTGTGATATGGCACGTTCTTGATAACCCAGTCAACAACCTGGCTGCCGCGTTCTGCACCAGCTGCAGGCGACGGAGATCTACCCCCGGCAACCCTAGATATAAAGCATTACAGTAATCAAGGCAGGAAGAAACAAAAACGTGGACCAACACAGGAAGGTCATCATGTGGAACAAGGTGTTTTATCAGGTGATATTCCTCAAATGGTAAAAGGATGACTTGACAATGGCCGACACCTGCGTCTTCAGTGTCAGCACACTGTCAAAAATTACGCCTAGATTTCGTACCTGTTCAGAAGGTCTCAACTGGGTATCCCCTAATAAAAGACCAGAAGGGACCCCAGCAGTCAACTTCTCTACATAATAACCCGGATCCACTACCAACACCTCGGACTTATCCGGATTTAACTTCAACCAGTTCGTACTCATCCAGTCCTGAATCTCAGTGAGGCAGTTGTTAAAAAACGGCACTGCATCATTTTGTTCGGGTACAAAGGACATATAGAGATGAGTATCATCTGCATAGCAGTGAAAACTCAACCCATAATGCCTTATAATGTCTCTCAATGGCAGCATATACACCGTGAACAACATGGGGGAAAGCACAGAGCCTTGCGGCACCCCACAGGACAGAGCAAAGGGAGCAGAAGAGAAAATCCCTGAAACTACCCTTTGACTTCTGCCTGTGAGGAAAGAGTGGAACCATCTGAGGACTGTCCCTGACAGTCTGCAGAGTAGCCACAGGTGATCCAGCAACATCCCATGGTCCACAGTGTCAAACGCTGCAGAGAGATCAAGGAGAACCAAGATCGAATGGCTCTTCCGATCTCTCGCTATTAGGAGATCATTAAGTACCCAAATTAATGCAGTCTCGGTACTGTGCCTCTTCCTGAAACCGGACTGGAGAGGATCATAGACTTCATGGGTGGTAAGAAAGTCATCGAGCTGCAACACAACTACGTTCTCAATAACCTTGCCCCAAAAGGGCAGGTTAGAGATCGGTCTGTAGTTAGCGAGGCAGTCGGGGTCAAGGGAAGGTTTCTTCAAAAGGGGTGTCACGACAGCCTCCTTCAAAGACTCCGGGAACACCCCTTGGTCCAAAGAACTCCAGACTATCGTCGCAAGAACTGGTCTGATCACATCCATGCACCCCACAAGGAGGCGCGTAGGACCACGATCCAAACTACAGCAAGTCGGTCGTAGGCCCTGGACAATCTTCATGATATCCATGATTGCTGGCTGGTCAAAATCCATCCAGGTAGACCGAGGGCATGTAGCTCCGCATCGGTCACTGCAATGCTCGTTTGAACGTATGCTGCAGATCTCCAACCTGATTGATGACACCTTATCATCAAAGAACTGAGCAAACTCATCACACTGCATTTGTGAAAAGGCTCTCCAACCCTGCAGACAGGCTGGATTGCACAGTCTGTCGACAGTCTGGAAGAGCTGAGCAGGTCGGTTTCTTGATGCAGTTATCTCCTTGGACAGAAACTCTGCCTTCTTGTGGGAGATTACTGATCGATAGTCCACATAATGGGCCATCAGTCTAAGTCTGTCACCCTCCAGGCAGATTTCCACCAACAGTGCTCCAATCTTCGCCCCACTCTCCTCAGCTCCCTCAATGTCCTATCAAACCAAGGGGACCGAGGGTGGAGGGAGAGGGGGCGAACGCGGAGAGGTGCAATGGAATCCAGTGCCCTCAGCACCATATTATTATAGTGCACTAAGGCATCTGGTTCCATCCACTCCATAGGCCAACTCGATAGGTCCAGTACCGCCATCAGACCGTCAGGGGTAACTCCCTTCAAAGGGCAATACTGGGCCATCTCCAAAGGGGTGGGTCTTGTAAGGGGGGCCGTGAAATAATAGCATACTAGTTGCCAGCAGATTAGGCCTTGTGGTCTATCAAGTCTGATTGATCCTCAGACCCCAGGGTGGGTACCGAAGCCATCCTTCTGTGTTGTAACCCTGTGTTTCCTGTTATCCTTCTGGCCCCCCAGGCAAGGCAACCCCTGCTTCATCCCTTTTATGTATCTATGTCACCCTCTCTTAAACCCCTCCACCGTAGAAGCCAGAACCAGCTCACCAGGCAGCGCATTCCACGGTTCCACCACTCTCTCAGTGAAATAACCCCTTCTCCTGTCCTCCCCCCAATCCTTCCTCCCTCAAGCTTCCAGCTATGTTCTCTGGTGATTCCCCCCTCATTCAGCCTAAAGATCCCCTCCCAACTTACATGATTTATTCCCCTGTGATACTTAAAGACTTCAATCATATCCCCTCTGATCCCTCCTCTCTTCGAACGAGAACAGACCTAGCTCCTCTAGTCTCTCATCATATGTCATCTCCCCTCGACCTGGGATCATTTTGTTTGCTCTCCTCTGTAATCTTTCCAGGATCTTGATGTCCTTCCTCGAGTGTGGCCTCCAGTACTGTACACAGTACTCAAGTTGTGGTCTGACCAGGCCAGTGCACAGCGGCAGAATCAAGTCCCTGCCCCTCGAGGTCATCCCCTGTGTGAGGCATCTAATTACTGTTGCTAAATACCTTACAGTGGTGATCTCACCTTGACATATTTGTGCTACACTTTAGCTGTGCACGTTATTTCTGTGTGTGTCATTAGTTCTCAAACCATATACATGAACATGCTCTTTTTTTTCATGATTACAGCTCTTTATGGGATGCGTACCTGCTATACCTTGTGATGAGGAGTGTTACTGTCTGGATTGCGAGTCTGACTTTGGTGACCTTTAGGATGATCTTCCTGGGCCTAGAGGACTGCACACAGTTAGTGTAACACACAGTGCAACATATTTTTTTTTTTTTTATGTTATCAGCAGGTACGATGCCTTAACACAATTTTTTCTTTGTAGGTTTCTGCTATATTGATGATGTCAGTGACATCTCCTTTCCTCAGTCTTTGTCAGTGAACCCTGGAGTTCTTGTTGACCACACCATTACAGTCCTGAATGCACCGGATCCTCCTGCGGTTGCAGATGATACACTGCTTTCTGCAAAGACCACCTCAGTGATCACATTCATCAGTGCCATGAAATGTTCAGCATCAACTCAAACTGCAGTGCTCAAGCTGACAAAAGGTCAAAGTGATAACATGCTACTTCTGACTGTCAGTAGTGTCTCTCGATGGATGACTGTGTCATTGAGGTGTGATTGCAGAGCTGTGTCATTCGCAGTTTAATTCCCCATTGGTGAACTGTTTCTTACATGGTTGCTGACTGTACTGCTGCCATTCTGTGTCTTCAGGGACTGCGTGTGTGGTTCAAGTGCACTGCTGAATGTGCCTTGCACAAAGAACACAGCATCTTTGTCTACATCATTGCTGAGAAAGTTCACAGTGTGTCTCAGATTGTTGTCCCCAGGCAAAGTGGAATACTTTTTCATGTGCATCTGATGACTGCTATGACCATTACTTGTTATTCTATGAGTCAGTAATGCTATTATGGCATCCTATGTGGTGATATCTTGGGTGGTGTTTTACATTATTAGTGTTTCTTCTCCTCAAGTGTTGCTGTCCTTTTTTTGTATCAGCACGCTTTTCACAATACACTGCAATGAGCATAATTTCAGTATGTCACTGATGATACCTGGCAGTTTGTGTCAAACCATGCACGTTTGGCATGGTTTCTACTACAATGAAGCACATGACATGCTGGCATCACTCTATGCACAATGCTTCATGTCAGTATTGAATCATGTCTGCAGCTTCTCACTGTGATGACTTCTGAAGAGAAGAAGATTAGTTAAGGCAATGTATTGTAATACAATTGTGCAATGTGAGTGCCCCACACAGTGCTGCGTAACATTAATGTAGGACAGGAAGTTGAGCATGACGGGGAGTGTGGCCTGTTAATTACAAAATGTGAATGGTGGCATGACGGGTATTTCACTGGAAGGGCACCAAAGTCTGATACTCCTAAACCTTTTTTTTTTAAAGAATTATTGAAAGTCATGAAGCATTTTGTGTGTGTGTGTGTGTGTGTGTGCAGCAAGTATCAGATGTGTGATTAGACAGTTGCACACACAAAGGGTCAAGACTCAGTTGCTCCTCTATATACACGCTTGTGGATGTGGCCAAGTGACAATACAACTGCTTCCATTAGGAAAATAAGTTGAACCAGTAAAAGAGACAGTAACAAAGACTTTATGCATTGAAGGGTACACAATTATGAATAATGTACTTTGTTCACGATTCTTGAATAATAACGGTAGATAACTGTATCAAGGAAGGTGACGGAGGCTGTCCTCAAGGAATATCATGAGAAGAAACACTGTTTTCATGATCATGTAAGGCAATTGTAGCATGGGACAGGCGGCCCACGTGCCGTAACTAATCAATCGGCACCCTAGTTGGGTATTCAGAAACTGTTATTATGTCAGTGTGGGGATGTTGATGGGGTGGGTGGGTGGCTAAAATGTGTGCTGCTCATGGGGCTGACATTGACGTGCCTGCCTGCTGTACTGACATGCTTGCCTCCTGTACAGCAGTAGCAGACACCGGTTCCATGGCCATTGCATTCCATGGATCCACCACTCTGTCATTGAACTAACACATCCTTGTCCCCCCCCCACCAGTCTCACCACATCCAGCTTCATATTTTGTCCACTGGTTGACTCCAGTTCCATCAGTTGAAGTATCCCTTCAAGGCTTACCATATTAATTACCTTGACATACTTGAAGACCTGTATCATATTTACTCTTGTCTCCTCTCTCTTCTATTGAGTACAGGTTACCCTCCTCCTCCTGTCGCTTCTCATATAGCCTTTCCTCTTGCACCACTACTATCTTGTTCGCTGTCCTCTGCTCCCTCTGCAGTACTGCAATGGATGCCAAAACTGCACACAGTATTTAATGCGTGTTATAACCAGGCAATTGTACAGCGGAAGGAGTACCCAATTACTCCTTTATGTTATCCACTGGGTATGCAAACCAGCATTTCATATCAGTGTGCTGCCACCCTTCTACACTGCTCTCAGTTCTTCATTTTCACATCCATCACCACACCAATGTCCGTCTCACCCCTGTAAACCTGCAAAACATCTTTCATGGATAACATTTTTACCTTTTATCATTGTGTGACGTGGACACTGCAGCGAGTGTCTGCACTGTGATCCATACACACGAACTTCAGCAGTGTCTACACTGGGGTGACACATGATGTCACAGTTCAGATTGACATTGTAACAAATGAGTGTGCTGTTTCTGATAACTCACTGTGTCTTTACGCCGCTAATAGCTAAACCATACAAACCCTATTTAGCATTTCATTCACATTTCTTGGCATGACTGTGCATCCTGTATAGTCTGCTATTCTCTACCTGCTTTTGTTTGTCTCTTTACTGTTCAGCACAGCCTTTTTCTATTCAGTAGGTCATGCAGCACACCAGCAGCAACACGTAAACATGTTTTTCTTGACAGAAATTGTAATGGTCATACCATGTGTGTCCATGCAACAGTGTCATAATGTTCTGTATACTAGTTGCGTCATGTGGTGCCTGACAATACGTAATACATGTGTGCAAGAAGTAATGCAGCGCTAGGTGCTAGTCATCAACATGACTGTGTGTATTGGTACTTGCTGATGTATTGCAACTTCTTCATAGTACTGTTGAGACTGCAGTCTGCTTTCATAGATTGTGCTACACTGTAAATTATATTCTGTGTAAGGTAATGATTAATACACTTTTTAAAATTGCTGTTGCAGAAGTTCTTGCAAAGCCAGAGATGCGCTCAGTCACAGTAAAATGTGACATTGAGAGCCATCCTTCTGTATGCATCTGTCAGCATGACATGCCCGAGCCACGTTACTCTACGCCATTGAACATATTATCCCTGTCTTCCTGTGATTATATACAAGTAGACGACGACTTAGAATACAAACCACGTGATGAGTCCACAATGGAGGCCATCATTGAAGAGCAGGAGGATATTGAAGGTCAGCATGATGCCATATCACTAAGTGTCCATGACTGCTCATTCAGTCATGGCAATCTTATGTGCAGTTTATGAAATGACTGTATGTTCTGATATGTTTAAATGAAATCCTAGATATTAGTTCTAGCCAGATGTTGCCAGAAACTGTTGTGGCAGGGACAGTACACTGTTTGGTGGTGATGCATATCCTTCTGGTCAGTGTTCCACAGTACAAGAAGGACATGTGTGTTTTCATTGTGTGTTGGCTCATCGACAAACACTGACCTCGGTCCTTGCCAAAACACTGTGGTAGTCTTACAAACTCATGTGCGTTATTTTGTCATACTGCGCCATATTCTGTGTTCTGTACAGAGGAAGAAAATTTCCCAGTCTGCAGTTACCATGAGGAGTGAAGTAGTGGGAGCACTGCCACTGCCTTTCTCCTCTGTTGCACATGTATGGCATTATTAGGATAACTGACGTTCTTCATCAGGCGTATTCTTTCAAGACATAAACATATGTAAACAGGACTGTTTATATAGTCATGTTCCCATGAACAGCACACTGTGATGCTATCATCATGTGTACTTACATGATGTATTCATTTGCAGTTTAACATGGCATTTTGTTACACACCCATCGGAATATATCCAAACAATGGCAAAACACCATGTCAACGTATAACAGTGTTACTGTCTTGATTACTTCAACTGTGCATTACACTGACCTGATCACATTTTTCATGCACCCCTCCCTCATACAATTTCACAACAGCATTGGAATGAAATGACAACAAAGAAGACAACTTCATGGTCACAAGATCAAGTTTTGAGGACATCTTTAAAATCTGCACAGTGTGTAGTGGTACTGCAGAGGTCCTATTCTCCACAGATGACATCAGTGGCTGGTTGGGGACTCTGGTTGCGGTATAAATGCCAAGTGTAAGGACTGTGGTCATCATCGCACATAGCGTAATCAGACAGTCATTGGGAGGTTACTGCCACACAACATACAGCTGGCAGCTGCAATACTACTGTCTGGTTGTCCCGTCGCAAAAGCACTGAAAATATTTCAGCTTCTCATGCCATTAGCAGGACAAATTTTTACAATCATCAATGGGACATACTGCTTCCCACCATTCAAGAATCTTGGAATGAACATCAGCGTCAGTTGGTACAGCAGTTGGCTTCCATGGATGGTAATCTAATGCTAGCATATGATGGGCGATGTGATAGTCCTGGCCACTGCGTCAAGTTCAGTTCATACACAATGGTGGAACAATGACTTGGCAAAGTCATTGCAGTGCAGTTGGTGCAGGTTAGTGCAGTCATGTGATGCCACAGCACATTTATGAGTGACTGTGTCATTCTGCATGTAATGTTCGATAACCAATCTCCACTTCTCTGCACTAGAGCAACGAGGTGAAGAACTCTAATGGAATGGAGCTGGAGGGTCTGAAGAGAGTGCTGGAATTCTTGGTCAATGAAAACCATCTAAAGGTACAGTGTCTGGTAAGTGACAGGGACAGACAGATAAACTGCTGGCTGAGGGACAACCCATTGATGTGTGGTGGCAAGCATTTGTACGATGTGTGGCATGTGGCAAAAGGTACTGCACAGTATCATACAGAGCAGTAATATGCATGCAAGTATTACCTATTATTCTCTGCATGTATTACATGTCTTCATTTCTTACATTGCCTGTGTTTATGTAGGTGTCATGAAAAAAGTTGATGCCCTTGACAAAGCAAAGGATTGCGAGAAGGTGAATGCATGGAAACGGTCCATCAATCATCACATTTACTGGTTAGCATCATCAACACCAGACTGCAATTCAGACATGAGGAAAGCTAAGTGGCAGGCCATGCATAACCACATTCAAAACATCCATGACGGACATAGTGAGCTCTTTCCACGCTGCCTACATGGCCCCCTCACTGGACGTGAAAGGAAGAAGAAGTGGCTATCTCCCAGTGAGTAAAATGCATGCTTGTGCTGTCTGTCACTAATTTTGAGAGACAGAATGCAGGACATCAGCCCCCACTTCCTAACACATGTTGCTTACTGTTCTCTGGCCCAAAGGTTTTGAATACATCATACATAGCCACTGTCTGGTTTTTGTGTGTCATTTCAGCAGTACTGTCCATCCACATGTAAGTAAACATAACGCCATAGCTTTGGCACTGGGTGTATTTTTATATATATATATATATATATATATATATATATATATATATATATATATATATACACACACACATATTTTTTTTTTAATCATCTAATGCTTTTTCTTCCTTGGCCAGAGCACCCACCCAGCGACCACTGCCACCGGCACCTACACCCCTGAACCAGGTCTGCTGTGTGTATTATCACACACTCAACGGCCCGGCCAATGACAGGATCTCCCCTCTGTAAGGTCCTGTGGCCCAGACAACCGGTGGCTACAGCTCATGGGTTCATGGGCTCATGGCACTGCCATCAGCTGAGTGGTCACCCTGCCATTTTTCATCCTGGTATTGAAGCCCCATGGAGCCATATGTCCAGTGTTCTTGGTGCACTGACATGTGGATGCCCGCTGCACACCACCCCCTTGTTCGTGCCCGCAGCTTGTAGTGCACCAGTCTTCCTACAGGTGCCGCTACACTGTGGTGCAGCACCCTCACCCACCCCAGAGGAAGGACAGCAGTCATGGAATGCTCTATCCTTCCTCTCCCTTGCCAGATCCGGTGACCCAAGTCCATTCCCAAACCTGGGTCTCCGGCACTGCGTGAGGTGAGATGTGGCAGCCAGCACCTCAACCCTCAGCGCCACTGGTCCGGCTGGCACTGGGTATATATATATATATATATGTAATATTTAGTAACATAATTACATAACGGCCATGTGGTTATGTTATTCAGCACTGTTTTATGAAACACTGCACCTGTGTCTTGTACTTTATGAATTAGTGCCTGTAATATCAGGCAGTCCAATACTTCCTGTACATGCAATTATGCTGTACTTTTATAACAGATTTAAGTTTATGTAGCTGTATCTGTAAACAATGTTATGCAGGTCACTATGTTTATTTTCTGTCATCGTACAAACAGGTGGCCGTGCCACTGAGAAGCTCATGACCATATTGGAGAACAGATGCCTAATAGCTGACATCTGCCGCCTATCTCCACATAATCAGACCTCGTCCGTTGAAGTGTTCCATGCCACAATACTGTGCTTTGTGCCGAAACACACCTCTTATTCATACCAAGGAATGAAGTGCAAGTGAGTCAAAATCCATTATTCCCTTTTAAAATTACAGAAAGCAACAAACCGGAGTTTGTGACAGGGCATATTATTACTGACAATACAGCGAAATGGTTGTCATTTTTTTTTTTTTGGAAACCCTAGTCACAGTTGCTGTTCACCGACAGTTATTTGTGACATTGCTTTCAATTTCTCAACAAAGTAAAAGGTGACTCACGGTACTGTGTAAGCACCACAGTATGGTATTGAATGAACTGGGTTGTCTTAAATGTTACTTATTGTCTTTTAACAACTTTTTTCATGGGTGTGGACTGCATGTCCAGGGTTAATTTTCAGTGAGCAGCAATGTAACAGAGCGATCACTGCAACGTCAGAAAACAGTGTCAGTGCATACAGTTACCTTACTTGGTGACAAACCTTTGTCATATTGTTCATTGCTGTACTACTGTTTATTCGCATTTGCTGACATACCGCATTATGTTGGTCTGTACTTGTGCAGACTGATTGTCAGGGGGGATATCACAGTACGCTGCATTGAAGTAAGGTTAAGAAGCATTCGAGAATCATTTACAAGCTGTATTGTTGTTGGCAGTAGGTTGAAAATGTGCCTATCTTATGATCTTAACCAAGCAGTAATGTACTTTGTGTCTGGAGTGACACCACAAAACAAAATGTATGTGCGCTCACCAAAAGGACTTCTGCGGTGACATCACACGTTGTCAGTGTAGAGCACCTATGTGACGTGACACTGATTTCAGTAAATTATTACATCAAATACTGCATACATGTCATGAAATGTATGTCATTCTGCATTACTGTACACTGAACAACAAGTTACTGCAGACAGTGACGTTTGACATTGATTTCTCTTTTTTAAATTGCAGGTTATTTTTGGCAGCAATGCACTACAACAAGAATGCAGGTTGTCCTCCACTGTTGGATGAAGAAGGCAATGACAAGATGAAGGTATACTTCACCAAGGCAAAGAAGGGGGAGCCCTCAGTTAGGATATGTAGGAGGGCAGCAACATTTGGTAATTCATCAATACTTTATATTGTTGAGTTTTCTATAACAGACAATTTAAGGTTCTGCTTCAAAGCAATCAAGGATGTTTTACTACACATATCAGCAGTGTTTGTACATCCATAGTCCATGGCAGCATTATCACTTCAGCGATGCACTGGTTTGAGGCTGAGCAGAGTAATAATGATTTTGTTTTCTGCCAGCTCTGTATTCATGGCTTGTAATGAAGCATGCACAGGTGCGTGTCACTTGACCAATAATGTGTGCCTAATAGTAGTGCACTGTACTCACTGCAGTGTTTCTGTTTTGTACGCTGTCACAGTATCACACCTCATCACACTGCATTCATCAGTCATACACTGATATGCTGAAACAGGAATTGTAGTTGCATCGGTGACACTGTGTCAATGTCCTTTTAGTAACAGACCATGCCATCAAATTTCCAGTGTTCAAAACAAGTGCAGAGTGCATAAGCATAGCAAAAGTATCACTACTGTGAAGATAACATGTAATGCTGTTCACTGGCATGTTTAGTGATGGGATCACTGCCAGCCTGCTGGAAACAGCGGGTGCACATTACAGACAACAAGCTCTGTTCCTTGATATGTTCTCGTAGGCCCTGCTAAAGTTGTGTGGTCTCAAACCTTGTCTTGACAGTATACATGACAGTGTTACTGAACAGCTAATTATAACTCATGTAATAGTTATAACAAATAAAGGGTAACAAATGTCATTGTTGTCTTACAAATATTGCTATTCACCTTCAAGGAAGGCACATTGCCACAATACCGGCAATGTGAATGATAAGTTCATTAGACTTGTATAATCAATACTGTTAAAGTGTTTGTGGCACCACCATGCACAAAATCGCTGTTCATCTTAAGTGGTTGTCCAGGACATGGCAACGTGCTGGACTATCACCTCCATGTTGGCCTGTGCAACACACCTTCACAGGATGTCATGGAGGTCACATGTCTCACATCATTGACTTCTGAATAGTGTTGTTTAAGCAGTTAGTCATGGTTCAGTAAATGCACATGCATGGCATTCATGGCACTGATGTTCCTGTTCCTGGCTTTAATGTCCTAGTGACTGTGTCACTGCATCAGTGGTTTTGACCTATGGTGGTCATAGTGTTTCTAATGAAACCCAGTAGTACAGGTGATACTTACAACCAAGTCAGACGTGATGCATTGTGGATGAAGATTCACCTCAGTACAAGTGAAGCATGAACTGTCAAACCATCTATTTTAGCAACAATAAACAACTCTTCTTTATCATTTCAGATTATGCAGACCGAATCATGTCTGATGTTTCAGCTGCCATGAAGGATAAAGAGAGGAGGGCAAACTTGAAGAGTGTTGCACAAGTCACAGTCACACCTCCACCACTGTGCTCAGCATACCTTGATGTGGACCGTGCTGAAGCTGTTCGTTCATACAAAACCAGATTTCCTAACAAGTCAACATGACACTCTTCTTTGCCATAAGACTGTGTAATGCTGTACTGCGGAGGACATGGTGCTGTAAATGCAACTTCTGGTTGGTGACAGTACTGATACAGACTAAAACTTACATTACTGTGTCTGACATCAAACTGTTGCTTTGGCTATTGAGTTGCTAAGAGGTTTTTGAAATGGCCTTATTAGAACTCGGGTTGTGTTGCGAGAAAGAATGGTTATGCAACACATTGTGTGAGCATTGTCAGTTGCTATCATTGCTGTACGTAAATGTTATTAATTGTTGATTGAGAATGACAGTTAATGGGTTATGCACCTTGTGCGGTTGTAACTGATCAATTAACAGTGTGTTCTGTAAATGAATGATGACACTGACAGTAATAGTTGATGTTACCCAGAAAGTCAGAGACAGTTATCAAGGTGTTATGGTCTTATTGTCACAGTCCTTTCTTACTTCATAGAACATCAAGTTGACAGTTACCTGTAGTATGGCACATACTACCTGCGGCATGAAACATAGACTTTGACGGCAGATAAGGAATGCTTGGGCCACCTAGTCTACCCACTTCCCTACCTACAAGATAAGCTGCAGATTCTAGTTAACCAACAGCCTATTCCTTCCTATCCTCCACAAGAGTTGCCTTACGTCTGTCCCATGCATTCTTGAATTCCCCACAATTTTAGACCTCACAACCTCCTCAAGAAGGCTGTTCCATGTGTCCACCACCCTCTCTGTGAAAAAATATTTCCTCACATTGCCCCTGAGCGATCCCCTCTCTATCTTTAAATTGTGTCCCCTTGTTCTTGCACATCTCTTTTTCTGAAAGATGCTACCCTCTTGGACTTTGTTGATTCCACTGAGGTACTTCAAAGTTTCTCTCATGTCCCCCCACCCTTTCCTCAAGGGTATACATATTAAGCTCCTTTAGTCTCTCCTAGTATGGCTTCTCTTGCAGACCCTGCACCATTTTAGTTGCCTCCTCTGGACTGCCTCCATACTGTATATGTCCTTGCGGAGATGGGGTCTCCAGAACTGAACGCAGTACTCCAGATGGGGTCTCACCCACTGTCTGTACAGAGGGATAACAACTTCCTGTTATCTGCTGGTGATGCCTCTCCCTATGCATCCCAGTATCCCCCCAGCCCTCCCTACTGCCTTCTCACATTGCTTGGTAATCTTAAGGTCATCTGATATGATTACTCCCAGGTCCTTTTCCATTTTTGTTGTTGTTACTACCCCCCCCCACACTGTGTACTCTTTCCCCTGGGTTTTTGTTTCCCAGATGCATTACTTTGCACTTCTTTGCATTTAATCCAAGCTGCCATACTTCTGACCATTCCTCCAACCTTGCCAATACTTGTGAATACTTGTTTGTCACAAGACAGTAGTGTCTTAAACGATACATCGTGCTGCATCAAGCTTAGTATGTTCTCACAATATGTAGGTGCCTATCCTCAGCGGAACTAATGTTATTTTTTGGTTACCACAAACAACTATGTCATTACAAAGTTTTAAGTATTCTTACTGTCATTGCCATAGGAAGTGTAACTACCTGTGATGAAGTAACTGATGTTGTGACACCCTCGCACAGTAGGCAAAAGTATGACGTTCACTGCGGTGAGCAGCCGGGGCACGTCCACAGCAGTGAAGTGGCAGGTCTTTGAATATCTCTGGTTTGCAGCCTACATTTCTCTATAATATGCTGATAGTACGGACTGACTCCGATGTTGTCTGTCACTCTGTACCTGGTGTCACTATATCAGGGAAACACATAGGCACCAAAACAAAGCTATTTGAAAGTACATCAATATAGTAATTTGTACGGGTGTACCTTCAAATCTCTATACTTTAGACAATGTCTCATTAATAGTACTGTTGCTTATAGTATCATGGTATCATACTAAAAGCCAGCAGAATAGGCCACAAGGTCTATCATGTCTGCTCATCAGCCAGCCCCCTACTGGGAGCTTGCTACTCCACACCCCCCAAAACCCAGAGGGCTTCAGTATCCCCCTGTACCAGTCCCAACCGCTCTCTGGAAGCCCTGTGCTGTGTTCTGTGCCATGACTACCAAAGGTTCCCTGCACACATAAATCCATAATAAAATGCCTCAATTATTTGTCCAAAAGTATTTATTACATTTAATAAGAAAACAGTGCGAACTTAACAAATGCCTGACATATTTGCAGACAACTCTCTGCCCTGAGGAAGGAAGTTGCCCGTCTTCAGGCCACACTGGACAGTAGTAAGGGGACCTTCCCCCAGGCCACACTGGACGGTAGGAAGGGAACCTCCCCCATCCAGGGAGCACCAGAGCCACCACCACTACCTCAGAGGTTGTGAAGAAAGCACAGCAGTTGGACCACAGTGGGCTCAGGGAGGGTGAGGATGGTGGAACAGAGGCACACCCAGCCAGTTGTTCCACACCACAATCCATACACCATTCTGGGGGAGCATAGCTCCCCTATGGATGCACCCGCAGAGGAGATTAAGGAGGCTGAGGACAACTGTCACAAGGGAGGCCCACAGGAAGGAGGCAGAGGACACAACAAGGAAAGGAAGCAGCTCCTGGTGGGGGACTCAATTATTAGGGGGATAGAACTGGGGGGAGCAGGGAAAACTGAAGTAAGGTGTCTGCCTGGTGCCATGGCTTGGAGAGACAGGAAGTGCATCCACAGGATCACGAGAACAGCTGCACGGGAATCTGAGCTGGACGTCATTGTCCACCTAGGGACAAATGACTTGGCTAATCATGAGATCAGAGTAGTGCAGAAGGACTTTGTAGAACTGGGGAGGGGCCTAAGACAAGTAGCACACACAATATCTTTCTCTGAGGTGCTGCCTGTCAATGGCATGAGTGAGGTGAGGGTACTTTGCACCATGCAGTTTAATGAATGGTTGAAAAATTGGTGTGGAGCACAGGGGTTTGGCTTCATTGGGGACTGGGGTTCCACCTGGAGAGACACCAGCCTATACTGGCAGGATGGTCTGCATCTGTCCAGGAAGGAACAAGTCTTTGAGCAATCGGTTTAAATGCTTCATTGGCAAGCTTTTAAACTAGTCAAGGGGGGAGGCACTGATAAGCAGCAGGAAAATCCCAGCCTCTCCCTACAAAACAGGGTACTAAATGAGAAAAAGACCGAGGTAGACAGGTCAGTGGGGGATGCTGCAAAAGAAGGTAAAGCCATCAAAAAATGGAGAGCAATGAGTACCAATGCCCGTAGTCTGAGTAACAAGCTTCCTGAATTAGTGGCCTTGATGGAGGAGGAACATCTGGATATCGTGGCAGTCACAGAAACACGGTACACACAAAACCATGACTGGGACATAAACATACCAGGATACACTATCTACAGGAGGGACAGAAAGGGTAAAAGAGGAGGAGGAGTAGCTCTTTACGTAAGGGAAGGAATCAAGGCAACAGAACAAAAGGGAAAACAGGAAGGAGGAGAAGAAGCACTGTGGGTAAATTTGGAGACCGGCAATGGCACCACAATCTGCACAGGGGTTGTATACAGACCCCCTTCTCAGGGGGAGGAAATGGACAAGGAAATGATAGAAAGAATACTTAGAATGGCATAAAAAGGGGAGATATTGCTGATGGGTGATCTGAATATGCCAGATGTTAACTGGAATGCAGTTGCAGCAGCCACTTCAAAGAGTGGGGTTATTCTAGATGCCCTACAAGGGCATGCCTTAGACAACTAGTATTGAGCCCACTGAGAGGGAGCAATCTTAGACCTGGTTCTCTCAAATGAAGATGAAGAGAGGATCACAGATGTAGAAGTGGGTAGCCATCTGGGAACTAGCGACCATCGAGCAGTATGGTTCACAATAAACACAGCAATAGAGTCAAGCCATACAAAGGCAAAAGTACTGGACTTTAGGAGGGCTGACTTTGCCAAAATGGGTGAGTGCCTAAGGAATGCACTAGCAAATGGGCAGGAAGGAGGGGTGGAAGAACAATGGGGAATAATAAAAACTGCCATCACAGAGGTAACAAGCCTTTGTGTGAAGCAAATTAACAAAACGAAGCGATGTAAGAAGCCACTATGGTTCTCAAAGGTGGCAGTGAAGGTTCAAGAGAAAAGAGAGCATTCAGGAAGTACAAGGAATCACAGAAGGAGCAGGACAGGGAACTGTATCAGTTAAAGCAAAAGGAAGCTGGGAAGGCAGTCAGAACAGCAAAGGCCCAAACCGAGGAAAAGATAGCCAACTCTGTTAAGAAGGGGGATAAAACCTTTTATAGGTACATCAGGGAGCGAAGGAAGACCAAGGGAGGGCTAGTGAGGCTTAATAAAGAGAAGGGAGGGTGGGCAGAGGGTGACTGTGAAAAGGCAGAGATACTAAACAAATATTTTTGCTCAGTATTTACGAAGGAAGTGGGGGAGGTACCTAAAACAAACAGTAGAAACACTCTGGATACAGAAGTTGATACCAGCCCATTTACAGAAGAAAGGGTTCTGAAAGAACTCTTAAAACTGAAGGTGGACAAAGCAATGGGGCCTGATGGATTCATCCCAGAATTCTAAAGAACTAAGGGTAGAACTAGCGACACCACTGACTACCCTCTTTAACAAATCATGGGAGGATGGGGTGGTACCGAGGACTGGAGAAGGGCAGATGTGATTCCCCTTCACAAAAGTGGGAGCAAGGCAGAGCAGAAAACTACAGACCTGTTAGTTTAACCTCAGTGGTAGGAAAATGATGGAATCACTTCTGAAGGAAAGAATTGTTGAGTATCTAGAGGCCAGAGGGGCTCAGGACCCAAGACAGCATGGATTCACAGCGGAAGGTCATGCCAGACAAATCTGATAGATTTCTTTGACTGGGTGACCAAAGTAGTAGATCAGGGAGGGCTGTGGACATGGCCTACCTAGATTTTAGCAAGGCATTTGACACAGTCCACACAAAGATTAATATACAAGTTAGCCAGCCTGGGAGTGGGTCCCAAGATGACAGCCTGGGTAAAGAATTAGCTGGAGAATAGGACACAGAGAGTAATAGTAAATGGAGTCCATTCTGAAGAAAGGGGTTACTAGTGGGTACTGCAGGGTTCAGTATTAGGACCGGTCCTCTTCAATGTCTTTATAGCTTATATTGCAGAGGACTGGAAGGAAAAGTATGTCTCTTTGCAAATGACACAAAGATCTGCAACAGAGTTGATGCACAAGGTGGGTGGAAAGGATGAGAAGGGACTTTCAAGGTTAGAGGAATGGTCAAATGATGGCAGCTTAGATTCAATGCTAAGAAGTGCAAGGTAATGCACCTGGGAAACAAAAACCAGGAAGAGTACACAATGGGGGTGAGATACTAACAACAACAAAATGGAAAGGACCTGGGGTAGTCATATCAGATGACCTAAAGGTGGGAATCAATGTGAGAGGGCAGCAAGGAGGGCTGGGGATACTGGGATGCATAGGGAGAGGCATCACCAGCAGAAAACAGGAAGTTATTATCCCTCTGTACAGACAGTTGGTGAGACCCCATCTGGAGTACTCGTGCAGTTCTGGAGACCCAATCTCCGCAAGAACATAGACAGGATGGAGGCTGTCCAGAGGAGGGCAACTAAAATGGTGCAGGGTCTGCACCGGAAGACATATGAAGAGAGACTTAAGGAGCTGAATATGTATAGCCTCGAGGAAAGGAGAGAAAGGGGACATAGATAGAAACTTTCAAGTATCTCAAGGAATCAACAAAGTCAAGAGGGTAGCATCTTTCAAAAAGAGGTGTGCAAGAACAAGGGCACAATTTGAAAGATTGAAGGGGCGCTCAGAGGTAATTTAAGGAAGTATTTTTTCACAGAGAGGGTTGTGGGCTTATGGAAGCCTTCCCGAAGGTTGTGGAGTCAAAAACAGTGGTGGAATTCAAGCATGCATGGGACAGTCATAAGGCAATTCTAGGGGGTGGGGGTAGGAAGAAGTAGGCTGCTGGTTAACTAGGATCTGCAGCTTATCCAATAGGTAGGGAAATGGGCAGACTGGGTGGGCCAAGCGGTCCTTATCTGCCGTCAAAATCTATGTTTCTATGTTTCATGTTTCTATCCCGCAACGGTTATTTTTCAAAGGCTTCTGTGCCACTAGTCTCCTGGGCAGTGCATTCCATGGTTCCACCACCATGTCAGTGAAGTAGTGTCTCCTGTGCTCCCACCTGTACTTCCCCCCCTCCAGCTACCACTCATGCTCCCTGGTAGTTCCCCCCTTCTTAAACTAGAACTGCAATCCTGAGACACCCACCCTGTCTTCAGAGACATGTTGAAGAGTGCGTTCAGTGGAGCTGCAAGCTCATCCGCCAATTCCTTCACTACCCTGGGATGGAGCCCATATTGCACCAGCGCATTGTCAGTCTTTACCAACCGGAGGGTCTCTCTCACCCTATACACTGTGATTTTGCCCTCCCAGCACACCTCCTCATGCACCCTCCCATCCCCTTCTAGATTCGGACCATCCCCTGCCGTCGCCTCTTCCACTCCTTCAGACTGTAGCCAACCTCCTGATTTTCTGTGCTCCCCTTCCCTCCCATCGGGATGGAAGGATCCCCTGCATGCCACCGGTAAAGACGGAGGAAAAGTACTCATTTAGTACTTCTATTTGTTCCCCGGCTTCCTGCGCCCATCCCTCACCATTCCTAATCCTGCTAATCTGTGCCCTCGCTTTTTTCTCCCCTATGTATGTATAGAACCCCTCTCCCACCCACCTGTGGATACCCCTTGACAGATTTAGCTCCTTCCTAGCCTTGAGCCCCCCCCTTTTACCACCATGGTGATCCTCCTTGCCAGTAACTCATACTGTCTCCTATCCCTTCCCCCCTTGAGCACTGTAAGCGTGTGTAGGAAACCTTTTTCTCTATCACCGCCTCCTGCACCTCCCAGGTGCACCAACATGGCTTTCTGATCTTACATTGCTTGTGCCTTACCTTTTCGCAGGACTGAGTAGCCTCCTGCACCCCCTTCTTAATGGTCTCCCATGAGCTACCAGGATCCATGCCCGGCCTAATGTCATCCAAGCACCCACTAATAATCCTTCCCATGCCCTCAAAGTCCACACCCCTCAAATGTATGACTACTGTGTTACTGCGATTTTACTCTCACCCTAGGTACAGAAAAAAACAGACCTTGGTGTGGTCAGTGCCTGCCAATAGGCTGTTCACCTCCAGGCCCCTTATCTGTTCATCGTCTGATAGGACAACGCCCACTATCTGGTCCTGCATAGTAGGCTCCACCACATGCTGGAGTAGGAATGCATCCTGGAACACATCCATCAACCTCTGCTACCTGGCCACAGAGGATGTCATAGTGCCCCAGTCTGGCTCTAGCATGTTCAGGTTGCCCGTGACCACCACCCTGCCCTTTCTGAGGCCACAGTGACCCCTGATTTTCTCATCCAGCTCATCCTCCAAGTCTGCCTCCATTGCATGGTGTCTGCACACCACCCCCTATTTTAAATCTCTTACCCCCCCATCTGCAGAGTTACCCAAATCGCCTCCACATCACCCCCCAGCCTCCTTGACTGTACAAACTACTATGTCTTTTGTGACTATCAGCACCACAAACCCTCCCTTCCCACTCCCCTACCCTTCCTAAACATTGTGTATGCCTATAAGCTTAGGTCCCAATCATGCCTCTGGGTGTTCCATGTTTCGGCAATTGCTGCCACGTCTGCTGCCCCCTCAACAAGCATTGCCTGAAGTTCTGGCATTTTATTGCCCGTGCTCTTGGCATTGATCAGGACCAGCTTCAACCCCAACCCCTCACCAATCCCCATTCTTCTTTTGCCCAGCGCACACCCCTGTCTCACATACCTGCACAGCTCTCCCTGTGTTTTACTCACTTACTTACCAGCATTCAGTTCCTATCAAGTTCCAACTTTGCACTTTCCATCCTCATCATGGGTGCCATCTTTTGTAATCTGTTGCTCCAAAACTTTCAGACATGTGTAATATAGGTGTCACTGCTGTGATGCATTATACTACGGGCTACATATTCAAAGGTGTTGTGCCTGGCACAACAGTGTAGTGCTGGCGCCACGCCTGTAGAATGCACAGGTGCGATATTCAAAAGGGGGACTTGTGTAGCACAAGTCCCAATACGCATGGGTGGATTTGGGATGTATGCTGTGCATCTGAATCTGGCATGCCCTTGCATCTGCTGGCACAACCACTAGATGTGCTGCATGCCAGTGCACAAACTTGAGACAGAAAAAAAGGGATCAAATGATGGCCACCCACATGCGGGCTGCTGTACTGTAGGTCACAACACAGCATGCGCCAGCTGTGGCCACCTGCCCACACAGAACACCATCCACAAGCAACCATATGGCCATTGTTAATCCACTGGTACCCCCAACCCTACCCCGATCATGGTTAATATGTAATAAAAAAAGTCCTGGTAGTCAAGTGGTACCCCCCCCCCCATAATGCCGATCGTGGGTAATATGAAATAAAAAGATGCGTTGGTGGTGTAGTGGTACCCCGACCCTCCCCATACACTGTTCACCAGGAAAGAAAATAATGTACCTTCCCTGGTATTCTAGTGCTCCCTACACCACACCTGATGACACAATCACCATTGCTCCATACTGAACTATATCCCTGGTGGTCCACTGGCACCCCACTCCCTCCCATAGCCATGATCGACGGTACATGAAAGACCTCCCATCCCTGGTGGTCTAGCAGTGCCCACCACACCCACACAGGCCCCCCTTGCCCCGCTCTCCACCCATCAACATCGGGCAGCCTCAGCCTGCCCACATAGCGCCTCATCGAACGCTGAATGACAGCTTACAGTATGCGCTGTAAGCACATTGTCCTATACTGTGTACCAAGGGGGGTTCAGAGTATACTGTAGGAGACAGAAACATGTGAATGGACTTCATTCACATACTTGTGAATATCTCCTACAGTATGCCCTACAAGCCCATAGGTACACAGTGTGGAACAATAGGCTTACTGTGCATACCATAAGCTGTCATTACTCGGGCATCAGGGTGGTATGCGGGCAGATTCAAGGTTCCTGCTGATGATGGGTCGGGGAGCTGGGTGGGCTGTGGGGCCTGTGTGTCAATGGAAGACCACCAGTGATGAGATGTCTCATTTCATGGCGATCATGGCTCCGGGAGGGAGGTGGTGGCATTGGAATACCAGGGAATGTGTTTTCAGCAATATTACCTGCGATAGTGTCTATGTGGCATGTGCTTTCCCCTGGACCGCCTCTGTCCATACAACATGCTGTGCAGGGCACCATGAGTATTTTGCCTGGATGCACTGTTCTGCTCATGCAAATGGTGTGATAATGACATGTAAATTGCATCATTTGCGCCTTGCATACATTATTGCACCAACTGCATGCCCAAGTCTGAATATCTCGGAAATGCGCAAAGCACAACTACAGTTGCACAACAGCATTCCCAGTCTGCTGTGTCTGTGGAATGCACTGGCACATTGTATATGCACCAGGCACATTCTGTTCTATATTCAAAGGTGATGCGCCATGTCACATCACCTTGGAATATCTAGCTGGGTTGGCCATGGCGCATCTCTGCTGTGCTGCACCTACACTTGTGCCACTGCCTGGCGCAGTCTGAATATGTAGCCCTATATGTATACCATGTTCTATGGACTTCACATTTTTCTTTCCTGACAGCCATGCTGTGCCCCACAGTCATGGATGTGATGACGAGATGACAGATGTAGTGCGTGGTCCAGCTCCATTATATTAAAATGTGCTGTAAGTTTACAGTATCTTTGTACTAATATTGTGCTCAATTGTCAATGAAACTTGTGCAATGGTCAACTAAGAATGGCCTTTTTAGTCGCCTGGCACACAGTTTTCATTGCCTATTTGCCATTATATTTGTAAAAATTGATAAAAAAGTCCACACCCTTTTAGTACAATGGAGCAAGCCGACACTGTCTCACTGTCATATTGTTATCACATCTGTGAGCATGGTGATCAAGCATGGCAGGCAGTGGGAAAACATAAATTTAACAAGGAAATCACTTCTTATGTACTCAACACTTTCTGTGAATATTCACAGTATGTGGCTACTCGGGCATTAACACCTGTAAATGTATTTTGCCATTACTCGAGCATATGTCTTTGTTGATGTGTTTAACATATATACCAAAACAAGGTCTTGACCCACCATTTGTCCTGATAAGCACTGTCTTGTATTGTTGATGTAGCACTACTATTCCTCTTGGTTACCACTCTCCGCGTGGCACTGTAACTGTCATTTTCCTGCATTCTGTCATGTTCCCTAAATGACATCTTCTTCTCCCCTGTTGCCCCACTTACTTCCATCTTGAATCACACCAGTCTCCAACATTCTTTCTTGTTACTCAACCTCAGTAGGCACTCCGTCCGTCACCCACTTTGTCTACTTACATACATCGCCATGTAGTGAAACCATCATGTCCCTCCCCCTGTCTTCCTCCAGGAATGTGTCCCTCATCCTGCCACATTGTGCATGCCTGCAGTGCAGTATCTTTGCTGTACTCATAGTTCCATCATATCCTGATCATACCTTGAAGCCCACCATGATCTTGTCGGTAGAACCTCCAAACCTGTGTCACACAGTAAGAGAAGTAAACTGTGACAGTAGCAAAGAATGATTCCTCTTACAACCTTGGTTTCTTAGAAATATTTAACAATTTTTATGATTGTTGTCAGTTTGGTACAACAATGTAGTAGTTCTGTTATGACTGATGGTATTATGCACAGAAAAAGATGGCACACATGAACAGTTCTGTTTGTCACAGGTGCAACAGAAAAAAAACAGTGTCATGAAAATGAGTGACTACGTTAAATTGATGTGGCGCTATCTACTACAATTAAAGGTGAATATGTTTCATGTGGTCTGCTACTCTGTCTACTGCTAGTTTCAAACACAGTGTATTTAATGATACCTATTAATCTCAGCCCATGCACATGCCATGTCATTGGCTTACCTACACTGGTTGCTGGTAGTATGGTAATGGCAACCAACAAGACAAATGGTACAAAGTTATATCACAAGTACAATTCAATGAAACGTGTGCCAAGGACTTCCGCTTCTTTTTTTTCCACCCATGTCCCACCACCCTGCGCTCAGCGATGTGATGACGAGATGTTAGGTACAGCGCATGGGTGCAACACACTGCAGTCAATGCTTGGCAGCTTTCAGCTAATTTTTAATGATTATAATGGCCAGTTGGTAATGAAACAGAGGTACCGGTGAACTATCAAGGCCCACGCATCATTAACAACGGGCTATTCTAATGTTTAAAAATGATCATAAAGCCGCCAACCACTGACTACAGTGTCTTGTGCCCAGGTGCTATGGCTAGCATGTCTTAATGACGTCGCCGAGCGCAGGGGCAGGACATGGGTGGCCCAAAAGAATGAGAAGTAGTTGGCACATAGTTCATTGAATTATACTTGTGATATAACTTTGTGAAATTTTCATAATTGGTTGCTATTATCATACTAGCTGCAAGATGTGCAGGTAAGCCAAAACAATTGCTTGTGAAGGAGCAAATAAAGTTATGTTGGTAGATGTCAGCAACATAACATTGTACAATCAGAAGCAGTTAATAAAATAAATACCCATGAGTTACATCGCAATGATATCTTTTTAAAACAAAAGTTGTACCACAATGTTACCATTCACCTTAGGTGTTGATTTAATGGCTGCAATAAAAGATAAAGTGAAGATGTGAGTTTCTTTTTCTACATGTTGAAGTCATCTCCACGCTGATGAAGGCCTGAAATCAATATGAAACCTTGAAATGTTACATTTCAGAGCTATGAGTCATTCTATGTACAAGTCTGTCATGGCCGAAGTGTCATCATGCATGACACCTACTGATGTCCATGAGAAGCATACCATGCAAATGCATTGCCACAGTTGCCAGTCATATAGTGGTTGTCTCCGAACCGTGATCAGCGGTTCTACACAAACCTGTAAAATTAAACTGGGTACTGCATGAAATGTTTACAGGTTGCAATTATGTTTTACAACATCAGTCTGGCTCTGGAATGCTGTGACATGTACTTTAAGACAGTCATGCTGTGCATAGGTACTGTCAGCCCCTGTGCAGTTACACCTAAAATATATGGGACAGTGAGCACACAGCTGACACACTTCAATTTAAACTGTGTTCACATCTCCATGCATTTCTGTAAATGTGATGTTTGGCCGCATTGTGCTGGAAATAGAACCACAACATTAAAATGATAAGGGGCAGATATGTTGTGATAACAACGTGTAACAGGAATGCTGTTGCAAACCAATATGTGTTGTATGAGCAGCTGTCCACATCACCTTTTTATGTGAAGTCCCAGGACATCAGCATTCAGGACAATAAGAAATACAGTTCCAAAACTCACAGTGTTGTATAAAATAAATAGTGTCCACATCACCTGTGATACACACTAACGTTTGCATCACAGGTAACATAGGCTGCTACAGGCCCCCTTCTGCCGGGCCTCATCTCCTGTCTCACTTCAGTTCCATACTGGGGCTCAGTTCCTTGGAAACTATTATTCTTGGCGACCTGAACTACGATTGGCTATCAAGTGCATCAGCTCCCTTGAAATCCTTTTGTGACACTCAAAGGGCTGGTACAACTCATTGGCGAGCCTACTCGCCCAAATAAAAAGAACCTTAACAACAGCTCCCTCTTAGATGTAATTTTGGTTAGCAAGCCACACCTGTTCTCTCATGTCAGAACATTTTTCTCAGACATTAGCGATCATTGTATAATCACCACCATCATTAGATCCGTGCACAACCCACAGTTTGTAGCAAAATTCTCTATCAAGAGGTGCAAACGCAACCTTGATTTGTTTGCTTACCTCCACAACTTCAAACATTCACTGCGATGGCAGGAATTCATCCTAGCCAAAATAGTTAACAGGGCATATACTATTTTTTATGATATTTTAAGTGAGGCTTTAAATAACCATGCACCCTTGGTTAAGGTGCGGGTCAGGAGCAGCACCTGCTGTTGGTTCCCGCCTGAGCTCAAAGCTTCCCTGTTAGAGAGGGATACTTTATGGAAAAAAGCCTGAAGAAGCAAGAACGACTCAGATTGGTGTCTTTTTAAGAAAGGAAGTAACAAGTGCACCAAGTTGGTCAGAGCAGCCAAGGCCGCCTACTATCGTTCGGAGCTAGCCTCTGCCTCAAGAAATCCTTCAAAGCTCTGGAAAACATTAAAAGACATGTCTGGGCACACACATAGTAATTCCATTCCAGCAAAAAACTAAGTCTGCTGGCAGTGTTATCTCTAACCGATCAAAGATATTGGAAGCCCTGAATAACCATTTTGCAACGGCAGGGCTAGTATTTGATACTTCTCCTGCCAATGACCTCCGCACAGCTCAGGACTCACCAACCTACGAGACCCCCTCTACCGAGGAGGCCTTCTCCCTCCTGCCTGTCTCTCTAAAAGAGGTGGAAGACCTACTGCTTCAACTGGACACCAGAAAGGGAGCAAGCTCCGACTTCATAGAGCCATACTATCTGAAATGTGCCTACCATGTGCTTGCAGTGCCAATCACCCACCTATTCAACATGTCACTCTCCCAGGGTAGCCTCCCCCCACAATGGAAAATAGCCCATGTCATCCCTCTACTAAAAGCAGGTGACCCCTGTGATCTAAATAATTACAGACCTATCTCCCTCCTTCCCATCCTGTCTAAATACTTAGAATCCAGAAACCTATTAAACCCGGTTCAGTCTGGATTCAGAGCAAAGCACAGCACCATAACAGCCCTAGCTAAGGTGACCAATGATTGGCTCCTAGACCTTGACAACAAGAAGCATGTCTGTGCCTTTTTCTTGGATCTTAGTAAGGCATTTGACACAGTCGATCACAGCCTGCTTCTTTCCTCCCTAAGCACCTTAGGACTGGACCATAAATCTATGTGCTGGTTTGCAGACTACCTCGGAGAATGGAAACAGAAGGTTACAGTGGAAGGTGATCTTTCTCCATTAAAACCTATGCTGAGGGGTGTACCCAAGGACTCTATCCTTGGTCCCCATCCTCTTTGCAGTCTACATTAACAACATCAATGACCCCATCAAAAAAGCCAACATCCATTTATTCGCAGATGACACTGTACTGTACTTGAGTCGTCCCATGCTGGAAGCAGCCCGTGAAGACCTCCAAGCTGAATTTAACCTTCTACAATACCAGCTCATAAACAAAAAGCTTTTGCTCAATGCGAAAAAGACAAAAGCCATGCTCTTCTCCCCCTCCTTGCATGTAGCAATTCCTGCTGGGGGGCTATCCCACAAATTACCACTGTTCTTGGAGAAACACTAGAGTATGTGGCTAAATTCAAATATCTAGGAGTTTGGCTCGATCATAAACTTTCCTTCACTGACCATCTCGAAGAACTACAGAAGAAACTAAGGCAAAGGTTAGGACTATTCTACAGAATTAACTACCTGCTCACAAAGGAGGCCAAGATTCAACTGGTTCAAGCCACCTTCCTATCTTTAATAGATTACGCAGACCTGCTCTACAGCCACTGCACTACCTCTGCACTGGCTAAGTTGGACACCCTCTACCACAGAGCTATCAGGTTCATTACTGGCCTTCCACTTTCCATACACCACTGCTCCCTGTACTCATTGTTAGGCTGGACTTCCCTTCACTATAGAAGGAATAGAAACGCTGCCCTATGGGCCTTCAGAGCGGTGACCAACAAACTCTCCTCATATGTCTCAGATTGTATTCCCCTGGAGTGTGTTAGGCATGTACACTCTAAGGAGCTATTCCCTAATTGCCCTCCAAGTTCCAAGGGTCAAAATTCGTTTCGGCAAAGCTGCTCTAAGCTTCTCTTTACCCACATTGTGGAATGGTTTACAAAGGAACTTGAAGCTGAGCTGCCCTGTTAGCCTGAATATCTTCAAGGCGCTCTATGATCACTACATGAAAGCACCTTGCAAATGTTTTCCTCACCGCTAGCCCACTAATTCTGCAACTCCCCCTTTCCATCCTGACGCTTGCCATGTTTCTACCCCTGGCTCTCACTCTTTCCCTATTAACTCTTCCTGCTGCACCCTTCCCTGTCCACTCCAGCCTGGCTAAAGTCCCACCCCATCCATAGTAGTGTCCCAATTATCTACCTCTCCTCCGTCATTATCATAATAAACAAGTACACGACAGCCATCGTCACTTTCTGTGGTTTTAGCTCAATTTTCCCCAGTTGTTGGTAATATATCCCTCCTCTTCTTTACCTCTCTAACCTGCCACCCCATACACGGCCTCTTTCCCCTATGTGTGTAGTTGCCGGCTGCCTCACTCAAAAGATCTCTGCTTATAACCTCTGTATGCCTATGGTTGATTGTACATCTGCTGACTTCTTCAATTGTAAAATAATGCTGTTTTTTTTTTTTTATTTATTTCAGCCTTGTACTGTACTGTATACACCGTATATACTTTTTTCTTCCTTGTATATTATTGCTTTTTGTATACCTGCTTCTGTACTGTACTTTGATATATTCATGACCAGGTCCACCTTGCAAATGAGCCTTGCTCAATGGTGCCCGCCTAGATAAAAAAAGATTTTGATTTGATTTGATAACATTTCATGACTCATAACTGAAATGATGACAGTAAGAAGCTTACGTAAATTGTTAACTATATCTAGATCTTTATATAACCTAACTGGTGTACTACAGTGTGAGGTCAACAAGATGTCCCATGTCATGGTAATAACAAGTAAATCCCACTGATCTTAAAGACTCACAGCATGCATGTTAGTGCTTGCCACAGAGAGCTGAAGTACTGCTTAACACAAAGTGTAGTACATTTATATGCAGTGTCTGTGGTGTCACTTCAGGGGTGTAACACAGGCACATTTCAAAACAGTGGTATGACTACTGCATTAGATGACAATATGGATAGTGCGTTGAAACACCACATTATTGACTTGGTTTCCGAGATTAGAAAACAATGTCATATGCTACTTATACCATGTATTTCTGCAAATATGTACAGTATCAACTAACACTGGGCTTCTTATTCAACACATCCACTTGCTTCATCACTACATGATCAAAGTGACATAGATATGACTTTGCTTGTAAAAGTACGATCCATGGCCAGTAATGTTTTTTCATCGACACACTCTTTCTGGGATGATGTCATAAATTTTGAAGAGTGCATCTAGGGTGCCAACATAATGAACACTGATCACCGCAGACAAGGTGGATAACATCTTTGAAGTATTTGAAATGTTTGTGGAAAGTACTCACAGTGCACGTTAATCAGAGCGGGAACATTGATATGTGGTTCACATTTATTTGATACTCGATTAGTGAAGATCATTGGGGAAACCATGTCAGTACAGTGGACGCAAAATACAAAGAACAGATAACTTTTGAAATACAAACTTCTACACAGCTCAGTATCTCCGTTCAAACAACAGCATTCTGAGAGCTGTAAAATGAGTGACACTCAGCAAGTGAATGGCTTGCATAACTAATTCAGTGTGCGTAACAACAGTTCAATTTAAGGTGGCAGGATGCACTCAGGCTGAAAGTGGCAATATGCAACACCATCCTCATTTGGGTAAGTGTCCTAAACTTTTGACAGGCAGCATGCTGGCAGTGCCACTCTCACATCCTTGAAGAGGTAGCCCCAGCATCACCGGACCAGTTGACGATACCCCATGTATCTGTTTTTCCTGCAAGGAAAATATGGAAAATGAATAACATTAGCAGTTCAGCATGGTACAGTAACTTCTCTAATGCTGCATAGTGCATTATTGGCATCTATAGGCATGTAAATACTACTATTACAGTGATCATTGATTAATCAATGAAAACCAGGGTGTGAAGGGATACATAGTCAAACTGGTTGCGCATGTTGCACCAGATTTGCAGAGGCGCAACCACAATAATGCAACCATGTGTAATTTTAAAGAGGGGGAATAGCACGGCACAAGTATCGCTACGCTTGGGCAACATGTACAGTAACTGTCTGTATGCAATGTATTTATGTAATGTGTATTGTATGTAGGTACAAATGACTTGGTGGTGTACAGAGTGAAATTGGTGAGGGTGAGGTTTTGAGGACTTTTTCAGGCAGTGTTAGGGTGTTGGGGAGTCAGTTGCATTGTGGAAGGTACTCATGGTACCATGTGATAGCACAGGGAGGAAGGGAATGATGGAGGACTTTAACGGGTGGCTGAGGGAATGATGGAAAACCAAAAATGATGGTTCACTGAGAAACTGAGGTAGGATATGGGGAACAATGAGTTGTACGCGGGACACAGGCTACACTTCAGCATGGAGGGAAGGGGAGTACTAAAGGGGGTGTTATAGTGGTATATCTTTAGTAAGGTGGATTTTAAGTACGGAGGGGGGTGTATCAAAACTACTGAGGTTGTTAAACCCATACGGACTGGGAAGCATAATGAGCGGACACCCATACATATAGGGAAAGGAAGAGGCATACAGACTCTGGGAGGGGCCATGCAGAGTAGTCAAAGTGGCACACAGAAGGCACCAACACACGTTAAACATATGGCAGACAAAGGCAGAGGACTACCGAGGGGAGGGAAACACGCAAAGGAGAAGACTGAAGAGAAGAAGCAGGGGCATGGGTGGAAGGTGGTCTCTCTTACTGCAAGACGCCATGGAAACAAAATTGAAGCAGTTCTGCCACTCCTTTCAGAGGGGAATATGGAAATTGCTGCTGTGAGAGAGACTTGAGACACAGACTACCATGACTAAGACCTGGCAATCACAGGATACAGGATATACAGGAGGGACACGGGGGTTGGAAGAGGAGGTGGTATTTATTTATTTGCTTTTGTTAACCAGGTAAGCACTCTAGACATCCAAGTGCCTATTTTCAGGTGTGACCCAGGGTGCGACCGGGTAGCACTGAATGTGAGAGAAGGGATCAAATTACAAAGGAATGATGGAGAGGGTGGTTGGCCAAAGGCACTTTGGGTACAGCTTGTGGACTCCAACAGCAGAAAGCTGCAGCTGGGAGTGGTGTACAGACCAGAAGCCCAATCCTGTGAACTGGATGTTGATTGGAAGATTAGATAAGGAGAGTCTGTAGAAGGGTGAGTGTGGTGAAAGTGGGTGATTTTAACCTGCAAGGGGTAGATCTGAGCACACAATCAGCCAACAGTACCAGGGAGCAGGTGCTCCTTGATGCAATACAAGACGCCCTCCTGACACAACTGGTGAGTGGGCATACAAGGCTTGATAGCACAGTGGACATGGTACTGGCAAATGGGGATGCAGTGAGGCAGGTAATGCTGGAGGTCACACTAGCTGGTAGCAACCACCAAACAGTGTGGCTCGTTCTCACGCTGGGTATGGAGACAGGAGGCACACCCACTAAGGCAGTGAACTTTACTAGGGTGGACCTTTGGAGGATGGGAGAAATGATTCATGGGAGACTCCAAGATATGAGGAAGGGGATGTACCAGGGCTATGAGTACAAAGAGGACAGGAAAACAACCATGCTGTCTGGACAGGGAAGTTCTGTGGGGGACTGCAATGTAGGGAGCTAGCTGCACACTCGAGCAGACTTTGGTAGATCTATGAGTCTGCTGTGCTGCAAGATTGGAATGTTCATATGAGGCACATCTTTTTTTGTGGGTTTTTTTTTTAATGTACTGTACTTTTTTCCCTGCCTCAGGTCCTCGGGTCACAGCCATAGTGACGGCGCCTCGACTTCCACCACCCATATCTGCCTCATGCTCTCCTGTTACCCTAGCTTTACCTCCCCAGAGGGTGTACGCGGCACCGCGACAGGCCACGAGTGCTGGGAAACTGGTAACTGGTTGTGACAGCTGGCTGGGTGGCTAATTGAAGACCGGGGCAGGGCTTCATGAAGACAGCCAGGACAGCGTTTTTCTCCCTCTAGGCTGTGGCTGGGTCGTACAATGACGTCCTGTGTCTGTCCCACCCAAGAATTGCTTCGTACATCGGTGCAAGATGACAACCCGGCTCCTGACAGGTGTCGCAGCGAACACATGCCACCCTACCCTTCTGGAGAAGGATAGCAGCCCTAGGGATGCTCCATCCTTCTCCCTCCAGCTGGACCTCTGACAACCTGGTTCCATTTCCAAACCCAGGTCAATGGTTTGCAAATGGAAATCCAAACGCTTCAGCAATGGCCTGGCTCATATGCAGCACATTGGAAGGAGGCGTGACCATGCTTATGTGGCACATCATGATATTCAGCTCGGGATGTGTGGCACATCTGCTGGCTCAACACCTACATGTGCCGCATACTGAGGAACAAAGCTGAGATAGAAAAATCAAGTTGAAATGCCGGGCAACCACATGTAGGCTGATGTCCTGCACAATGCAACACAGAAGCCACCAGCTGTGTGTTGCCAACTGCCCACCAAGAACACCATCCACAATCACCAAAATTGTCACTGCTGGTCTACTGGTAATTAATCTCTTCCTCCCTGTAGCCACAATCACCGCTAGTTGCCAAATGTAATAACCTGATGGTCTAGTGGTACATCCTTCCTCCTCCCCATACTCCATGATCACTGTTACAGTCAAAACAAGAAACGGCGGCACATTGGCACACCTGATATCATTACCATTAGACCTTTCGCCCAGCTTTCATTATCGTAGTGCAGCGTTACTGATCACATATAGTTATTTATGCAGACAAGCAATGACAGCATAGTATGAACTGTAAGCCCATTGGTCCAGTGGGACCAATGGGCTTACACTCATACTGTTATCTGTCATTTGGCACGCAGCTGTGCAGTATGTGATCAGGTAGCAGCCGCCACACGATGAAGGTGGGGAGCAGGGTGGACAGAGGGTCCTGTGTGGTTGGGGGGTGTGGTGTGCTATTAGAATATCATTGATTTTGACTATAACAGTGATCACAGGTATGGGGATGGAGGTGGGGTTTAACAGTAGACCATCACGGATTGATAACATTCGATTACCTGTGATTGCTGCTACAGGGCGGGGCTGCCCACGAAACCCTCTGTATGCAGCATATGCTATTCCCAGTGCAAGGCGCATTTCACTGTGCTGCCATGATCAAGTCATTAAAATGGGGCAATTAAGCAGAAAGAATTGTTGTACTGCACTTACACTGTCAATGAAAAAGACAAGTAATAAAACAGTAAAGAAATTATGAACCACAGCAGTACTGGATGCATGGCACATAATGCAAATGTATGTAGTGTTCCCAAGCACAGTGCGGGTGGTAATGTGCTTGACAGAAAGGGATGAACAACAGCAATACGTAACACAAGGAATGAGTACACTGGACTTGCATGGCCGCCAGTAAAGTGTTTCATAACAACAGTATGGTGCAGTCATTACATGTCATGGACCTTTCTGCTGTTCATGCAGCAGATGTGGCTTTGTTTACTCTAAAGTCCACTTGTGCATTTCATGAATGTGATGAAAGCCCCCATACTCCATGGTGAAACAAGAACTATCATCAGTCTGTGATTTACCACAGTATCAATAAGCACAAACAGTAAGAGAAACAAAAACGTTTCTGAAGCACTATAAATAACACAAACAGAAGAAAGCAAAGACTAATGGTAACAAAAACTTCTGTAGCACTTTGGTGGCACTTACTTATAGATGGCATGTGGGGCATTAACCCCATTATACTGTTGGTGGTACTGGTAGTATGCAGTCTGCAGAACATCAGGATTGAACATGACATTGTGAAACCTGGGATTCAGGTTAATACATGTCAGCTCTCCATCCTGTCTCCTCCAGGTCATCTGATGTATTTTCTGGCAGCAAATACATTCCAATTTCTCGTCCATAAGTGGACATCAACCACAGGTACACCTTCAGCAAACAGAGAGACATCATCATAGTGACATAATGTGATGCCCCTGTCAGCCATTTCACAATAAGAACTATATTCAAATAAAAGACATATGCAGGCACCTCTCTGTGCTGAAGAACAAGGTTGCTCAGCTCCAGGCTGAGTTGCATCGTATTGAGGATACCTCCTCTCCCACAAAGGGACCACCAGGCTCACCGCCGGTGCCTCAGAGACCGGTGAACAAAAAGTAGCGTTTGGCCAACAGTGGGCCCAGATAGGGTGATGGTGGTGGAACAGAGGTGCATGCCTTCAGTTATATATCTCCACAATTCATATGACCTTCTGGCTGAGTGGGTTTCATCAATGGAGGTACACACACTAAAGAAAACAGTGGTTGATGGGAACATACACAAAGTAGACACACAGGAGGGTTGCATGGGACACCACAGGCAAAGGAAACAACTCCTGGTGGTGGACTACATTGATTGGACAGTATCACTGCGGGAGGTAGGGGAAAGGTAGGCAAGATGACTGCCTGGTGGTGCAATGTCTGGGAGGGACAGAGACTGAATCCTCAGGACCACTGTACAAGCTGCACATTGGAGCGAGCATGATTTCATTGTACACCATGGGAAAAATGACATGGATGGTAAATGGACAAGAGCACCGCAGGACAAATTTGTGGATTTGGGTACTGAAATTACATAACTATCATACACGGTAACCGTTTCTGAGGTGACGCCTGTACACGGCATGGGTGACTCAAGGGTGCTCCACAACATGGTATTCAATCAATGGTTGAAATACTGGTGCAGACATCAGTGTTTGGGCTTCACTGGGTACTGGGGGGTCCATATGCAAGGATACAGGCCTGTAGTGACGTGATGGTCTGCATGGGTCCAAGAGGACAACCAGGATCCCAGATGATAGGCTTCATTTGCAAGCAGAAGGATCTTTGAAACAGTACTACCATAACAACAATCAGTGTACTTAGTGATATTAACACCAACCAAGATAAGCTGATATGGAGAAGGGCAGGGGTAAATACAGAAAAAGGAAAAGGCAGAAATGACATGCAGGTGGAAAAAAAGTGGTAAGGACATGACGAAATACACATGCCACTAGTATAGTTATCAGCTCACTGAACCGGTAGCCTTGATGGAACAGGGTTGCTAAGATATTGTGGCACTGACAGAGAACATTGAAAACACTACAGTGGGGGGTTGGTACAGAATGATATTGCCATGCACATGAGATCAAACAGGTACATACATGATATGCAAACTGCTGTGGCTCAGTGCCAACAACACAACTGATTGACATGATCACAAACAAAACAGCTGTGGATTCTATGGTCCCGCACCATAGCAGTGGTGATAATAAAATTACATTGTGCCACAAAACGGACATGATGGAGCCAGTGGTTGTTGGGGTACATACAACAAGCAATACTGACCACTGCAGGAGAATGTCGGGGGGGGGGGAGGCTTGACAGGAGTGATAGGGACGTCTATGGGACTGTGTAACAGGACCAAGTGTGATTTCAAATAAAGGCAAAGTGACAGTAAAACAACAACATGACTGACATTTTGGGGGGACAGAGAGGGAGCATGTATACTGTTCACATATTAGGCACAACATCTGTAAGGAAAATTTTGAAATGTTGACTAAATACAGGGACAGAAATTACAGTGACAGTACCCAGTATCAACAGCTACATATCATTGATATCTATGTGTTCACAGGCATAACAAAGCCAGGGTACTGTACACACACACACACACACACACACACACACACACACACACACACACACTCTAGTGATGCTTCACATGCCTGTGTAACATGTAACATGTGGCTCTGTAAATGAACACTACAGCTAGCAATGGCACCCCATCACAACAAATGAAACTAATTCACAATGGTGTCTGCATAGACAGGAAAACAGAATTGTTATGAATGGCAGGGATGCAGCATGTATAGCATGCACAAGTGCAAATAACTGGGACATACAGAAAATATGCATGTGCAAGGACACCACCTGAAATCTTACCAATGGCAAAAACACCTACTAAATTGTGCTGAACATTGCTGCTATCCACCTTCACAGTGGAACAAGTAGTGCCTTACACTGACAACATTCAGCACTCATGGAGGTAGCACCAGCAGGTGGAAAAAATGGAAATGCATGCAATAACATCTAGGCAAGTAAAGAACAAAACAAAACTCACCATTCAATGTTTCCAACATGATTAGCACTTCCATAACGTAGACCACTATCGTCACTAGCACTGCTCTCGCTCTCACTCCCCGAGGCAGAACCAATGCCTGACAAATAGGGATCATCCCTGGTATGGATCCATTACAGCTGATGGTGGTACAAATGTCTCCTCATTGCTACCAACCTCACTGGAGACACTTCTACTGTCTTCAAGTTCTGAGTTATTGGACTCCGAGGACAACAGATCACCCACAAAACTGGCAGTAACAGGGCTCGCCATTTCTACCGATCGGCTCGCAGAGACTGCAACACAGCATGCTCCCTGAGATGATGAGTTACTCAGGTCGTACATTACTGACTGTGGGCGGCGTGCTAATCACTTCCTGGTTCGCGGCTTAAAAAACATTAATTTTAACATTTTAAAATGACACCTGAGAAAAATGAACCACGAAATTCCGCAAAGTGAACCACGGACTATTAAACACTGCAAGGACACCTGTTATTGTGGTGAGTCTCTTTAACCAGGTGACACATCATTGAGAAGAACTCATTTACAAGATGGGCCTGGACAGTCACATATATGAGTGTAACCCCTAAGTGGCACTATCACAAGGGCTACTACCCCTGCCTGCTTGGCTAGTAGCAGGTTAAGGGACCTGGGTAATGAAACGGGTGCCTCCACCCAGAGGTCAGGGTTGTTAGTGGTCAAGCTAACCTGGGCACAGCCCTCCGGGACACTGTAACCGCCCTCTTTCCCTTCTAGTGGCCTGAACAATATACAATAATTACTTTCACAATGACCCTTATTCACCAGGCAATTACCCACACTGTTTGCACTTACCACCAGGGCTGGTTCCTCTAGCTTGACCCTGGGGACCCCCTGTAAAACAAGGTTAAGAGCAGCAAATAGCAACAGTACAATACTCTTGGCACAAACTGGAACCACAGTCAGGTTAAATGCAAACAAAGTTAAATCTGATTTATTCAGGGGACTTGAACAAGGGAGGGGTGTAATCAGGTTGATTTGCTTAAAAGCTATACTAATCAGACAGATATGCATGCTGTTCAGAGTCCCTACACAGTCACACACTCTGGGTACCCAGGTAGGAAAACGGTAGGCTAGCCAGGAATGTTGCAGCTGGTTGGGGCCCTGTGATGGAAGAAAGCAACATGCACAACACACACTATTTGTAATCCGAAGCCACAGGGCTCAGTTTGTGAAAGAAAAGGCAACAAGACAATCAGATTACAGCACTTTTAGATTTAGCTGTTGCTGCAGGGAGCTACCCTGATGTTTACTCACGATACCCAGTACTGGACACAGGCACTCACGATACCCAATACTGGACACAGGCAGGATGAAATTGAGACTGCAGGCTGTTGAGCTGGAGCGCCCGAAGCAGTCCCACACAAATCACCAAGGCGTCGTTCCTGTTCAAGACGTTGAGCAGGGGGCTGATCCCCAGGCCGGTCTTTTGTCGATGACTTTCTCTGCGTAGCAGGTATTTTAGCTGTGCCAGTTTAGCAGGGCCCAGGCAAATGGAAATAGATACGGATTCAGTCTGTGGAGCTGGATACAGCCTCCAGCAAGCAAAATACAGTTCAGACACACAGTGGGGAACCAAATCACAATCCACTATAAGCATACAGCACATTCACATGTAAGGAAATTCCACTGTACCAGGCAAATGGCTCTCCGGTCGCAATTACAGAGTCTCTGCACATTCCGGGAGTTCAGAGGTAGTTGGAAGTCCTGACAGGCCGACTGCATTCAGCAAATCTTTGGTCTTCTTCAGGTTAAAGCCTGGTCACAATTCAGTGGTTTAATTTGCTCTCCAAATTCGGATTCAGTCCGAAAAAAGCACAAGTTCCCTCTCAGAGACAGCAGGCAGGCATGCAGGACAAACTCAGGCCTTTCCACAGTTCTCCCATGCGAATCCACTATGGATTGCTGCTTGAACTATCTCGAGCTGTTACTTCTTCACTTCCCAACTCAGATCTAACTGAAACTGCAAGCAGTGTAGGACTTTCCCCAAGATCCAAAAGGTTTGGTTGGCTGATCTGTAGTCAGTCACAACAAGAGCTCCCCCTCCAGGTTATTTTAGACGCCAAAAGCCCAAAACTACAATTCCTACCAGTTTTGGCCCCACCAAGGCCCTGTAGGCAGGCTCCATTTTAGAGTTCCAAATGTACTAATTGGCCCATTCTGACAGTCCCGGGCCAAGATGATGGAAACAAACAGAACTGTCCATGCTGCAAAAAAGGCAGGTTAGAACAAACTGCAATATTATTACTACTCTAACAAATGATCAGTAAACAAGTACATCTTCTAACACAGCCCCCTCTCAGATGAATTATGACTGCAATCCAGGCAGCTCTTAAAGAGACAGTACACAGAGGCTATACAGGCACTCTCTGGCAATACATTTAAACTGCTGAAACACAGGACACCAGCCTTTCAGCGAGCATTTAGGCAAGCTCAAGGAAGACTTTTTGGGAACCCCCATTTGTAAGGGGGTTGCATGAATATAAGGCAGAAATATATACAGTGCTATGAAAATAACAGGAATACATACAGTAACACAATCAATGCATGGATATTCAACAAGGAATACACATATTATTAGGAATAATAAAACACATAACAAGAGACAACAGACCTATGTACAGTAGCTGCTACAGATGACCTATAGCAGCAGGATAAAGTCAGGAGGAGGTGTATATAAGGAGCCAGGAGGCAGTGGCAGAGGGCAGGGAGCAGCCAGGGGATGAGGAAGGGAGGTGAGGGGGTGCTTTAGGGGAGGCAGGTTCATAGCTTAAGGTGGAATCAAAATAATGCTATGATGTAAGATGAAACAGGGCACAGAAGAGACATGAATGAGAGGAGCCTCAGTAGTGATATCCTAGTCCTAGGATAAGTATGGGAAAGGTGCCATTAATGAAAAATGGAAATTATATACCTACCATAATTCTGATCTTTCTGTGTATCTCCACCATTCATCACCTTTGGGTACTTGGCCAGAGGTTATGACCCTGTGGGAGCTTTTTTTTTTTTGGATGGGTGGAGTCGATGCACCATCGGCGCCGCCCTTGAGCCCGGCAGCACTGTGTTGCGCTACTTGAGTTGGCCGTTAGGTGTTGTCGACTCGGCCCCGCCAGTTCTGAGTCACCATAGAGGGTGAGAAAATAGGGGTGGGAGGGTGGATAAGAAGTCCAAGGGACAGACAAAAGAAAAGATATATAAACTAAAAGGAGAAATAAACGACTGAGAGGACAGAACTAGTTTGAAAGACTAAGGGGATTAGGCAGGGGCCCCAATCTCTGGAAGTAGAAAAGGAGGAGGGAGGGAGGGTTAAGGATTTTAGAAATAAGGATAAGAATGAGAAGGGTGAATAACGGGAAGAACATACCCTGGAACCTTGACCTGTCTCTAGATTGTATAGGAACTACGAAGGAGTAGCCAAGAGGCTAACTGCCAGAATTCAAGGCACAGAATCACTGGCAGTAACTCCAACAAAAGCAGAATCGGCTATTCTGGAAGAAAGACCAGATATAGGGATATCTTCCCCCTCTCAAAAGCAAATTTTGGTGTAAGAAATCTAGTTTCTTAAATTAATTGAGGTTATGTCCAAAGGACAAGGAAATCAAAGTATTGATGGTGAGAAGGGGAGAAGGAAGAAGGGAGGGCAACTGCCAACCCCCATCCCACAGGGGTGAAGCTGAAGCACTGAAGAAGGAGTGACCCCCATCCTGACCACTCTCCCCTAAAGAAAATTATCCCCCTATGTGCCCCGGTTTACCCCACTCCTGACTAAGAGAAAGGAGGGGGGCGAGGATGGGCACAGAGAGGAAGGGGGACCCAGAGACTGAGGCCCCAGGGGGATGGAGGGCAGGATTGTGATGAATGGTGAAGATACACAGAAAGATCAGAATTACGGTAGGTACATAATTTCCATATCTTATCTGTGTCAATCTTCACCATTTATCACCTTTGTGTAAGTGCCGAGCCCCCCTGAGGGGTGTTTTAACCCTAAGGGACTGAATCCCTTAGCTCTCAGTGGGTGACACACTAAGAGGGAGAACCTTCACTGGTCTGGAGAGGCCCGAGAGTGGGGAGAGTGAGACAGGGACCCTCTGAAGGGGGTAGGAAGTTGCCCCGACAGACGCCGTCTCACCCTAAGGGAGGAAAGATAGGTTCTGTGGTGAGCGGAGTTAATCACCCTACATTGGGCCAAGGGTGACAACTGGGAGAGACGCAGTCATGCCATCCACCTAGTGCAGATCACTGTCCCTACAACCCTGGTAGCTACCTCACTGGTGTCATACGATGCCCTTGCTTGGTGCCTTGCTAGCTCCAGGCCACGTGCAGAGAGTGCAATGGCTTGTCTGGTTTCCTCCATGTCAGGCATCGAGGCTAGGAGTTGGCCTAGCCTGGACCACAAGAACCTGTCATAGGTTGCATAGTGGGCCTGATGTGCTGCAATAGAGAGCAGCAACCGTGCCGAGTAGAACGTCCTCCTCCCCCAATAGTCAAAATACATGGAATCTTGATCTGGGGGCCGGTCACGGTGAGGGGCATGAAGCCCATCAGGAGTGTCCAGTTGCATCAATCCTGACTGAGGAAGAGGCATGGAACCTGGAGACTATGGGGGGTACAATACCACTGGCAGAGATCCCTAAGGGCTAGAACTCCAGAAAAGGGTCTCTGCCAGGAATGCAACGATGCCTCCCGAAAGGGAGCAGACCGGGGGGCACCACAAGGGTGTCCGCACTGAAATCGCCTAGAAAGGTGTGCACCAAGTGTTCTGGATTGTGTTGAGTGGGTGAGGTTATGTGCAGGTCCTCCAACATCCTCACGAGGAATCGCTGACACTCAGTGAGATCAGCAGCTGGGGAGATGTGGACAGACAGCTCCTCTTCCCTCAGAAGAAGGGGATGAAGAGCCAGAGGACCTCGAGTGTTTAGTAGCTGGCTGCACAGGGGGAGGTTGAAAAACATGTCTGTCCATAGCCCTAACGTAAGAGGGAAATTGAGCAGCAACCACTCTGAACTGCTCCCAGGACAGAGGACTGCTAGGACCAAGAATACCCAGGAGCGCAGGAAAATGTGGCAGAGGAGTTGGGGCAGAGCCAACAACAAGAATCGACTGACCTCCGCCTGGGCTAGGGAGCACACCAGGACCCCTAAGGGAAGAAAGAGCTCTGGAAGACTCCACAGCCAACAGCTGATCAACCAAACTGAAACTGCCTAGGCTGCACCCTGAAAAATCCCCCTTGTGAGGTGACGGGGGCCGTGAAGATCCAGAAGGACAGTCCCCTACCTCCAAAGAACGGGGCTCTCTCTAGGAAAATGAAAGGGAAGGGCGGAGATCTGCACTACAGCTTCTCCCAGAGCCCGGGTGGGTTCTGGAAAAAGGTCGCGGTATGGACCCCATACCCCTTGACCACTCAGAATCTGAGAGTGCCCTCCTGCTCGAGAGAGACAGCCTAGGCAGCTGGCAGCCCTGGTCAGCACCCAAAGGAGCTATCCAGGGAGCAGCACTCTCCCCTCCTGTGGGTGCTCTGATCGGCCCCAAAGTTGGGCAATCCAGGCACACCACCTGAGGGAGTACCAGTACTAAGGGGTCAGAGAACCCTCTGAGACCAAGCTACAGAGCAGTGGTGGCCTGCACCACTGCCTGCTGGTCAGCACCCCTGACCCCGGTCCCGGGAGTCACTGTCCGCTCCTCAGAGGGGGGCTGGCGCCGGCCTGTCGAGGACACTACCTTGGTGTCCATGTGAGCAGCCAACTCCAAAGAGTCAGACTGCCTGTCTGACTCAGAGTCCGACTCCTCCTCTGAAGAGGTGGAGATCAAAGTTCTGTGCCAAACAGTGCATGGATGCCCACTGCCATCCCAACTGAAAAGGGAACCAGAACTACAGACTGTACCAGAGTCAGTGCCGACGTCCCCAGCTGCACCATGAACAGTGCAAGAAGAAGACATGGCTCCAACGATGGCAGCAGCCTTGGAGCCGGAGCCTGAGCCTGTCATGGCGCCGTCCCGGCCCATGGCACTGCAAGCGACACCAAGCCCAGTGACTGCACCAACAGTGGCTCCGACCACGCTCTTGGTGCTACGGATGGTGCCGAGCTTGGAAACCCCCATGGCGCTGACTTGCCCCACGGTGCCATGACTGGCACCTAGGGCAGAGATGGCACTGCCGATGGCCCCGACTGCACTCTCAGCACCATGAATGGTGCCAAGCTCCGAAACCCCCATGGCACCATGTCCTCGCTCTGAGCCACTAGTGGCTCCAGAGCTGGACATGGTGCTGTGCTCAACCATGGCGCTGCAGATGGTGCCAGGGTGAAAGACAGTCAGGGACGGCACTGTAGAGCCTCCCACAGTGCCACTAGCACCATTGGTGCCACGAATGGAGCTGACAGCAGCAAGGGTGCCAAGCAATGGACTGGTGCTGACGATGGTGCCATCAGGGCCCACAGCATCACGAATGGCGCCGAGGCCCAAGATGGTGTCGAGGGTATGACACCAGGGGAGCCTTCACCCCCGAAGGGGCGCTTGCCAAAGCAGTGCATCCCACCTGTTCCCTGGGGGGGACAGACTGGGCCTTCTGCACTGCTAAAGGGGCCTCTGCCACAGCTAAGCTACAAGAGGCATAAGCCCCCTCCTCCTCGATCCATATAGAACTGGGAGGGGACCTGGAGGAAAGGCTGAGAGAACGCGGCTTGGCTCGATGAGCGCACGCCCATCCCCTGAAAGTCAGCGGAGCCTGTACAACTTTCCATGCATGTTGTTCAATGACATGATGGTCCATGGAGAAGCAGGCATTGCACAAATTCATGTAGCAGGCCAAGACATGTGAGCCTTGGTTATGCTGGTCGTTGGCGGTGCTACTGGCCGCATGGGCACCCATTTACGATGCATGGAGGGCCGTACTGTCTTAGAAGTTTTCTTGACCCCCTGACCGAGACATGACCTATGGAAAAAAGAACATCAAAACAAGACCCGATGTCGCAAAATAAAATAAGGAACAGTCTTACCAGGCGACATCGAGTGGAGCGCACAGAATCAGCAGGATAAACTCGGAGTCGACGAACTGCGACACGGAGTTGATGAACTGCGACATGGAGTCGAAGGCTTCAAAAACAGAAGTAGGCCACTAGAAATTTTCCTTTCAGCTACCCACGAGGTGACCTCGCCAGCGGGAGATGAAGAACTGGCGGGAGGCCAGAGTCGACAACACCTAATGGCCAACCTGCGATCATTTTTTGTATGGGTTTTTCATTTCATACCAAAAAAAAAAGATTCCTTCATAAGAAAAAGGATTTTGGACTTTTTTTTTTTTTACACATTTGAAATTCAACAAGCTATATTTAGACTTAAGGGACAGTCTATAAATCAAACCAATGGTCTTTATCAGTAATGCAGGAATAAGACATAATCCTCCAAAATATCTAGGGTCTATATATAAAAACCATTAAAAAAATGCACATTCCCATAGGATAACATTGGAAGTTTAGGAAGCCATAACTCTGTCAATGTTTGGACTTAAGGAAAAATCTGCATCAAAACAAAGGTCTTGATGAGTACTGCAACAATAACACATAATCTCCCCAAAATATAGAGGCTATATTTTATTTATTTTTTTTTGTTTTGTTTTACCTGGAAATCTCCATTGAGCAAGGCGCATATGCAAGAAGGTCCTGGGAAGGACAGAGAGAGAGAGAGAGAGACAATATTCAAACAAAGTACAATGGTTTAATTGCCCAGTGATAACTTGGGGGGGCATATAACATATAAGTATAGATGACGCCTATAGGAAAAATAAGTACACAATAACATATTGTGAGGAAATGCTCAAAGCAGTAATATACAAATAACTGAAATAAGATAATTAGCTAAAGGGAAACATATAAAAGAAGTTAGAATAGCCGATCAATAAATTATTAAAAAGTACAAAAATTACAACATGCAAATTCCTATAGGATAACAGTGCAACTTTCAGAAACCATAACTCCCTCAATAGTTAGACTTAAAAGACAATATATATATCAGTACAAAGGTCTTAACCAGTACTACAGTGGTAACTCATACCCCCCTATGATTTAAGGACAATATAAAAAAATTAAAACATGGAATTTCCTATAGGATTACATTGAAGTTTAACAAGCCATACAATGAAGGAAATAAATTGCTGTTTTGGCACAAATGCAATCACAGGGCACAGAGGGCCCTGCACTTCCACAGTAACATGCATGTACACATCTATGAAGGTATTGTAATCCTAGATGAAATAAATACATTTTTATTATTTATTTATTAAATTTTGATAACCGGGTAAGCCCGCTGGGCCCCGAAGGTCCCTTTTTCAGGGGCGACCCGGGGAATTACATGGAATAATATAAATAAATAAATAAATAAATCTATGGAGGGATGGGAGGGTCCTGCGCTCCCACAAGCAAATGAGAATGCCAGTGTACCATCTCAAAAAGCATGGAAATTCATTGCAAAAAACGTTGTTAATGGACCAGTCAGAGTTAAACTGACAAAAGTATGGAAATGTGGTATTAGGGTTTCCAACCCTAACACCCCATCCCCACCCTGCAGGCAGCAACAGGAGAAACCATTATGGTTTGCCCTCTCCTGCATTTATTTATTTATTTATGTATTTATTTATTTAAGATTCAGATTAATACCTTTGAGCCAGAGGCTCATTTATAAAGGTTCCAAGTCAGGTGACACAATACAGAGCCATTGGGTTACAGCAGTGAAAACATTGAACAAGAGTGACACTAGACAACCATAAACATACGAAAGTGAAACAGCTGGTGGCTACATAACAACAAATACAGGTTACTAAGTGCAATGAACAGGTTTGGAAGTGCAATTGGGCAGAAACAGGCAGAGCGATTAGAGAGTGCATGGCAAAGCAACCACTTGTCTGCGTTAGTGAGGAATTGCCACATAGGGGAATTAGAGGGTCTAGATAGGTCCTGGACAAGGACGATTTAAGTTGGGGGAGCAAGAAAGGCATTGTCAGGTGGGGTGGGTGGGTGAGGTGGGTGGGAGAAGGGGTAGGGGAGCTGTTCAGGGCAGTATGGGGTGCTGGGGAATGTGGAAGGCCCTCAGGTGGCATTGATAAGGGTTAGCAGTTGCAGGTGGTCTCACGTGCCAGCAGGTTGCGGAGTCTGGATTTGAAATGGCTGATATAGCTGGACCCAAGGAGTTCAGTTGGTAGGTCACTAAGCCATTTAGGGCCCCTGTAGGAGAGGGTTCATTGTGCGAATGTAGCACTTCTGGTGTTCACAGTTGGTTGGGTGTAGTTGTATATTCTGGAGGTGGACTCAGGCGTAAGGCCAAGCAATGCTTTTTTTCCCCAAGTAGACAAGCATGGTATTTGATTCTGTGATGGAGGGGAAGCCAACCGGTGTCCAAATACAAGGTGCATGTTTGTGTCTGATAGTCAGCACCCAAGACCAAGCAGCAGGTCTTGTTGAGGAGGGTTATGAGCCTCTTCAGGGCGGTGTCAGAGCCAGCACCATAGATCACTAGACCATAGTCAATGGTAGATAACACAGAGCTGTATGTTACAAATTCACTCAGCAGGTCAGGCCCTCTACTCCCAAAGTGCCAACCTCTGAGCACAGTTTTGTGAACAGTGTAACAGACAAGGTAACCCTCTTGTCTGTTTTTGTGAGTTCGGATCAACCTTTGGTCTCAGTTCTGGAGGGGTTCAAACTGTAACCTCTTGCTAGCATACCCAATGCACAGACTCAGATATATCTGTCTCGGGGGGGGGCCAGATATCTTTGCCTACGGGCATCTAACCAGGTATTCAGAGATGAACCCTTAAAACTTAATAAAGACCTTAGATTTAAAATGCTTCTGTTTCCAGTTTGGTACCACCACACAAGCTTATGTCTGCTGAACCATACATATTTCTTAGCAAAAGAAAGCAATTCAAAGACAGACCAGGTTTGTTCTAATACGTCAAACATACAGTACAGAACTCATGTATCACAAGACATACATATCTTTAAACAAAACAAGCTTTAAAACAGTGCAATTCCTACAACTATATTTAGATTTTGTCTAGCTTTCTAAATACCTGTTTTCAGTGCTCAGATGTTTCCTTAGTCAGTGTCAGATACCAATGCCTCTCTATAGTGAAAGAGAATAATCTTTTCAAGCAGTATTGGCCAACCCCTTTTTGATGAAGTCATCCAGCCCCTCCTCTGGTCAAATATCTAACAAAAATATATTTTTATACAACCACAGGATGTAATTTTAAAGTATTAATTCTGCAACCTTAGCATAACTCCAGTTTCAATGACACCTCTTTTGATCTCATGCTGTATCCTCTTCACACAGGCTTCATAGGGTCATTTACAACCTTACACCTCTATGTAACTTCCTAGCTTCCCTTATTTTAACATCATAAACCTAGTTTATGATTTCTCTCTTAACAAAATTAACTTAACAACTCTGTAATTAGTTCAGAGAAATAGGATCCTTAATAAGTCTTCCAGTAACACATTGTCTCTAAAAGTGTGTGATACAATGCAGTCAGCAGTTCTCTTGGCCTGCATCTGTCAGCTAAAATTTGGGGTGGGGGGTGGGGTGAGAGAGGTCATTTCTAGAGCATTTGAATTTTCAGCAGAGACATTAATACATTTTATATTAGAAAAATATAATACAGCACTCAGAACTGGCTGTCTACGTCACATATGTAACCTGTTTAAGAGCCTCCAAGGGCATAGAGTGTCTATGTCGGTAGAGAACTCCCAGTTTGGTGTTAGCTGTTTTGACAATGTGTTCGATGTGTATTGTGAAGGACAGCATGTCATCAAGGTATACTCCAAGATATTTGAAGGTGCTGACCTGCTCTAGCAGCTCACCTTTTTGACTTGTTATGTGTAGGGGCCCATGCTTTTTCCTGTTTTGTGGCACCATGAAGAGCATACACTTGTTTTTTTTGTCGCTGAGTAACAGTTTATGATGGGAGAACCAAGATTCTATCCATTTAAAACTGGCCTGTAGGTCAGTGGTTATAGTAGTGATGTCTCTACCAGATGCAGAAATGATCGCATCATCAGCATAAAGCACCATTTTTGCTGGGTAGGCAACAGGTAGTGAGTTTATAAACAGACTAAATAAGAGTGGACGCAGTATGGAGCCTTGGGGGACTCCAAGGCTGACCTCCCTAGGCTCGGAGAGAATGTTAAGGATCTTCACACATTGTGTTCTACGTGAGAGGTAGCTTTCGAACCAGGTAGCAGTGCTAGATGAAAGGCCTATGGAGAGGAGACACTGTAGTAGGAGTTGGTGGTTAATGGTGTCAAATGCCTTGGTGAGGTCAATGAATATAGATCCTACTGCCCTTCCACTATCCAGAGCCTCATAGATCTGTGTAGTGTAGTCTATCAGGGCTGTTTGGGAGGAGTGGTGTTTATGTAAACCATGCTGCTGTGTACTTAGGTTGTATTTCTCTAAATGCTCAGTAAGTTGGTCAGCCACTGCACATTCCAGGGCTTTGGAGAGAGGTGGTAAAATGGAGATGGGGTGATAGAAAGGCAAGCTCGGTCTCCACTTTTGTGGACCAGCATGACATGCGCTGCCTTCCACTTGTCTGGGAATATGCCCGTTCAGAGGGATGTGTTAAAGATTTTCGTAAGTGGTCCAGCTAGCTCATTTAGTGCTAGGGCTACTAGCTTCATGTCGATGGCATCATTCCCCATCCTGGTCTTGCCCAGTACCTGCCTGACGTATTGTTTGGTCTCAGCCTTGGAGAGGTGTCTGAAGTAGAAAGGCGGTGGGCCGCTGGGTGTAGTAGGAGGCAGGCTCAAGTTAGGGGGCTGTTCAGACTGGGGGGAGGGGAGGTATTCCCAGGGGAGCACAGCACTTAGGTCCGTGAAAGCAGTATTAAATGCATTCTCAATGTCACTTGGATCCTGGAGTGTCCCTGATGGGGTAACCAGAAGATCAGAATGTGCCTTGGTGGTCCTGTCTGTAAGGGATTTCACTGAGTTCCAGAATTCCTTTCCATTTCCCCAAGTCCTGTTTAGAAGGTATTTGAAGTAGGAGGCCTTGGCCTGCCTGATAAGTGTTGTGCATTTATTTCTGGCTGCTTTGTAGACAGTGAGGTCGACCATATTCCCTGATGCTTTGGTCCTATGCCAGAGGTTGTCCCGGAGTCTCATAAGGTCGATTAGGGTTCCAGAGAGCCAAGGGTTACTGACCCCTCTTACTTTTTTTGAGCTGTAGGGGCGAAAATATCACAGACGTTTGCAAAGACTGAGCAGGAGTAGTCTAGGACTTGGTTACTATCTCTGGTGGTGTCGAGAGGTGACCAATCAAGTAGGTGCTGTCAGAAATATTCCAGCAGACTGGGTCTTAGCGTGAGAGTTCTGGTATTCAGAGGTGAATGCTTTGTGAACTTATTGGACCAGGTGCACATAACTGGGGAGTGGTTACTTACGGAGTCAGGCAGAACAGAAACCTCCGTGATATGGTCGGGGCAGATGGATAGGAGCCAATCAATAAGTGTACTTGAGCCAGTCCTATAATTTATCCTTGTGGCTTGTGTGACCAATTGCATGAGGTAGAGACTAGATATTTTGTCTCTAGCTGCTGCTGCATCTTGGGATTGCCAACTGACATTAAAGTCTCTGACTACGAGCTGTTCCCAGTTTTGGCTGATAAGCCCTTGGTTACTAAAGAAGTGATCCAGTCCGGGCCCCTGTTTACCAGGGGGTAGATATACTATTGAGAGTATGAGGACCATATTTTGTTGACCAATAGAGAGTTTAATACTGAGAATGTGAGCATCTTTGCTACGCAGACTGACCGGTAGGACTTGACCCCTTATATCAGATTTAATGTAGACCAGGCAACCACCACCCATCTTGGACAGCCTATCCTGCCTGAATATGGTGAAACCATCAAGGGCTATTGCAGCATCAGGGATCTTGGGAGACAGCCATGTCTCGGTGAGTGCAATAACATCTGCATCATCACAAATCAAGTGTGGGAAGTGTCTCAGGGTTGTCAGTCCTAACCCTCTCCCCATTCTCATGTACTCTACACATGTCAGCTTCTTTAATGATGAAATGGGGTGAGTGTTAGGGTTGACAACCCTGAAGCACACCCCACACCTGATTCGTGAAGATGCAGGAGAGGGCAAACTAACAGTTTTCCTGTTGCTGCCTGCAGGGTGGGGGTGGGGTTTTAGGGCTGGAAACCTTAATGCCACATTTCCCTACTTTTATCAGTTTAACACTAACTGGTGCATTAACAAAGTTTTTTGAGATATATATATATATATCCTGACTTTTTATTACCAACAATGCGGAATGATGCTGGTGAGGTTAAGTGCATGCTTTCCCTGTGCAGTATCTCATAATTCAACCTTGCTTTAATCCTCTTTGTTCCTTAGTGATGATGTTTCTTTCCATTGCAGTGTATAAAACTAAACTGCACTCTACTTAGTCTCCTCACTACTAGTACCCTACCCACTGCTTTGAAAGCACTGTGGGATATTCAGCAGTGTGTATGAAAGGTGCTGTAAAACCAATACTTTCTTTTAGGAGTGGGGTTTGGGAGGGGGACTATTAAACATGTTGAGTGGGAGGGGAGGGGAGGGAAACAAGAAGTCAGATATGCAATGGAAATATTGGGGGAGACCTCTGACATGGGGCTTTTGCCCCATAAAGGGAAAGGCTTAGTTACAGTTAATGAGGGGAATCCCTGAATCCTGAACTAAGCTCACTTCACTGGTCCACAAGGCGGTTGCGAGGGCCCCTGCGGAAGCAGCCCTCCCCCAAATCCTGAACTAAGGTATGACGGTTTTCTGGGATGGTGTTCTGAGATGCAATGTCTTCTGCTTCTGATTGCATTTGGTGCCATTTTACTGTGAACTTCAGCACTGCTCAGTCTCAAATGATGCAAGAGGACTACCTCTGTTTAAATATCAGCATAGGTCTACAGATGATTTTTATAATAAAACTGTAGGCAAAAACTTTCATATACTGGCTTATGTGGGTTACTTTAGAAGTGATTTTAAACTGTTTCTGGCTTGCTACATAGATTACTAACAAAGGTTTTAAATCCAGAGGTCTAAATTCCCACTGTTTAAGGCATTTTGTGCAGGTCACTAAGGAATGTAACTTAATTAATTAATGAGCGCCTATTTGTGTGGGTTACTTTAAATGTGATTTAGGCTGTTCTGGTTTACTACGTAGGGTACCAACAAAGGTTTAAATTCCGAGGTCTAAATTCCCACTGTTTAAGGCATTTGAAAAGGTTGCTTTAAGGAAAGTAATTTTAAAAGCTGAATGAGAATCAGTTCCACTAAATTCACAGTGGGGTGCAGAAATAAGTACCATCGTTTACATTGGGGAAAGGGCTTAGAAATCGTTATACTCTCAGGCTGCCCTCTAGTTTGGACCTGCAGTTCATGTGTGGAGTACGTTGTCTGGGAGAGCCAGTTACTAAATTATCTGAGTTCTGGTCTACAGCTGGTGAACGCCATATTAACAGCTAGATAGTGCTTGTGACTACAGGAGCAGCAGCCATTATTTAGCTGCACAAACCATTTTGTTTTAAATTCTTGGGCGCTGCCTTCCAGCTATGGGAACAGCCGCCAAATCAATTCCTTTTTAAATCTAGACTGTCTCCCTCCCCGGTCTATATTAGCCACTTCCCTCCTGTCTGCAGGACCCCGGCCCGCTATATGCGACTCACCTCTGCATCTTCTCTTTCCACAGCTCGCTCCGCTGGTCTACAAGGTGGTCATGAGGGCCCCTGCTGAAGTAGCCCTCCTCAGAATCCTGAACTAAGGTACTACGGTTTTCTGGGATGGTGTTCTCAGCCGCAAAGTTTTCTGCTTCTGATTGCCCCCTCTGACGCTTTGCGTCGGCTGCCCCACCGCCCCCACCAGCACCCTTGGTGAGCTTTCTTTTATATAGAGCCCTGTCACATGCGGACTAAACCAATCAGCCAACATTCCCATTAGCAGCCTATTTTTTTTACTCCACTAGAGGCTGCTATTGCAGATTCTCAACATGCAAGCTACCCCTCTCACGTAATTCACCATGCTACCTCGCCCTATTCACTACCTTACTTCCACTAGTGGCACTCCCTCCCTCCAAGTACCCTGCAGAGCAGGAATGTAACATAGCAGCTTCCACAATCTCCGCTCTGCCAACTCTCTTTAGCACCCTTTCCTCAGAACCGTACCCAGTGTCGAAGCTATTCTTAGGGATGGTGAGTTCTTCAATGCTACCATCCACCTTTCATGCTGGACTCGTAGCCCTAAATTATACTGCACAGAAACCCCCCATGGATGGCACTTATCCACAGTCCACAACCTGCAAACCTCAGTGCTTCAAGCTATACACCAAGCTTCTAGTAACTTTACTGCTGCTACTGTCTGGGGACATTGAGCAAAATCCTGTGACACCCACCCCCCCCCTTCAGACTACCACGTGGCCTAAAACTAATGCACCTAAATATCTGCAGCCTGCTGCATAAAATTACCTTGCTGCAGCCAACCGTCACCTCCTTAAGGCCAGACATCATTATTTTGGAAACCTTGCTTTAGCCCCACAATGTAGACTCCGAAATCACTACTCCAAGCTACTCCATTATCAGACATGACTGAACAGGCACCAAAAGGGGTGGCGGTACAGCCATGTACCTCTCATCCTTCCTCCGTTCAGTTCACCCCAGTCAACTTATCCAAGCTCCCAAACCAAATTGACACCTTATTAGTCAAACTCTCCCTCCCCCATAGTACACCAATATTTATAGCTGGGTCATATTGTCCCCCCCCGGATCCCTGACGCTGGCTAGCCTAGAACACCTGGACACCCTGAAATCCTACACCAAAAGATGGTGAGCGTCACATCCTGGGGGATTTCAATCTAAACTGACTTTCCATTACTACTTCCAACATCTGCAACCAGATAGCAGCCCTAAACATATCAACTGATTTCTGAACCCACTTGACTGAACACTAAATCAAAAAAATACTCACTACTGGACTGGTCCCTCACCTCTCACCAGCATTGTATAATTGCCTCAGGCATCCTACTTGACTCATTAAGCAATCACCATATGATTTACTCGATCTGCAAGATCTCCTTCTTCTCACCCTTCCAGTCTGGCTTCAGGAAGTCCTACTCCACCACCACCACCTCCTCACTCCTTCGGCTCACCGACTCCATCCTCGATGGTATGGATAAGGGTCATACCACCTAAGCTATTTTTGTCGACCTAACAAAGGCCTTCGACACAGTCTCCCATGCCCTCCTAACTGATAAGCTCTCCATTGCAGGGCTCTCTACCATGGCGACCAGATGGTTCCACTCCTACCTGGTAGGCTGATCCCAATCTGTTAGAATCAGAGGTTCCACCTCTTCCCCCACCACCACTTACCACAGGAGTCCCTCAAGGCTTGGTCCTCGGGCCACTCCTATTCTCCATCTTCCTAAATGACCTGCCCACTGCCTGCCCACACACACCCATACACATGTATGCGGATGACACGGTTATGTATGCATCTGGCCCTTCCACCACTGAAGTAGTGATCAGGTTGCAGCAGGACTTCAGTGATGTCCAGCTCTGGTTTTGCACAAACCAGCTATTCCTCACTGCTAAGAAGACTGTCTCCATGACCCTCGGCACTAGGCAGAGACTCTCTTGGCTCTCCTCGACCCCCACCTTCCACACCCTGGACGGGACCACTCTGGAGGCCTGCACCTCCTTTAGATACCTTGCGGTCTGGTTGGACCAGCATCTCGACTTTTCTGTACATATTGATGCCATCCACAAAAAGCTATACCCAAAACTGGGTGCCCTGTACCGCAACCATGGTTGCATCCTGCTGCCAGCCCACCGTGCACTTGTACAGAAAATGATTCTCCCTATCTTCAACTACAGGGAAGTAGTCTACAGGGCGGCTCCTAAGTCCACCTTAGCCATACTGGAACCCTGTTCCACTCTTTCTGCCACTTTACCCTTGATAGCCCACCCTCCTCCCACCACTGCATGCTTTACTGGACTCTCAATCTTCCATCGCTACATGATTGTGGACAGTCTCATTGTGCTAAGCTCACAGCTAAGTACTGGTCCCAGTCCCTGCCTCCATACCTCGTTGCTGTGTTAGCTGCCCATTCCTTTCCTGTCTACTTCCTCAGGAATTCTGATACCCACCTTCTGGCTGTACCACGCATGCCCTCTTCGATTGGCCAAGTAGCTTTCAGACATCGTATGCCCAAATTATGGAACTCCCTCCCTGTAAGCATTCAGCAATTGCCCCTTCGCAGCTCCTTGGCTACCTCATAAATGAACACTTCTCCAAGACCTGTGCATGTGGCTAAGATGTGCATATTGAACAAATGGTCCAGCCTGGTATCTGCAATCTGGTATTTTGTCCCTGTTCTAGATGCTTGTTTATTGCCTCAACACAGTACCTCACGTGTTGTCATGAATTCATGTATTTGTTACGCTTTTAACTGATACCTCTATGTCATGCTGAATTACTGTACACTCTATGTATATGTATTGAATGACTGTTTTTCTCTATGTTCCCTTCCCCCAGGATGCACCTGGAATCAAGCAGTGCTCTGCTCAGTGTGCCCTCCTAGTAAAACTTTTAAATAAATAAAGTATTCTTAAAATGGTGTTGGGGGTGGGGGAAGACAGGTGTGAATCCAAAACCATGAGCTATCTAGCAAAACCAAAATTAGAACAAGAACCACCATGGTTTTGGCCACATCTACTCCAGACTAATTGCGTGTCAGCATGGCTCAGTTTGGTAGCACATCTGCCTGTGGACTAGAAGGTTGAGGGTTCTCGTCCCACACCTGGATTGGGCGCATACCTAAAAACACTGGCACCCAAGTGCAGTACGGGGGGGGGGTGCTGTACTGTTGAGGTGTGCCATCCTTTGGATAAAACATTAAACCGAGGTCCCTTCTACCCATCCTGGTGCTGTCCAGGTGGAAGTAAAAGAACCCAAGGCATTCTTCAGAAAGAGTAGGGGACATTCCCGGTGTCTTGGCCAATATTCCCCTTCCCATAAAACCAGTTCATGCAAGTGTCCAAGCTGTGTGTGGGTGCTGATGTGCAATATGGCTGCCACTACACATTCAGTCACTTCACTACCAGTTTAGCATTGCTTGTAAAGCGCTTTGGGATACATTGTGTATGAAAAGAACTACGTAATTGCGGATTCTTCTTCTTCTTCTAATCAGTTCTGTTAATTGTTTCAGGATCCTATTGACGTATGTTGTATGTCAAAGGAATTATTCCCATATAGCTCTATGCCATACAGCGTAGGTCCTCGTCTTTTTGTCAGACTGGAAATGAAATCAGCAAAGCACATTTCCCTTTGGGCTTGGCAGTCCTGAGAGAAGACTTTGGTCTTGTAATACGACAATGTTTGGGCAGATCAGGTCAGGTGACTGGGGACACCTGCCTCAAATCTGATCCTCAAAGATCCAGCATCTACTAGGTGTAAGGGAGGTCTATGCACGGAGCTGCACCAGCTGGCTAAAATGCTAGAATGAGGGACTGTAGTTTATTTCCATCAGGACCCTGCTAAGGAGCTGGAGGAACATTTTTTTGCATTGCTGGCAATGTATTTTAACCATTTGGCAGCAGGGTCTGTTATCTATATACAAAGAAAAACAATATTTGTCCAATTCCATCATAGTTTTTTACCAGCAAGATATTTATGCCCCAAAAAGGTATGACTCTGCTCACAATAACCACATATATTGAGGGATGTTGCTTCAATAGGGACAAATAGATATAAAAATGTTAAATAATATAATGCATTTTTCAAACAAAATGGCATTGAAATGGCACATAGCTGTGGTGGTAAAAGGGTAACAAAAAAACATGGGGCCTGATTCTGAGACGTATGGCACAACTCACTGGAGGATGTGAGATGTGACATATGCCGTTACGCCAGGGACCCTGCGCAAGATTCCACAACAGGCAGGGTCCCTGGTACCTATGCCCTGCAACTTGCGGCATCTCCAGGGTTGCTCCACAGGAAGGGCACACGTGATCTGGGTGCTGCAAGCCGCCAACAAGCCTAACAGGGTGCAGCCCCCCCAACCCAGGCTCCAAGACATGCCCGCAAGCCCCAGTGGGCCATGGGAGGAGTGTGTGGGCAGAGTGGCACTGGCACCAGGGGATGGCATCAGCACAACGCAGTCCTGGGAGCTGGCGGGAGGAACCCCGGTATTGCCAGGAGGGTTGCTATGCAGTGTGGGGGGTCTGTGTGGCACAGCAGTGTGTGGGTCAGGGCCATGCAGGGGGGCATCAGGCATTTGGGCAGGATGGAAGACCCTTATGCCAGCTAATAGCTGGTCTAACCCTGCAGTGCTGCAGGGCCTCTTGGAATGGTGTTGAGGGGTTACAGCAGCAGCCCTTTCAGAATTGGGCACAGCTGCTGCTGTAACCCCCCCTTCTGCCATGCTGTAGGGGTCTTGGGTGGTGTAAGTCCCCCTGGGTGCAGGCCACCCATGCCATGGCACAGGCTGCCTCTCAGAATCCCAGCCAGTGGAGCCCATGGCACACTGTGTGACTTACGCCATATGTGTTGCCGCAAGTCACACTACGCCACGGTGGACCCATCTTGGAATAGGGCCCATGGTGTCTAAAGGGAACTATTCTAGTCAGCTGAAAAAAAGTAATGATATGACTTAACCAGATTTGACATGGACTTCCAGTATGGAACAAACTATCATTTCCTTACCTGTGGCTTTTTTTCTTGAACATTGTTTATTCTCCCCCAGTCACAGATCATGATCTCCTTCTGGCTCTGCCAATGCTTGCTCCTGTCCAACGAGGCTCTGCCCACCCCAGGCACCTCACGGCCCACCCATGACTCACCACTGCACTGCCCCACCCCACCCTCCGGTGCTGGGTACACCCTCACCTCCATGGCATTTCTTCCCAGCTGTCCATCTGGTTGTCCACAGCAGAGGTGAAGACCAGGGAACATCCCAGGAGTCGGCAAATGGAGCCAGATGCAGATGTGGGGAGCCAACAGAGCTTCCTCTGTCCAACCTATGCCATTTTTTCCTTATTGCCTCCCACCCCCCAGGAGCATGTGTACATCAATAGGTGCTGGCAAGCCTGATGCACCCAGAAGACAGATGCATTCCATCTTCCTCGTACTCAAATCCACGTTTCCCCTGCACCACCACCTGTGGTCACCCATGTGGTGGTATAGCAACAAGACACAGAATCCCCCAATCCTCTCTTAGCTTGACCTCTGATCACCCTGGCTGGTTTCCAAACTTGGGTCATCAGCATTGCCAGTGGAAATGCTACCCCTGTGCCAGTGACCCAGTGTACTTGTGGCTTTTAAAAAGATATTAACTCCTGAATTTCATTAAGGGTTTCTACTGGCATAATAAAACATGAAAGCAAAGCACACCAGAACTACTATTTTTTGTAAGGTCAGTCATGGTTTTAGTTTGCCACAGATGAATACATTTGTTTTCTTGTTAGTGGTAATCAGCTAGTGCGTCAGTATTAAGGGAATACTACAGGCAGAATTTGCTAAATCATATGTTGTGAAGAGTGTTTTGGGGGGGGTGTGTGTGTGTGTGTGTGTGTAATGTTAGTGTGTTCTTCCCTTTCTCTGCTATTAGGAGTTTGTTTTTCTAAATTAGCCTGCTAGTTATATGGTAGTTTTATGGCCCCTGGAGATCTCATCTCAGCATAGTTTATTGCTCTTCTTGTTCCTACAGTGCCTCCTGTCCCACGTTAGAGTGATGTTGCCAAGACCACGGATTCAGCAAGTACTGTTTTAGAGTCAGTTTTACAACAGCAAAGCTGTGATATTAAGCATCTTTCCTTATCCAGTGAGCCCTAATGGCTACATTTAACAGTTTAGCAAATACTTGAGGGCTAATTGAGTGAGTTATTCTGTAAGAAAACAGCTAGACTCGACTCCAACTATAGCATTCAAAATCTGGGGAGATTTGTGTGCTTCTTATGACTGTGTGTAGTTTGATGAAATGAAAAGTTTTAAAGCAAAACACTTATTCCTGCTGGCTAGGCCTGACACACACACATAGGAACAAAAATGTTGAATTAGAGCTATTTTGTGGAGGTCAGAACATCAGGCTCCTATCTCCAGTACTTGCTGAATCAGCGGTCCCGGTAGCATAACAGTCACATATGTGTTTGCAAATTTTGGCTGTAGATCCCCTTTGACCACTGCTAAGTAACTGGAACATATACTGCAATGAGAAAGAAATGATGTGAACTAAACTGATAATTGAACCCAGGTCCCAGAATACAGTCCCAGTACTCTACCACTGAGCTATCAGGCTCACAGTGCAACAGCAAGCAAGCCACCACTGTTTAACTCAGAATGTTGTGGAGACCATAACAGTGCAGTAATAAATTGGTTCTGTGGAGCAAAATGCATTTAGGAGGTGACAGACAACTACTAACTAGGTAATTAAGTTGTCAGGACAATCAGATAAGTCCAGACTAATACAGACTCACATTAGTCGTGCTGCAGAAAAAACAAGCCGCATTCTGGGAAAAGAAGATATATGATCCAATACTACACCAGTAATTATAAAAGAGAACAAACTCTGATCAGAACCAATATGGTTGCTAATGCATTAGCCTGATAAAAGATTGAGAATACTATGCGACTCACTTCTAGTTTACTTGTTTGATGATTTCGATGTAAAAAATGCCATATTTATTGGGAAAGGGGAAAAAGTCTGAGGCATGGATTCAGTTACCCTCTGGAAACTACTTGAAATGGAAAGGGGGTCAGGCAGCTCTATGGTATAGATTCCTAGACAGTCTATAGCACTGTGTTACAGTGCTGCTGTGGTTGGCACTCCGCTAACTTTTTTCCTCAGAGGGGTTAAAACAGAAATGTTCACCTTTTCTAGTTTTGGCCACACCCAGCAGACCACTAACAAGTATTTTGCTCTCAGTGTTGGAAATTGTGAGAATTCACTGAGGGAATCAATCACCTTTGATCTAGTATCAAACATATCTGACAGGGGTCTGGGTATATGATCTAGTTTTGAACATATCTGACATGGGTCTGGTGATATATTTCTTCATTATACAGTATGCTGTATTTTTATACTTTAGAAAGTTTTATGCCTTTAGGGGTGTACAATGTACACAGAAGAAGTCCTTCCTCATTTTACTCCTGAAACTGAGTCAGGCTTTTATTTTCACTCCTGGAGCTGGGTTCCAACCCATTTCTACTACTGTCTGCTTTAAACTTCACTAAGCAGCCTTATAAATGTGACATAGGAGCCTGCCCACTGGCATTGAGAGCTGAGGCGCTGGACACCTTCCCTTGCGTTATGACCTGCGTTCAGGAACGAGCACGGGCTACCAGGGGTTGGCAGGGGAGGAGAAGGATTGAGTGTCCAACAGACAGCTCTCCTTCTCCGGGGAGGGGGTGTCACCAGCAATTGGCGTCCTACTCGTCCCTAGCAGCGGCTTCAGGGCATTGCGTCAATAGTACAGAAAGGGGAGGAGATGGGGCAGACACTTGGAGAAGCACATGCGGGAGTGCGCGCTCTCTCCACAGGCGTCATTGCACACCTCACCTCAGGAAGAAAATGGAAAAGGTTCTGGTTGTGCAGCATGACACGGTCCCCTGCAGACGCCACCCCCGAGAAGGCACCTCCCTGGTTGGATCAATTTCAGGTGGATTGAGATGCTCCCCACCATCCTGCCATGAAGGGTAAGTTGTGGGAGCATAAGGGAGGGGGCTGATCCTTGGGGGATGGCACTGGGGGGACAGCCGATGGTACTAGGTGTGCCGGCCAGGACAGGGAAGAAATACCATACAAAAAAAAAAGTAAATGTGACATAGGGATGGTATTAGGGTCTAATGGTAAGATCACAGACTTGGGAACCAGCAAGTTCAGGTTCAAATCCTACTAGAGCCACTTACTCACTGTTACCCCAAGCACGCAGCAGTATCTCTAAGAGTAAGTGCAAGGTTCATAAGATATCAAGAATTAGTATGGTGTTTTTTCAACAGGTTAAACTGGGTTTTGGTCTGCTTATGTGTTTTTTCCCCCATCTGTCCTAATTCAATGAAATGAAATTACTCGTTGTATGGTCTCGAATTAGTACAGTTCCTTGATAGGGATCTGACATGCTGCAATCAGATTCCGTGTTTACATGGCAGCTTTTGTTCCAGTTGTGGAGTGTCTCAGTGCTGCCCTGACCTCCTCAGGCTGCTGCCATGTGTGTTCACACATCCCCGTCTCAGCACTGATGCAAAACATGCTAGAGAGGGTCTGCGACTCTCCTGCGAGGCAGCAGAGCATCAGGAGGCATTGGAGGTTGTCGGGACAGTGGTGGAGGGAACGGTGCAGTCTGTTCTCACAGCTCCGTACACCGCTCACTCGGACAAGCATTTCCAGGACTGCAGCGACTTCAGGACAGTGTAGTGAACATCTTACCGTGATCCAGTAAGTGTTTACATGGCTACTTTTGCAACAGAGCAATCCAAGCTCTCGGGTTGCTCCTGTACAAAAACAGCTGTGTAAATTGCCCTAGAGTTTCAAATGACCAACCTCAGTTGAAAAGGTTTCAGTTTACACTACCACTCTACATACCTATGTGAAGTGGAGCCATTGGTGCCTATTATCTCAGAAGAAATATGGAGGTAAAACAAATGTTTCTGCTGTGTCAGATCTACAACAGTCGATTATGGCATTTGTCAGGCAGCAAAGATGGCCCAGAAAACAGAAAAAGTGCCACAACCATAGATTTAAGGATAAAGTAGATATGGATTGAGAAAGGAGAGGGGGATGAGGGCACAGACAGGCACAGAGGAGCAGGGATCTCATGTATCCAATCAGGGGATGAAACTCCACTGTGGAAGCAGAAGGTAATATGCATAATTTCCTATCTGCTCTGCTACCTCTCCTCCTGTTATCAATACGTTCCACAGCTATCACTATGCAGCCATAAAAAACTAGTTTCCAGTCAGCTTTTGTTTTGCATATAGTTTCTGAACTTCCTGCTGTGCAATGCTTATAGAACCCTACTCCTCCTATATCTTTGCATTACAGCTGCACAGAGAACACCTCCTGCCAAGCTGCTATTCCTTGGAGGAAGCAAAATATGATAATTTGCCTTTTCCAGTTTTGGAACTTTTTCAAAACACACACACACACACACACACTGTCTGACTGCTATAAATACTTCATGTTCCAGCAGCAACTGACTGTAGAAGGGGCACAGGCCATCAAGGTAAGCCTGGACCTGGACAAATTTCTGCTATTCAAGTGAATCACAGGGAACCCTGGTAGTAAGCTGGGTGGGGAATGCCTATAAATTAGTACATGTTGCAAAGCTTATTGATTATCCCGTTTATAAAGTGGTTGGGGGCTATAGAGGGGGTGGGTAATGCCTATAAATTAGTACATTTTCCAGTGTATTGATCAATCCCTGTTTATGAAGCTGGGGGCTACAGAGGGGATGGGGAATGACTATAAATCAGCACATGTTGCACAGCTTATTGATCAATCCCTGTTTATGAAGTGGGGGGCTACAGAGGGGTGGGGAATGCTACACCAGTTGTGGGAAAACTCATGGAGATAATCCTAAAAGAGAGGCTGGTGATCTTCTTGGAGAACAATGGTCTCCAGCACAGGTTCATCTTGGGTAGATCCTGCCAGACAAACCTGATTGAGTACTACGACTGGGTGACAACGGCCATGCGGTGGATGTCCTGTATCTGGATTTCAACATGGCCTTTGATTCCGTACTCGGGGAATACTGGGGGCTGGAATATATAGGGTGGGAACAAAGATGGTTAATTGGATCACTAATTGGCTAAAGGGAAGGCAGCAAAGGGTGGTGGTGGGTGGGGAACTCTCATCTCTGAGGGATGTGAGGAGCGGAGTGCCACAGGAATCTGTATTGAAACCGGTGTTGTTCAGGATATTTATAGTGGATATCTCCCATGGGTTCTGGAGTAAGATCAGTCTCTTCGCAGATGACACAAAGATGGGAGCAGCAGTAGATGGTATTGCGGGGTGGAGGGGACTGCAGAAGGACCTGACAAAACTACAGGAGTGGTCAGATGCATGGCAGTTGGGGTTTAACCAAAAAGTGCAAGGTATTGCCCTTCAGGGCTAATAACCAGGGGAGGAACTACCAACCTGGGGGGGGTCAGCTGGAATGCACAGAGGAGGAAAAGGATCTGGGGGTGCTTATAACAGGGAGTATGAAAGATTCCGCTTAGTGCAGGAAGGCAGCAGCAAAAGCTAACAGGATGCTGGGGTCCAAAGCGAGGGAAATCTTCAGAAACAGGGATGTGATCCTGCCCCTATACAGGTCACTGGTCAGGCCGTACCTGGAATACTGCGTGCAATACTGGCACCCATTTCTGAAGAAGGACATCAGATTGTTGGAGGGAGTACAGCAGAAGGCGACAAAGATGATCCCGAGATTAGACGGATACTCCTATGAGGAGAGGCTGTGCGAGCTGACCTTGAATTCCATGGAGGAGAGGATGGATAGAGAGAACATGATTGGAACCTTTAAATACTTAAAGGGGATTACTGAGACTAGCATAGAAGGGATTTTCCAGATCAGAAGGGGGAGGGTCATGAGGGGGCACCAGCTGAGATTGGGGGGAAGATTCAGGAGAGAAGTCAGGAGACATGATTTCACAGAGAGGGTGGTGGATAAGTGGAATACTCTGCCTGAGGAGGTAGTAGTAGCATGGTTGATGGTTTCAAGAGGGCATGGGACAGAGAGAGGAGGTAATTATGAAAAGGGAGGGGTGGGTGGGGCAGCTACAAACTGAGGGGCTAGCTGCATAATCGAGCAGACTCACTAGACCGTGAAGCCTGTTTCTGCTGATATTTTGTATGTTCATATAAATCAATACATGTTACAGAGCTTATTGATCAATCCCTGTTTATGAAGCTGGGGAAGCTACAGAGGGGGTTGGGGAATGCCTATAAATTAGTACATGTTGCACAGCATATTGATCAGTCCCTGTTTATGAAGCTGGTGGGGGAAGGCTAAATTGGGGGTGGGGAATGCCTATACATTAGTACATGTTGTCACAAATGCACTCAACAGGTCCAGCCCTCTGTTCCCACAGTGCCAACCTCAGAGCGCAATAGTGTGAACAGATAACAGACAGGGTAACCCTCCTGTCTGCTTTTGGGTCCGAATCACCTTTAGTCTCAAGTTCTGGGGGGATTCAAACTGTGAACCTTAAGCTAGCATACCCAATGTACAGGCTCGGATACATACCCTCTTCGGGGATTGCGGTACAATCTTTTGCTGGGGCACCAAGCCAGGCTTCCAAAATGAACCCTTAAAACTCTATAAAAGACCTTAGGTATATTCTCACCTTTTCCCAGTTTGGTAACACCATGAAGCTGTTGAACAATTGTCCGACTTAACCCTCTACACGTCACATGCAAAAAGAACTGACAGACACCCATGCAGTCTTTCAAATAATAGGTACTTTACTAAAAGATGATAAAAATATGAAAAATGTAAACACAGAACAACATATCAAAGAGCTCACAATCACATAAAAGGACAAGGGAAGATTACAAAACAAAAACTCCTACCACAATACAGTTAGACTTTTTCTATCTAATGCATTACCTCTAAGTGCTTATCAGAGAGATGTGTCTTTCTAGAGTCCCAAGATGGAATATGTCACTAAACAGTTGCAACACAGTATAGTTTAAACTGTGTCTCTCAACACCCCTTCCGTGAGTCATCTAGCTCCTCCTTTTAGAATATAAAAAAATACAAACAGGATGTCCTATCAGGAGGTATATTAAATAAGGTGACATCAGCAAAAACTAATTTCCCAAATTATGAGTCTTTTGATCCACCAGTTCCTTTTAAGTTTACAACCCTGCAATTCTCTCACCTAGGTGCAAGATATCTGGCAGGAATCAGCTTTATGAAGTCCTGTTTCTGAAGTCATAAAATATGTATTTTAGTTTCTCAGCTTCAGAGCAGCAACAGCTCATAAAACGGCCATAAAATGCAGTTTCTCAAGGAAGTTAATTACATTACATTACAGAGATCTCCTGTCAGTGTAATATATGTAGCTTCACTGAAACCTGGGGGGGGGGGGGCACCCATGGAGCACAGGCTGTCTTATGTGAGACAATCACATACTATATTTTCATATTACAAATAGCATACAATAATCATAACCAGCTGGCCAAGCATCACACATGTTGCACGACGTATTGATCAATCCCTGTTTATGAAGCTGAGGGGAGGCTATAGAGAGGAAGGGGAATGCCAATAAATTAGTACATGTTGCACAGCATATTGATCAATCCTTGTTTATGAAGCTGGTGGAGGTTATAGAGAGGGTGAGGAAGGCCTATAAATTAGCACATGTTACACAGCATATTGATCAATCCCTGTTTATGAATAATTATAATAATAAGCTTTATTTATAAAGCACCTTTCTCAAGATCAAAGCTCTGAACAGGATTTCAATAAAACACATATAAATAAAACCATATACAAATAGTGCATGAAATCAGATAAATAAAATCGGACATTCCAATCTATAAATAATCAGTAGCGGCATTAATTACATTTTTATTATCAGCTGGGACTGTCTGGGAAAGCTAAACTACATAATGTGTCTTGATGGCAGACTTAGAACTCTAGACAGTCAGGCACTCCCTCACCCGTCGAGGTAGAGAAGTCCATAGTGTAGGTGCTGCATATGCAAAGGAACAAGCCACAGATGTCTTCAAACGTACCCTGGGAATCTCTAGCAAGCCCTCGCTGGTGGTTCTGAGTGGTTGGGAGTGGCATTAGGGACAAAGGAGATCTTTCAGGTAGCAGAGTCCTTGCTCGTGCAGGGCTTTATAGGTCAGCAAGCCGACCTTGAAGGTGATCTGCCACTGTACAGGCAGCCAGTGCAGTCCACAGAGCACAGGTGTAATGTGACTGGCTCTAGAAGTACCAGTCAAAAGCCTGTCCACTGCATTCTGCACTAGCTGCAAGCAGCAGATATCAACCCCCGGTAGCCCTAGGTATAGGGCATTGCAGTAGTCAAGGCAGGTGGTCATAAAGGCGTGGACCAGGGTAGAAAGATCATTGGGAGAAACCAGGTGTTTCACCCAGATGATATTCCTCAGATGGTAAAACGGGGTCTTGACAACAGTCGACACCTGAGGTTTTAGAGTCAGCTCATTGTCAATAACACCAGGGTTATGCACCTGATGTGAGGTGGCCAGCTGAGTATCCCCGAGCCAAAGCCCAGATGACTGTCCAGCTAACACACCCACTGCCCAACGATCTGGGCCCATCACCAACACCTCAGTCTTATCCAGATTCAGCTTCAGTCAGCTGGCACTCATCCAGTCCTGGATCTTGGGGAGAGAGAGAGAGAGAGAGAGTTGTTAAATACCAAGACTTCATCAACCTGCCTGGGCACAAGTGACAGGTACAGCTGAGTATCAACTGCACAGCAGTGAAAACTCAAACCGTACCACCTAACAATGTCTCCTAACAGCAGCATATACACTACGAACAACATGGGTGACAGAATGGAGCCTTGCGGCACCACGCAGGATAGAGGGGGAGCATCAGAGGAATAAATACCAGTGACAACTCTCCGAGTTCTACCCTTAAGGAAAGATCTAAACCATCTGAGGACCGTACCAGACAGTCCACAGATGAACCGCAGGCACTCCAATAGCACACAATGGTCCACAGTGTCAAATGCCGCAGAGAGATCAATGAGGACCAAGGAGGATCTCTGGCTATTAGTAGATCACCGAGTACCCGGACAAGGGCCAACTCGGTTCGATGTCTCTTCCTAAATCTGAACTGAAGAGAATCATAAACATCGTGGGTGGTAAGATGGTCATCTAGCTGCAGTGCAACCACCTTCTCAGTAACCTTGCCCATGAAAGGTAGGTTTGAGACAGGTCTGTAGTTGGCCAGACAGTCTGGGTCAAGGGAGGGTTTTTCAGGAGCAGTCAAACAACTGCTTCCTTTGGGGGATCAGGAAAGAGCCTTCTCTCCAATGAACACCAGACCATCTCGGCAAGGATCAGGCTGATCTCATTCACGCAACCCACAAGGAGTCACGTGGGGCCTGGATCCAAACTACAGCTGGTTGGCCGCAGAGTCTGGATGACTCTCATGACGCTAATGAATTCCAGCCGGCTAAAGTCAGTCTAAACAAACTGGGCACTTGCGACCTCCCACTGACCACCGCAACACCCCATAGAGCGGGACTAGTTGATCTCAGACCTGATGGCGGCAATCTTATCTGCAAAAATCGAGAAAACTCATCACACTTCTCTTGTGAAAAAGCTTGACAAAACTGAAGTCAGATTTTATTGCACAATCTGTCCACAGTCCGGAAGAGCAGAGCTGGTCGATTATATACAGTGGCAATCTCCCTGGACAGGAATTCTGCCTTCTTACGGGTGATTGTCAATTGACAGATTGTATAATGTTCCATCGATCTAAGCTGGGGGAGGCTATAGAGGGGTTGGGGAATGGGTATACATTAGTATAAGCTGCACAGCACATTGATCAATTCCTGTTTATGAAGCTCGTGGAAGCTATAGAGGGGGTGGGGAATGCCGATAAATTACTACATGTTGCACAGCATAGTGATCAATCTCTGTTTATGAAGCTGAGGAGGCTATAGAGGGGTTGGGGAATGTGTACAAATTAGTATATGCTGAACAGCGTATTGATCAATCCCTGTTTATGAAGCTGATGGATGGTATAGAGGGGGTGGAGAATACCTATAAATTAGTGCATGTTGCACAGCATATTGATCAATCCCTGTTTATGAAGCTGAGGGGAGGCTATAGAGGGGTAGCGAATGGGTATAAATTAGTACAAGCTGCACAGTGTATTGATCAATCCCTGTTTATGAAGCTGGTGGAGGCTATAGAGGGCTTGGGGAATGCTGATAAATGAGTACATGTTGCACAGCGTATTGATCAATCTGTTTATGAAGCTGAGGGGGCTATAGAGGGTGGGAATGCTGATAAATTAGTACATGTTGCACAGCGTATTGATCAATCTGTTTATGAAGCTGAGGGGGCTATAGAGGGGTTGGGGAATGCCTATAAATTAGTACATGTTGCACAGCTTACTGATCAATTCCAGTTTATGAAGCTGAGGGGAGGCTATAGAGGAGGGTGGGGAATGGGTATAAATTAGTACATGTTGCACAGTGTACTGATCAGTCCCTGTTTATGAAGCTGGGGGTGGGGAGTGCCTATAAATTAGTGCATGTTGCACAGCATATTGATCAGTCCCTGTTTATAAAGCTGAGGGGAGGCTACAGAGGGGGGTGGGGAATAGGTATAAATTAGTACATGTTGCACAGTGTTTTGATCAATCCCTGCTTATGAAGCTGGGTGGAAGATATAGAAGGAGGAGGAGAACGCCTATAAATTAGTGCATGCTGCACAGCATATTGATCAATCTCTGTTTGTGAAGCTGGCAGGGAAGGCTTTATTAGGGGTGGGGAATGCCTATAAATTTGTACGTGTTGCACAGCGAATTGATCAGTCCCGTTTATGAAGCTGGGGTGGCTATAAAGGAGGTGAGGCATGCCTACAAATCAGTACGTTAGTTATTTAGTTTTGTTTGTTTATTAATAAAGTGGTCTTTTTAAATTGCGACTCAAGGCCCTGTACAAATGAGCAAGTTCACTAAAACAAATTAAAACATAAAGAAGTCAATAGGATAATAACAGTTCAGGGTAATTAACTGAAAGAAAAAGCTTCCCTAAAAAGAAATGTCTTCAGCTCCCTTTTGAAGGCATTTACTAATAGGGCCTCTCTCATAAAAATGGGGAAGTGAATTCCACAGGGTTGGTGCACTAACAAAAATGGTTGGACACCAGAAGATTTTAAACATATCCTAGGAATCATCAGAAGGCCCTCATCAGCTGACTGGACAGGATGGAGTGGTCAGTAAGGTTGTAGAAGGTCGTGCAGGCATCCGGGCCCCAAATCCATGCAGGGCCTTATAGGTCAGCAAGCCAACCTTGAAGGTGATCCACCACGTAACAAGCAACCAGAGTAGAGAGTGGAGCACAGGTGTAATGTGACAAGACCTCGAGTGGCCAGCCAGCAACCTGGCTGTCGCATTCTGCACCAGCTGCAGGTGGCGGAGCTCAACCCTCGATAGCCCCAGTTAAGGGCACTGCAGTAGTCAAGCCGGGACGTCATGAAAGCATGGAGCAGTGATGGCAGATCACCTGGGGGGATCAAGTCTCAGTCCAGCAGCACACCAAGATTCCTCACCTTGACTGAGGTGGGCAATTGGGAGGTCCAAAGCCTAAGCCTGGAGACTCGACCAGATTCCACCACTAGTACTTCATCTTGTCTGGATTTAACCCCAACCGGTTGACTCTCAGCCAGTCTTGGATTTCAGCAAGGCACTGACTGAACCTTGAGACAACATCCTGATCAGCATAGCAGTGAAAACTCAGCCCATACCGCTTTATAATATCCCCTAGTGGTAACAAATAGAAACATAGACATTGACGGCAAAAGGAGACTGCTAGATCCATCTAGTCTGCCCATTTGTTTTAGACCTATTTTTGACACTCTAGTTGTCCTTTGTAGTCAGGGCTCCCTTGTGTCTATCCCATGCATTCTTGAATCCCCCCCACAGTGTTGACCCCCACCAACCTCTTGGGGCAGGTTGTTCCAAGCATCCGCCATTCTTTCTTTGAAGAAAAACTTCCTGGTGTTGGTAGAGAACCTCCCTTCTTGGAGCCTGAGGTCATGTCCCCTGGTCCTGGAGATCTTCTTGAAGTGAAAAAGTTCCTGTGCCTGTACCTTGTTAATGACTTTTATGTACTTGAATGTTTCAATCATGTTCCCTCTCTTCTCTTCTCTGCTCCAGGGAGTACATATTCAGTTTCCCAAGTCTTTCCTTGTAGGACATGTACTGTAGACCCTGAATCATTTTTATCGCCTTTCTCTGTACTGTTTCCACCTGGTCAATGTCCTTCCTGAGGTGAGGCCTCCAGAAATGGACTCCGTATTCCATTTGAGGCTTGACCAGCGATCTATATAGTGGTAGTACCATCTCTCTCTTCCTGCTCACGATTCCACTCCCAATACAGCCCAGCATTCTGTTGGCTTTCATTGTTGCTCTCTCACACTGCTTACTAATCTTCAAGTCATCTGAGACTATGATTCCCAGATCTCATTCTGGGCTTGAGGCTGCCAGTCTTTTGGCTCCTAGGTAATACTGTTTTCTTGGAATTTTCTTTCCTATGTGCATAACCTTGCACCTTTTGGCATTAAATCTCAGCTGCCACACTCCAGATCATTCTTCTAGTTTCTTGAGGTCAGTTTCCATCTTGCTCACTCCTTCTGGGGTGTCCACCCTGCTACATATCTTGGTGACATCTGCAAAATGACACACCTTCCCTTTCAGTCTGTCAGTGATGTCTGCTATAAAAACACTGACAAGCACAGGCCCTAGCACTGAGCCCTGGGGCACCCTGCTGGTCACCCTGCCTTCCGTCGGTTGCTCTCCATTAACCTGTGCCCTCTGGGTTCTGCCTTGTAACCAGTTTTGTACCCATCTGGCTACTTCTGGACCAACCCTGAACAAATACACCTCAAACAACATGGGCGCTAAAATAGAACTTTGCAGGACCCCACATGGCAGGGGCAGTGGTGCAGAGGAAAAAGTTCCTAGCACCACCCTCTGCATCCTAACAGTGAGGAAAGAGTGGAACTAGTTGAGGACAGCACCAGTCAGCCCACAATGGACCCGCAGGCATTCCAGCAGCACTCCGTGAACCATGGTGACAAATGCAGTCGAGGGATTGAGGAATACAAGAATGGAACACTTTTGTCGGCCCCTCGTCACCAGGAGATCATTGAATACCCCGAACCAGAGCAGTTTCAGTACTGTGGCTTTTCCTAAAACCTGACTGGAGAGGGTTGTAGATGTTATGAGTTGATAAATAGCCCTCCAGTTGAAGAGCCACCACCGTTCTCAATAACCTTTCCCACAAAAGGAAGGTTAGAGACGGGTCTGTAGTTGGCTAGGCAGTCCGGTTCTAGTGATGGTTTCTTTAAGAGGGGTCTCACCACCACCTCCTTCAGAGACTCAGGAAAAAACCCTCTCACTAAAGAACAGTGGACTATCCCAGCCAGGACTGGGCCGACGGAATCAACACACCCTACAAAGAAGGTGTGTTGGACACAGGTTCAAACTACAGTAGGTGGGCCATAACTCTCGGATGACCTCCTCAACATCCTCTACTGTCAACTGGTTGAAGTCAGAACAAACAGGCAGAGTACCATGACCCCCGGCTCACCACTGCATGCCCCCACAGAGGGCATCGACTGGATACCAGATCTGATGGAGGCAATCTTAGCAGGAAAAAACACAGAGCAAACCCGTCACACTTTAATTGTGAAAAAGCTCCCACAGACTGAAGACAGGCCGAAATACACAGCCTATCAACAGTATGAAAGAGCTGAGCTAGTCTGTTTATTGCTGCAGCAATCTCCTTGGACAGGAACTCTACCTTCTTACAGGAGATTGCTGATTGATATCTAAGCTCATCTCCATCAGACCAGGACTTTCACCTGTGCCACTCCAACCTTAGACTCCTCCTCATCTTCAATTCCCTGACAGTCCCATCAAACCAAGGGGATCCCTGTCGTGAAGTGAGGAGTCAAACACAGACCGGTGCGAACGAGTTGAGGGCCACAGTGACCACCTTATTATACGTCGACACCAATTCCCCTGGGTCAACACAAGCACTCATTACACCTGAAAGGTCCAACACCACCATAAGATATTCCGTGGTCAAACCGTTTAAAGGGAGGTACTAGACCATCTCCATAAGGGAAGGTCTATTAGGGAGGCTTCGAATGAGAACCTCACGGTATGATGGTCTGACCAAATGACCGGCTCCACCATAAGGTCAATGACCTCCACTCCCAGCGAGAAGACCAGGTCCAATGAATGGATGTATATGCGGGTTGCAGAGGCAACTACCTGTGTCAGGCCCAATGAATTCATAAGCTTTTTGTCCAAATGATGAGCATTCGTTGTCCACCCAAGCATTGAAGTCGCCCAGAATAATCCATCTGGGTGACTCCAATACCAGTTCGACAGCAAAGTTTCCAACTTCTTGCAGGAATTCCCTCTCATTCCCTGGAGGACGGTAAATGGGAAGGACCCTACAACATGCACCTGCAAATCCTGGAATGGCTACACATTCTAAGGACCTGGTAGTTCCCACTGGGAGGGCCACGAGGTGCAAACTCGATTTAAAACAAATCACCATGCCCTCTCCCCAATGATCCTTTCTCGGGCAGTGAATCAATGAGAACCCAGCTGGAATCACCAATTCCAATACTGGGCTGGCACTAACCCCCAGCCAGATCTTGGTGATACATGCCAGATCAGCCGTTGAAACAAGATCAGCTATAATTGGCATATTGTTCCTAATTGATCTGGCATTACACAGCACTGCCTGAGAAGGACAGGTGAAAGACACTGGTCCATTGAATACCTACGCACCTATGGCAGAGCCTTTGGGTATGAGCATCAGACAGGGAGGACTCCTTTTCTGGACCCATTTAGCCCCAGGGCACCCCCTAGAGCTCACCACTCCAATCCACATACCCCCAACCATATTCCCTTCCCCAGGCCCTCCTGACCTCCACCCTCTCCCTCTATGGGAAATCTCCAGTGCCCTACAATGCCTGTAAACATCCAATGGTAGAGAGGGGCAATCAAAGCATAACAGGGCTCAAGGTGGAAGGTCAGCTAGGGTCCAGCAACCACCATATGGTGTGGTTCAAGGTGGACACAGGAATTCAGTCAACCCATACGAAAGCAAGAGTCTTAGACTTCAGAAGGGTGGACTTTACCAGGATGGGACTTCAGCTTAAGGAAACCATGGAAAAAAGGGGGATGGGGGGGGTCACTGAGGAGAAATGGGCATACATCAAGGAGGCCATAGCGGAGGTCACAAATCAATGTGCTAGGTCAACAGACAAGGGTAAAACGAGAAGAAAACCACTTTGGTTCTCAAGAGGGGTGGCTGAAAAGGTAAGGGCCAAGAGGCTAGCCTTCAGAAAGTATAAGGAGACACAAAGAGATGAGGACAAGGAAATGTACCAGAAGTGTCAGAGAGGACCATGAAAAGCAGCGAGAAGTACTAAAGCACAAATACAGGAAAGAATAGCTCAACTGGTTAAAAAAGGAGACAAGACATTCTTCAGGTACATTAGCAAGAAAAGGAAGGCAAAGGAGGGAGTAGCTAAGCTTCAAGAAGCCAGGGGGGAGATAGTGGAGGGCGATGGGGAGAAAGCAACGATCCTAAACAATTATTTCTGTTCAGTCTTCACTGTGGAAGGGCATGGGCAGGACTCACAGCCAGACTTTAAAGGAACAAAGGATAAGGAGGTAAACACCAGTCCATTCACAGAGGAGATGGTCCTAGAAGAGCTTGCAAAGTTGAAGCTGGACAAAGCCATGGGTCCAGATGGCAAACATCCCAGGGTTCTAAGGGAACTGAGAATTGAACTGGCAGCCCCTCTGGCAGCCCTCTTCAGTGAGTCCCTAGACACTGGAGTGGTCCCAGAGGACTAGAGAAGGCCAAATGTCCCTCTTCACAAGAGCGGGAGTAATGAAGATGCAGGGAACTACAGGCCAGTTAGTCTAACCTCTGAAGTAAGAAAGATAATGGAGACATTCCTCAAGGAAAGAATAGTTGAGCACCTAGAAGCCATGGGGGTGTTGAATCCCAGGCAACATGGGTTCACCACAGGAAGGTCCTGTCAAACAAATCTAGTAGACTTCTTTGACTGGGTGACAAAGGCATTAGACCGGGGGGGGGGAGCAGTAGATGCTGCCTACCTAGATTTCAGCAAAGCCTTTGATACCATTCTATATAGGAGACTGGTCAACAAGCTAGGTAGCCTGGGGATGGGACACAAGGTGGTAAACTGGATTAAAAACTGGTTAAGGGACAGAAAACAGAGCGTCATGGTACATGGAACCTAATCAGAGGAAAGGGAGGTAACCAGTGGGGTACCACAACGGTCAGTTCTGGGGCAAGTCCTCTTCAATGTATTCATCAGTGATATCACAGATGGGCTAGAGGGAAGGGTTTGCCTGTTTGCAGATGACACCAAGATCTGCTACAGGGTAGATACCCTGGAGAGAGTGGAAAGGGTAAGAAAGTACCTGGAATGGTTGGAGAGATGGTCATAGGCATGGCAACTGATGTATAATGCAAAAAAGTGCAAAATCATGCACATGGGGAACAGCTACCCTAGAGCAAGCTACAGGTTGGGGAGAGAGCTGTTGGCAGTTACTAAAGAGTAGAAGGACTTGTGTATCAAAATCACAAATTACCTGAAGGCCACAAGGCAGATGGCCATTGTGGTGGGAAAGGCCACTGGGATGTTGGGGGTGTATTGGAAGGGGAATCACAAGCCAAAGGAGGGCAGTAATAGTTCCACAGTATAAGACCCTAGCGAGTACTGTGTCCAGTTCAGGAGGCCACACCTTCGTAAGGACATTGACAAAATGGAGATGGTGCAGAGGAGGGCGACTAAAATGGTGAACAATCTACAACACAAGCCTTACGAAGAAAGAGTCAGAGACCTCAATTTGCAAACACTGAAGCAAAGGAGGGAGAGTGGTGACATGAAAGAAACATTCAAATACCTCAAGGGCATGAACAAGGTGAAAGGGGACAACATATTCCAGTTTAAATGTAGTGCCAGAATAAGAGGACATGACATGAGACTGATAGGTAGCCACATAAGAGAAAATTTCAGGAAGTTCTTTTTTTCTTTTTTTTTTTTCACTTTCTATTCTTCCGCCTTCCCCTGCCCCCTTCACTCTACTTCTTTGGCAGTGCCTGGCATCTGCCTCGGTTCCTTCCATACCTGGAGCCCCGCGACAGTCCCCCCATGTAGCCTTGGATTTCTCCCCAGGAGGGGACGAGGTGGGGCCCTTACACCCTGAACTAATGGCACTTCGTCGGTGCCGCCGCATGGGACAGGCAGGGACCATTGAGGTCTGTGCTGGTGCTCCATCTACCTGGAGTGAAGGAGGTGTTTTTTCCTTGTTTCCTGGGCGTGCCATGCACCCTGACATCAAGGTGGAGCTCCGACGATGTCTGGTGCACTCACCCTCCTGGAATGGCCAAGCACTTGCTGTACCCCAGGCCTCTGCCTGGGGTCAGTCAAGCACCAGACCTTGTCCCCCCTCCCTCCCTCTCTCCCTCCCTGGAGAAGGCGAGTGATCCACAGATGCTCAGCCTCCTCCCCGAGGCCGGCCCTCCAGCTCCCCGGGCTCATTCCCAAACCCAGGTTGCCAGCATCATGAGCAGTAGTGCTACTGCTGCGCCAGCAGGCCGGCCAGGAAGTTCTTTTGTATGGAAAGGGTGGTGAAGGCATGTAATAGCCTGCCACAGGAAGTGGAAGTCACCCGTACGGTGACAGGCTTCAAACATGCATGGGACAAGAATAAAAGAATATTAGAGATAGGAAGAAAAAGCTACTGGCCGCTTCATCAGGTAGCATAAATGGGCAGACTGGATGGGCCTGGTGGCCCTTATCTACTGACAATATCTATGTATATATGTAAAGGGAGGGACATCACGGAGCCTGGAGGGGGAATAATGCCTTCTCAAGGGAGCCACCGACCTACACATCTCAATTTCACCCTACCAATTACCTTCAGTAGTAGTTACAACTTATAAACACAGGCCAATCTCTTTCTAAAATTACTAATTAATCTGACAAAAACTTATAAAACCTAAGAAGTTAAAACAGAGTTTACAACATCAATATCCACGCTCACACATCCACACCATCAGTCACACATTCAACCCCCCCAACCTACCCCAATCCCACTATCTATAAAAGATTACAATAAAGTAGAAGGGAGTCCAAATTGAGAACACAGTGACAAAACCGATGTTTGCAGAGCAAACTCCGGCAGGGAGAAAGGACCACAAAATAAACTGAGACCCTTTAGCTAAGTCTTTTAGTTCGACTTTGTGCTATACATCTTCAGAGGAGCAAATGGTGATTCAGGCAGGACAAGGGACTCTCACCCCCCCCCCGACCTGAAAAAAAAGTTCCAGTTTCAGCAATTTTTCACGGCTGCAAGTTTATAAAAATCACCCTTTCATCCAATGCACCTCGTAGAATACATTTTAACTGGGTCAGACAGTGATCTAATCAAGTCTCTCCCTATCGGTTCTGGAGACGCCGGGTTCTCTCACCATCCCGGCTCTCCTCCCAGTAGGATCATTTACCCAGAGAAGACAAAGTTAACTGTACCTTTTCTGGCCAAGCAGTCCAATCATGCCGACCCAGCAGTCCAGCCTCACCGGTTAGATTTGAACCCAGCTCCATGGGCCAAATACAGCCCCAACTCCACCGGCAGGTGTAATAACGATTCACGGCTCTATAGGCCAGGAAAAGCCCCAAGGAAGAAAGGCACAGTACTACTGGCGCATCGGTCAGTCTCTGCTGGGGCACTCACAATGTCAGAGAGCAGAACATCAGTTCATGCCGAAACAAGTTCATTCACCACTACCCACCGCACAGCTTATCGATCAATCTCTTTTCATGAAAATGGGGGGGCTATAGAAGTAGTGAGGAATGCTTATGAATTAGTACATGTTGCACAGTGAATTTATCAATCCCTATTTATGAAGCTGATGGAGGCTACAGAGGGGAAGGGGAATGCTTATAAATTAGTACATGTTGCACAGCATACTGATCGATCTCTGTTTATGAAGCTGGTGGAGGCTATAGAGGGGAAGGGGAATGCCTATAAATTAGTACATGTTACACAGCGTACTGATCAATTTCTGTTTATGAAGCTGGTGGAGGCTATAGAGGGGGAGGAGAATGCCTACAAGTTAGTACATGTTGCACAGCATATTGATCAATCCTTGTTTATGAAGCTGAGGGGAGACTATAGAGAGGATGGGGAATGCCTAAAAGCGAGTTCATATTGCACAGCATATTGATCAACCCCTGGTTATGAAGCTGGTTGGGGAAGGCTATAGAGGGGGTGGGGAATGCTTATAAATTAGTACATGCTGCACAGCGTATTGATCAGTCCCTGTTTATGAAGCAGGTGGGGGAAGGCTAAATTGGGGGTGAGGAATGCCTATAAATTAGTACATGTTGCACAGTGTACTGATAAATCTCTGTTTATGAAGCTGGTGGAGGCTATAGAGGTGGAGGGGAATGCCTATAAGTTAGTATATGTTGCACAACATATTGATCAATCTCTGTTTATGAAGCTGGTGGAGGCTATAGAGGGGAAGGGGAATGCCTATAAGTTAGTACATGTTGCACAACATATTGATCAATCTCTGTTTATGAAGCTGGTGGAGGCTATAGAGGGGAAGGGGAATGCCTATAAGTTAGTACATGTTGCACAACATATTGCTCAACCTCTGTTTATGAAGCTGGTGGAGGCTATAGAGGGGGAGGGGAATGCTTATAAATTAGTACATGTTGCACAGCGTATTGTTCAATCCCCATTTATGAAGCTGAGGGGGCTATAGAGGGGGAGGGGAATGCCTATAAGTTAGTACATGTTGCAAAGCATATTGATCAATCTCTGTTTATGAAGCTGGTGGAGGCTATAGAGGGGTGGGGAATGGATATAAATTAGTACATGTTGCACAGCGCATCGATTAATCCCTGTTTATGAAGTTGGCGGGGGAAGACTATAGAGGGGGAGAGGAATGCCTGTAAGTTAGTACATGTTGCACAGCGTATTGATCAATCCCCATTTATGAAGCTGAGGGGACTATAAAGGGGTTGGGGAATGCCTATAAATTAGTACAGGCTGCACAGCGTATTGATCAATCCCTGTCTATGAAGATGGGTGGAGGATATAGAGGGGGTGGGGAATGCCTTCAAATTAGTACATGTTGCACAGCGTATTGATCAGTCCCTGTTTATGAAGTTGGGGAAGACTATAGAGGGGGAGGGGAATGCCTATAAATTAGTACATGTTGCACAGCGTATTGATCAATCCCTGTTTATGAAGCTGGGTGTAGGCTATAGAGAGGATGGGGAATGTGTACAAATTAGTACATGTTGCACAGTGTATTGATCAATCCTTGTTTATGAAGCTGGTGGAAGCTATAGAGGGGGTGGGGAATGCCTATAAATTAGTACATGTTGCACAGTGTATTGATCAATCCTTGTTTATGAAGCTGGTGGAAGCTATAGAGGGGGTGGAGAATGCCTATAAATTAGTACATGTTGCACAGTGTATTGATCAATCCTTGTTTATGAAGCTGGTGGAAGCTATAGAGGGGGTGGGGAATGCCTATAAATTAGTACATGTTGCACAACGTATTGATCAGTCCCTGTTTATGAAGCTGAGGGGAGGCTATAGAGGGGGTGGGGAATGCCTATAAATTAGTACATGTTGCACAACGCATTGATCAGTCCCTGTTTATGAAGCTGGTGGAGGCTATAGAGGGGGGGAAATGCCTATAAATTACTACATGTTGCACAACGTATTGATCAGTCCCTGTTTATGAAGCTGAGGGGAGGCTATAGAGGGGAAGGGGAATGCTTATAAATTAGTACATGTTGCACAGCGTATTGATCAATCCCTGTTTATGAAGCTGAGGGGGCTATAGAGGGGGTGGGGAATGCCTATGAATTTGTGCATGTTGCAAAATGTATTGATCAATCCATTTATGAAGCTGGTGGAGGCTATAGAGGGTGTGGGGAATGCTTATAAATTAGTACATGTTGCACAACGCATTGATCAGTCCCTGTTTATGAAGCTGGTGGAGGCTATAGAGGGGAAGGGGAATGCCTGTAAATTAGTACATGTTGCACAACGTATTGCTTAGTCCCTGTTTATGAAGCTGAGGGGGCTATAGAGGGGTTGGGGAATGCCTATGAATTAGTGCATGTTGCAAAATGTATTGATCAATCCCTGTTTATGAAGCTGGTGGAGGCTATAGAGGGGGTGGAGAATGCCTGTAAATTAATGCATGTTGCACAACGCATTGATCAATCCCTGTTTATGAAGCTGGTGGAGGCTATAGAGGGGGTGGGGAATGCCTGTAAATTAGTGCATGTTGCACAGCGTATTGATCAATCCCCGTTTATGAAGCTGGTGGAGGCTATAGAGGGGGGGGAATGCCTGTAAATTAGTGCATGTTGCGAACGCATTGATCAATCCCTGTTTATGAAGCTGGTGGAGGCTATAGAGGGGGTGGGGAATGCCTGTAAATTAGTGCATGTTGCGCAACGCATTGATCAATCCCTGTTTATGAAGCTGGTGGAGGCTATAGAGGGGGTGGGGAATGCCTGTAAATTAGTGTATGTTGCACAGCGTATTGATCAATCTCTGTTTATGAAGCTGAGGGGAGGCTATAGAAGGGTTGGGGAATGCCTGTAAATTAGTACATGTTGCACAACGTATTGATCAATCTCTGTTTATGAAGCTGGGTGGAGGTTATAGAGGGGAAGGGGAATGCTTATAAATTAGTACATGTTGCACAGCATATTGATCAATCTCTGTTTATGAAGCTGGTGGTGGAGGCTATAGAGGGGTTGGGGAATGGATATAAATTAGTACATGTTGCACAGCGTATTGATCAAGCCCTGTTTATGAAGCTGGTGGGTGAAGCTATATTGGGGGTGGAGAATGTGTATAAATTATTACATGCTCCACTGCATATTGATCAATCCCAGTTTATGAAGCTGAGGGGAGGCTATAAAGGGTTGGGGAATACCTATAAATTAGTACATGTTGCACATCGCATTGATCAGTCCCTGTTTATGAAGCTGGTAGAAGGAGGTTATATTGGGGGTGGGGAATGGCAGCTTATTACGGGAGTGGGAACCTCAGGGAACTGGAGCAGTATAACGAAAGCCTTTGCACCAGCCCAGACACTGTTCGCACATGCAAAATGGTTTGCATTGCAGAGAAGGGGACCCAGAGCACACACAAAAAGGAGATGGTATCTCACTACCACGCGCGCATCAGGATAGTGGTAGCTTTTTGCTTGCAGTAAATAGCCTGAAGTAGCAACACTAGCTACCATGAGCAGAAACATCTTTTTACAGAGTGGAAAGCACCAGCCACCATCATCTGAGCCCCCCCCCCCACACACACACGTAATGGTGGAAACTTAGAAACATAGATTTTTAAGGCAGATAAGGACCGTTGGCCCACCCAGTCTGCCCATTTCCTACCTAATGGATAAGCTGCAGATCCTAGTTAACCAGCAGCCTACTTCTTCCTACCCACACCCCTAGAATTGCCTTATGACTGTCCCATGCTTGCTTGAATTCCACCACTTTTGACTCCACAACCTCTCCGGAAGGCCGCTCCATGCATCCACAACCCTCTGTGAAAAAATACTCTTAAATTACCTCTGAGCCGCCTGCCTTCTATCTTCAAATCAGCCCCTTGTTCTTGCACACCTCTTTTTGAAAGATGCTACCTCTTGGACTTCGTTGATTCCCTTGAGGTACTTGAAAGTTTCTATCATGTCCCCCTCTCCCTCCTTTCCTCAAGGCTATACATATTCAGCTCCTTAAGTCTCTCTTCATATGTCTTCCGGTGCAGACCCTGCACCATTTTAGTTGCCCTCCTCTGGACAGCTTCCATCCTGTCTATGTCTTTGCGGAGATTGGGTCTCCAGAACTGCACGCAGTACTCCAGATGGGGTCTCACCAACTGTCTGTACAGAGGGATAATAACTTCCTGTTTTCTACTGGTGATGCCTCTCCCTATGCATCCCAGTATCCCCCCAGCCCTCCTTGCTGCCCTCTCACATTGCTTGCCCACCTTTAGGTCATCTGATATGACTACCCCCAGGTCCCTTTCCATTTTTGTTGTTGTTAGTATCCATTTGGGAACTAATGACCATCGAACAGTATGGTTCACAATAAATACAGCAATAGAGTCAAGCCATACAAAGGCAAAAGTACTGGCCTTCAGGAGGGCTGATTTTGCCAAAATGGGTGAGTGCCTAAGGAATGCACTAGCAAATGGGCAGGAAGGAGGGTTGGAAGAACAATGGGGAATAATAAAAACTGCCATCACAGAGGTAACAAGCCTTTGTGTGAAGCAAATAAACAGAACAAAATGATGTAAGAAACCACTATGGTTCTCAAAGGAGGTGGCAGTGAAGGTTCAAGAGGAAAAGAAAGCATTCAGGAAGTACAAGGAATCACAGAAGGAACAGGATAGAGAATTGTGTCAGTTAAAGCAAAAGGAAGCTGGGAAGGCAGTCAGAACAGCAAAGGCCCGAGCCGAGGAAAAGATAGCCAACTCAGTTAAGAAGGGCGATAAAACCTTTTATAGGTACATCAGGAAGCAAAGGAAGACCAAGGGAGGAATAGTGAGGCTTAATAAAGGGAAGGGGTTGGGTAGAGGGTGACTGTGAAAAGGCAGAGATACTAAACAAATATTTTTGCTCAGTATTTACAAATGAAGTGGGGGAGGTACCTAAAACATACAATAGAAACACTCTGGATACAGAAGTTGATACCAGCCCATTTGCAGAAGAAAGGGTTCTGAAAGAACTCTTAAAACTGAAGGTGGACAAAGCAATGGGGCCTGTTGGGATTCATCCCAGAACTCTAAAAGAACTAAGGGTAGAACTAGTGACACCACTGACTACCCTCTTTAACAAATCATGGGAGGATGGGGTGGTACCTGAGGACTGGAGGAGGGCAGATGTGATTCCCCTTCACAAAAGTGAGAGCAGGGCAGAAGCAGGAAACTACAGACTTGTTAGTTTAACCTCAGTGATAGGGAAAATGATGGAATCACTTGTGAAGGAAAAAATTGTCAAGTACCTAGAGGCCAGAGGGGCACAGGACCCAAGGCAGCCTGGATTCACAGTGGAAAGGTCATGCAAGATGAATCTAATAGATTTATTTGACTGGGTGACCAAAGTAGTAGATCAGGGAGGGGCTGTGGACATGGCCTACCTAGACTTTAGCAAGGCATTTGACTCAGTCCCACACAAAAGATTAATATACAAGTTAGCCAGCCTGGGAGTGGGTCCCAAGATGACAGCCTGGGTAAAGAATTGGCTGGAGAATAGGACACAGAGAGTAATAGTAAATGGAGTCCACTCTGAAGAAAAGGGGGTTACTGGCGGTACCACAGGGTTCAGTATTAGACGGTCCTCTTCAATGTCTTTATGTTTACATTGCAGAGGGACTGAAGGAAAGTATGTCTCTTTGCAGATGACACAAAGATCTGCAACAGAGTTGATGCACAAGGTGGGTGGAAAGGATGAGAAGGGACTTGGAAGGTTAGAGGAATGATCAAATGTATGGCAGCTTAGATTCAATGCTAAGAAGTGCAAGGTAATGCACCTGGGAAACAAAACCCAGTGGAAGAGTACACAATAGGGGTGAAATACTAACAACAACAAAAATGGAAAGGGACCTGGGGTAGTCATATCAGATGACCTAAAGGTGGGCAAGCAATGTGAGAGGGCAGTAAGGAGGGCTGGGGGGATACTAGGATGCATAGGGAGAGGCATCACCAGTAGAAAACAGGAAGTTGTTATCCCTCTGTACAGACAGCTGGTGAGACCCCATCTGGAGTAGTGCATGCAGTTCTGGAAACCCAATTTCCGCAAGGACATAGACAAGATGGAAGCTGTCCAGAGGAGGGCAACTAAAATGGTGCAGGGTCTGCACCAGAACACATATGAAGAGAGACTAAAGGAGCTTAATATGTATAGCCTTGAGGAAAGGAGGGAGAGGGGGACATGATAGAAATTTTCAAGTACCTCAAGGGAATCAACAAAGTCCAAGAGGGTAGCATCTTTCAAAAAAAGAGGTGTGCAAGAACAAGGGGCACAATTTGAAGAGGGGTGGCTCAGAGGTAATGTAAGGAAGTATTTTTTCACAGAGAGGGTTGTGGATGTGTGGAACGGCCTTCCGGAGGAGGTTGTGGAGTCAAAAACAGTGATGGAATTCAAGCATGCATGGGACAGTCATAAGGCAATTCTAGGGGGTGGGGGTAGAAAGAGGTAGGCTGCTGGTTAACTAGGATCTGCAGCTTATCCATTAGGTAGGGAAATGGGCAGACTGGGTGGGCCAAGCGGTCCTTAATGCCATTAAATTCTATGTTTCTATGTTTCTTTTGACTTTAGTACAGATGGAAGTGGAATGGACAGTGAAGAAGAAATTCATGTCAATTGGGATCCTTTTTTAGAACAAAGGAAGGAATACAATTATCAAAGAATGCAGAAAGACACACCTCCTCCTAAAGCATCGGAAAATCAAATACCCCCCCTCCCATGCCTCAGTACCAGCAGCAACTGCAACCGCGCAGAAGTCCGCGACTGAACTTTCAGGACAGGGACAATTACGGCTATACAACAACATCAAGGGGAAAAGAAAGAGGGTATGGAGGGGAAGACAGGGTAAGAATAGGTTATTACCAGAACTTCAGATCCAGACAGCAGAACAGGAGACACTTCCAAGGAGGTAGGAGGAGGTGAGTATAAATATCGAAGAAAATCTAAAAGTGATTCATCTTTCTAAACATGTACTGACACCAGAGGAAAAGAGTTTCCTTTCCAAAGGACTGAATTTTGCACCAACCGTGAAGATTAATAGGGAACAGACTTGTATTGATGTCAGTCTTTTATGTAGGAAATTGAATCTAGCTGTTTTATTTGCAAATTCAGCCTCCATGGAGAATGTTGATAATAATCCTGTAACTAAGTTTAGACCCGATTCGATGTTCTGTCCCCCAAATTGTGAAGCGGTAAATATTTTCCTCAGACTTGTGGAACAAGATTTAAATGATTTGTTTGAACATTTGCCATGCATCCAGTTTGATAATTTAACACGGGAAGAGAGAGGGGTGCTAGAAGTTTTAAAAAATGATTCCAGTATTGTGATTAAGCAAGCAGATAAGGGGGGAGCAACAGTTTTATTAAATAAAGAAGATTATGTTAGGGAAGTTCATCGTCAATTGGATAATGTTATTTTTTATGAAAAATTGAGTTACAGTCCTATTTGGGAATTTAAAAGTGCAATTGATGAGCTGCTTAATAAAGTATGTTTAGAGGGTCATATTACCAAACAGGAGAGGGAGTTTCTGATCAGAGACACACCAGTAATGGCAACTTTTTATCTATTACCAAAAGTGCATAAAACTTTGGTGACTCCACCAGGTCGTCCGATAATTAGTGGGCTCGGATCTCTGACAGAAGGTCTCTCACAATTTTTGGATCATTTTTTGAGACCACATGTTCTACAGTTGTTTTCATATTTAAGGGATACCAAGGATGTTTTACAGCAGTTAACTATTTTTCAGAATAATTCTCCGATGATTTTGGTGACTTTGGATATTGAGGCACTGTATTCTAACGTCCCCCATGAGGGGGCCCTGGATGCAGTTTCCTTTTATCTTAATCATGATGTGGATCCCACAGTGTCCCCAACTGATTTTTTGTTGAAGTTGTTAGAATTTGTTTTGAAATGTAATGTTTTTACTTTTGACAAGATTACTTACAAACAAATAAAGGGTACTGCAATGGGGGCAACTTGTGCACCATCAGTGGCTAATCTTTATTTGGGTATGTGGGAACAACAACATATTTTTGAAGCAACTAACAATCCATTTTTTGAACATATTTTATTATGGAAGAGATTTGTTGTCGATGTACTTTTTTGGACAGGAACAGAATTAGAATTGAAAAATTTTGTGGAATATCTGCATACTATGAATGAGAACTTAAGATTCACATATGTAGTGGATTGTGAGAGAGTGGCATATTTGGATATACAAATTATGCAAGATATGGAGGGTAGGTTGAGTACAGACATTTATAGAAAACAAGTGGATGGAAATACAGTATTGATAGCGTCCAGCTGCCATCCTTCTCACACTCTGGCAAATATACCGCAGGGGGAATTTTTACGTATAAAAAGGAATTGCAGTAAAGATTCATCATTCCAGGCAGGAGCTAATATTTTAGAACAATGTCTTTTGGAAAGGGGGTTATAGTAAAAAGAATATTAAACAAGCTAGGTCAAATATACAGAAAATGGCTAGAGATAAGCTTTTATTTAATGATACTCAGGAAAAGAGAGATGAGAGAGGAAGAATGAATGTAGTGACAACATATTCTGCACATAAAAAAAAGGGAGAATAGAGGAGTACCAGGACTAGTATGGTGCTATAATTGAAACATGAGTAAAGAAAGTAAACATTTTAGCACCTATACAGCAATAAATCAGACAACAGGTGGAATAGAAATCCAAAGTTTATAAAAAATGCTGATGTGCACAAATACAAATAGTGGCTTAGAAAAGTACTAACATTTCACCTGGTACACCACCAGGCTAAGTACTAACGTTTCACCTGGTACACTGCCAGGCTTCATCAGAGTAAAAGATCAGCCCACAAGTGCTTCAATAAATACATAGCATAATTAAACGTGACCCAAACTCACCAATTCATATTATGTGTCCATTAATGGATTATTATTAATTGTTTAAAATGAAAGGGTCTTTAATTAAATCCCTAGTTCAATGCATTAATTCTTTAATTCCATGTTTCAATGTGTTAGCACAAGTAAACTGACTTGGTGACCTCAAAAAATATATGTCCTTAGTTTTTACATTTTTATGTTATACTTTGTTATTACTATTTAGGGACAAATAGGTTCCAGTTTATATTTATTTTACAGAGTAGTCCCAATATTAGTCCCAACTCATATGTATTACTCTTATAGGACACGTTTCCTTTTATTGTTATGAATAAAACGACATATTACATGAGGTAACCAGGCACTATCTAAAGTCACAGCAACAGGGGGAGAAATTAAATAACATATAGGTTATGTATCATCATTTATACTTTTTCAGAAAAGCTGAAAGTTCAATATTTTCATTGAGACCCATATGGGAACAAGCTCCTAAGACATATATCCAATAACTTTCTCTCTGTCCAATCTTTTTGTTCAAATCGCCACCTCTGGGACCCATAGTGACCAATTCCAGACCCAAAGATTTAAAGGCATGTTTTTGGGAACTATGTTTCAAAATGTGTTTAGCAATAGCATAGATATTCTGCACATGCATCAGCTTTTTATGAAATTATTTCAAAGCACTGGAGTGCTTTAGCAGTAGAGGAAAATCTTCAGAAGGTTGTAGCACAGCCGCTAAGATTTTCTTATAAAACAGCTAATAGCCTTAAGGATACCTTGGTACAAAGTCATTTTATTGACAAAAAGGAACAACAGACATGGTTAGTGAGATCTATTGGATGTTTTAAATGTCAAAATTGTATATATTGTAATGTTGTCACCAAAAGTAAAACCTTTTCCTCACAGAATAACAAAAGAGAATTTATGATTAGAAAGATGATTAATTGTAGTACAGCAGGTGTGATTTATTTAGCAACCTGTAAGTGTGGGGCTTTCTATGTGGGGAAAACAGAAAGAAGTTTCAAGGTAAGAATAGGAGAGCACCAGAGGGCAATAATAAACAAAGATGTGACCTATGCTACTGCAGCACATACTGCTGTAGAGCAGTCTAAAAGTGGAGAACATGCGTTCAGTTATTTGGCAATAGAAAAAGTATGTCCTAATCCAAGAGGTGGAGACTTCAGAAATTTCATTCTGCGAAGGGAAACCTTTTGGATTTTAAAGCTGAAAGCTAATGTTAATCCAGGGTTAAATTGGAGTTTTGATATTAAACCACTTTTGGTAAAAAGACGTTGAAGTATTTTGCTTTCATAAAAATTGCATGCAGTAAATAGCTTTGTGCCTGTATAGGGTTTTAAAAATGGGGTTAATGATTGTTGTTCTTTCCTTGAAATAACAATGCCTTCCCCCTCCCCTCTCCTTTTCTGTAAGGATTTTTCTTCAAGTCCTGGGATTGCTAAATGTTTTCAAACCAGTTTTCACTTTTGAGGTTTGTAATTGAAGTAAATTGTTCCTAATTTGAGTTTGTTTGTTTCCCCCCTCTCTCTCCCCTTCCTTTATCTGCTCATTTTGATGTAATGAATTCCTTTCTTTTTCTCGTGCCTGATTCTATAGAATCAGTGATGTACCATTAGATCTTCTTGTTTACGCGTTTAAATGTATGAATGTTGTAATTATACCGTGTCTCTTATTGGTCTAATTTTTAATTTGTTAATAAGTAACTGTGATGCTTCAATGTATTTATGGATGTGATATTTTAGGCTGCTTTAGTCTTTGAGAAAGGGTCATGGCGACCAGAAACGCGTTAGACAGTTACATTATTTTAAAATAAATCTTTTTCTACTTCAATTTACTGCAGCATCAGTGGTTTTTACAGGTGGTGGGTGAGTGCCTGGTTTACAAGTAACTGGATAAATCTGGTGTCAGCAATCTGAAAACATATTCCTTCCTGATTCAGGGAAAGGAGTGCAGTGAAGTTTGATAAAGGCAAAACCCACACTTCACCTGGGGTTCAAGGAGCTGGCCTTGGCTTGATCCTGGGGGACTGCTCACTGGGCTCAGAAAGTCCAGGTGTCCAGGGTATGCCATCTTTGCACAGGGTTGTGTGGGTGCAAGGACACAGCGAGGGTCAGACACAGGAAAAGGTCTGTGAGAGATGGCTATGATAGGGGAGCTGTAAGGGTACGGATGAGTGAGTTTGTCATACCCACCCACATATACAATAACCTCCCTTGTTTCTAGTGGATCCCCCCTTACTCAATCCCCAAATCTCGAGTGCAGTAATATACCTGGCATCCTGTTGCCTCCCCGATGATCGTTATACAGTATTAGGTAGTATTATATGAACACTTCCCAATAGCCCAGTTCCGACATAGTAATATACATTACTACCCCTATTCCCACCACTCAGTCTCATTCAGTCAGCAATCTACACACCCACAGGTACCCAGCACCCACCTCCTGCCCCATTGGCCAAAGCATACAGTGTCATCGATGCTGTCAGTGAACTTGGGAGAAGCCTCTGGCATCATCAATTCATTTTTACTGAATGAATTGGTAACGCTGTGGTAGTAGCAACATCTGACTGGTCAGTGATGATAGCAAATACTACCACCATGACATCACCAATTCATTCCATTTGAATGAATCTGTATACTATTGCTACAGCGATGGTAAAACAGCAAAGACCAGTACAGCAACAAAATTGGCTGTTTGCTGTACTGGTCCGCTATCTTACTGATGCCAAGTCTCGGCAGTTCACCCTCCCCAAACAACCCGATTTGGAGTTGGTAATCTTTAGTGTGGGGGGGGGGGTGAAGAGGGCAATGCCCCCTGCAAAAAAATACTTGAGTTCCTGGACAGCACAATGCTGATTGTCGGCAATGTGCCATTGCTGTAAAGGCATTCAACAGAATTTCTGTTGATGCGGCATGGTGGAACCAAATGAATCAATGATGCAAGGTGCTGGTTGCTGCTGTGGACTTTTTGTCAACAGCACTGACACTGTATCCTTTGGCTGATGGGGGTGGGTAGGTGCTGGGTACCTGTGGGTGTGGGGGTTGCTGACAGAATGGGACTGGGTGGGAGGGTGTGGGTGGGCATGGGAAAGTAGTACATTACAGTGTTGGGACTGGGGCTGGCAGGAAGAGGTTCATATATTACTACCCAGTACTGTAGGGGTAGGGGCCACTGGACACCAGGGATATTTATTTATGAGATCTGTGAGTCAGGTGAGGGGACAACTAGATGCTAGGGATACAGTTTAAACAATGTTTCAGGGATCGGGTTGGGGGGTGACCACTAGATGCTAGGGATATGGTTTAAACAGTGTTTCAGGGATTGGGTTGGGGGGTGAACTCTAGATGCTAGGGATATGGTTTAAACAGTGGTTCAGTGATCAGGTGTGAGAGAACAACTAGATTCCAGGGATATGATTTAAACAAATGTTTCAGAGATTGGGGGGGATGGCAGATGCCAGGGATACAGCTTAAACAGTTGTTTCGAGGATCAGTTGGGGGGAAATGACCAGATGCCAGGGATATGGTTGAAACAACATTTCGAGGATCTAGGGTGGGGGTGATCAAATACCAAGGATATGGTTTAAACGTGTTTCAAGAATTAGGTGAGGGGGAATGACCAGATACCAGGGATATGATTCAAACAGTGTTTCGAGGATTGGGGAGGAGGGGGCGAGATGACCAGATGCCAGAGATATACAGGTAGTTTAAACAGTGTTTCACATATTGGGTGACGGGGGAATGACCAGATACTAGGGATATGATTTAAACAGTGCCATGATGGCGACCTGTATTTGCGGTGCGAATGGGTCACTGGGGGTCGGCTGGGAAGGGAGAGGACTGAGTGTCTACAGGACAGCTCTCCTCTCCCAGGGAGGGGTGGGGACAGAGTCTGCTGCTTAACTGACTGCTAGCGGTGGCTGGGGGCCGGAGCAGTGGACCCCCACAAGGGGGTAGAGTGGAGCAAGACACCCGGTGTGTCGCATACAGAAGCGTGCGCAGCTCAGTCACTGGCGTCATTGCATGCCTTGGCTCCATACTCAAGGCAGGACAAAACAGAGGAGAAAAACAAGCCGACCAGCGGGATAAAGCCGGTCTCCCCACCGCACTGGACCAGCTGGCGCTTCAAAATTGGTGATAGGTGATGGCTGGCATGTTGCCTGGTGGTGGTGATGGGGGTGGCTGGTGGAAGGGGGCAGTGGACAAATAAATTAGGGGGAAAAACAAAGTGTTTTGAAGATCGGGCTGCCATGAGGCCAAGAAGACAGAGAACTGCTCTGGCCGAAATGTGTTGGTTGGAAGATACCAGCTGGGCCTGCTTCTCCAGGGTGTCCACCCTGGCCAGGGGAAGAAAGGTAATTTTCTGTACTGTGTCCAGCACCACCCCAATAAATTGAAGGCACTAGGAAGGAGCAAGCTAGGACTTGAAGTAACTGATGGCGATTCCCAGGTGCTCAAAAAGGTGTAGTTTAGCCGACAAAGAAGCTTCCAACCCGTCCCTCGATGGGGCTGTGAGAAGCCAATTGTCGAGGTAAGGAAAGACATAGTGTCCTTGATTCCTCAAGGTACCTGCCACTACCGCTAGGCATTTGGTAAAAACCTGTAGGGCAGAGGACAGGCTAAAGGGGAGAGCTTTGAACTGGCAATGCTCTCCCTTGAAAGAAAACCTGAGGAATTTGCGATGTAGACAGAATATTGGGATGTGTAGATGCGCATCCTGCATGTTCAGGGCACAAAGCCATTGTCCTCTGGAAAGGAGAGGCAGCAGGCTTTGCAGAGTCAGCATCTGAAACCTCTTGTACTCTATGATGAGGTTTAGGGTACTGAGATCTAGAATCGGGCACAGATCCTCTGTCTTTTTGGGTACCAGAAAGAAGTGGGGGTAGAATCCCTTTCCAATGTGGTTTGGAGGCACTGGCTCTATTGCTTCTTTTTGAAGAAGAGCTGTGATCTCCTCCCTTAAATGGAGAATGTGCGCCCTTGGGTAATGAGAAAACCCTGGAGGATTGTTTGGAGGTTCTTCTCGGAATTCAAGAATGTGACCAAGCTTTAACAACTGAAGCACCCAGGTGCAGTGATGAAAGTGAGCAGGAACGCACAGGAACTCAGTTCCTGTACCTTTTTTGCAGCAGGAACTGAGTTCCTGTACTTTTTCCCACTGACACTAAAACTGAAATTCTTAAACCAGCAACATAGTGACAGTTTCTGGATCTGTGATCTGCTATCAGGGTTTCCATAACACCATTTGACTTGTACAACAAAGCTATTTTCCTAGAAATACTTTAATATCTTTAACTGAATCTACTAGTGTCAAATTTGATAGTTGTGCCTTGACACCGCTATCCTTTAGATTGAAGATCTTCATTCTGTACTTCATAATTGCCAGTACCTGAGTTCCAGTACTTCTTGTCTACCACTTGCACCACGGCCCAGGTGTCTGTTGTGATGGACTCCCAGTCTTCCAGATGCCTCGCGAATCTTCCGCCCATCTATTCCTCCGACAGACGAGGAGGAGGGGGCAGTCGGCAAGTCGGGAATGGGAGGGGTGGTTGGGGAAAACCGCTCCTGAAGGCCTTTGGGTTTTGGCTGGAGGGGCAGCAGTTGTATTGGGAGCCCTACGTTTAAACTGGCATTTGGGTGTTTGCTGATTTTCGTCTGGCGTCTGTTTTGCCAACGAAAAGGATGCTTTTGTTGTTTCGGACAGTACATGGTGTGAACCAATCGAAGAGCTGTACCTCTATCCTGCAGGCTTGTGATAATGTCCTGGGAATCACTGCCAAACAGGACAGAGCCTCTGAAAAGGGCATCCTGAATAACTGACTAAACGTCAGGGGCTAGTCCAGATACTCGCAGCCAGGAGTGTCGGTGAAGGCTCACAGCTGTGGCCGTACCTCTGTCGGAGGAATCCACATCATAGGTGGCCCATAAAGAATTATGTCCTGCCACCTTGGTCATTTTTATGGTATTTGCCAGGGTGGACTTTGTTTCAGAATCTAGTAGGGCCTCGAAAATGGGCTCGAGCTGGTGGAACAAAGACTTCTGGTACTCTAGCATGTGCAAGACGTAGTTAAAAGCACGTATAGCTAGAGTAGAAGAAGAATAAAATCTTCTCCTGAACTGGTCCATTTGCCTGGATTCCTTGTTGGGAGGGGAAGTACTAAGGTGATTAGGCTTCGCAGACTGATCATGGGCCTCAGTAATGACCACTGAATCAGCACTAGAATTAACATTGAGGTGGTCCTTGTCTTCAGGGGTCCTGTAAACCTGGTCAGCTTTCTTTGCCATGGCCAGGATGGAGGACTGTCTCTGCCAGATGTCAAGGATAAATCCTTGTAAGGTTCCAACCATGGGGGTGTGAGTACCGGACTCGTCTCCAGGAAATCCAGATGCTCAGCCAATCTCTGTCTTTTTGGGTCCTGAGCCTCTGACTTCCAGCCTTGGGCCTCCGCCATGTATTTGAGGAGGTCCACAAAAGTGGAATCTTCGGTGGTGGTGGGGGAGGATTTGGGGACTCCCATGGGACTGGTTCCTCATGAGGGAGACATCTCAAATCCTGAACCCTCGGATGAGGAAATGGAATCCACTTAAGAATCATTGGAATCCTCTAAAATTTTTCAGAAATGGGGGGTTCTGGTTCCTTGAGAGTCCCTTCTGATGTCAGCAGTTGTGATCGAGCTGTCACCTGGCCCGACATTGAGGGATGATGGGAGAGGGTGTCCTAGGGGTAGGCTCTGGGTGCCCTGTGTCCGGGGGTTGCAGATGCCTGCTGTCCAGTTCCAAGACCAATTGTGATTTGGTCTCAGACCACCAAGATTTCAGAATCTCCTTGAAATCCACCTGAGGTTGAGCTGGAGGTGGTGGAGTGGGAAAAGGTAGGTGACCTGGTCCCGAGAAGCTAGAGGATGGATAATGGTGAGGATAACCTGGTGGAGGGTAATAACCAGGAAAACCAGGGTAACAGAAGGTCGTCGAAAAGGGATATGTCATCGGGGCTAATGGAGGATAGCCTGACAGTGGATAGCCCGATGGTGCTCCCATCGTCGTATAACCAGGTGGCATTTCTGACTGATGGTAGCCTCACGACGGCACCGACGGAGGGTAGCAAGATGGCGGCCCTGAGGGAGAGTAGCCTAACGGTGGCCCTGATGGAGTGTAGCCTGATAGCAGCCCTGATGGAGGGTAGCCTGATGGCAGCCCTGAAGGGGGTCCTACTGGAAGACCTGGGGGGGGAACCCCGGCAAAGGACCCAAAGGGGGCCTGGAAGGCGAAATACCTGTAGGGAGCCCTGATGAGTGAAGGCCCATTGGCAGTTCTGATGGAGGCAAGGGGACCAGTGGGCATAGAGGAGGAGCAGGGTCTGGCACAACTATTGGCCTCGGTGGAGCCACTGTGAGGCCTTTTGGAACTCTGACATCTGGTAAACCTGATGAAAGGACTCCTTCTGTTGGGACCTGCAGGTCTGGTGACAATGGAGGAATCTTCAACGGGGCTCTCCATGGATGGAGACCCAGGGTGAACCTTGCCTTCCAGCCAGGACAGTGTCTGGCTGAGCATCGTCAGAGCCTGACAAACACAAAAGAGTCATGTGATCGTCAGAGGACCCGATGATCAGCTGATCAACGCAGGTCACGCAGAGTCAAGGCTCAACTCTGACTTGCAACCTGCTGGGCGCTCACTGGAGGATCAGCAGGCGGCTTATCGGCCACGCCTGCTGAATTAGAGTCCGGGGTAGTGATGGGCCCAAGAGTGGCAGTGACCTTGGATGAATCCGAGGTACCCGCCCTCACCGTAACTAGTGGCGGTGGGGAGGTCAAAGTCTGCTTAGTAGTTGGGAGCGCAGGCTTGACCGTGGCACTCACCTTCCTGAAGGAAGGGGGCTGATCCTCCGCTGAAGGGCCTAGAGGTGGCTTTGGGGGGGCGGACTCGTCCTGGTCCCAATGCTTTTTATTGTCCCTCTTCTTCTTCTTCTTCTTGGGATCAGTCTGGGGGGCACTTTTCAGCTTCTTCAGCTTTCTCTCCATGGAAGCCATTTTTGTTTCAGAAGATGGGCATCGAGTGACTGTTGGCACCTTTTCCATGTTGCCTGACTGAATTGTGCACAGGCTTCACACTCCGACGTTGTGATTTGGTCCCAAGCAGAAGAGGCAGAGGGTATGCTGGTCCTTATGTGGTAGCTGGACACCGCAAGAATCACACTTATTTTTATGCAATTCTGTCAAAGAAGAGGATGATATACAAAAAAACTACTAGAATATATTCAGGTAAGAGAAAAAAATGATACTCATCTGAAATAGGCATTTGAACTGCTGCGACCAGCTTCAGTCGGTCCAACGTGCACAGGTTGATGGTGGGAAAGAATTGTAGGGTGGACCTGGGGACCGCCCACTGTATAGTGTCAAGCCGACATCAGTCACATGACATCGGGTGGGCGGCCTCCCATCAGACACTGCTAGCAAAAGTTTCCATGTGGTCCTGATGCCAGGGGGCACAGTCCTACAAGTTATTACCTACCATAAGAGCCCTCTTGAAGTCAAATCTATAAAAATATTTATAGCACCCTTGTACTTAACAGATTTTGAAAATGTGTAAAGTTGATTTTCTGCAAGCTTGCAACTAGAAAAATATAAACAGTACCCCTGTACTCAAAACTTTTTCAGATTTTGTGAATTTGACCTTTTTGCAAGCTTTAGTGACCTTCTTTGTTTATCTGCTTCTTTTCACAAGAGTTCACCTCTGCCTGTCATGCTTGAAAACTCATCTCTGCATGTCTCTCCCTTAGATGCAAGTATGATGTTCCTGTGGATCCCTGGTTTTACTTGGAAAGCCTTGGCCTCATGTTAATATGGGTGATCACTGCTCTGTTTTGCTCTTTCCTCCATATATGCCTTTATGCCGAATTAGAGCCCGTCACATAGACCCTAGTAAGCACACTGTTAATTCATGTTTAAATTATGTAGTGAGGTCTTTATGTGGCAGTCCTCATTTGTTTACATAAAATCTATTTTCATTTTTTACTTTGTTTAAATATATTCTCTGCCATTTGTTTTTTGATAATTAGTGTAATAGATTCTGAATAATTAACCACTGGTGATTCTTGTTAAAGAGTGGCTACTTAATGAAGCACTGTGACCATTGTAGCCACACCCCTGTTGAAGGCTTTCTGCTGAAGCGCTGGGTTTGGGTGAGAACCCAGGTCTTTAATCAATTGCATTTTGCTGTGACTACTTGTTCAAAGTTTGATCTTTTGCTAGAGTACTGTGTGCATGGAACTGGGAATGACGATGCCAGGGATATGGCTTAAACAGTGTTTCAGGGATAGAGTATGGCAGTGAGGAACGACTAGATGCCAGGATGTGGTTTAAACTGTTTCAGGGATCAAGTGGGGGGACAATTACATGCCAAGGATATTGTTTAAACACAGTTTTGAGGATGGGGGGGCAATGACTAGATGCCAGGGATGTGGTTTAAATAGTGTTTCAGGGATCGAGTTTGGGGGGGGCGACAAGACGCCAGGGTTATGGTTTAAACAGTGTTTTGGGATAGGGTAAAGAAAGGGGAACCACTGGATTTCAGGGACTTCTGGGGATAGGGAAGCATACCTTTCATCTGTCCCGGATATCCAGGGATGTTCCTGATTGAACCTCTGAATGTCATTAAGGTACCTTCTAAATGCTGTGCTTGTGTCACAGAACAGCCAGGGTGCAGATAACATTGGTCAGGTTTCAGTGTCGTTCTCCTTCAGATGGTGATTTGATTACTAAACCACATTCTTGGGAAGATAGTACCCGTTTTTTAAGGAAGTGCCTCTGAGTTTGATCCTTTGTCCCTGACATTTACACCTTGATCATGATTTGTGGGACATGGGGCTGAGAAGTATGATGGGGAGGGGGCTCCTGTGCTGTATGTCCTTTGTGGTTTGTTGAACCAGAACCACTGTCAACCAGAGGCTGCTGTGTGGAGCACTCAGCCAGTACTAATTTGGAGGAGCAAGAGATTGCTCCTCATATTGGGCGCTACTCACAATGCCAACGCACCGCGTAAACCAGGTGCGTTGTCTTTGATATGCCTGAATGCCATGGAGTGGGGTCCCGTGGAACCCGTGAGGCATTCACGAATAGGCAGGTACTCACCCCCTGGCTGTGCAGACTGCAACGTGCTGTGGGAGTGCCAGCACTATGTGATATTCACCAAAATGCATAGTGCTGGCCACATGGGTACAGAGATGGGCACAGGTTATGGCAGTGGGGACCCTGCCATAACCCACTACACGCCCCAAATGGATGTGCCCTTCTGGTCACTGCGGGACTGGATGCAGACTCTCTGTGCTGCCCCTGCCCAGTAGGCAGCAGGTGAAGGTTGGGGCTGCCGATCTGGTGGGTACAGGGGATGGGGGGTGACACTGCTACCACTGGGGGCACCAGGATCGGCAGTCAGGATGTGCCTACAGGTCTGTTCCAGGCAGGGCATGCACTCGGGGCACATTGGGTAGGGGGATCCATCAGGACAGGGCACTGGGAACTCGGGGTGTGAGGCCACATTGGCTGGTCATGGCTGTGTGGTGGAGTCCACTTGCCAGGGGTTCTGCAGTGCACCGGGAAGGTGCTGGGTAGCAAGGGTTGGCTCACTGATACACCAGACATCAGGTCCATACCATGTGGGTCTGGGTGCCTGTGGTCGGCATTCACGCACCCGGACCTGCATCGGTCCATGTAAGGGATCCACTCTGGGACCCAGGATGGGCATCCCAATGGATGCCCACCTGGATCCACAACTCCACCCCTGGCCATCCTGTGGAGTCCTGCGTGCCAGGGGGGAGGAGTCACAGACAGGTGGGGACCGATTGTGAATACCGGCATGTGCTCACCAGTCTGCGGGTGTGCACATTTTCCATGTACCACAATCCACTTTGTGCATAGGATTGATTGTACACACACAATAGTTACCCACACTTAGAGAGACAAGTCCACCACACTTTGTGAAAATCAAAATTAAAGGCTTTATTGCGAATGTAAAACAAAGTGAGTAAGCAGACTATGCTGCCAACCATCAGCTCTGGTGCTTCAAGTAAAAACTCTTCATCATGGGGCATGGTTTGAAGGAGTAAAGGGTCACATTTAAATGGAAAAAATCATAATTTATTCATTTATTAGTTCAGACAAACACCTTAGAGCTGTAACAGCTCGCCTACAAAGGTTACAGAAACATAGAAATCTGTCAGCAGAAAAGGACCACTCAACCCATCTAGTCTGCCCCTTTACCTCCCCATGGGCTTTTCTGTCCTACTTTGCTTACTCCCAACTTGTTTGCCCTCCCTCCCTAATGCCATCTCCAGCCCATCTTTTCCCAACTGGATTTTTACCCTTACATCTCATTTAATTTGATATAAGTAATCCCATGCCCTCTTGGACTCCCCCACTGAGTTTACTCCCACCATGATCTCAGGCAGCTTATTCCAGGGGCCCACCACCCTCTCAGTGAAATATTGTCCCCTCATATTTCTTCTGAAATTGCTTCCCTCTAGTTTTAAGCTGTGACCCCTAGTTGATGTGTTTTCACTCATTTTGAAAATGCTCTCTTCCCTCACTCTGTTTATTACCCTCAAATATTTAAAAGTTTCTATCATATTCCCCCTCTCCCTCCTTATTTCCAGAGTGTACAGGTCAAGCTCTTCAAGCCGTTCTTCATAAGATTTCTTGTGCAAGCTTTGCACCATTTTGGTGGCCCTTCTCTGGACCCCCTCCTTTCTATCTCAGTCTCCCTGCAAGTGTGGTCTCCAGAACTGTACCCCATATTCCAGGTGTGGTCTAACCATGGCCCTGTACAGTGGCATCATGATCACCTCTCTCCTCCTACTTGTGATACCCCTCCCTATGCATGCTAACACTGTCTGCCTTCCCCACCGTCTTGTTGCACTGGTTTGCCACTTTTAGGTTATCTGAAATGATAATCCCCAGATCCCTTTCCTGCTTGGTTTCCACCAGTTCCTCCCCTCCCAGCGTGTAGCTTGCCTCTCTAGTTTTGTACTCTATGTGCATTATTTTGCATTTCTTTGCATTAAAGCACAATTACCACCTCCCTGACCACTCCTCCAGCTTGATTGGATCCTCCCTCATCTTTTCCACCCCCCCAGTGTATCCATCCTATTACAGATCTTTGTGACGTCTACAAATAAGACACACCTTCCAATGTAGACCCTCTGTTATATCCCCAATTAGATGTTAAATAGTATTGGTGGTCTGTACACCACCCCCATATGTACTGCCTCCCCTGTTCTCTTGTTTAACATGACCCAGAGGATCTCTACTGGTCCCCGATCTTTCTGACCCATCGTTGCCTTTATCCCCTCTTGTACACATAATACCACCCCCCCACCTCTTTTCCCTTTCCTATCTTTCCTAAAAAAGACTGTACCCCGGTATTACCACCTCCCAATTGTGGTTTTCTGTCCATCGTGTCTCAGTTACGGCTACCAGGTCTAATCCCTCCCCCACCACTGTGGCCTCCAAATCCTCCATTTTGTTTCCCAGACTCCTAGCATTTGCTAGCAATCCCTTCCTTCTGTGTCCCCCCACCTGTTTTCCTCCCTTTTGATATCATCTGCCCCCTTCTACGGGGGACTAGGCAAGACCCTCTAGTTCCTCTTACAAGTCCTTACTTAGTTTTATACTCCCCCCCTTAGTTTAAATCCCTATGCAGAATTCCATCAATATACTCTTGTAACTTTCCCCTTAACACTCTTGCTCTCCCATCATTTATGTGCAGTCTGTCACTTGCGAATAGGTTCTTCTCTGCCCACATGTCCCCCCCCCCCCCAATTTTCCTGTGCATGTGAAGCCCTCAGAGACTAGGTTCATCATCATCAACAGAGCACAGCAACACACATCAAGTCTAGTGCTAAATGACAAACCATGAGTTTACAGCAACATTCAACAAGATATACATGGATTGCACCTACAATGTACATTAAGCTTTGACAGTATGTTAGCCACAGGCAGCTTACAGTAAGTTTTGTCAACATGACAATATGTGGCGTTGTCAATATGTAGATTATTTTAAATTAGAATATTTAAATTAGAGGGAGGGGGAAGGACCATTTGGGATAATCCAGTCCTGAAAAGGTGGGCTATTGGGGGCGTTTCTCATATTCAACATATTTTACAGGACAGGAGACTATGCACTTTTGAACATCTGTTGAAAAACAAGTATATTAACAAATCTCACCTCCCTCAATATAACAAAATTAAGGAGGCATGTCAGGTATTAAGCAGCAGAGTGAACCAATGAGGAGGGGCACCCTCCCCGTTAGAGGAATTATTCTGGGGGCAATCAGATCAACCTTCATTTAAGCCTCTAAGATGAACATATAGACTATTAATAGGGACTCTACCGGATTATATGGAGGCCACCAAGGCCAAACGGGAATCTGACTTATTACCAGATGGCTTGACTAGAGGGGAATGGATCTCGATTTTGAGCAACAGTCTCAAATGTTCAGTAAATAACAAAGCTAAGGCCATTTAATTTAATGTATTACACAGAACATACCATACTCTGTGATTGGCATACATAATTAATCAAGAGGACTCCCCCCTTTGCCCAAAATGCCAAATCCACAATGAAGTATTTTATCATATGATTTGGCAATGTAACAAGGTCCAAAACTTCTGGTTGGGAGTGCAGGAAATCCTCTCTCAATTAGTGAACAAGCCTCTTAGGCTGGATCCAGTAGAAATTCTCCTTGGCTTGCCCACGGTTGAGCCAGATGGGAAAACTTACACAAAACATGGGTTTACTTTATGGAGGTTAGGAAATGTGATGGGGCTGAAGGTATTGGCTATGCACTGAAGGCTTCAGTCTATTCCAACTGTAGCCGAGTGGACAAATGCATTCTTAGATTGCATGAAATATGAAAAAATTCAGTACTCTGTTAGAGGGCAACTGATTTTTTTTTTTTTTAATGAGATATGGTCTCCAGTTGAGATGACATTGTTACAATCCTGATTCCCAGCCTTCTGAGGAATGGAGAGGAGGTTAGTGAGAGAATTAGAGATGGATATTGAATGGCTTTTGCTCTGCTTGGATTAAATTGCATATAAAGTATTGGTCTGAATAGTCGAGACAGAACTAAGATATACCCTCAATATAATTTAATCCAATTTAATGGGGGAAAAGCCCATGTAAATGAAGGTTTGGATGGAGGTTGGTTGTCTAAGACATGGAGGCCTGTAACCTTAAATGACTTACTTTTCTTTTAATCAGAGTATGTGTATGTATTCTTAGGTACTGCTGAAGTTTAAATAAAGTGTAAACTGATAAGCAGCAGGAAAATCCCAGCCTCCCCCTACAAAACAGGGTACTAAATGAGAAAAAGACCAAGGTAGAAAGGTCAGTGGGGGATGCTGCTACAGAAGGTAAAGCCATCAAAAAATGGAGAGCAATGAGTACCAATGCCCGTAGTCTGGGTAACAAGCTTTCTGAACTACTGGCCTTGATGGAGGAGGAACATCTGGATATCGTGGCAGTCACAGAAACATGGTACACACAGAACCATGACTGGGACGTAAACATACCAGGATACACTATCTACAGGAGGGACAGGGAGGGTAAAAGAGGAGGAGTAACTCTCTACATAAGAGAAGGAATCAAAGCAACAGAACAAAAGGGTAAACAGGGAGGAGAAGAAGCACTGTGGGTCAATTTGGAGGCAGGCAATGGCACCACAATCCGCACAGGGGTTGTATACAGACCCCCCCTTTCAGGGGGAGGAAATGGACAAGGAAATGATAGAAAGTATACTTAGAATGGCAGATAAAGGGGAGATATTGCTGATGGGTGATCTGAATATGCCAGATGTTAACTGGAGTGCAGTTGCAGCAGCCACTTCTAAGAGTAGGATTATTCTAGATGCCCTACAGGGGGCATGCCTTAGACAACTAGTACTGGAACACACTCAAGAGGGAGCAATCTTAGACCTGGTCCTCTCAAATGAAGACGGAGAGAGGATCACAGATGTAGAAGTGGGTAGCCATCTGGGAACTAGTGATCATCGAACAGTATGGTTCACAATAAACACAGCAATAGAGTCAAGCCATACAAAGGCAAAAGTACTGGACTTCAGGAGGGCTGACTTTGCCAAAATGGGTGAGTGCCTAAGGAATGCACTAGCAAATGGGCAGGAAGGATGGGTGGAAGAACAATGGGGAATAATAAAAACTGCCATCACAGAGGTAACAAGCCTTTGTGTGAAGCAAATAAACAAAACAAAACGATGTAAGAAACCGCTATGGTTCTCAAAGGAGGTGGCAGTGAAGGTTCTAGAGAATAAGAAAGCATTCAGAAAGTACAAGGAATGACAGAAGGAGCAGGACAGAGAATTGTATCAGTTAAAGCAAAAGGAAGCTGGGAAGGCAATCAGAACAGCAAAGGCCCAAACTGAGGAAAAGATAGCCAACTCAGTTAAAAAGGGGGGATAAAACCTTTTTTAGGTACATCAGGGAGCGAAGGAAGACTAAGGGAGGATAGTGAAGCTTAATAAAGGGAGGGGTGGGCAGAGGGTGAATGTGAAAAGGCAGAGATACTAAACAAATATTTTGCTCAGTATTTACAAACGAAGAGGGGAGGTACCTAAACAAACCATAGAAACACTCTGGATACAGGAGTTGATACCAGCCCATTTACAGAAGAAAGGGTTCTGAAAGAACTCTTAAAACTGAAGGTGGACAAAGCAATGGGGCCTGATGGGATTCATCCCAGAATTCTAAAAGAACTAAGGGTAGAACTAGTGACACCACTGACTACCCTCTTTAACAAATCATGGGAGGATGGGGTGGTACCTGAGGACTGGAAGAGGGGAGATGTGATTCCCCTTCACAAAAGCAGGAGCAGGGCAGAAGCAGGAAATAACAGACCTGTTAGTTTAACCTCAGTGATAGGGAAAATGATGGAATCACTTCTGAAGGAAAGAATTGTCGAGTACCTAGAGGCCAGAGGGGCACAGGACCCAAGGCAGCATGGATTCACAGCAGGAAGGTCATGCCAGATGAATCTAATAGATTTCTTTGACTGGGTGACCAAAGTAGTAGATCGGGGGCTGTGGACATGGCCTACCTAGACTTTAGCAAGGCATTTGACTCAGTCCCACACAAAAGATTAATATACAAGTTAGCCAACCTGGGAGTGGGTCCCAAGATGATAGCCTCGGTAAAGAATTGGCTGGAGAATAGGACACAGAAGGTAATAGTAAATGGAGTCCACACTGAAGAAAGGGGGGTTACTAGTGGGGTGCCACAGGGTTCAGTATTAGGACCGGTCCTCTTCAATATCTTTGTAAGCGACATTGCAGAGGGACTGAAAGGAAAAGTATGTCTCTTTGCAGATGACATAAAGATCTGCAACAGAGTTGATGCACAAGGTGGGGTGGAAAGGATGAGAAGGGACTTGGCAAGGTTAGAGGAATGGTCAAATGTATGGCAGCTTAGATTTAATGCTAAGAAGTGCAAGGTAATGCACCTGGGAAACAAAAACCCAGGGGAAGAGTACACAATGGGGGGTGAGATACTAACAACAACAAAAATGGAAAGGGACCTGGGGGTAGTCATATCAGATGACTTAAAGGTGGGCAAGCAATGTGAGAAGGCAGTAAGGAGGGCTGGGGGGATACTGGGATGCATAGGGAGAGGCATCACCAGTAGAAAACAGGAAGTTGTTATCCCTCTGTACCGACAGCTGGTGAGATCCCATCTGGAGTACTGTGTGCAGTTCTGGAGACCCAATCTCCGCAAGGACATAGACAAGATGGAAGCTGTCCAGAGGAGGGCAACTAAAATGGTGCAGGGTCTGCACTGGAAGACATATGAAGAGAGACTAAAGGAGCTTAATATGTATAGCCTCGAGGAAAGGAGGGAGGGGGGACATGATAGAAACTTTCAAGTACCTCAAGGAATCAACAAAGTCCAAGAGAGTAACATCTTTCAAAAAGAGAGGTGCAAGAAAAGGGAGCACAATTTGAAGATAGAAGGGGCAGCTCAGAGGTAATGTAAGGAAGTATTTTTTCACAGACAGAGTTGTGGATGCATGGAACGGCCTTCCAGGGAGGTTGTGGAGTCAAAAACAGTGGTTGAATTCATGCATGTATGGGACAGCCATAAGGCAATTGTTGGGGTTGGGGGTAGAAAGAAGTAGGCTGCTTGTTAACTAGGATCTGCAGCTTATCCATTAGGTAGGGAAATGGGCAGACTGGGTGGGCCAAGCGGTCGTTATCTGCCGTCAAATTCTATGTTTCTATGTGTACAAAAAATAAAAATTTAATTAGAAAAAGGCATGACAAAACATGTTTAAATGTGATGTTTATTCATAATTTTTTGTATTTAATTGTGACATTTTACTCCTTCAAACCAATCCACCAACAAAGAGGTTTTACTTGAAGCACTGGCGTTAGCTGATAGTTGTCAGCATAATCTGTTCACTCACTGTTTTACATTCAAAATAAAGCCTTTAATTGTGATTTTCACAAAGTGTGGTGGGCTTGTCTCTCGGAGTGCAGGTAACTTTTGTGTGTGCACTTTGCTGTCGGGCTGGCTGCCCGGTTTACCTGCACCAGCCCTACACCACACTTTCGCAGTCTCCCGGCTGGAGCTCCTCTTCGTTTTGTAATAAGAGTACACTGTCATGCAAATGTCCTCGTCACCCAATCCATTGTCAAAGTGGTTATTTGCATGCCATATTTCTACTATGGGTCAGTGTGTCACAGGCACAAACAGCTTTACCCTCTGCAAATGCTTGTTTGCTTCTGCGATGCCTGCCTAGGCCTTCCCAACAGCTGTGCTCCCTTCCAAGGCCAGCAGGAGGCATTGGACGCACTTTGCTCCATCATTGCCCTGCACTCTCATGGGGGTATAATGGAACATACTTTACATGGGCAAACTGAGCTCTGCACCCATTTCATTATACCACTCTTCGCATGCCAGACAACTTTGTTGACTAGTTGGGGACGCTGCCCTGTGCTTTGCTCCAGCTTAGAAAATGCTGCCCCTGGAGTCTCTGTCGACTTTCAATTACTATGTAACAGACAGCATATGTTCTATGGAGAGCAGTGCTAATAGAAAGATGATTCAGAAACATGAAGGTGTTAAGGATTAATCAGAAGAGGGCAATTATCTGATAGTTACATTAGGAGTTACTATGCAGGTCTGCAAAAGGGAGAAGGAGGCTAAAGGCCCAAGGACAAACAAAAGAGAGGTTGTCATTTGATGGAGTTGTAGTAGGGGTGATGCATAGGTCTACAGAGGAGAGAAGGATGTTAAGGGTTAATGATCAACAAAAGGGGCGATGATCTGATGGGGTAGAATACAGCATGTTGGGGAAGGGGTGTGAGCATGTGAAAATAAGAAACATAACTAGTGGTGATAATTTGACAAGAGGTACAATTACGAGGCTTGTCACCCGGCCACACACAAAAGTATGTAATTCAGCACAGAAGTAGCAATCAAAGCTTTATACTGCTGTTAAAGGAGAACAAAAAATGTTCAATCAGCCCCAGCGCAACAAGGTCCCACTCCATTCACTCGCCGCTCCTGAAACATAGCTCCCGCTGCTCTGGGGAGGAGACAGTATTTTTGTTTTGTAATTTTTTTTTGGCTATCGTAAGTGGCACTGCCAGCAGCAGAAAGCTGTGTTGGGAGCAGAGCTTTTGTGTTTGATGACAGGCAGGTGCTGACTAGGTGTTGTGAGGAGGATTCTTTGGGGGAAGACCTGCATGACTAGGTGGGGGTGGTAGTGTGTGTGGGGGAGGGGTGGCTGGCAGATGTTTGTGAAATGAGAGGCTTGATGTTATGACTATAGCTTAGGGTAAAAATCCCACATTATACAAGGCAAGATCTCAATTTGTTTCATTCTTTAACAGTTGGGCCTCAATTTTAATTTCTGTAATGAGGAAGCAACTGAGACACAATGCCTTGACAAACTCCCTCTTTACAGGGAACCCCCTGGATCCTAAAGTGCTTGGGAAACTAAGTCACCTCCTGAGGGAAAATACAGGGTCCTAGTACCCACAGTGACACCTCATCAAGAAATGACACAGTCACATTATCTGCAATACTCGGGCTCTAGCTGCACACAGACATGTCTCAGAAAGGGGGAGTGAACTGTGTTGGAAAATAAAAATTATGACCTTACTGTAATTATCATCTTCCAGAAGATCTTCACCATTATTCCCACTTGTGGGTCTAAGCCAGCGGCACTAGGACCCTGCTGGAGCAAAGCTTTTGCAGTCTAGGAGACTGACATCTGTGCCAGCACGGCCCGTGAGACAGACATAGTGATGTCATGCTCCTGGGTTGGCAAGTAACAGATGCCAGCCCCTACTTTCCTCAGTTCTGTTTGCCAGGAGAGAAACTAGTTTGGGGGGCAGAGCTACATACTAATAGCCCAAAGGGATAGGAAAGGATGTAGGATATAAAATCATAAAATAATAACACCCAACTACCAACTTACAAAAACCATGGATGGGCCTAAATGGCATGGGGTAGCTGGTGTATGAGCTACAGCCTACTAGCCACCTGGACAGGAAGTTGGAGGGAGGGTAGCAGCCCTGGCGTGTAGGTGAGTGTGAGAGAGAGAGAGAGAGAGAGAGAGAGAGAGAGATAGATCTCTTGAGGTCAGAACAGTGGAGCCAATTTAGGGAGGGGTCTTGTTCTCATAAAGGACAAAAACCCAGGATTTAAAAACAAAATTGGTAAATACTGTAAGGACTAGGTCACAGGTAAATTTTAAATTTCGGATTCCCTATTATAAAAGTGCAATGGCTCAGAATTCATTACAATATTATGCAGTTAAACTATATAATGAATTACCTTGTTATATTGCAAAATGTGTTACAATTTCTTTATTTAAGAGTGTTTTAAGAAGATTTATGTTAGATGAAGCAAAGTGTTGTTGTTTTAAATAATGTTTGTATTATTTGTAGGTTTGTATTTTGTATATTGTATATATGTGTCTTATTAGGTTGTGACTGGGCACCAGTGAAAATGGGCATATTGTTGCTCACTGGTTATACAGAATAAAAATAAATAAACAAACAAACTCCATAAAGATAGCAGAGAGGCTGGAGAGACCACGAGCAATGCTCCTCGTGCCACTTCAGAGAGTGAAGTGAGGGGAAAGGAAAGACCCAGAACCTAGGTGTGGGGCAATAAGCAGCTGGACAGGTGGAAGCAATAGAAAAAGGACACCAAACACGCCCCAGAATCTTTTCCCTCCTAGGTACTGGAGGCTACGGCTGTGCCTAGTAGCAGGGCTATGATACCAGGTGGCACAGGCTGAAGGATCTGCTAAGGCTGAAACAGAAGCAACATAGCTTTAGGAGGTACCAACTAACCTCCTTGAAGGGAAAGAGAGTGGGAGATGAAAAGGTGTATATAACAAACCTGAAAAACATTTTTTTGAGGGAAGACTATTCTTTTGCTTTTTTGGTTAGGAAAAAGGGGTAACCCATATCCCAAAATCAGGAGAGTAGAAAGGGCAAGAGGGCGCAATTCTAGCTAGGAAGACAGAGCTATCCCTACAATGGAGGAGAAGTGCCCTGAAAGAGTGACAAGAAGATGCCAAGGGCCCAATCCAGGGCGAGCTACCCAGAAGAGCTGACTTACCAGAGTGGGGTAAAATGGGGCCGGGCTGCAAATAAGTAAGATATTCTGGAAGATCAACAATTACAATGAGTACATAATTTTCGTGTCTTCCAAGAATCAGTCTTCACCATTTAGTCACACTTATGGGCCAGAGCACCAAGCTTTACCCAAAAAGGGGAGGATCTGACTCACCCTGGGTGAAAAAAAAAAAAAAAAACATTTCCTTCAGCATTTTGTGGGAGATAACCACAGGAGGGTAGGGACTCCCTACAGGTCCGGCAGGACCCGAGACTAGTCAGGGGCAGGCGGAGGCTCCCATGGGCTGGGAGCAGGAGGATGCTCTGACAGTTCTTAACTGACCCAGTGTGAGAAGAAATGAGTCCTCTGGTAGTGTGAGTTGAGCACCATATGCGAGACCAGGGGTGCCAACCAGAAGAGGCGAAGCCATGCTGTCCACTGAATGCAGACTGCAGTTTCCAGCAGTCTGGAACCTACAGTACCTTGCTGGCATCATAAGATGCCCATGGTTGGTGCCTTGCCAGATCCAGGACCTGGGAGGAAAGGCAAATGGCCTCTCTGGTGGCCTCACAATCCAGCATGGATGCCAAGAGTTGACTCAGTGTCACTCACCGGTGCTTGCCATAAACTGCCTAGTGCACTTGATGTGCAGAAATGGACATCATGGTGTGTGCCACCACAAAAACTCTCCTACCTAAGCATCGATCTCCTGTAGAGTCAGGCGCTGGAACAGTCATGCACTGGGCACTGAGCCAGAGGGGGTCTGCAGCACTAAAATGCCTGAAGTGAGATGAGGGATAGAACCTGGAGACCATACGGGAGCACAATACTTGCGCTGGATGACCCTAGGGGCTGGAGAAGGGACAAAAGGATGGAGCCAGACATTCTTGGATGTCTCTGTAAATGGCTGTAGCCACAGAGGGATAACAGTATTGTCATCGCTGTATTCTCCAAGGAATGACACTGCCAGGGCAGCAGTATTATGACCTGTAAAACAGTGAAGTCTCGGCACCTACATCATCTCCTAAGGGAATTGCTTGTACCGAGAATACACAGCACCAGAGGAGAGATGAACACAAAAAATTCCCGTCCTTCAGAGAAGGAAGTGGTAGAGGAGGAAATGGATTCAGGTAGCAGCAGCGCAGGGACTTCAGGCCTAAAAACAGCCTAACATTTCTGAGGTGAAATTGGTGGAACACACCAGCTGCTGATCTGAACTGATCCTAAGCTATGGGTCCACAGGACCAGAAATACGTGGGAGAGAAGGGGGGAAAAGTGAGGGAGGAGGGTCACAAGACAAGGCCAGGTCTTCACCAGGGCTGCAGGAATGCTCAGGACACCTTGCCTGGAGGGAGGGCCTGGTAAATTCAACCTCTGTAAAAGACCAACATCTGTGGACCTATACAGGTGGTGCCCTTGGGGGGGGGGGGACTCCCTGCTGGGATGTGCAGAGCTGTATGCATCGCACGGTGCTACCTAAATCCCCACCAACAACAAGGCTAGTCAGTGCCAGAGAAAAGTTGGACCCTGTACTACAACCCCTGTCAGAGTTTCCATCACCTCTGGACATGGGGTGAGCCGCAGGCCCAGTGCTCTACCTCATCTCCTCAGCAGTTCTAATCCTGCCCTCTGGGCCAAACCCAGACTCTAGCTCAGGCCACCAGAAGGGTCAACCCGAACACGCCACTGTGAACAACACTAGGACTAGATCCAGCACTGAGAATGGCACCAGAACCCTAACTGACACCATGAACGGCACCACAAGGGGTTCCAGCATTGTCCCAGGTGCCCACCTGAGGAACAACTCCAGAGGAGGCTCCTGGCCCTGAGACAGGCTCAGAACTGGGCCCAGGAAGGCCTCCCATCCTCACCAGCCCTGTCCACAGCCTCATGGTCAGTGCCAGCATCCTTTCCCTGCTTGAGGAACAAATGACAACAACTTTGAGGCCTAGGAAGGGAGTGGCTCTGGAATGCTTTCCTCCTCCAGCACTGTGAAGGTGCTGGAGTGGGGCCTGGTCTTGCAGTTGGCACTGTCCTACAAACTGATAATGGCCTCAGTACCAGGAGCCGAGGTGGCACCGGGCCACAATGCAGAGTTGCCCAGTAGTGTAGACCCAGTGTATAGCTTTGGCCTCACCACCAGGGGCATTCAGCCAGCCTCCCAGAGGAAGTAGATTGTCCACCCAATCCTTCCCTCAGGACCTCAGTCATCTCAGTGAAGCAAGCACGTGGATGGCCCTGGTCTTCCTCAGTACATGTAGTACTAGGAAAGGGCTCAGGTGACGAGCCCAGGGATACTACCTTGGTATCCATGGTGTGATGCCTGCCTCCGAAGGTGAGCAGATTGTGGTGCCACCTCCATGTGCGCTTCTCAAGGGTGCGGTAGTCCATGGAAAACCAGGCACCACATCCATCCATGTCATGGTTGGTGCCATGGCAGTCCCAGCAGCTGCCATGCCAGTCCTGAACAGCAACGCAACTCCCACAGGAGCACTGATGCATAGTGGGGATGCTGTGCTTCTTCTGTTTGGCTTTCTTGTCCATACAATTTTCAGGAACGAACATGGCGATGTGGAGAAATAAACAAAGCACAGAAAAAAAATAAAGCCTGACGCTGAAGTAAAATCAGAAAAATGTTTAAAAAAAAATAATAACAACAAGCTGGCCCAGTGGCCCAGAGGGCTGAGGCGCTATGCACCTTACCTCTCACCACAACAGCAACCAGAATTCCGGAAAGAGCTTGGCGCACTGAGGGCAGGCTGGGGGTAGAGTACTGAGCATCCAGACTGCTCTCCTCTCCCAGGGATGGGGAGGAATGCCATCTAACTCCTTGGCTGCCATCAGGTGGAGTCCAGGTGGCAGTGCTGGAATCTGAGCACCATGGAAGAGAAGGGCTGCAGTTCTGTAGTGTGCGCATGCCTCCATGCACAGTGATAGGGAGAAAAGCCGAAAAGGGAAGGCGCTGCGTTTGTGAAGCTCTGCCTGCCCCAGGTCCCACATCACCACCAAACCACCACCCCCAATTTTGGATGAGAGTCACCGGATGGGGCAGGATGACCCTCCCCTTCCCAGCCCCGCTATGGTGGGAAATTCATGGGGGAATTCTCAGGAGGGGGGGTAGGCCAAGAGGATGGGTGCCAGGTGGGAGTGGCAGGGATAGACTGAATAGCCTGCCACAACTGACCAGATGGGAAAAAAGCTACACAAAATAAATGGCACAGAGGGAAAATGGTGTCGAGAAGAATGGCATTAAACTAAAGTGGCGATGAACTGAAGAACAACTATGATACAATTTGAACGACAAAGCTCCCACAGTGCACACTCAACAGCAGGAAAAACAGAACTGAGGCTGGTAGGGTGCTGGCATTGGTTACTATCCCACCTATGAGCATGATGGCATTATGTCTGCCTCGTGGATAGTGCCAGCACCAACATCGGTTCCCTAGGCTGCAAAAGATTTGCTCCTGCTGGATCCCAGTGCCTCTGGCTTAGACCCATAAGTAGGAACAAATGGTGAAGACTGATCCTTGGAAGATCCAAAAATATTCCCTGGGGCATCCCACCGCCTCTGATGTAAGACTGAACTTACTTAATTAGAGTGAGGACACTGCTCCTCTCTGTGTGTTCTATTTTTACATTTCATTTTGTTAGTTGGGGACCTTTAGGGAGCTACATTTCACACAGAACAATTACGTAAGACCTTACCGTAACAGTAGATCTTCAAGGGAATCTGTCATCAGGTCATACCTATGAAACTTAACCATCAGGCACTAGGATCCCATGGAAGCTTTTCCATAGCAGTCTACTAGGGGTTGCCCAAGCTGACGTGAGGCTCGGACGTCACTCACCCTATAAAAGTGCAGGTGGCCCAACTCCTTCCTCAGTTCTTTTCCTAGCTGGAGGCCATGAGAGACAGGAGTCCCACCAGGGAACCAAGGTGAGAGGGTGAGAGAGAGGGTGAGAGAGAGAGAGAGAGAGAGAGAGAGAAGGTGTCCAGCTAACAGAAAGGTTGGTGTAACAGGACAGGCAAGCTGTAGAGAGAAAGAGAGAGAGCAAAGGGGATGGAGGGAGGGATGACATGACCTGATGACAGAGATTCCCTCAAAGATCTACTGTTACAGTAAGTTCTTACTTAACTGTTCTATCTCCTTCAGGGATATCTCTGTCATCAGGTCACACCTATGGAATGAGTCCCAAGCAGTGCTGAAAGCAAGGACAATCAGGCCTAAGAAAGAAGGCCCTGAAGCACAGCAATGGCCAAAGCCTGCCCTTCTGGATACAATGTCTAGACTGTAGTGCTTGATGAAAGTGTGAATAGTATTTCAAGTGGCAGCAGTGTAAATCTTGGCTACAGACATGCCCTTGAAACAGGCCACTGAAGTGGCTATGCCCCTACAGGAATGACCCCTGACAACTCCAGCAAGTTCCTTACTATACTTCCTCTAACAAAAATAATACAGTTGGCCAACCATTTGGACAAGCACCGTTTTGAAACTGGAATGCTCTTTCTGCCAGGGGTGAAAGAAACAACTGTTCAGACTTCCTGCAGTCCTTGGTATGGCGTGTATAGTAATGCAAAATCCTATGCACATCGAAAGTATAGAGCAATGCTTCCCCTGGATTGGCATGCTCTGGATAATGAACTGATAGGTGGATGGATTGGTTTTGTGTATACTCAGACACCACCATAGGAAGAAATTTAGGATTCGTATGCAAAGAGACCCTGTTGTTGTGGAAGATCAAATAAGGCAGCTCATACATGAGAGCCTGAAGCTCTGAAATTCTTTGTATAAGTAATGGCAGCTAAAAATAATGCTTTCCATGAAAGAAAGCGTAGCTCACAAGATGCGGCTGGCTCAAGAGGAAGCAGGGTCAGCTTCTCCAAAACAAAATTCAGGTCCCAAGCCAGAACGGGGTTATGGACAGGAGGCTTCAAGTGGTGAATGCCTCTCAGAAATGCACATGCCACATCCAGCTGTGCCTTTGCACAGTCCTCAAGGGGAACATGAATGGCTAATATGGCTGACAGGTGCACTTTAAGGGGTAGTATTTGATTCCTGTATCAAACAAGGTCAGGAGATACTCCAAAACCTGGTTCACCAGGCAGGTGAAAGGGTCCAGACTATGAGATGTGGCCCAGATAGCAAACTGTTTCCATTTCATACAGTAAGTGACCCTGGTGGAAGGTTTCCTGGTAGCCACCAGGACGTCCACCACTTTCTGAGACACTCCAAACCCAGCAATGGCTATGTCCTCAGGAGCCATGCATGCAGGTAGAGGGACTTGAGGTCTGGATGTACCAGGGTCCCCTGGGCCTGGGTTAGCAGATCCCAGAAGAGGGACAGGGGAACTGGAGATTACACAGCCAGTTGTTGCAGTAATGGAAACCAAATCTGCCAAGGTCAAAAATGGGGCCAGTAGAAAAAGGGTGGCACCCTCCACCTGTAGCTGTTGGGGGGGTGGGGAGAGACCTGAGAGGACAGTAGTCTCTATGCCAAGGACAGACTACACTTGAGTGAGGAGGGAAAGAAAGTGTTGACACAGAGGATGGAAGAGTATATAGAGGAAGTTGGGAATTTAAACTAGGAGTGGGGGGTGGCAGTTGGGGAAGAGATATGCAGAGACCACAGGTTGGGAAATCATATGAGCTTACCCCCCATAACAGTGACAAAGAACAAATGGCAAGTACTATTGGTGATGCTAGGAAAGGAGGGCAGGATGGGGGGAAGGGTGGTTACCCTTAATGCTAGGAGCCTTGGGAGGAAAACTGCAGTTACAGGTTCTCACGGCAGAGGGAGAGGTGGACATTGCAGCCATCATGGAAACATGGGCCACCCAATATAATGACTGGGAGCTGTCTGTACCAGGGTACAGGTTATTTCGTAGGGACAGGGTGATTGGGAAAAGAGGGGGAGTGGCACTATATGTGAAGGAAGGACTGAAGTGTGTAAGGGAGGAAGGGGAGGAGAGTAGTACGGAGTCACTTGGGTGCAAATCCAGGATTCAAGAATAGGATTCTTAGAATGGGACTGGTGTACAGGCCACCATCTCAGACAGAGAAGTTAGACAGGGAACTAGCGGGACAGATCAGGAGGACCTCAAGAAGGGTAGTGTGGTGATTGTGGGGACTTCAACATGCCAGGAGTGGACTGGAGCACCCCAACAACCAGGAACAGAAGGGAGCAGGTACTGCTGGATGCCTTCAGGACAGCTTCCTGCTGCAAATGGTCAGTGAACCACCAGGTTAGGGAATACCCCTGACCTTGTGCTGGCAAATGGGGACTTTGTGAGAGAACTTACAGTGGAGGACAGCTGTCAGGGTGACCACCACTCAGTATGGCTCACATTGGATATGGGCAAGGAAGGAGTGGAATCTGGCACAAGAGTGCTGAACTTCAGGAGGGCTGACTTTGGGAGGATGGGGGAAGTGGTAAAAGGGTACCTGGCCAGAATTCAGTCTAGTATGGATACTAACCAGAGGTGGGAGCTCATAAAGCTGGGGATAGTGGAGGCAACCAAAACCTGCTGCAAAGCCCAGAGCAAGAAGGCTAGGGCTAAGAAACCGAGCTGGTTGAGCAAGGAGGTCATGGAAAAGGTAAGGAGAAAAGAGCTGCCTTTAGGAAGTACAAGAAAACAGGAGAGGGAGGACAGAGAGGAGTACTTGACAGAATGAAGGAGGTGACAAGGGCAGTAAGGGGGGAGCCAAAAGCACCTCTGGAACTCAGGCTGGCACAAGGCATTAAGAAGGGAGAAGGACCTCTTTAAGTACATCAGGAGAAAAGGAGCTGTAAGGACCACATAGTAAGGATTAGGAAGGGAGGGGTTGGGTGAGGAAGCAGGGTATGATAGGCGGTAGCACTAAATGAGTACTTCTGCTCAGTATTTACTAAGAGAAGAGGGGTGACACCCAAGGTGGGAGAAATGGCAGAAGCAGGGGAGGGGGAGTGGTGACAGATGGGGAAATCATGGAGGCAGAGTTCGAGAGGGTTTGAAGGCACTGAGGGTGGACAAGGCGCCAGGCCCAGATGGCATCCACCCCAGGGTACTGAAGGAGCTGGCAGAGGTCCTTGCAGGACCTTTGGCAGACCTACAGTATTTAATGCCCCACTACATTCGGGGTGTGTACCTCAGGACTGGAGGATGGCTCATGTGGTGCTCCTCCACAAGAGTGGCCCCAAGGATGAACCGGGAAACTACAGACCAGTGAACCTCACATCCATCGTGGGTAAGCTAATGGAGACTATCCTGAAGGAGAGGCTGGTGGCCCTCCTAGAGGCCAAAGGACTACAGGACAGGAGACAGCATGGCTTCATACGTGGCAGATCCTGCCAAACCAACCTGGTCAAGTTCTATGACTGGGTAACTAGGCAACTGGACAGGGCCATGCAGTGGATGTCCTGTATCTGGACTTCAGTAAGGCATTCATCGTGCCACATGGAAGGCTGGGAAGGAAGTTAGTAGGCACAGGGGTGGGTGCAAAGCTGGTGAGATGGGTAGGAACTGGCTGCAGGGAAGGCAACAGAGGGTGGTGGTGGGTGGGGAGCTCTCACACCAAGGGCAGTGACGATGTGTCCCACAGGGATCGGTGTTGGGACCAACGTTGTTTGTGATATTCATTGCAGACATATCATGGGACATCAAGAGCAAGATCAGTCTGTTTGCTGATGATACCAAGGTTGGCGCGGTGGTGGATGACCTAGGGGGATGGCAGGGGTTGCAGGATGATCTGGCAAAGCTTCAAACCTGGTCAGACACCTGGCAACTGGGCTTTAATGCCAGAAAGTGCAAGGTGCTGCATTTTGGGATGAAGAACCCAAGGAGGAGTTACCAGCTGGGGGGAGTGCAGCTAGCCCAGACAGAGGAGGAGGAGAAGGATCTGGGGGTGCTCATTACAGGGTCAATGAACAACTCGGCACAATGTAGGAAGGCAGCTGCAAAGGCCAACAAAATTCTGGGTTGTATTGCAAGGGGTATATCCTCGAGGAGGGAGGAGGTGATTCTGCCACTGTATAGGTCATTAGTTAGACCACACCTGGAGTACTGCATGCAGTACTGGCGTCCGTATCTGAAGAGGGACATTAAGTTACTGGAGGGGGTGCAGCGCAGGATGACAAAGATGATCAAGGGGCTGGGGAACTTATCATACGAGAGGAGGTTGGAGGAGTTGAACATGTATTCACTGGAGGAGAGGAGAGACAGGGGTGACATGATTGAAACCTTTAAATACATGAAAGGAATAAACAAGACAGGTACAGAGGGGCTGTTCAAAGCAAGGGAGGGAGGGAGGGCCACCAGGGGCCATGATATGAGACTGGAGTGAGGAAGGTTCAGGAGGGAGATGAGGAGACACTTTTTTTACAGAGAGGATGGTGGCTGGGTGGAATGCGTTACCTGCAGAAGTGGTATGCAGTAGAACAGTATACTGCTTCAAACAAGGATGGGACAGGACAAGGAGGGAGGGTTAATGAAGAGGAAGGGTGGAAGGGAGGGGCAGCTGCAGAATAAGGGGTGCTAGCTGCACATTCGAGCAGACTTGATAGACCTCTAGGCCTTTATCTGCTGGCAAATTTTGTATGTTCGTAACCCTCTGAATCAGAGGGAAGGAAGGGAACATATAAAGAAGCCTCCTTTTCCAGGACAGGGACAATGCATCTCACCAGAAAACTCCAGGCCCTGGATCTAGTGAGCAGAAATGTGGCAGCCTTTAGTGGGGACACAAAAAGGATCTGCTTAATCTGTTCCGCACTTCTTACCGCTCTTTTGTGCAACTTTTCTTCCCTTAAAGCTCAGCCACCCTCTACCCCTTGTTGACAAAGGTCCGCTTTCCCTCTCCCCCTCTCTCCCTTGTGCTATTGTCCTCCGGCTTACACTAGCTCTCTTCCTGTCGCACTTCCCCTTCCCTAAAATTATCCTCCCCCCTGCCAGTCCTGCACTTAAGCATCTCCTCCCCCAGCCGCAGTTACAGCTGCTGCTGTCCTCAGCTTAATCTCATGAGCAAAAGTCCCTGTACTCTCCTCTGCCTTCTTTCACATTTTACAATTGCTACCTTTGTTATTTTGCTCCGACATGTGATTGCTGTTCTCATTTTGCCATTGTATGAATGACCTGCAACTGAACTTAAAAATGTATGTATTTGTTATGCTTGTTTTTTTATCCTGCATTTTGTACTTTTTGTAACCCTTTGTCTCTGCTGTTTATCCTGTCCCCAGATTGCACCAGGAAATGAGCCTTGGCTGTGTTTTTTTTCCAGATTACCACATTTTAAATAAATAAATAAATAAGGTCTAACTCTGGACAAACCCACCTGTCAAACAGGTCTTCTATGACCAAGGTCATCAGTTCCCACTTGTGTACTCTGGACTATGACTAGCTGAGGCTGTCTGCCAAGACGTTTTGGGCACCTGGCACATTTCTTTCCAGCACAGAGGGTAGGAATGGGTCCCCCTTTGCTTGTTGATGTGATAGAGCACATCGAGACTGTCAGACTGCACCAACAGATGGCCCAGAGGGCGAGATTGTTCCAGAAGGCCTGGAAGGCATACAGAATCCTCCTCATTTCTGAAACGTTTATGTGGAGGTGAACCTCCCAGTGGGACCAGAGTCCCTGGGTCTGAAAAGGACACAGATGGGCTCCCAACCCAGACCAGAAAGCATCCATGGTGAGGATTTGGTGAGGAATGGGGATGAGAAAAGGGATCCCTTTCAAGAGATTGGCTGGGTCCACCCACCAGTGAAGCAGTTTCCGAACTGGTGAGGAGACAAGAACTAGCTGATCTAGGTCATCTGAGTGCTGATCCCACTGTACCCAGAGGGTCCACTGCAGAATCCTCATGAGCAGCCAGGCCAGAAGGACCGTAACAATGGCCATGCTCATGAGGCCTAGGAGTCAGAGGAATGTCCTGCTGGGACATGCCGGCGCTGACCCACCTCCTGAGCAATAGAAATAAGGTGGTCCACCCAGTCTTGAGGAAGAAGGCCTTGCCCTGAGTAGAGTCTAGGACTTCCCCTATGTATTGTAATCTCTAAGAAGGGGTCAGCACATACTTGGGCCAACTGATAGTGAGGCCCAAGGACTGGAATAAGTGTACATTCTAGAGTCAACAACAGACGCTCCCTGGACTGGGTCTTCAACAACCAGTTGTCCAGGTATAGGAACACAAAGAGGCCTTTGCACTGAAGGGCTGCTGTACACCTGCTAAGCACTTGGTAAATACCTGTGGCTCAGCGGATAAGCCAAAGGGCAATACCCTGAACTGGTAATGCTCCCCCGGAAGAGGAAACGGAGGTACTTCCTGCGAGGGGACAAACGATTTGCAGGTAGGCATCCTGCATATTGAGGGAGCATAGCCAGTGCCCTGCTTGAACAGCAGGAGAAGGCTGTGCAGTGACCATCAGGAACATTTTGTACTGGATAAAAAGGTTCAGCCCCTTGAGGTCTAGAATAGGCTGCAAGTCCCCTGTTCTTTTGAGAACCAGGAAGAACCTGGAGTAAACCCCTTGTTCCTTTTCCACCTGGGTACTGGTTCTATAGCCTACTTGAGTACTTCTGTGTGATCTGGAGGGTAAAAGGTGGGGACTGGGGAAACATCTGGAGGCTGTTCTAGAAGCTCTACAGCATGGCCCTGTTCAATTATCTGCAGGATCCAAGCATCAGATGTAATGGTTCTCCAATGGGACACATGGAGACAGAATTGGCCTCCGACCACCACCTACTGGCTTGGGGAAGGAGAGGGGGGTTCTGACAAAGAGTCAGACAGATGCTGAACCAGCGGCTGAGGCCGCACGCCTGCTTCTGGATTGCTTGACAGAGAGGCCAGCAAGGAAGAGGGAGCAGGCAAGGCTGATCTAGCTGTAGGTTTGCCCTGAAGCTTGCCTCTGGGACTCGACTTAGGAGAGACCTTCTGAAAGGCAGACCTCAGCCTACTCCTAGGCTGTGTATGATACAAGGAGTGAGACAGACCGAATGGCCCTATCAGAAGCCTGCAGTTCATTAATAATGTCCTGCACATCAGGACCAACAAGTTTATAACCCACAAAAGGGGCATGTAACATCTTTTGCCATACACCATTGGCAAAGCCAAAGAGCCACAGTCAGGAGTGCTGCCAGAGGCAGCTTCCCTGGTGGTAGTGTCAGCCATATCATAGGTGACTCTGAGGAGGTGCTTGTTAACATCATCTGAGGCCTGGAGTATCTTAAGAAGCTCCTGTTGGTGAGAACCCTCAGGGAGGGCCTGAGCAACCACTCTGCCCTTCCTCCAAAGGGTGTTTTGGTACTTAATAAGATGAGCCCAATAACAGGCAATCCAAAGGCCAAGGGTGGCTGAGGCAAAAGCCCTCTTGCCCCAGAGGTATAACTTCCTGGATTAATGGTCAGAGGGCAGGGAACTAAGGTACTTAGGGGTCTTAGTTGTGAGCAACTTTGATGACCACAGAGTTAGTCTCAGGCTGGGCCACAAAGAAGGGCAACCCCTAATTCACTGGATAGGTTTGTCGGCCTTCCTGAGCATGGCTGGCACTATATTGGGCCTGCACCAGGCTGATTCATTTAAGGCTGGCAGTAGGGGAGGAATGACCTTTGGTGGAGACTCAGGGATCTCCAAGAAGCCCATCAGATTCCCCCGTATTTCATCCTCCTCCTCTGTTTGGAAACCCATTGTGGAGGACAGCTGCTTCATAATGTTCATAATATTAAAAAAGCAGGGGTCCTCTTGGGGGGACCTAGGAGTGTGCTTAACAGACTTCCCACTCCCTAAGGAGACTGTGGACCTGTCAGAGATCTCCACATCATCTTCACCCACATCCTCCTCTTCTTCCTGAGGGAGGATAAGACCAGGATGGTACTCCTCTTTGATTCTGGTCTGCTCTGGAGCAGGGACCAACGAACGATGGACGATGGCTCTGTAGAGAGTGCAGGGAAAGTGGTCTGAACCAGCGTCAGCACCCAAACAGATGACAATGGCATGGGTGATTGATAACCTGGACCATTAAATTAGCTGTTGAAAAAGAGAGGTAGTAATGGACTCAAGTACTGTATTGAGGTCGATGGCAGGAAAGGAAAGTGTCATTGACACAGGCGTCAATGGAGGGGGTGCGAGACCCTGGTCCAAAAATGACCCGCTGACTAAAGAGGTCATGGCTAGGCCCTGTGCAGATGGACCTCGAGGCTCAAGAGGTCTCGATGGTGGGGCTAGGGCTAAAGACCCAGAGGCCATGATCCCTTCCACAGCCCTGGGAGAGCCAGGAGAAGAATCCACCATGGGGGGTCTGGAAGAAGCAGAGGCCTACATGGGATGAGGTGCAGATGCCAAAGTGATCCCTGGAGAGGAAGAGAGAGAGGAAGAATCCAGAGGGAACCGGGATCTCCAACGTGGGGGGGAGAGAGAGAGACAGTCCTTAGGCCACTCCTTATCCCACCGACAGTGTTTCCCCAAGGATTTTTTCTGGGCTTTGGTGAACTGTGAGCTCCAGGAAGACACCAGCGACTGGGTGGGGGGGGTGAGACCACGGAAGACCCCTGCTCTCCATTGGCAGCCTGTTGTTTCATGAGGAACTTCTGCAGTGCTTGCTTTCGTCAGCACCAGGTGGTGAGGTTAATTTTTGGCAGAACTCACAGGCGAGGGTCTTATGGCTAGCCCCAAGACAGCAGACACACAGCATATGTTTGTCGGTGAAGGAGATCTTCTTTCCGCAGTGACAACAACATAAAAAAGCAGACGAAGGAGTAGTTCTCAGCATACAAAGGAGAAGGGAATCACTTTTAAATAAAAATGATTTGACAGTGAAGAAAAACGAAAAGGACAGCTAGTCCAAAGCCTGCCATGCACCTAGAGGCAATGTCCGGACGGTAGTGTTTGGTAAAGGTGTGGACACAGCTCCAAGTAGCTGCCGCACAAATGTCCACGGTAGAAACACTCCTGAGACAAGCAGTAGATGCAGCCAAGCCTCTGATTGAATGCCCCTCGACTTCCCCATTGTTATACTTCTGATAACAAAACAAAATGCAGTTTGCTAACCATTGTTAGGAAACTGCCGCACCCTCTCTTTTGGGTGCAAAAGAAACAAAAAGCTGATCCATTTTATGGACTGACTGGTTCGTATAATAACAAAAGGTTCTGTGCACATCGGGTGTGTGCAGAATGGCCTCCCCTTGATTTGAATGCTCGGGATATTACACTGGCAAGTGTATGGTCTGATTCAAAGTAAATTCAGACACCACCTTAGGTAGAAACTTAGGATTTGTACACACAGCTACCTGGCCTCTGTGGAAAATCAAATAAGGCTCCTTACACATCAGGGCCTGAAGCTCAGAAATCCTTCAAGCCGAAGTAATGGCAACTAAAAAGAGCACTTTCTAGGAAAGGTAGCACAGGTCACAACTCACGGCTGGTTCAAAAGGAGGCAAAGTGAGTTTCTCGAGGATGAAATTCAAATCCTAACAGAGGAACAGGGTTCCTGACTGGGGGTATAAGACAGATAATTCCTTTCAAAAAGGTTTTGGAAACCTCCAACGGTGCCAAAGTTTTGCCATCCACCAGAGTGTGGTAGGCAGAAATGGCAGAAAAGTGGACCTTCAGCGAAGAATAGCCAAGGCCAAGGTCATAGAGATGCAGCAGGTATTCCATTACCTGTGGGACAGGGCAAGAGAAAGGGTCCCATCCCTGGTTGGCTGCCCAAATGGAGAACCTCTTCCATTTCACAGCATATGTGGATCTTGTGGATGGCTTACAGGCCTTGAGCCACTATGAAAGAGACCCCAAAGCATGCAACAGCTACGCAAGCAGGTGCCACACGTGAAGGTGAAGGGATCTGAGGCCCAGATGAACCAGGTTGCCCTGGTCCTGAGTCAGCAGATTCTGGCAGAGGGGTTGGGGAACCAGAGGTTCCACTCAACTGCTGAAGCAGAGGAAACCACACTTGGCAAGGTCAATAAGGGGCCATGAGAATCATGTGAGCCCCTTCTTGCTGTACAGTAGTAGCCACAGACATTGCCAGCTATTTCGCAAAATTTCTGAAGAGTTTCTCTCTGCTGCCCCTACTGTGGAAATGCAGAAAGCAAGAGGTATTTCTGAAAATATCACAGAAATTTCGGGAAATAGCTGGCAGTATCTGTGGCTGCTACTGTAGTTTCAGAAGCACCCTCTTCAACAGAGGAAAGGGACGGAAGGCGTACAAGAACCTCCCTGTCCAGCAGATACAGTGCATCTCACCAGCAAACACCACTCCTGGGAACGAGCGAGCAGAAACCAGGTCGTTTTGCGTTGGATGGGGAGGTGAACAGATCAACATCTGGGTGACCCCATCAATCGAAGATGTCTGACTACTGACTGCCTCAGTTCCCACTTGTGTGCCCTTGCCCGAGTGTGGCTGAGGGTGTCTGCCAGGACATTTTGAACGCCTGGGACATGCACTGCCATGAGCTGCAGGATGTGCTGAATTGCCCAACACAACACGTGCATCGCTTCCCTGCACAGTGGATACAACTGCGTGCCTCCCTCTTTGTGAAGGTACCAGACCGTGCACATTTTATTTATTTATTTGATATATCGGGTTTACAACCTTTGAGCCAGAGGCTCATTTACAAAGGTACCTCGTCACATGTAAGACAGAAACTAATACAGACAGGGTATAACAACAATTACATTAGGCATGTGTTAGACATTTGTCACAGACATTATTTACAGTATTTGGATGACGATATTTACATCATCACAGCAGAAAGACATTATTAGCTTGATAAAGCATCTAAACAGAGTAGTCAGTCCTATTCGTGGGTTTGGTATTATTGATGGAGGTTGCAATCCATAATGGACTTTTATCAGAGAATTTGGATCAGAGTGGGGGTGAGAGAGTGAAATGTTAGTTGCAGTTACAGGAGCGGATATTGAAGAGGTGGTTGTGAAGAGTGGTTTTGAAGTGGGCGATCTTGGGTGCACTAGTGATGGTGTTTGGGAGTGCATTAAACCAAGTGGGGGCCCTGTAGTGGAAAGATCTCTGGGCAAGGGAGATTTTTACCCTGGGCACAACCAGTGGTGCTTTCTCTGAGTTGCGGGTGGAGATAGTGGGGGGTGGCAGGATGAAGAGAGGCGGTGACCCCAGGTTGTCTGTCTGTACCAGTAGGGGCCCAGGGAGGAGTAGGTGCTGAAAAGCCTGAAGGGCATATAGTACAGCCCTCATCTCTTGCACACTGATGTGCAGAGATAACTCCTGCTGAGTCCAGAATCCCTGTGTCCTGTGGTTGCCCAAATGGGTGCCCCAGCCCTGACTGTAAGCATCCATTGTCAGGGTCTGAGCCAGAGGGAGCACCTGAAAAGGAACCCCTCTGGTGAGATTGGGCAGATCCTGCCACCACAGAAGGTCCCGATGCATGAGGCTGGACACCAGAATCCTGTGATCCAGATCATCTGATTTCTGGTCCCACTGGACTCGAAGGGTTTACTGCATAATCTGCATGTGGAGCCTCGCTAGAGTGACAGTGGAAATAACCACTGCCATCAGGCCCAGAAGGTGCAAGACCGAACGGGCCATGGTCCATTGACTGGTTGCCACTTGGATAGCCTGCTGACATAAGGTTTCTGCCCAATGCAAAGTGAGGAAAGCTTGACCCTGAGCAGAATCCAGCACCACTCCAATAAATTGGAGGCACTGTAAAGGAACACGATGGGACTTAGGGTAATTTACCGTACTCCCCACTTGCCTGAATAGATTCAGGGCAGTAGTTGAAGAGGCCACCAGGCTTTCTCTTGATGGTGTTGACAGCAGCCAGTCATCGAGGTATGGGTACACATATATTCCCTAGCAGCATAAAGCTGCCGCCACCACTGCTAGGCACTTGGTAAACACTCTGGATGCCGAGGAGAGGCCTAAGGGGAGTGCTTTGAACTGGAAGTGTTCCCCCTGGAAGATAAAGTGTAGGAAGCAGTGGTGGGAGGGAAAATTGGGGTATGCAGGTATTCATCCTGCATATCTGGAGCACAAAGCCAGTTACCCTGGTGTTGGAGAGGTAGCAGACCCGGCAGGGTCAGCATGCGAAACCTCTTGTACTCTACATACAGGTTTAGCATGCTGAGGTCCAGGATCGGATGGAGGTTCCATCTTTTTGGGGACCAGGAAGAAGTGGATGTAATATCGCTTTCCTTCCTGGATCCGAGGAATGGGCTCTATGGCCAGTTTCATCAGAAGAGCCTGGATCTCTTCCCTTATGAGAGGAATGTGGCCTATTGGGTAGTGAGAAAGACCTGAAGGATTTCTTGGAGGTCTCTCTGTGAATTCGATGGTGTGGTCTTGAGCGATGAATTGAAGAACCCATGTGTCTGAAGTAATCACCTCCCACCAGGCCAGGTGGTTGGCAAATTTGCCCTCTACTTAGTTCCTCCAGAGCTGGTGGCAGAGGCTGAGGGCCCTGCCACAAGTCAGGAGGTGGAGGGGGTGTGGGGGAGCACCACACCAGCAGCCCTTTGGAACTTGGCTGGCAGGAAGGCTCCCACCGACAGGGCCGGACATGTGTTCTGATATCGGGCTGGCTGTAGCCTATTCTGGTGCCATTGCTGGTGACGAAATGGTTGTTTTGGATCGGTGTTTTTTAATTTTAATTTTTTGTTGACCGGGAAGGAGGACTAGACAGTTTTTTTGCCTACCTTCAGCCTCGTCCCGGGGAATACAGAAGAATGCCAATTGAAACTGAACCAGATTAAGCTGTTGGTGGTATTTCCAGTGAATGGGGGAAATTTGGCCAGGACACCAGGAAAATTCCCCTACTCTGTGAACAAAGGGTGCTGTTTCCCTATCTGTTAGGGTCTGGATCCCAGAACCATGGAGGATGACAGCAGTGGAGGTTGTGCTGCAGACGGTCAGTCCGTTGCAACAAATGTAGCAAAGGAGATGGCTGGAATGCACCTCATTGGTGACCAGCTTTCCGTCTCCAATAAGTCACCTTTTCAGACGGAAAAGCCAGGAGCACGTGGCATCACAGTAGGGGAAAATGCCCTGGCGGCCCCTCCGTCTTCAGGAGCTCCAGTTGTTTCTATATCCATGACAGATACAGGTTCCGAAGTGCAGCGCATGCAGGAGGAATTATTCTTAGCGGAACAGAAATTACTGGGCTATTAAGCACAGAATGGAGGAGAAGAAACGGAAGTGGGAGGTGCCTAACTTGCCGCAGCAGACGCCGGAAAAACGCATCAAAAGTGTTTATTTATGCTACCACTTGTTCCCCTGTGGAGGAAATACAGCAGCTCCCTGCTGTATAGCAGCTAAATATTGAGTAGACATCATGGACTCCCGGGAAGGCACTACAGGGTGCAGGTTGGATCCAAGCGAATACCGGTACTTGGGTTCTGGATTTGGCAATTCTTTTTCCGGGGTCAGCTGGTCACTCCCCATGTATGGAGGGAATATCTGCCAGTATTTTACATCCAGAAGAAATGGATGGTTTACCGATACAAGAGGATCACTCACAGCAATCTCATACTCTGGGACAGGCCCCAGCAGCAGCCTCAGATTAACATTTCTTATTCCCCAATTGATAATTTCAGCCAGGAAGAATTATTTGATGCTTCATCAGGGACTCAGACTAATCCTGGGGGAAGGGTTGGAAGGTGGTGGAGCTGAACAGATACAATTACAAGTATGTCAAACAGAGGGGGATATTACCCAGTGGGACCTGCCAGATACTAATATTACTGCATCCATAACTGCTCCTGCCTATGCTAGATTATTCTAAAAACCTGTTGAACTGGCAAAACGGCAATTTGCTGTGCACTTACAATTTTTGCGGTCTACTGAGGACATGCCTAACAGATTCTTTGTGGGAAAAGTACTAATAAAACAGACATTGGGGTTTCCCCCTCCAAGATGTATGCCTTAATCCACATGCCTGGAGAAACTAAGTTTGACATTTGTTTTAGAACATCTGCTATTTTGGATAGTTTTTGGGAGAAGTATGCTATTTTGAAAACACATCTTGCCTGGGCGAGATTTCAGGCTATTCCCCTCACAAAACAAACATTCAAGATCATTACGATATTGTTCCGTAACGAGGGAGTAAACATCTCGGACATTCTGTACTGGCTTGAGAAGAGGTGTATGGTGCAGGGTAACCCACAGCCCATACTGGATGATGAAGGGTTCTGGAATAGTGGATGGAGGGTAAAAGTTAATTTACAATAGACTGAGGCTGGTTTACAACACCTACCCAATTGCTTTTATGTTGGATGAGACCAGAGATTTTTCTTTTACCCAGGTCAACCTCACCATTGTTATAAATGTTGGTCCCCCAGACATTTAAGCCACACTTGTGGCATGGTCAAATGTGCACAATGTGGAGAAACTGGGCACTCAATGTTTCACTGTAGGGGCCTCTAAAATGTTGCTTGTGTGAGGGCGAACATTCCTTTATGGAGTGTCCTTGGGCGGCCCATAATACTGATAACAGGGATTATGTTATCAGGACTTTTATATAAACATTGCCATGAGAACAAGGTGGATGTCTCCTCAGACCCAATCCTCTACAGGACAAGATATTGCCCTGCAGCTTACCCCACAACCCCTTCCTCAGGCAGCTCCAGCAGTGGATATTCCTACTGGTTCCACATCTACTGACAGAGGAAGTGGTGAACCAAGTCACAGTGTTTTGCCCCAGGCTGTGGTAGCTTCCACATCCATGCCCCCCTCCCCAAATTGGAACCCTTTCAAGCGGTGAAGGGTTGAGGAGGCCAGATGATGAAAAAACAGGAGAAAAGGAAAGACCATGATTTACCCATCCTATCCCGTAACAAGTATGACGTATTACCAGTGGATGAGGGGGACCCAAGAACTGAATCTGACTCAACCTCAATACATTCTTCAGTGATTGATGGGGGGTCTGAGGGGCATTTACCATCTGATTATCCTGATCCCAAACCAACACCACAACGAATGGAATGAGAGCTTGGGTACGGAAAAAACACTGATGATCCCATCCTGTGACTCTCCCTCTGTACAATCTTACTGTCGCATCATTGAATGTGAACAGCATTGAATCTGAAAGGAAAAAAGTCTTAACTTATGCACAATTTGATTCCACCTCTTATGACTTTATTTTCTTTCAGGATACCAGACTGCATTCTGTATCAGAAATGCAGGTTGCAATCTATGCATGGGTGGGAGGGGAAATATTTTGATCTATAGGAGATGAACCCTGTAGTGGGGTAGGCATCTGTGTTAATATTGTGGAGACCAAGATAATTCATCAGGTGGATATTGTCCCAGAAAGAGCCTCCTTGTTTGATGTCCAACTTCAGAACACGGACTTTAGATTTATAAATGTGTATACCCCTCAGATGAAGGCATCTAGGATAGAACTATTACAGGCTATACAGCCCTATTTATTTACTTACTTCTCGGAATGTGCTGTTAGTGGGAGACTTTAATTGCAGCAAGTATAAAACAGACGAGGGGTCCCACACCGATAAAACCTTTTGCGATATATCCTGTTTAAATGCTCTTTTGTCCCAAACTGATTTAAGGGATACCTCCGCACAACCTGGAGATACACCACAAAAGACTTATTGTAGGGGTTCTCATGCAACCAGAATTGATTATTGGTTTATTTTGGATGATTTGGAGATTACAGGTACACAGGTGATACCTGTAGCTTCATCTGACCATGCTATGCTCAGTCTTACTGTATCAAAATATGAGACAATGGGGAGGGGTCCTGGTTATTGGAGGATGAATCTCACTCTCTTGACCATCCCTCAAGTTTATGTTGGTTCCTTAGGGACACTGAAAGCTAGGAAATCAGTGAGAATGTTGTATGATGATCTTTATGATTGGTGGGAGGAGTCCAAAGTGGATATTCAAGACCATCTTTTTTTTTTTTTTTTATCCCCTCCTGGTCGCCCTCGCCATTCCTCTCCTTCAGGCTTGCTCAATGCCCCCCAATCCCTCACTGAGTCTGCCCCTAGAGTGCCTCCGGTGACTCCTACCTGCCTCTTTCCTCCACAGAGCACCTTGCACAGCGGGGTCTGCCAGTGATTATGACTAGGTGGCTGGAGCGGCAGTCATCCAGGAACATCATGGGTTTTTTCCCCGTTTTTCTGTTCCTCCCCTCCATCCCACTGAGGATGCCGGCTCGGGCAGAACATGCTTACACATGCCTGCCAAGTGCCAGATGGTGTCCTCCGCTCCCCGGCTCCCCCCCAATGGAAGCCGCTGTTGCCCTGAGAGTCAGTGCTTCCACTGGCTCGCCCGGACATTGGGTGTGTTAAACACCCCTGGTATCCCTCCCCAAAGGAGGAAAGCATCCATGGGGATGCTCGATCCTCCTTCCCCCTGCCGACCCCCAGCAACCGAGTCCATTCCTGAACCCGGGTCACCAGCGTGGTGCGAGGTGTGGCATCCAGCGCCTCAACCCTCAGTGCCACCAGGCCAGCTTTCAAGACTATTTTGAACATATAGGGAAACTGAATGGGAAATATAAAACAGATACATATAGGAAGTACCGTACTGAGCTGTACTCTTTGATGTCCCAGCAAATCCAGACACAGAAGGATCTATCGGCACAAATTTCGGATTTAAAATAAAAGATGAAAGACATACAGTATGATAGGAAAAAATCCTTGGAAGACAAACAACACTTTGGTACACAAGGGAAACAAGATTATGTAAACCCATTCCACGTTGGTTTAGCACAAAAACAGAAGAAATACATTTCACAACTGACTACGACAATAGGGTGATGACATGAAAAACAGACATCTTATTGGAAATAGAACAACATTTCCAGCAGATGTTTTAGTCTCCAACACGACCTCACCGTGGGAGGGATCAGTGATTTGGTGACTGCGCTCTCCCTCTTTTATCTATACCAGACCAGAATAGTCTAGTACAACCTGTTACTAACCAGGAGATTTGGGGGGTTATTGGCTCTTTAAAGGAAGGCTGTGCCCCTGGACCAGATGGTATACCATATGAAATGTATAAACACATTGTGGGGCCTTTGATTGAGGAATTCGTGCAGCTTTTTAATGACATGTTTTCTAGAAACACCTTGCCCCCCCAGCATATACATAGGTTTAGTCACATTAATGTATAAATCCAGAGAGAAATCACTGTTGGCTAACTGGAGATCGATTTCTCTACTGAATACAGATTTTAAAACTTTTACTAAACTTAACTAATAGGCTGGCTATTGTGGCAGGGAATCTTATTCACCCTTCCCAGACTTGTGCTATACCAGGTAGATCCATAAACGACACTTTAATTTTAATACGGGAAAGTATGGCGTGAGGACGCACAGGGGAAGTATCAGGATTTCTATTGGCCCTGGACCAGTGGAAAGCATTTGACCATGTCTTGCATGAGCATTTATGGGATTGTTTGCGTAGGTATGGGATTCCACATCAGTTTATTAGATGGATACAGGTTTGTTACAAACACACCATTGTTAAACCCTATTGTAATGGATGGATAGGGAAAGGGTGTGAGGTTAAGACAGGGGTGTGTCAAGGTTGTCCCCTTAGTCCATTATTGTATATATTTTCAACAGACCTTCTGCTATGGAAACTAAATCAGTCAGTCGAACTCACGGGATTATCCTTTTCCAGCACTGATCCGGAGATCAGGACTGTGGCTTATGCAAACGCTCTCTGCCTCATTTTGGCAGATAAAGTTTCATGCATTCAAGCTGACAAGATTTTACCTTCCTTTTCTCACATTTCAGATTCCAAAATTAACTTTCACAAAAATAAATTCATGTCTTGTGGGGGGACCAGACTACAGATACCATAACTGGTATACTGGTGGCTATGGAACATGTTCAATTTTAGGGGTTATATTTGGGCACGGGGATATGGCCCTGGTTAACTGGCAGGTAAAATTACAATAGGCTCAAAATAAAGTAGACATATAGAATAAATGGAGGATGGCCAAGACCTTCTTACTCTTTATTTTTACACCTTAGTAGGATTTATGCTCCTCCAAAGCAGTTAGAAACCAAGTTATACAGTACAGTTTTTTTTTTCTTTACTTGTATATGGGGTAGCTGGCTCAACCCCATCAAAAGAGGGGTTTTGTTTTTGCAGAAATCACAATTGGTTCTGAAAATGATAAATCCAGTTCCTTTCTATTTTTCCATCTATGTGAATGTAAACTTAAAACTTCTGCTTCTGAGTAAAGATAAATTGTGGATCCCTTGGGTGAGGGACACCTTGGGGCCTCTACTCCTGCACTGTCCAGCTACATGAGGAAATCTCAAAACAAAGATCTCTGCGTTCTTTACTCGATTTTTTTCCAATCTAGTTTTGGTAAAATTAAACAATGGATACTGACAAAAAATCATGTTCTGACGCTTTCCAAAAAAGCATTGTAGGAACATATCATGGGGAGATTCTTTTTAGAGCTCACATCCTTTGCTACGAGACTCAAACAGGACAGGACAGGGATAATATAGGGAAAATGTTGACTTGTCCCCGTATTCCTTCCCACAAGTGGGACGTTACCTGGTTGTCCGTTCATGGCAAATTAAATGTTAAGGGTAATCTCAAGCATAAAGGTATTGAAGAAAGATACTGTTCTAGAAGTACATGTATTACCACTACTGAAACTATGGACTACTTGTTTTTTGAGTGTGCTTTCATTTCTCAGTTTTGGGACTTAGTCACCCACAAATGGATTGACACCCCCTTTCAGAGCCCTACACAAGATGTTTTATTTATTTTTTGTTAACTTTGTTTATGCACTGTTCTCACAGGGAACTCTCTCAGGCATCCACCTAACCCTGCCGCTCTGCCTCCAAGCCTGAAACTCTCCAACCCCTGGCACCAGCCCGGCGATCCCTCCGGCTCTGAGCCCCCCAAGGCAGAGCTGCCCTTTCCTCCCAGGGCACTCTATCTACAATTTGGCAGGCTGGGCTGGTCACAGGGGTGGATGGAGTCCAGCTGATGGAGTGTGGCGGTGGGTGGTGGTGCCATCGCCTATCCCCGTGGATGGGGATTTTCAGCTTTGTTTTCCCCTGGGGAGGTGGCGTGCAATGATGTCTGCGCACAGCTGCCCTGCTGACACCTGCTGCACTCCCTGCCCCTTATGATTCTGGCTGGTGATCCTGTAGTACCCCTGATCTCCATCGGGGGTCACAAGGACACCTAGGGGGCCCAGGAACCCTCCCCAGATACAGGAGAGCAGTCCTTCAGATGCTCGATCCTCTCCCTCCCCTGCAGACCCTTGGCTCCCCGGGCTCATTCCCGAATCTGGGTCGCCGGTGTGGCACGGGGTATGGCGTCCAGCACCTCAACCCTCAGCATCACTGGGCCGTCTGAGATCTTTCATTATGGGGTAGAATTCCACCTGCACAGTCCATTTACGATACACACACCTTGTGGATCATGATGGCCTGTTTCCAATATTACATTTAGAATATGAGATGTCGTTTAACCTTACAACAGATGGTTATCATGGAAAACCAATTGTTTTGTATGATAGAAGCTGCTATTTTGAAAATAAGGAATAATGAAAAGTCTTTTCCCAGTACAGGTTTTCCAGGACTGGTGGGGGAGTATCCACTGGATTCTGTAAGATGGGCAGCTGCCAAGCATAAGTAGTTTCTGTACTGCCGTGCATAAACAGATGGCGGAAAGAATCTAAGATACCCCCTTTTCCTTCCCTCCTTTTTTTTTTTAATTCTTTATTTTTCCTGGCAGTTCCACCGTCATCCACCCACCCTAGTCATGGCCGGAGGCTTCCACCACCTATAGCGCTTCATCCCCAGTTACCACCGCTTACCTCAGGGGCCATGGCAACAGTCCCATCCATGCCACAGGACTAATGACTGGTCGGGGGATTGTGGCGGTGGCAGCTGATTGAAGCCGGAGGAGGGCTTCACTTTGATGGTGGACCCTGCCCACCTGCTTCTTTTTCCTGTATTCTGGAGGCAGAGACGTGCAATTGCACCTGCATCCGCCCCACCTCCCCTGTAACCTTTACACTCCTCTATCTTAGCAAGCAACCTTCTGCTATTAGTGTAAAAATAGAGGAGGGAAAGCCGGGCTGCTGGCGCAGTGGTTGGATTTCCGCTTGCGGTGCCGGCGACCTGGAGTTGAGGAAGCGGACCCAGGGTCATCAGAAAGAACTAGCCAGGGGAGAAGGATGGAGCATCCTATGGGTGACTCTCCTTCTCTGGGGGTGGGTGGGGAAGTGCCCAGCGCACTGAGGGGACTTCTGGCGGAGCCGCGGAGACACTCTATAGATTGTAGGAGTTCACACACTGGGCATAACCTCTGCTTGTCATGAGGACTTCCTGGATTTACTGTGCTCAATTCCCCCCTCTCAGGTTAGGGTTTTGTTGGGTACTCGGATTGAGACAGTTGTATTGTTGGGCGTCTGTGCTCTGCATTTGGCCCTTTTATATGGAGGTTGTAAGTATTGATCATTATGATACTGTATATCTGGGAATGGCATATTAGTCTCCTTTTTGTGATTTCACGAGGTGAGACTGAGAATAATTAAAGTATTCCATTTCTTCTACTCCTCAGGAGGAAGGGGGATGTATATGCCACATCCGTCATGTTTTACAGATATGATGAAATACATAGGTTGGTCTCCCTTTTATGATTTTGTGGGGAGTAACACTACTAGGTATGTATTTTGGTTTAAAGTTATATATAGGCAGTTTTGTTTTGATATGTTGAAATAGTGACCCCTTTTTGAGTTTGTGTGAAGTAACACTAATTTGTATGTATGGTGAGTCTGTTTTCAGTATTTTACTCAGATTTAAGGTGATATATGTGGAATTATTTATGTGTCCCTTTTTTCCTTTTATGATTTAGTGTGAAGTAACACCATCTTGTATGTATTTTTCTTTTAGGTTCTCATATATTGGGTGTATGCCTGTAATCTTTATGTTTCGGTTATCAGTTTTTGTTTATGTCTGATTTTGTGTAATGCAACACTATTTGACTGTTTACTTTCAAGTTTTGATTAAAAATTCCCCTACTCTATTCTAGAAGTGCCATGGGATCTTTAACATCCACCTGAACTACCACCAGAACAGGCAGATGGGATCTCAGTTTAACGTCTCGTCCGAAAGACGGCAGCTCAGGAGTGCAGCACCCCCTCATGCTGCACTACAGTGTCAGTACTGGTGGGATTTAACCCAAGTGCCTGGTGTGGGGATAGAATCCACTGCCTTCTGACCTCAGAGGCGTGTGTGCAACCTGCTGAGCCACTGACAAGTGGTGTTAGAGCGATACATAGACTGGACAGAGTGCAGTGCCTTGCCCGTGACAATTGTTAGAGCGATACATAGACTGGACAGAGCGCAGCACCTTGCCAGTGACAATTGTTAGAGCGATACATAGACTGGACAGAGCGCAGCGCCTTGCCAGTGACAAGTGGTGTTAAAGCGATACATAGACTGGACAGAGCACAGTGCCTTGCCACTGACAAGTGGTGTTAGAGCGATACATAGACTGGACAGAGCACAGCGCCTTGCCACTGTCCTGGAGCTCAGTGATTATGTCCTTGACATCGCCTCCAAAAAGGACCGGTCCCCTGTAAGGGGCATCCTGGATGGCCGACTGGACGTCTTGGGCCAATCCAGATACCCGCAGTCAGGAGTACCAGCACATGCTAATAGCCGTGGCTGTACCTTGGGTAGAGGCGTCTACCGCATCATATGTTGCTCTGAGGGAATGAGGGCAGATTTCCACTGTCCTGACAGTTTGGGAAATTTTGGTTTTAGCCTTGGAATTGGGCAAAGCCTTGAATTCCGACTTCAACTGTCCCAGAATAGTTTTCTAGTATACAATCATGTGTGCCAGGTAGTTCAAAGCTCTGAGGGCCAGAGTGGAGGAGGAATAAACCTTGCATCCAAACTGGTCCATTTGTCGTGACTTCTTGTCTGGAGGAGAGGTGCTCATGTGCTTAGGTTTAGCCGTATGGTCATGGGACACATTAACAACCACAGAGTCTGCTTTAGGGTGAGAACTAAGGTAGTCTTTACCCTTGGGGGCTCAATGCAGTCTAGCAACCTTCTTGGCAACTGCGGCCACCAACAAAGGTTGTTGCCAGACCATGGAGGCCAGGTCCTCAGGTGGTCTGATCCATGGAGAAATGAGCAGAGGGGACAGTTCTGGCATATCCACGTGTTCCGCCAACCTCTTGTGTTGGGGATCCTAATCCTCTGTTTTACACTCGTCTGCCTCCTGTACCTTCTGGAGATCTCTGTAAAACAGGGGTCCACCATAGAGGATTTGGGAGTGTCTTTGGGTTTTGAATCCTCTGGAGAGGGGGTCTGAAAACTCAAGGCAGAGGAGTCGGTGGAGTCAGAGTCCGATTCTGATGATAAGCTTCTGTCCGGAGACAGAGCTCGTGGAAGCAGAAGCTCTTGTGGAGAGACCGCAAGGCCCTTGCCAATACCGGCTACTGCAGTAGGATGAGAGGTCTGTCCCGAGGTAGAGAGGCGAGACTCTACTGGGTAAAGGGATCTCTGAGTAGTGGCCAAGCAGGCCGGTGTGAAAGTGGCCAGCTGGCTGCCACTGGTCCAGTTCCGAGACCAACTGTGTCTTAGTTACTGATCACCAAGATTGTAATGCCTCCCTAAAATCCACCACAGGCTGAGGTGGTGGAGTAGATGGAGGAGGAGCGGGCTGACAGATGGGTGGGTAGCCTTGCAAGGTGAACCCCGGTGTCGTATAGCCCAGCATTGGGTAATGATAGCCTGGCGTTCTGTAGGGCGACTCATCCAGTGTCGGACACCATGGTGTGGGGTACCCTGATGACAGGTAATGAGGCACAGGGAAGCCTGGCGTTGGAAGGCCCAGCGAAGGGCCCGAACAGCAGAGCTGAGGGACCTGCTGGAGGCCCTGATGGTGGGTAACCCATCATAGGACCCGATGGAGGAGCCAAAGGTCCTAACAAGGGCCCTGATGGTGGGTAGCCAGGTGTAGGCCCCAGAAAGGGGCCTGAAGGACGATTAGAAGGGCCTGGTAAAGTCAGGTCTGATGCCAGAACCTCCGGAGGAAGTTCTGGCATCAGCCCTAAGGGGGCTGAATTTCCTACTGGAGTCTGGGGTAGGGGGGCTGGTCCAGACAGGGGAGCCTGCGGTTGGTGCAAGGGATACCGGCTCCCATGGAAGGTCCGGTGTCAGGCGGACGCTTCTCAGAGTCCGGCTCAGAGTGTGTAGGAGAGCCATAAGTCACCACCAAGGGAGGTGGTGAAGGAGGATCGCGAGAGAGAGAACCCTCTGGGGAGGGCTGTGGCCAAAGTGGCAGCAGGTGCTGGTCCAGATGATTGGAGTCAGGCCTGTTATCAGGGCCCGAGGGAAGCAAGATGACTGGGCATATGCCAGAGGAGCTGGCATGTGACTTATCAGCCGGGGCCAGGCATTCATCAAGGGGGCTGAAGACTGACTTATCAGCTGCGCTACCAGACTTAGGCCCCGGGGTTTTGAGGGGCCTAAGGGTGGTGTAGCTCTCACATGGATCGAAGGCACCTTCCTGAACTGGGACCAACTCAGGTGGGGGGACCAAGGGCTGTTCCCCACAAGGAGGGGCAGGCTTGGTCAGAGGAGTGGTACCCGCACTAGTGGGAGGCCGCTCGTTGCCCAAGGCCACCTGAAGGAGGCCACAGGTGGGAAGGAGACCGATCGCAGTCCTGGTGTTTCTCCTTGTCCTTCTTATGGGAGTCTGAAGAACCCCTTGGAGAAGAGAACGATCCCCACAGCTTCTGCAGCTCCTTCTCCATGGAAGCCATCCTTAGTTTAAGAACGTAGGCCTCCAGGGCCTGTTGACAGTGTTTCCATGTGGCCTTGTTGAAATTCTGGCAGGCCTCACAGTCCTCGGTCTTGAGCTCTGGTCCCAGGCAGAAGAGGCACAGAGAATGGCCATCCTTATGAAGGAGCTGAGTGCCACAGGAATCGCACTTGTTCTTATGCGACTCTGAAGGTGTCAGAGAAGACATGCATGAAAAAAGTAATACTTTTCAAAGGTTTACTAGAAAGAAATAAAAGCAAAGAAATACTCATCCAAAAATGGTGGTCAACTGAAGCAGTGTTCTCCGCAAGGTCCGACGTGCACAGGTTGACAGTGGAAGAGAACTGGAGAGTGGGTGTGGGGACTGCCCACTATACAGTGTCATGTGGACATCCATCACGTGACGCTGGGTGGGCGTTCCCCCAGCAGACACTGCTAGCTAAAGTTTTCCATGTGGTCCTAATGCCTTACAGCTCTAGTCCTAATGGTTAGTACCTACTTCAAGAGCCCTCTTAAGTAAGATCTGAAGATAGTTCACATAGTGCACACAGACATGTTTTGGATGGGAAGTGAGAGAGTCACAACATCAAGACACTAGCATGGAACCCATCTTGAACAAGAAAAGGGGGCAGAGAGAGTGTGTCTCAACATCTGGAGACAATCCACAAAGGTCTTGATGCACACAGACAAATCTGACAGGAGGAGTGAATGAGTTGCGTCATCTGGAGGCACTCCTCCAGGGTTCTAGTGCACACATACATATCACACAGGGAAGTGAGAGTCATACCATCTGGAGACACTCCACCAGTGCACTAGTGCATACAGATGTGTGTGTCATACCGGGGGAGTGAAAGAGTCACAACATCTGGAGACATCCCTCCAGGGCTATACTTCACACAGACATGTTGTACAGGGGGAGGGGGAGAGTTATAACATCTGGAGAGACACCTCCAGGGCACTAGTGCACACAGACTTGTGTCATACAGGGGGAGTGACACACTTATAACATCTAGGAACACTCCACCAGTGTCCTAGTGCCCATATACATGTTGTACACAAGGAGTGAGAGTCGTAACATCTGCAGACAATCCATCAGGGCCCTAGTAGTACAGGCAGATCATGGACAGGGAGAGGGACAATCACGACATCTGGAGACATTATCAGGATTTTTATACAGGCATGTCTCAGACAAGGGAAGAGCAAGTCAAGTCTGGAGACACTCCACCAGCATGACATACAGCAGATGAGAGAGAGCATCGTAATGTCTGGGAGACACTCCACAAAGGCACTAATGCACACGGACATGTCTTGAACAGGGTCAGAAAGATGCATCTGGAGACACTTTACTAGGGCACTAATGCACACATATTGTACATGTGTCATATGGTGGAATACCTGGAGACACTCCACTGGACAGGGGCAGAGAGATACCTCTGGAGACACTTCACCAGGGCACTAGTGCACATAGACACGTCCCTGACAGGGGGAAGAGAAAGAGTCACAATATCTGAAGACAGTCCACCAGGGCCCCAGTGTACGAAGACACATCTCCTAAGGGAAGTGAGAGAGTCATGACATCTGAAGACAGTCCACCAGGGCCCCAGTGCACAAAGACATGTCTCCGATGAGGAAAGTGAGAGATAACATCTGGAGACAGTCCACCAGGGCCCTAGTGTACACAGACTCCTCTTGGGCAGGAGACAGCGGGTCACATCTGTAGATACTGTAAGTGCATTACAATATGTGGGAATCAGGTCATGCAGTAACAGTACGATATCTGCCGATAAGGCAACAGTATGCGAGTGCATTTAACTTGCAGTATTTACAACCAGGTGATTTAGGAACAATGTAACAAACGGGTGTGGCTGAACTCAGTGGGTCTGCCACGTCTGTAACTGATGCCCCACTAAGCTCTATGAAGGTTGTTCAGGATTACATGGTAAGTACTACCCTGGTGAACAGCCACCAGCCTGGCAGCCGACATCTCATTCTAATGATGTCATCATTCTGATGGATGTCAGACGCCAGGGCTGTGGTTATACACTGGAGTAGTACTTACTAACAATGAAATGGTTCTACACTGGGGCAGTACTTACTAAAAGTTAGGTGGTTCTACACTGGAGTAGTACTTACTAGCAGTAAGGTTGTTCTACACTGGGGTACTACCAACAGTGAGGTGGTTCTATCCTGGGGTAGTACTTACTAACAGTCAGTGGTTCTACACTGGAGTAGTACTTACTAACAGCAAGATAGAATGACGTAGCCCTGTCTGCCCGTAACACCCTAAAGAAATCAATCTGAGGTAGTTTTACACTTAGGTAGCACTTACTAACAGTGAGGTGGGTCAACAGTGGGGTAGTACCAACAGTGCAGTGGTTCTGCACTGGGGTAGTACTTGATAACAGTGAGGTGGTTCTACACTGGGGTGGTACTAACAATGTGGTTCTATATTGGGGTTGTACATACTAACAGTGCGGTGATTCCACACTGGGGTAGTGCTTGCTAACAATGAAATGGTTCCCCCCTGGGGTACTGCTAACAGTGAGGTGGTTCTACACAAGGAAGTACTAACAGTAAGGTGGTTCTACACTGGGGTACTACTAACAGTGAGGTGGTTCTATCTTGGGATAGTACTAAGTGCGGTGGTTCTACACTGGGGTTGTACAGTACATACTAACACTGTTGTGCTTCTACACTGGAATACTACTAACAGTGAGGTGGTTCTACACTTGGGTAGGACCAACAGTGTGGTGGCTCTACTCTGGGTAAGAACTTACTAACAGTGCAGTGGTTCTACACTGGGGTACTACTAACAGTGCAGTGGTTCTGTACTGGGGTAGTACTTCCTAGCAGTGAAGTGTATCTACCCTGAGGTAGTACTAACAGTGCAGTGGCACTACACTGGGATAGTACTAACAGTAAGGTGGTTCTAAACTTGGGTAGTACCAACAATGCAGTGGCTCTGTTCTGGAGTAATACTTCCTAACAGTAAAGTGGATCTACCCCGAGGTAGTGCTAACAGTGAGGTGGCACTACACTAGGGTAGTACTAACAGTGAGGTGTTCTACCTTGGCATAGTATTTACTAACAGTGAGTTGGTTCTACACTGGGGTAGTACTAACATTGAGGTGGTTCCACCCTGGGGTAGTACTAACACTGAGGTGGTTCTATACTGGGGTACTACTAACAGTGAGGTGGTTCTACACTGGAGTTGTAGTTACTAACAGTAAGGTGTTTCTACACTGGGTTAGTACTTAATAACAGTGAGGTGGTTCTATACTGGGGTAGTACTTCCTAACAGTGAAGTGGATCTACCCTGGGGTAGTACTAACAGTGAGGTGGCTCTACACTGGGGTAGTACTAACAGTGAGGTGGTTCTACCATGGGGTAGTACTAACAGTGAGGAGGTTCTACCCTGGGGCAGTACTTAACAGTGAACTGGCTCTACACTGGGGTAGTACTAACAGTGAACTAATAGTGAGGTGGTTCTATGTTTTAATAGCAAATACAGAATGGTGATTGCTATTATGACGAGTGTATATTGCCGAAAAGCAAATCTGCAATATACATTTACTGGCGAACTAACACCCGGCAACCTAAAGTGTTTTTGGGGGGGGGCTGTGCCCCCCTCCTTAATTAGGATTCCTAACTCCAGGGAGGTGCATGTCGGGGAGGGGGCACAAATTCAGCTGAAAAAAAAAAAAAATTTAGTCTGGGAGCTGCAGGCAGTGGCAACATTTAGATCCTCCCATCCCCTACCCCTGCTGTGCCGGAGCCAGCCTCCCTCACCACACCACATGGCTGGCTCAGCAGCAGCATGCACAGTTCCCTCTCGATAACCCTCTTCCCTATCCCTCCCCTTCCCCTCGCCAAGCCCTTTTTCCAGTTGCCTTCCCCTACCCTTGTAGTAGAAGCAGTCACTACTCTTGTGGGTAGCCCATCCTAACAGCGCCGAATATGGAGTCACCATTTTGACAGTCACCCATATTCGGTCACCATTATCACTGGAGACTTGGTTCTATAGTGGGTGTAGTACTACCAATGAGGTGGTTCTACACTGGGGTAGTACTACCAGTAAGGTGACTCTACACTGGGGTAGTACTAACAATGAGGTGGTCCTACACTGGGGTAGTACTAACAGTGAGGTGGTTCTACCCTGGGGTAGTACTAAAAGAAAAGTGGTTCTACCCTGGGGTAGTGCTTACTAATAGTGAGGTGTAAATGCACTGGGGTAGCACTAACAGTATGGTGGTTCTACACTGGGGTAGTACTAACAGTGCAGTGGTTCTACACTGGGTTAGTACTTACTAACAGTGATGTGGTTCTACCATGGGGTAGTACTAACAGTGAGATGGCTCTACACTGGGTTACTAATAACAGTGAGGTGGTTCTACCCTGGGGTAGTATTTACTAACAGTGCAGTGGTTCTACACTGGGGTAGTACTAACAGTGAGGTGGTTTTACACTGGGGTTTTACTTATTAACAGTGAAACAGATTGAAGCAGCCCTGGCCTGTCCTTAACAACCTACATAACTCAATCTGAGACCAGGTACAGAGATGACAGCATAGCAAAGTTTGATGGCTAAGTGCAGAATACAATGGCCCCATCTCCTCAACTGTGGAAGCAGTGTGGTCCAGTGGTTAGTGCACCAGTTTGGGAACCAGGAATTCACAGGTTCAAACACCACTAAAGGCAAAGCATCACATACTCATGGTGTGTCCTTGGGAAAAGTCATTTAGCCTCCAAATACTCCAGTCCACCCAGTTTCAGAAGTGGGTAGAAAAGCCGGCCTGGTGGTGCTGAGGGTTGAGGCGCTGGACGCCACATCTCGCGCCATGCCAGTGACCTGGGTTCAGGAATGAGCCTGGGCTGCCGTGGGTCAGCAGGGGAGAGGAAGGATCGAGTGTCTGGAGGACAGCTCTCCTTCCTCGGGGGGATCCAGGGACTATGCCCGGCACCGCAGTGACCTCCGGTGGAGACTGGAGATACCACAATGCTACAGGGCTTGGCTAGAGGACAGCGGAGCCACAACAAGACATTCCCTGGCATCACAGCCACACTGCTGCTCCGCCGGGGACGGAACAAAGGAAAAAGCAGAAAAACCACCTCCTGATAGGTGATGGAGGGTACTGGGTGGGGGCGGTCCACCATGCCCAGAGTCGGGCCATTCTCTCACTGCCTGTGTGTTCCCATCCGCCGCGCACTGCCAGACTAGATTCCTAGATAGAGCACCAGGAGGTGTACCTGGTGGTCCTGCCTCAGGGAACTCACAGCCGGGGGAGCTGGGCAGTAGCAGCAGCAGATGGAAGGGGCGAAAGAGGCTTCAGGCAGGACAAGGACTAAGACCCTGTGAGACCACTCCTGAAAGAGTACAGGAAGAGTGGGGTGAGAGGGAAAAAAAAAAAAAGGTAGAAGCAGGACCCCAGTGGAAACAAGATGCTATATCTCAGTGCGGCTATCCTGGTAAATTGTGAAAGAAAAGAAGAAAAAAAACATCTCCATCCTCCTCCAGGACCTCCATACTTTGTATACGCACACAAAAAACCCAAACACCCCACCATCTCGGTCGTCTTCCCATGGGGGTCCATGCATCATAAAATGGAGTCTTAGTCAGGGACTGGTGTAAAGGGGAAGAATATTTAAAAATGGATCAAATAATCTTGAATGCCTTGGGTGGGGGGAAGGACTTTATTTACATGGGAAGTGGTGTTTGAAACAGATTTTTGTGGGTGCGGAACTGCCATATAATTTATCAAATTGACAAAATCCTATCCAATAAACTATTTGATGCACAGCCTGGGTCGGATAGCACAAAAATCTGATATCTGGCAATCTTGTGTTTTCCAACGACTATTTGAACTGCTTGGATTCAGAGTGACATTTTATTCCAATTAGCATAATAAAGGTGCAACATGAAAATAAACAGTATTATATAATAAATATTTTGGCTCAACAAATCAGCTGATTAGCTCCTATGTCCTGTATGAACTATTTCTTTGGCAGATTAAGGCCATTTTCTCGCATGACTCCTGCTATCACCGATCTTGTAATGGGAAAAACTGCCAATGGTAACTTACGTTTAGCTACTAGTAATGCACTGCAAATCAAATTTTCTGATCTAAGATGAGATCCAGAGCTTTTATCCATTGCTGCTCCAAATTACTGGAACAAGTTGCTTGACCTGCTTCATAAGGCTAGTAGTACTGAATCTTCAAACTGCACTTTTGACAACACCGTTTGGAATTAAGTCACGGTAATTATAACGGAAACATTCCTCTTGTATGTTTATTTGTATCTTTTTGTATGTTCCTAACTCTTGGCCTGGGATGAGCTTATAAAAGGACTTTGGTCCAATTGCTCCACACTGGTAACAAAAAAAATTAAAATAAAATAAGAGTTTCTATGGAGAATGATCATCAGAAAATGTTGAAAACCGATTTGTCGTACTTTCACTAACAATGACCACCAGCAACTTAATCTGGTTCTATTTCAGGTGGTTTTCATACGCATCTTCCCCACTCCCCCCACAGAGACTAATAATTGTCAGTATTGGCTGGCCCTTCTTTCCTGGTCAACAAAATCTAAATAAATAAATGCTTAAGACTGTTAGAACTGCAGACTCTGCCATCTCTGCCATATACTATACACTGTTTTTACCCATTGTACTGTTTCATGTGCTGCGTCACATGTTAATTGTTATGTCTGTAAACTGTTTTCTCCCGGGTCGTGCCTGAAAATAGGCATTGTTTGCCTAGTGCACTTACCCGGTCAACAAAAGCAAAATAAATAAAAATAAAATAAATAAATTTCTACTGCCACCAGAAGCTCAGAGACAGACCCTCACCACACAGGCTCTTGTCAAAACATATATTTATTTATTTATTTATTTTTTGCTGCAGTATAAAAACAAACTTGTGAGTTCACATTTTGGCATACATTTTGGTGAAGTTTGGAAGAAAAAAGAAATCAGCCCAACAGATTAAAAAGACAAGCCAAGAGACAAAAGAAAGGGAAGTTCTGATATGAGACTGGAGGAATGCTGAATGTGTTCCCTGTCCCACCCCCACAATTCATCTAGTGACCAAACCCCAAACTGCATTAAAGCAGTAGGATTTGTTCGAAAAAACAGCTTTTCGTCAATAACGTATTTCTGAGAGCTTTAGAATCATCATCAGTCTATTTTCATTTCCCTGGGTTTTAAAACAGCTTTAATCTCTAAATTTATAATTAATGACTCAAGTCATTAAAGATGGCCACCAGTGGTGTGTTTTAAAAATCCCTTCCCTTGAGGTTACTTTTTGGATTAACATGCTGGATTCACACTGTGGATGTATTAGGATGGTGCCAGCAAACATTTCTGATGGTAAACAGCACTGCACCACACCAAAATGTTTAATTTATTCACAGTGGGCGTGGCCAGAGAGCAAGGACTAAAAAACAAATCAACTTCAGAACCCCGTTCTCAGTTCAAGAGGGAAATACCATGAAAAGAAACATGGATATGTTAATGTTTTTGCCAGAAATACATTATTACTGGGGGGAGAAAAAAACTGTAACATGAAAATGTTTTTCTGCTAACAAATACATTTACTTTGAGAGGTTCTGTGGAGTTACAAATATTGTTCCTTCAGGACATTGTATTCTGTACCTCCTAGAGAGATGTTTCTGAACTTACAATTAAATGGAATAGCCAGTTTCCTTAAAAGACAGTTGCCATCGATAGGACTCAAAACTCATAACATTTTCTCCAAATTCCTGGACATTTCATTCTTTATTCCACCCATTTGATTGGCAGCTGGCCGCTGGGCAGGGAGTCTGACTGTGCAAGATAAGCTGGGAGGGCTGGCTGCATACCTTGGAGTCCTGATGGGAGATTCTTTCATCGGGGATGCAGTGATCATTTAGTAGAAGAGTCTTTTTTTTCTTTTTTTTTTTTTTAAATATCATAACATCCAGCAGACATGGGTTTGATACCCACAACCTACACTTGCATCATGCATGACCCTGAGCAAATCCCTTAATCTCCCTGTGCTCCCGGGTCACTCCTGTAAACAGGCCTTGTGCCTAGTGAGACTTACCCAGTTCCCAAAGTAAAAAACAAACTATTCTAAAGGCCATTATGTAACCAACAATCCACAATAGGGTGTGCTGTGAGACAGATCTTACCACGCATCCCAGGTGGACTGCAAAGCCCAAGGTTCAGGCAAGTGCTTTCCACCACCAGAGAAGTGCGGTGCAATCCGTCATACCGCCTACCCTGGAGAGGGTTATCATGCTTATAAAATTGCTCGTTCCGGTAGAAAAATGTCTGAAAGAGATGTTTTAAATTTGACAGACACAGCTGGGTAGTAATTAGCCATGACAGGGTGTGCATTATAGGATTTTAATGCATATACCGGAGGTGTACTAAGGGATGAGGTCAAAGGCCAAGTGTCCTTACATCCCATGGAACTGCATTAAAATCCTATGATGCACACCCTGGAGGGGCTTACTACACTTATGAAATGGCTCCAAGTGGGCTTTTTGGGGGGAAGGAACATAAAATTTGGCACTAGACCGTGTGTTTATAATACAGCGTTGATATATGGTCAGGTGACATCTTTTGGCCAATAAAACTGTAAAATTCTTTCTTGCCATTTTGTAACAAAGTACAGTTATGTAAGAACTTACCGTAACAGTAGATCTTCGAGAGGGCTCTTGCAGTAGGTAATTACATATAGGACAGAATCCCAAGCAGTCTGGAACAAATGAAAAGCACCAGGAGGAACTACTCCAAAAAGTAGTGAATAATCTAGCAGGTCTCAAGAAAGGAGGCCTTGCAAGACAGCTAACCCGAAGCCTGCTCTACGGCGAGAGGCAATGTCCAAACTGTAATGTTTAATAAAGGTATGGACTGAAGTCCAAGTGGCGGCAGCACAGATGTCTGCCGCAGACACGTTTTTGAACAAGTCAAGAGAGGCGCAACCCACGAAAGTGGAGTGATTCTCTGACGCATCTGTGAGGGTCTTGTTGTACTTGTCATAACAGAAAGTGATGCAATGGGCCAACCATTTTGATAGGCATTGCTTAGAGACAGCGTTGCCTTCTCTTTTGTGAGCGAAAGAAACGAACAACTGATCAGTCTTTCTGAGATCCTTCGTCCTATTGGTGTAGTATCTCAGAATACTGTGAACATCCATGGTATGGAGCAGGTATTCTCCTTGATTGGAGTACCGCGTGAAGAAAGCAGGTAATTCAATAGACTGATTCAAGGTAGATTCCACTACCACCTTCGGAAGAAACTTAGGATTCGTGCGAAGAGCTACTCGTTCCTTGTGAAAAATCAAATAAGGGATTTTGCACATCAGGGCCTGGAGCTCGGAAATTCTGCAAGCAGAAGTAATGGCCACCAAGAAGAGCGTCTTCCACGATAAAAACTTCAAGTCTGCGGAAGCCGCAGGCTCAAAGGGAGGAAGGGTAAGTTTCTCGAGGACAAAGTTTAAGTCCCAAGGCGGAGCTGGAGTCCGGAAAGGGGGCCTGAGGTGAAGGACCCCTCTGAGAAAAGTTTTTGATACCTCCAGTTGGGCAAATGCCTTACCAGTGAAAGGGACATGGTAGGCTGAAATAGCCGCCATATGGACTTTCAAAGAGGAGTGACTGAGACCTAGGTCAAAAAGATGACGCATGTACTCAAGCAGAATGGTCACAGGGCAGGAAAAGGGCTCCATGTTCCTGGACGCAGCCCAGATAGAAAATCTTTTCCATTTCATGGCGTAGGTGGACCTAGTGGAGGGTTTTCTAGCCTCCACCAGAATCTTGGCCACCTTAGGAGAAACGCCAAAATGAGATTGAGCTAGGTCTGCAGGAGCCATGCATGAAGTTGAAGGGACTTGAGTCCCGGATGGACCAGGGTCCCCTGATCCTGGGTCAGCAATCCTGGAGATAAAGGAAGAGGAAGAGGAAGAGGAGGAACCTCTGAGTATTGTTGTAGAAGAGAGAACCAGATTTGCCTGGGCCAGAAAGGAGCGATCAGAATCATTCTCGCTCCTTCTAAAGCAAGCTTCTGTAGCACGAGGGACCAGAGGAATTGGGGGACAAGCATAGACGTATCTGTCCTTCCAGCTTAGAGATACAGCATCACTCCAGAAAGCGCCTCGCTCTGGAGCGAGCAAGCAAGCAAAAGATTGGAAGCTTTGCGTTTTGGGAGGAAGCGAACAGGTCTATCTGAGGAGTCCCCCAAATCTGGAAGTTGCTTTTTAGAACTTTTTCATCCAATTCCCACTCGTGTGGTAGAGCCGACGAGCGACTTAGTCTGTCTGCCAGGACATTGTCGACTCCCGGAACATGGATCGCCGTGAGGTGAAGGTTGTGAAGCGTTGCCCAATCCCAAACCCTCATCGCTTCCCTGCACAGCGGGTAGGACCAAGTCCCTCCCTGCTTGTCGATGTACCACACCACGCACATCCGTTTGGACAGCTAGGTGACTGGGAAGGATGTATTGGTGAAGGGCCTGGAGAGCATACAGCACTGCTCGAAGCTCGAGCACGTTGATGTGGAGAACTATCTCCAACTTTGACCATAGGCCCTGGGTTCGGTGAGGACCCAGATGGGCTCTGCAACCTTCGCCTGAAGCGTCCGTGGTCAGAGTCTGATCGGGGGAGGATGAAAAAAGGGGACCCCCCCGGAATAGGTTCTCTCGAACCATTCACCATTGCAAGTCTCTTACCATTGACGAGCAGATCAGAACCAGATGATCTAGGTTGTCTACCCGTTGATCCCACTGAGATCGGAGAGTCCACTGAGAGATTCTCATGTGAAGGCGTGCGCGCGGAACTGTTGGGATGGCACACCATAAGCCCCAGTAGACGGAGCACTGACTCGGCGGACCCTCCTGTGTTCTGATAGGAGGAAATCTGTGACTGGAGGGAGGCCCCTGTCCGGAGGCAGAAAGGCCTTGCACAATGTTGTGCCGAGAATTGCCACGATGAACTGGAGCCTCTGAGAAGGATCCAGGTGAGACCTGGAATGGTTGATGGTAATACCCAGGCCAGTGAAAACCTGCTGGGTGAGGGAAGAAAATGCAGAAGTTCCTCCCTGGATGGGGCCGCCAGGAGCCAGTCTTCCAGGTAGGGAAAAACCTGAGGTCCCAAAGAACGCAGGTGGGCCGCTACCACCGCCAGGCATTTGGTAAAGACTCGGGGGGGGCCCGAGGAAAGACCAAATGGGAGTGCCCGGAATTGGTAGTGGACCCCCTGGAACGCAAACCTGAGGTACTTTCGGTGCGAAGGGCGAATGGGGATGTGCAGGTACGCATCCTGCATATCTAGTGCACAAAGCCATTGGCCCGGCCGAAGCAGGGGCAAAAGGGTTTGAAGGGAGAGCATCCTGAACCTCTTGTATTCCACATACAGGTTCAGAGAGCTGAGATCGAGAATAGGTCTGAGATCGAGAATAGGTCTGAGATCTCCCGTCTTCTTTGGTACAAGGAAGAAGTGGGAATAGTAACCCGTCCCGTAGAGGTGAGGGGGGATGGGCTCTATAGCCTGTTTCGCAAGGAGCACCGAGATTTCTTCCCTGACCAAAGGAAGATGGTCCCTTGAGTAAGCGGAGTTCAGAAGGGGGTGACGTGGAGGTTTCTGTAGAAACTCTATGGAGTGCCCTCTGCTATGATCTGAAGCACCCATGAATCCGATGTTATCCTCTCCCAGCCCGGAAGATGGAGGGAGAACCTCCCTCCTACCAGTCCCTCCGGGGCAACTGGAGGCGGTGGGAGAGGGAAGGAGTCAGGTGGTGTGAGGCAGCGCCACAGCTGGGGCACCCGTTGCTTTTTTGGGCGGCGGGGGCCTGGCAGCTGTGGGGCTCTGCTTAGTGGCCCGCCTTCCTGAGGTTTCGCTGAGGCCGGCTGTGTCAAAGGGACCGGCGCTGTGGGGATGGGGACGGTACACTGAATCAACAGATTTAAGGGCCGTCCCCTTCTCCTGCAAATCAGTGATGATGTCCTTGACATCACCACCGAAAAGCACAGAACCCCTAAAAGTTGCTTCTTGGATCGCTGACTGCACCTCCGGGACCAGACCTGACACACGGAGCCATGCATGACGCCGAAGACTCACGGCAAATGCAGAGCTCCATCCGGCGGTGTCCACTGCGCGTAGGGTCGTCCTCAAAATATGACGACTGGCCGAACGAGCAGAACGGACCAAGTCGGCCAACTCCTGCTTGACTTGGGAGTCAGGCAAAGAGTCAATCTTAGATTCCGCCTGGGTAAGGACGGCCTTCTGGTAATCCCCCATATGTGCTACATAGTTCAGGGCCCTAATCCCCAGTGTGGAAGAAGCATAGATCTTCCTTCCATACTGATCCAGAAGGCGAGATTCCTTATCCGGGGGAGACGAGCTCAAGTGTTTCGGGTGTGCTGACCAGCCGTGAGCCGCCTAATCACAACCGAGTCTGCACGGGGGCGAGAGTCTAAAAAGTCTACACCCTCTGGAGCCTGGTATAGCCTGTTCAACTTCCTGGGAAGTGAGGCTAAAGCCGACGGTTGCTTCCAAATAGTGGAAACAAGGTGGGCGTCAGGCTCGATCCAGGGTGGCACTAAGGTAGGAGCCGTAAGGGGCAAGTCCAGATGTTCGGCGAGTTTAACCCGTTGAGGATCTGGTTCTAAGGAATGCCACTGATGGACTTCCTGGATCTTCCTGAGCAACTCCGTGAAGGAAGGATCCTCCGGAGAAGACTTCGCAGGAGTCCTCGGCCGGGGCTTGGACGGAAAGCGTGGCTCGTCGTCTTTCTCGGAACATCCATCGGAAGCCTCCGAGGAGTCCGAGAGAGAAGGGGAGGAAGAGTCTGAAGCAGAGTAAGACTCCCTAACTCGTCTAGGGGGAGGAACGGGTTCCTTGGGAGGGATCCCAGAACGCGTGTTCTGCCCCTCTCTGGATCCCGAGGGTAAAGCCCGGGAATCCGGAGGAGGAAAGGGAGTGTGCCGTCTGGGTCGTACGGGAGCCGGGGGTGGCACCGTCGCCATAAGACGGCTCTCGACTTCCTTGGTGAGTTGAGCCTTGGCCTCAGCCCACCAGGAGGCAAGAGTCTCCTGAAGATCCACCGGCGGCCTAGGGGGCGGTGGAGGAGGAGGGGGGGGATAGTTATACGGAGGAAATCCATAGGGGGAGTATCCATAACCCGGCTGCGGGTATACCGGAGTCGGGTACTGTGGAGTCAGGTACTGCGGCGTCGAAGGAGACGGCACTGGGTACTGCGGTGCAGGATACTGCAGACCTGGGAAGACCAGCGTCGGATATGACGGCGGATACCCAGGCACTGGAGGAGCTACCGGAGCAGACGGCCCAGCCGGGTACTCCACGGGCGGATCAGTCGCAATAGGCCTGTGGGGTGGAGGGCCCGAAGAGGAAAATTCCCCGCCGGCGTCGGAGGGGCCGGTGTCAGAAATGGCGTCGTGGGGGCTGGCGTCGGAGGAGCTGGGGCCAGTGTCGGAGCCGGCGTCAGATCCGGCTCTTCAGGAAGAGGATTGGACGGTAGCCCAGGGTCCCGAGCCTCGTCCGGGGACGAAGGGGAAAAATCCCCAAGGTTGAGCAGGGGGGACTGGGGCTCCCCTGACGGCAGTGAAGGCTGCGGGGAGCCTGGTACGACAGATACAGCAGGGTCTGCCGTAGGCTCCGAGACCCGACGCACGTCGGAGGAGCAGACATGTGGCTTATGGGCCGAATCCTGGCGGACGCCAGAGGAGCCGGCGTCCAGCTTCGGGGGTCCCTCGTCGGAGGCGGGCTGGGGATGAGAGAAGGCCCAGTCAAGGGGGACATCTGCCGCGCCCTGAAGGTCGAAAGGCCGGAGGGCCGTGCCGAGAAATGGCATCGTGGGGGCTGGGCGCCGGAGGAGCTGGGGCCGCGCCGGAGCCGCGCCAGATCCGCTCTTCAGGAAGAGGATCGATGGTAGCCCAGGGTCCCGAGCCTCGTCCGGGACGAAGGGGAAAATCCTCAGGGTCGGGCAGGGGCTGGGGCCCCTGACGGCAGTGAAGGCTGCGGGGAGCCTGGTACGACAGATACAGCAGGGTCTGCCGTAGGCTCCGAGACCCGGCGCACGTCGGAGGAGCCGACGTGTGGCTTATGGGCCGAATCCTGGCGGACGCCAAAGGAGCCGGCGTCCAGCTTTGGGGGTCCCTCGTCAGAGGCGGGCTGGGGATGAGAGGAGGCCCAGTCCAAGGGGGACACTGCCGTGCGCCGCCCTGAAGGGTCGAGCGTCTTAGCGGCCTTCTCCCGGCGTACGTCAGAGGAGCCGACGTCCGGCTTAACGGAGGTGCCCGCACCAGTAGGCCGCAGGCCAGCAGCGGTACTGGGGACTGGAGTTCCTTTGCCTGAGACGCCGCTGGCTCGAACACGCAACCCGACGGACGGGCAGACGCCTCCTCCAAAGCCTTGAGGCTGCCGCTACGATCCCCAGAAGAGATAAAGCCTTTGCCCGCGACTCCGCCGAGTCGCTGGAGGAGAAGGCCTTCTCCGGTGCCTTTCCTTGTCCCGCTTCTTGTGCCCTTCAGGGAGGTCGGCGCCTGCGAATTTCTCAACTCCTTCTCCATCACAGACATCTTTCTTTTTGAGGAGATGGGCTTCGAGGGACTGCTGGCGTGGATCTGGTCTTGTGATTGAATCGAAGGCAGTGCAGACACTTGTCGACCGTGTGAGGCAGAGGGAGTGACCGTCTTTGTGAGGCAGTTGGGCGCTGCACGAGTCGCACTTATTTTTTGACGGGGACGACATATACTGACGTTCACCTGACGCAAGAATAATAAAATTCTATACTGAAAACTATTCGGAAAAAATGACGAAGTAACAGGACTGAGCGATATGAACTTAACCGCGAGGCGCTGCACGAGCTGACGGCGGGAAAGAACTGGAAGGCAGGCGTCCGGGACCGCCCATTTATACCGATGTCGTATGACGCCGGTCACCTGACGTGGGGGCGGTCCCCGCCAGGGACTGCTAGCTAGAAATTTTTCCGTGGAATCCTGCCGCTGGCCGGCATCAGTCCTATATGTAATTACCTACTGCAAGAGCCCTCTTGAAGTAAGATCTTTTATTGCAAGGTCACATGCTGTGGTTCAGCCAATCATGTTCTTCCTTTTTTTCCATATATGGGTATGCCATCTATGCCTAGAATTTATTCAATAAGAGGGATGGAGTACTGGAGTGTGGCGCTCCTACTGCGAAGTGGAGCAAAGAACAGAAGCTGACTGGAGGAAAGAAATAGTATTCTGCAGATTTACAGATCTGAAGATAATGGTTACATCCAAAAGTCAGGGAGAACTCCATTATGTATAACTATACCACATGAGCACAAACTTTAGCAACTACTTAGAATTTTGATTAAGGGCAAAAAACGGCAAAATTTCAGAATGGCAATGGTCTACGGACTGCTACAAAGTTGCTATACTCTTGTCATTGTTCCAACGCTGCAGCTGCAATTATTTTTTCATTATATTTCATTTTGAGCTCACAGGACAGCACACTATTCTCCTACAGCGTTCTGTTTTTCCTGTTCTCAATTCTGTTTTTGGCACCTTAGCCAAGATAGCTATTGATATACTGAAATGTATGTTTTTAATATTTAATCTTAATGGTTTTTTTTTTTTTATAGTGTTGTGATGTTATGTCAGTTTACATCACTTTTATGTACTGTAGCGACCTCTTGGCATTCTCCATGATATGAATATTACATGCCTTATAGGTTTTATATGCATTACATGCAATGGACGTGTTATATGTGATGGAGGATAATGTATTGTCATTGATGGTTAACTGGTTTGTTAACCATCGAGAGGTTGCCAGGGCGACCATGTAACCCTCGAGAGCGAAGCTCGAGAGGTTTAGGTCACCAGGGCAACCTTGAGATGAGTGGGAAAAAAAAAAAAAAAACGGTTACTCATTGATGTACCATACATTATATTTTATAGTGTATGGTACAATTTAGTTTTTCTTTTTTTTAACAAAAGAAAGCAGTTCCTTAATGCAGTTTTTATGTTGCCACTGCTCTGCCTTCACCGCCGCAGCCGTTTCAAGGCCATCCGATCCATTTGTGCACATGCCCAGACTGTTCCCGGTTGTTAACCCATCGATGGGTTAACAACATCGTGACGTCACATCGATGGTAAAATGTTGTTATAAAAAGGTAGAGGTCTACCGATAACATTCTACCATACATTATAAACACGTTATATGTAATGGATGCAATATTTGCACCTTATTAAATCATTAAGGCATTTGCCTAGTCTTATCATCCTTTATTACTGAAGACATTTGTATAAAAACAGGCTCTTGGCCCCTTAGACATCACCTATTCCAGCTGCCTTTTCTGCCCTGCAGTCATAATTCTCTGCTTGTGACATCAGAATCATTTATATGTCAACCAACTGTGATGTCATAACCAGAGGATTATAACTTCACAGCAGGCAGCAGCAATACAGAGCAGATTCGGTCAAAGGGGAAATCTGTTTTTACTGAAAAATGTATTCAGTAATGAAAAACTCAAAAGCCCTGAAATTCAGGTTTTGGGATAAAGTTTGTGCATGTTTTGGTGCTGAAAACTGTGGATCTGTTTGGTGGAAAATCTCCAAAAGGAGAACATTTAATGTGCAAACCTGGATTGTCTGTAAAAGCGACAGGTTCACATTCTGTTACTGTTTGATGTTTACTGGCTCTTTTGTAAACTCGGTGGGCATTTCTGGTTCACACACTGGTGGTACAGGCCAGTTTATAATTGCATCAAACAGAATTTGTTAGCAGAAAACAATCGTTTGGCCCATCCCATCTGCCCAGATGGTCCCACACTAGTCCGTTTCTGCAGACCCTAACTGGTCTCCAGCAACCCTCTCTCCTCCTCGCCTATTCACTATTATTCTATGTCTATCCCACACATGCTTCAAGCCCAGTTTTTGCTTGCACCACTTCCACTGATGGTCTGTCCCAGGTGTCCATCACTCTTTTAGTGAAGTAATACTTCCTCACATCCCTCTTAAACTTCCCCCCTCCAGTGATGTAGTTTATGTCCTTGTTAAACTCTTACATTGTTCTTACAACGCATCAGTGTACTACTATAGAACCTGATGACTAAAAGGGACATAAGTAAAAAGTCACCCGGCTTGTAACTACAGTTCTTTTGATGAGTCTGATTCACATTTAGTCACTTAAGCTCTGAAGAACAGTGCAGTCATGGGCTACATGCATGTGTGGGAACTGGTCTGTCATTCACAGTGCTAGAAACATGAAACAGCTGCACGTTATAAAATGGGAATGTGCAGTGATTTCACTGGTAAGGTTGGGTAATGAGACTCTAGAAGGGGTGTCATAATCCCCAAAGACTGCACACTTGGGCTCTCCTGCATATGTATAACCACCAACCAATGGCAAGGCAGATATAACAGTTCTCGATGACATCACACTCAAGCTCTGTTGTACTCAGCAAGAAGTTAATTCAGACTGGAACAACTGAACAAAAAAACACAAATGCTGTTTAAACAGTTATTGATCCCCCATTTAATTACTTAACTAAAAAAGGCATTCATGTTAGAAGTGGAATGAGATGGCGAAACTGTTTGAACAAATAAGAGGGGAATGGTACAATCAAAGGGTAGTGAGTGCCCGGAATGCACTGCCAGGGGCAGTTGTACATAGTATTACCACGGAACAGCTTAAAAAGGAACCAGATAAATTTATGGGGATGGAGAAAAATACAGGTTACTCACCTGTAACAGGAGTTCTAGGAATGGTATATGTTGTTCATCCACACTCATTGGCAGGTATCCTTGCCGCTTTAAATCTTGCCGGAAGGTCTTCAAGCTTGCTCCTCCCACCCACCCGGGTGGTATAACTCTCGGCTCCGCCCCATGACGCCAGATCTGGCCCGCTGGAAGCTCAGGGTTGTGCGTCAAGCCGGGAGGTCGGGGTCGTGGTGATGAACAACATATACCATTCCTAGAACTCCTGTTACAGGTGAGTAACCTGTATTTCTAGGGACATGGATATGTTGTTCATCCACACTCATTGGCAGACTCCTAGCAGTTCTCCGGGAGGAGGGAGGCAAGACGACACCCCAATACTTACTTGGGAAAGAGACTGGAGAACCGAGGCCCCAAAACCAGCATCCCGGCGTGACTCAAGGTCGATGTGGTAATGGGTAATGAAGGTGTTTGCTGACTTCCAGGTAGCAGCCCTGCAGATTTCCTGGATAGGGACGCCCCTGGAAGCAGCCACTGCTGCAGCAGTATGGCGGGTAGAATGAGCTCTTATCCTCTGGGAGGCTCCATGCCCGCCAACTTATAGCAGAGATCTATGCAGGAAGTGACCCACCTGCTTATCGTCCGGCTTGGCTGCAGGTCTGCCAGGTGCGGCTTCAGCGTGGGTGACAAACAGCTGGCGAACCTCTCCCAATTTCAGCCGGCGCTCCTTATAATAAGCGACGCCTTCTAGGGTCCAAAGTATGGAGCCTGTATTCGGCCTCCGAGGTGTGATTGGGGTAGAACACCGCAGAGTCAACACCTGGTTAAGATGAAACTCAAACCACCTTCGAAGGAATTTGGTGGGGCGCAGGACAACCTTGTCCCTGTGGAAGACCAGGTAAGGAGACTCGGGGAAAGCGCCTGAGCTCTCCCATCCTTCTGGCTGACGTGATAGCCACCAAGAAGGCGGTCTTCCACGACAGGTGAGAGAGAGCACACCTGTGCATAGGTTCAATGGCTTGCCCATGAGCTTTGCCAGTACCAGCAGTAGATCCCACGGAGGTGGGGGTTCCCTGACTGAGGAAATGTGATCAAGGCCTTTGAAAAAGCGCAGACCACCTTCTCATGCGCCATCGACTGCTTCCCGCCCGCGCCCGTAAGCAGAGATGGCTGCCAGGTGCACCCTTAGGTCACGACCTAAGCCCTGATTAGAAAGGACCATAAATAGTCCAAGATGCTTGCCAAGGAACAGGAGGAAGGGTCCAAGCCCTGTTCCTGACACCAAATGGAAAACCTTTTCCATTTGAAGGCATAGCATTTTCTGGTCGACTTCACGGGACGCCTCAACTACATTGAGGACCTCGCCGGAAAGACCCAAGGCCTGGAACTCTAGCCGCCAGGAACCAGGCCGTCAGGTGCAGGGATTGAAGGTCCGGATGGAACACCTTCCCTGATTGACTGAGAGCAGGTCCGGCGAGCTGGAAGCTGCAGCGGAGTCCTGGAGCTGAGACTGAGGAGATCTGGGTACCAGAACTGGCAGGCCAGTCTGGGGCTATCAGAATCACCTGCGCCTTGTCCCTCCTCGCTTGAGAAGCACCTTGTGGATCAAGGGAAATGGGGAAAGGCGTAAAAGAGGCCGGGGTCCACTGCCTCGAAGGCATCCCCTGCAGCAAGCCCCGCTGAGGGGGCGGCACGAACAGTCTCAGCTTCGCTCTCCTGGAGGCGAACAGGTCCACCTGAGGTGTGCCCCAATGGGAGAACAGATGCTGTACTACCTCCGCAGGAGAGACCACTCGTGGGATGCAGCCCCTATCCGCTCCAGGGCATCGACCAGGGTGTTGGAGGCTCCTGCCACATGAATGGCTAGGAGATCCGCCTCAGGCTGCGCACGAGTGACCAAATGCGGAGAGCTTCCTGCATAGACATGGAGCGGCCCCGCCTCTGGCGGTTTAGATAGAACATGGTCGTGGTATTGTCCGGCCTGGACTCGGACCACTTGACCCCGGAGGAATGGAGCAAAGGTGGTGAGAGCTAGGCGGACCACCGGAGCTCCAGCAGGTTGATGTGGCATCGGACTCCGCGGGACCAGAGGCCATGAGCCGTGTTCCCCAGATGGGCACCCCAACCCATCAGAGAGGCATCGGTCGATAGAGAGACCGCCGGCTGGGCGGATTTAACGGGATGCCCTCCTGCAAATGATCTGGAACGGTCCACCACTGGAGAGCGCTCCACATCCCTGAGTCACCGGCACAAGCTGGTCCAAAGGATCGCAGCATTGTGACCACTGGCTGGCCAGTCCTCACTGAAGGGGACGATGTTCCAGCGGGCCCAACGACCACGCTGGTGCAGGCCGCCATGAGACCCAGGGAGGCGAGGAAGTCCCAGGCAGGGCAATTGCCCAACCAGAAATGATCGGGCAAAGGAGGAAAGAAACCCGCCCTGTCCGCGGAGCCGCGCCTGGCTCAAGAGAGTCGAGCTGCGCCTCGATGAATAGAATCACCTGCTTTGGCTCGGTTCCGACTTGGCCTGCTGATAAGGAGGCCCAGTTGAGAGCAGACCTGGAGGCCAGATCTCTGACCACTCCGCCTCCTTCCTGGAGGGAGCTGCTATCAGCCAGTCGCCCAGGTAAGGGTACACCGGACCGCGCCGAGGAATGCTGTCACCACTCGCCATGCATTTGGTGAAGACCCTGGAGCTGGAGACAAGCCAAGGGCATGGCTTGAACTCGAAAGGATCCTTCCGCCGAAGCGAAGGAATCTCTGGTGAGATGGACGGATAGGGACGTGAAAAACGCTGCCCTGCAAGTCCAGAGAGCAGAACCACACGCCAGCTCCAAGGATGGTATAATCTGAGCCAGAGTGACCATCCTGAAGGTTCGAGACCTTAAGAACTTGTTTAGGTCGTGTAGGTCGAGAATGGGCGCCAGCCCCTCGCCTGTTGGAACCAGGAAGTACCTGGACACAAACCCTGGGTCTGAAGGAGGGTCCACACCTCTCTTATCACCTCCTTCTGGAGGAGGAGCGTGTCGGCTCGACGAGCCACCAGTGAGGCTGGGGACCTCAAGCTCTGAGGGCGACGGCTCTGGAAGGGTGGTGCCTGTCAATTCCAGAGGCAGGCCTCTTCCCACCACCTCCAAGACCCACCTGTCCGTGGTAACAGCGGACCAGGCGGAACGGAAGTGCCGGAGCCGTCCCCCCACGCGGGGACCCAGGGGTAAGGTGACGGGAATGGGGGCGACACCCCTCAGCCCGTCACTGGGCAGGCTTGGAGGAGGGACCGGCCGAGGGACCTCCTGGGCCTTTTCCTCCCTGCCTCCTGTTAGAGGAAGCCGGCGGCTTGGGTTTGGGATGCCAAGGCCGAGCCTGCTGGCCCTGACGCTGTTGGGTCGACGCACAGAAGGACCAAAGGGCTTAGGCTGTGGCTTGCGCCTTTGTCCTTCTGAGCGGAAGAGACCGAGTCCAAGGTAGCATTGGACTTCTCGATCCTCTGCAGGTGACCTTCCACCCCAGGGTCAAGAGGTCAGTCCCCAAAAGGAACATCCGCCAACTTGTGCTGGGTATCCGAAAGGTGGATATCCTCAGCCAAGCCCGGCGACACATAGCCACTCGGCCGCCACCGATCTGGCACATGAGTCCCCTATATCCAAAGCAGTCTGGAGCTGCTGTTTGGCCACTGCCCTGCCTGGTCCCGCACTGCTTAACCGTAGTCTGCAGATCGGCGGGAAGATGAGGGATGACCTCATCCAGAGAGCCCAACAGGGCATGAGAAAAATGTGCCATGAGGGCCGGAAACTGGCCTGATGAAGGCCGAGAGAGGACGTAGCGTGAACTTTCACCGACATAGTCCAATTTCTTGGACTCCTTGTCAGGAGGTTTGTCCACATCCCTGGCGGTGCGCCGCCGAAAAGCGCTGTCGGTAACCAACCCTCAGCAGAGGGTGTTCAAAAACCGACAAGGAACCGTAGGGGACCGTGATACTTCCGGGCCATCCTGGGTCAAGGCGGGGCAGGAAGCAGGGCGCTGCCAAAGCTCCAGTGCCGACCCACTATGGCCTCGCCACCGGAAAGGCCTCCGCCGGAGAATCCCCCGGTCCAGAATCTCCGTGAGGGGATACCTGGCCCGCTTGGAAACGGGTTCGAGCTCCCATCCCGTGGACTCGAGATGAGCCAAGCAGTCCTAGGAAGGACGACGGGCTATCGTCCCATTGACTGACCTCCTGAAGACTCCAAGTCCAGTCGCTTGGAGAAAAGGAGGAATCATCTTCGGACTCGGAAGAGTCCTCGAAGAGCTGCCTCTGGCCTGAGCCACCCTTCACCTGCCGAGGTCGGTCGGGAGTGAGGGTAACTGACAGCCGATGGGGTAGGACCCTTAGCCGATCGAGAATCTTGGTCGAGCCCCAATATGTGGCTGTGGAGGGCGGGTTCCACCGAATCGGTGGAGCAGCTGGTTTTGGCCGAACAACCGGCCTGGGTATAGGCCTCGGATAAGTCGAGGGTTGTGTCAGCCGCCCGTGACAGCCACTTAATGGCCGGGAAGGCGACGGGTCGGGCTTACTCGGCCAGGAGGAGCTGTTGCAACATGAGGTCCTCGTGACCGGCCGACGTACTTACGCCGAAGCCTCCCTCGTCCGAGACGAGCGCGACGCCGCTTACCGCGGGTGCCGAGACCGACCGCTTATGACGGTGGGATCGGCTGACCGCCAAGAGGTCCGAGACCGAGAGTCCCAGAATTTCCGAGGTCGGTGCGGGAGGTGTCGGCCAGAACCGCACTCCTTTCGCTCGGATGGTCCATCCGAGGGCTCCTGAACCGGAGGCACAGGCGAGCCACAGGATCCCCAACTCCTCCCGGGAACCGGAGAGTGGAATCTCGGCTGCTAAAGGCGACAGCCCGTCCAACGGGTCGAGAAAAATCTCGACTTCGTCGGTGGGAGTCTCGGTCAACTGACCTGACGGGGACACCGTGAGGCCAGTGGCCGAAGCCGAGCGGTCGACCGAAGCCGACGGTCGACGACTCGGGGAGAGGGACCTTTCCCGCTCCCAAGAGCGTCGACGGAGGGACTTACCCCTGTCCTTCTTTTTGGACCGAGAATAAGGTCCAGCAGACATAGGCCCTTCTCCCTTAGTGGAGAGGGACAGACAAAGCTCCTTAAAAGAAGCCATGTAGGAAGAACCCAGAGAGAGCGGGATAAATGCCGCGGCCGAGGAAGATACGGCCCGCGCCGCCTCCTCTTCGAGGGCGACCATCCGCTCGAGCTGATCCGCCGAGCCCGCACCATGACACGCCAACCGGGCCTTTGGACTTCACCGAGGGAAACCGGACGGCCCAGTTGCAATCGGGCAGCACGGTCTTCGAGGACGTAGGCCGAGAAAGATGAGCACAGGTCGCAAGCCTGCGGGTCGTGCTCAAGGCCTAAGTAGTAGACACACGTGGAGTGTGGATCCGTCCGAGACATCTTCAGTCCCGCATGGGCATCTCCCAACGGAGTCGATTTGTCCATCGCAGCCGCGAGGGATCGAAGACTGAAGTCTTTTTTCGCAAAATTTATTTTTAAATCCGCAAAACGGAGAAATAGGAACCAGTCTCAAACGCAGAGCGTTAAGGAGGGAACCTGAGCTTCCAAGCGGTAAGGAAGATCTGGCGTCATGGGGCGGAGCCGAGAGTTATACCACCCGGGTGGGTGGGAGGAGCAAGCTTGAAGACCTTCCGGCAAGATTTAAAGCGGCAAGGATACCTGCCAATGAGTGTGGATGAACAACATATCCATGTCCCTAGAATGTCACTTTTCCACTGATCTGGGGTAAGTCATCTAGATTAATGCTAATAGACTTGAACTATGAAACTCGTATGTGCAGTCACTGATATATATATATATATGCACTTCTTGGGTGCTGCTGGCCAGAGGCGTGCATACCTATCAGTATGACGGCACCCACTACTGTATCTTATACCTTACAGGCATTCACCATCCATAGACACTGGCAACAGAAGAATGGGAAAACGGCATCCTCGTGAAACACTGAGGACACCCACATTTTGTGCTGCTTGGAACAACTGTTAAAGCTATAGCTGTACTAGTGAGTCCCTGCTTGGGGTGCACAGTACCCATGTTGTAATTTCCGACAACATGAAGCGACACAGAAACACCTAACCAGTTAACTAACTGATCAGGGAAGAATGAACAATCCCAGAATGGAAACCAGTGTTTTGAAAACAGCGGCTACAGGGCAGACGCACTGCATTACAGGGTAATGGTCATCATCAACAGCCCCACACCCAAGTGTGGAGCTGGTCCCGATTTGCACTTCATTTTTTTCTTTTATAAGCTCCAATCAGATGCCTGCCAGTGCCACTGATCTCCCAGAGCTGGCCGGCCAGGCACAACTGCCTGTTTTCAGGGGCAACCCAGGAGCACTGGGTGGTTAAGTGACTTGCTCAGAGTCACACAATTTGCAAGTGGAGGCTGTGGGATTCCAACTCCAGTCTGTTGAATATGCAAAGCCCGTTACTCTAACCTCTAGGCTATACTGCTATCCCAGCTTAGCCCAGGGAGGACAGAGGGAGCAGAAACAAAAGATCCGAGCTTATATCCTCGGATGTCAGCTGCAAGGGCCTCTGGGATGTGTAGTTGCAAGAAATGTCAGCTTGGAAGTCAGCAGAGTCAGTCTGATACAGTCTACTATGTTGCAGTAAAGAGTAAATGAAAAAAAGGTTTTTGCACACAAAGTGCAAATTGGGACCAATTCCACACATGGGTGTGGGGGTCTTAGTACGGACTGTTCCCCTTTAAGGCCTGACTAGGGGTCAGGGTGTAATAAGGTACGTGGCAAAGCAGACAGTCTTTCGTCCCCAGGGGTGCTTTCACATTAAATTGGCCTCTGAAGCACTTTAATGCAATTAGCCAAATGGCAAGCTTTTAGAATTCAGTTTTTTTGGGTATTTGATATGGGCTTAAGAGCACAGTTGAGGGGTTTCTTGCTGTTGCCATAACCCTTTTAGAATATTTACATCTGATCAATTTTTGTTCTCATGGCCCTTTCATTAACCGGAGGCAAAAGATCCCACCCTCCCAGATTCTGGTTCATATTTTTAGGCCTGCTTCATTCTTCCACTGCCACTTTCCTTTGGGATAATTATCTGGGGCAGTTTGTGGTTGCATCACCTTATCAGCTCGAAGGCGAGAATGCTTCCCCAGTTAAGGCTGATCAGTGGAGGAAGTCAAGTGATAGTTGGACACACAAGGGGCTGGTGAGAAGTTAGTAGGGGAGGACGACATGGAGGGAGGAGCGAGTGGCCATTATGGCCTCATATCATAAGTACAGGTGCCCAGACTGGATGGACAAGTGGGTCTTGTTTTTCCATAAATGTGTTTCTTCCTGGCAGGGCACTAGAGCAAGCTGGTGCCTGTCCCCTCCTTGAGAGGACTCAATTCAGCCCTGTTCCATATCAGGGGCTTCATGCGCCGGCCCCGGTGCTCCTTTTTTCCGTTTTCTCCCTTTTCACTCCTTACGTCCCCAGAGCAAGGATGTTGCGGGTGCATGGAAGCATGCACGTCACCTTAGCCTGAATGGCCCTGCTCCCACACCTCCTGGCCTAGTGCACTGCCCCCTTTTTTTTTTTTGTTTTTATTAAAATTTTCTTTAAGTTAATGACACATATTACATACATTGACATTCTGTTGTATACTTCAGGATCACACTTCTTACTGTATCAGCAGACAAGTAACCACTTCTTGTTACATTTGTACAATGACTGAGGCTGAATAACTGGAAGGTGTAAACAACATCAAGTTTGAAACTTAACAGTAAGATAATTCACAGATTCCTTTTTCTCTCTCCCCTTTTCCTCCCTCCTCCCCCTTTCCCTTCAATCTCACTATGGACAAAACTCTGGCTCCACTGCTGCCTGGTGTAGTAGCCACCACTGCCATATCCTGGTAACAGCAGGAGACTGGTTATTTATTTTTGCAGTTAAACATTCCATTTGATAGATTAAGATCATTATTCATCTCCAGTCATGGATGGTAGGAATGTCATTCGACATCCACTTTTTTTTTTTGTTGTTGATCCTTTTTACCTGGCATCGGTCTGCTTCCCACATCCCGGTGTCCGTCTCATCCAGCTGCCGTCTGGTCTACCATGACCCAGAGAGCCCCACCGCTAATTACCCCCGTGGCAGGGTGGCGGAGAGCCCCCCCCACCCCACCGAACCAGGATCCAGTAGTCACAGTGGAGTCCCCAGGCCATGCGTCCCTTTAGAAGGCTATCAAGCCGCCGCGACCGTGCACCCTATTTCCTAATTTTCTCCCTTTATACATGAGTGGGGCATGCAATGACGCCGGGGGTGGGAGTGCGCATGCGCTCCCTCCCCGCGCCCCAACTCACCAGCCCTATGTGAGGCGTCAGCCCACTGTCCCCCAGCCTCCGCTAGACGTCACCAGAGTGCCAACCCCTAGAAGCCCCCCTCCACGGAGAGGAAGAGCAGTCCTACAGACACTCAATCCCTCCCCTGCCGAACCCCAGCGCCCCGACTCCGCTCCCGAACGCAGGTCGCTGGCATGGAGTGAGGTGTGGCATCCAGCACCTCAACCCTCAGCACCACCAGGCCGGCGGACATCCACTTTTTAGTAAGATTTTTTGGCTGCTAGTAGAAAGATGGGTAGCAGAGACTTTGTCCGTGGGGAGGAATGGTCCGGGTAAATGGCCAGCAAAACCGCCTATGCTGTTAATTCTGCACTTTCACTCAGACACTCTGTAATCTCATTTTGAAGATTTATCCAAAAAGGAAAAAGTGGACATCGCCACATTACATGAGCAATATCAGCAAGTTTACACCCGCATCCCCTCAAGCAATGCCCATATTCTGCTAGCAAGTATTTAGTCAGCCTTGCTGGTGACCTGAAATATCTGGATCTACAGTTCCAAGTGTGCGTGTGTGTGTGTGTGTGTGTGTGTGTGTAAATATATATATATATATATATATGAATGATTGACTGATCTTAGCTGCCTTTAAAGCTGCGGTGTCCCATTTTTCCTTTGGTATGTTAAAATTTAAGTCCAACTTTCTAGTACTGAATCTGCTGATTCTTTAGTGAGGTCTCTTACAGTTTTGTAGAGATTTCCTATTAGATGATTCCAATGATTTCCTAGGGAATGATCCATGAATAATTTTAAAAGAGGAGGAATTGGTGAGCCAGTTTTGCCTTGGCCCCCCCCTTGACACCCACACTACCACCACCCCTCCACATGGTGGTAGTCGAAGGCCGGGTATACCAACCTCCCCAATCTGTGAGAGAAAAGCTGCCAGGTGGCTGCTCAATCCTCACCCAGACCCCCTTCCCCAAGTAACCCACGTTTGCCATCATCACAGGGCGCTGGTGTGGTAGAAGGTAAGGCAAAAGACACCTCAGCCCTCCACTCGGCCTTTCTAATATATATTTTTACTTTCTGTTTCTGCCCCTTCCTATCTCCAGCACCCTTATCCCACAGGAATTCCCAAGCCACAAGTGACCCCCTGCACCCCAAGCTGTGGCTGCTATCCATTAAGCCCAGTTTTTTCCCCACCAGGTGGGAGTCATTTGCCCCCGAGTCTCTATATTTCATCAGGAGGCACTGCAGCGCTGGTGCAGAGTCTAGATACGAGGGCCCATCATCGCAGGCATGGGGACAATTTTATTGTTACCTTGCAGCACACTAGGAGGCACTGCAATGCTGGTGCAAGGTCTGGATATAACAGGGCCAGTCATCGTGGGTGCTGGGGCAATTTTCCATGTTTTCTTCCAGCCCACTACATCAGCACACTAGCAGCACAGTGGAGGGGCAGGCACAACAGTGCACCAGCCACACACCTGTCCAGTGTCCTCCCTCCCACTCAATATAGGCGGCAACGAGGCATGTCGACATGGGCAGTCCAACCTTCTGCTGTGCTACCACCTGTGGACCTACAGCTGGAAGCACTGTAGCGAAGGCATTGATATTCTTCCCAAGGGGTGTCCCTTTAGGATGCTCAATCCTGGCCCCCCCCCAGCCCACGCCAATTGCTGAACCAAGGTCACTGCATCGTGAGCGGTGGATCTACTACTGCAGCAAGGCTCATGCCCTCACTGGGCCTTCTTCTGCCATTAATTTCTACACTTATTTATTTCATGCAATGAACTCACTACCAAGTTGAAGAGTACCTTTCCTGCTGCTCACAGCAAAAAATATTAAGAATCCTTACCTGCCCCCAAGTTATATGGTGCCAAGAGCATACTTTTTATTTGCCACTTTTTTTGAAGGGATCATATTTTGGCCCCGTGGAGCCATGCCACTGAGCCCTTTCCACTTCCTGATACTGCAGTCTGTCCAGTTTTCCGATGTCACTATACGGACAGTGGATCGGGGTGCTCTGTAGACATGAATGGGGCCATTTTCTAAACTCAGTTTATATTTTAGATGCCCACTGTGACCAAATCAAGGGCAATGCTCAACTGTCCTTGTTAGCTGACAAATAAAAAGTCAGATTTTGGTACCATATGACTTGGTGGCAGGTAAATGCCCTTCATGGTTCTGGGGGGGCAATGTTAAAAAGAGCAGGAAAGATCTTCTTTAAAGAGCAAGTTCAAAAATGGCAAGCAGAAAATGTTAACGATTTTTTAATAGTAGTCCATTATGATGTAATTTCTTAAATATTCTTCTTTTCACATTTGCAAATTCAAATGTTTTCCACCGGCTATTATAAACTACACAGGAGAAATCCTGCAAGATGATATCTGCCACCTCTATTCACTGAAAACCTTCAACAAGGCCCTAAAAAGCAAAACTCCCCTTTAAAAAATATATAAACATGCTTCCCTCTCGTGATCACCTCCTTACACAAAAAAAAAAAAAAAAAATGATGCATTATTCACAGTTTTATTTCATGTTTTTTTTGGTGGCTATGAGAAATCCCCCTATCTAGCTTTACCAGCTTGTCTTGGCACACTTTACTGCTTACCCTGCCACAGATAAACTCGAGACCATGGCTCCATATGAGGCGTTCTGATGTATGCGATGGGATGAACATTCTGTCAGAGGAATTCTGAAGAGATTTCAGTTCCTATATTCCATGATAAACATTCCATCTACTGAATGTGGGGAGTGGAAGATGACTGACAGGTGGGAAGGGACTACTTTTTACTAGCTGGCAAGTTATTGTTTTATAAACGGTTTCTCCGTTTACCCATTTTATAAGCACGTTATGACACTCTAGGTCATTCACTGTCTAGAGTTAATGTACTAGGTGTCCACTACGCACCTGTGTGTGCACATCCCGCTGAGTCCCATCATTACGTATTAGGAGGTATGTAAAGAACAGTACTTTACCTGCAGACTGACATATGTGACCCTACTGTGACATCAAACTATCGGTCTTGCAGCAGCAGGTGACTGGCTGTTCTTAGTCAGTGTTGTGATGTCACAGACAGTGAGGTCACAGAGTTGATAATGTAAGAGGTGGACTAGAACTAGATAAGTCAGCCTCCAGGTACAGTGCTGTTCCACACATCACACCAAGTACAGTCAAGTAGAAAATGTTCTAAACAGCAAACAGGGAAAGGAAAAATACTTCAGATTGAAGCAGTATTACTTTGCTTCTTTTGAAGTGAACATTACTTTCTTGCAGTGTACTAGCTCTAAGTTTTTTATTTATGTAGTTTTTGTTGACCGGGTAAGTGCACTAGACAAATTCTGCCTATTTTCAGGCACGACCCGGGGGGAGGGGGATACAGATGAATGCCAACTGACCTTGAACCAGATTAAGCTGTTGGTGGTATTTTTAGTGACTTAGTCCGCTGTTCTACTGTATAACAGTTCAACACCGTGTAGGACAGATCTGTGATGTTTTTATAATCCACTCACGTCATTTGGCCAAGGCCACAAATCAGACCATTTGTACCATCAAAAGTCCAATAAAAAGGCTCTTCAGTGGCAGCATGATGCTGACCCGGGTTCAGAATGGCTTTGGGCACTGGCAGTCAGACAATCTGAGGCTGGCACAAACGCTGCCCTGTGCAGTGCATCCCAGAATGGTGGTTGGCGGTGAAGTCCATCTGCCGCAGCAACCCCTAATGGTGGCAGGCACTGCTTGCCCCTCAATCAGGGGAAAATGCAGAGTGCACAAACGGACACTGGATCTTTGTGCAGCCATGGAATGGGGTGTAAGCAGGGTAAAGGCAGAATAATAGGGAAAAACCTGCATGTCGTCTGGATGACTGCAGACCATGAACAAGTCTCATGTCACCCCCTCCCCCCAATGTATGGGTGGTCAGAGGCATACCTCTCAAGTGTGCCTGATTTTGCCTCAAAATTTTACTCTGTCCTTTCTAAAATTTGCGTTTTTGTGGCTAAACAGTGGGGACTGTAAGAACAAAACAATGTCAAGCATTAAAGTTACAGACTTGTTCTTCTTTAGAAAATGCATTTGGCACTAAGCCCCATATTCTACCAGCTTTCTGGGTGGATAGCTCTAATTTTGAAAATGTGTCCCTGATTTTTGTCCTTTGTCCCTGATTTTTTAAAGATTTGTCCCTGTTTTATGAGGCAGGAGGTTGAGAGGTATGGTCAGAGGCACGTAGTGACTGGGAGGTTGCATGATGTCAAGCCCTAGGACTGGAAGGATAACTGGTATGAAGAAAAAGCTGGATGACCACAAAAAAAAAAAAAACCCTTCATAACAAGACCATTTTCACTTGCTATGGCAAGCTGCGAGGTCCAATTTAGAGAGACTTCTCTCGCTCTTGGATATACACCGAGACGTTTCACTGGCCATCGCAGCACTACTTGATGGCCATGGAACAATGACAATTCTGTCAAAGCATTCCAACATCACTACAGGTAACAAAATACCACAAATCCTCCCTTTCAGCACTCCCATTCTGTGTCAAGTGTTTTAACAAAAGAAAACAATTATTACTTGGTGGCCCCAGGGAATTGAGAGTACTGGCCACTAGGTGGAAGAATAACTATACTGAGAGCATGATACACGAGAAAGGTCAACAGTTAGGTAATGTTATTGCTGTACTGCCTGCAAGAATTGGCTGATTGTACATAAAAAAAAAAAAAAAGAGAATGAGAAGGGGGAAGGGACCGCATAGCGAAGGCGGCAATGGTATTTTCAGTGCCATTTTGAATACAGAAAATCCAACCTCCCAAAAATAACAGAAATCTTACTCGACAGCAGCTTATCAATTCTACACAAAACGAGCAATGGTGTGTACTCTGGACTCTTGTTGATTTAAGATAGTTAAACATGCTTACTTCAATGGTGTAAGGTTCTCCTACATCATTTTCTGTAAGTTACAATTCCTACCGTACTGTTACTTACATATATTGGTGCCACGGTAGTTTTACCATTAACTCCTTGCCCATTTAGAAGTAGGCAGGCTACCTATTGCATGTGATGGTGCTAATCATTTTCTGTTTTCTTTTCAGGGTCACATATGCCAGTGGATCTGAATAGTCTCCCTGCATTATTCTACTTGGTATTGACTCAGCATTGATATTTCAGACAGTTTCTTTTTTTCCATAGATATAAGACGCAGTGGACTGTTGGAAAGAAGTCTTCATGTTTGGCAATACCTGTACAGGGTTTAACCCTCTTACAAGGTGAACAATTTTGCTACCTTATATTAGTTTTCCCTGCTCATGGCAGCAGTAACTATATATGTAACCTATTACAGGGATATATTTTATTTAATGAAGTTACTTGATTCCAATGATATCAACTCACATCTTGCAGCCCCTTAAGTGATATAATGAAGTTCAGGGGCACTGAGACCCCAATACTGTAAAAAACATGTAATGCCAGTGTATGTTGTGATGTAATGCATGCCTGCCTGAAGGAGATATTGCATCTCATGTTCTACATTAAATTCAATAAAATATAATAAGAAAAGGGGATGCTGCAGCTTCATCCATTCAAGTAAACTCTGAAAACATTTGCCTTTGCCCAAGACGAGTGTACTTCATAGCAATTTTTTTTATTTTGTAAGGAAAACACTGTTTACATGTCAGTGCTCTCCTGCTACTGCATCTGCCTCCAGTTATCCGTTCTATACAAAACATTTTTTTACCTTAGTTTAGGTAGTTACATTTAAGTTTAAAACAGTGCTGGCAAACTTCTATTTTCAAAGGCTGCAGGGAGCCATCTCAGGGGAGCCGCTCGCTCCCTCGCCCAGGATATGCTAGTATGCCCCTGCTGACCAATATGCTGAGTCAGCAGGGGCATATCAGCATATCCCAGGTGAGGGTGTGAGCTGCTCCCAAGATGGCTCCCCGCAGCCTTTGAAAATGGAAGCTTGCCAGCACTGTTTTAAGCTTAAATGTAACTACCTAAACTAAGGTAAAACATTTTTTTTTTTTAAATATAGAACCGATAACTGGAAGCATATGCACTAGCAGGAGAGCACTGGCCATAAGCAGTCTTTTCCTTTAACAACTACAGCACTGGTGAAAAGGTAAAAGACTACCAGCACTGGAAACTGAAGCCCCGTTTAGTCACAGGGTCAGGTACTCTACAGGCCTTCCCACTCTGCGGTGCATTTTGTGCTGGTGAAAGGTGAAGGAATGACAACCTTGGAGACCGAGGCCCCGCTTATCGATAGGTAGCATGTGGGGCAGTTATAGCGTAGGCTTCCCCCACACTGTGATGTATTCAGTGCTGGTGAAGGGTGAGGGACTGACAGCATTAGAGACTGACTCTCCCTGTTTATCCAAAGGACCAGGTACAGAGTGGGCAGAAAAGTAAAGTCATACCACCCACAGTGATGTATTCAGTGGTGGTGAAGGGTGAGGGACTGACAACCCTGGAGACTGAGGCTCCTTTTATCAACAGGTACAGTGTGGGGGCAGCTGTAGTGCAAGCTTCCCCCACACTGTGATGTACTTAGCGCTGGTGAAAGGTGAGGGACTTGGAGCACTACAGCCTAAAGCCACCCGTTTATCACTAGGACAAGGTACAGATCAGGAAGGAACAGAGAAGACATACCACATACTGTGATGTATTTAGTGCTAATGAAAAGTAAGCCTCCTGACAGCACTGGAGACTGAAGCCCTCCATTTCACCCACAGTTCCAGGCACAGTGTGGACATGCACAGTGCAGGCTTCCGCACAATGACAAGTGGGCACCGCACCTTTCTGTCTCCATGCTAAGTCTGTCTGGACACCTGGGCTGTGCCCCATCTCACAACAGCATATTTCATTTCCAGGATTGGGAAGATGGTGGATCCCCAAACTCGTAGCACTGGTGAATGTAACCAAGTGTTGAACTTAACCCTCTCCCAAATTGCGAAAGTCAAGTGACTCCACCAACTGGTTCCGGTCACATTTTTTGGGGGTTAAATCTCCTTTCTATCCATGAAGAATACTTTCAAAGAGGAGAAGCACAGACATGCGACAGAGCTATACACTTGTTAAAAAACAGTTTATGTCAAAAGACTATATAAAATTAAGACCTTTTGTTGCACATATTTTTTTTTTCAATAAACGGCTTGCTTTTGTAACATATATAAATTTCTTTAGCTATCCGTAAACGCTGGCTGTGACGAGGTTCCTGTCCATTGTGCCCCGCCCCAACCTCAGTGATACACCTGCGTGGTGTACTGGTAGGGGAAAGGCTGGCAGGTCATGGCTCTTCCTCCTCGTCCTCCTCCTCCTCAGTGCAGTGCTTAGACATGTGCAAAAGCGTGAGTCTTGCACAACGGCTTGTCTTTTCTTGAGAAGAAGGTCTTCCCTTCAAGGTTGACGTGGCAAACCTACAGTGAGGAAAACACAAAGGGAGTACCATTAAAACCAAAATGTGTTGCATGCAATTCCCAGAATCCTACAGTGGATACAACAGGGGATGGAACGCATCATGGGAGCACCGCTTCGACACTTGGTAAAGAAGGGAGCAGGCCATCCTGTTATTCATTCACCCACAGCAGACTGACCATAGCAAAGCTGCACTGGTGTCGGGGGTCACAAGGCCATGACATAAAAAGTATATTGACCTACATGATTTACCTAGTCTTATTTTAAATTTTAATTTATCTGTTTTGTTACACTCACTGACTGTTATTTACTATATTATAACAGATCAACATGGAGTTTTTAACACCAATATTTTATCATTTTAGTCATTATAATTGAGAAATTTTAGCCTGTGGATTTTTTTAAAAAACATTTTACCCGTCACTTCATGAACATTCCCAGAATAAACAGCAGCTCAAAGGACTAATTTTTCCTGGGCTCATAAAATTCATACAAAGAATTCAATTTGCTATTTACATCAGAGTTCATCACGGGGGGTGCACGGTTCCGATTGGCAGATCCACCTGTTGACAGAATTACAGAATTTGGTGAGCATGATACTAGCACAGCAGTACATCATGGAAACATACTGCTGTGAAGATGAACCCTTTTAGCTATTGTGGAAACACCACAGGGAAAGCAGCATGAAGGAAGAATCTAGCCTAACAGACAAGAGAATGCATCATCAACCCCGGAACACTCCAAATGATAGTTTGCTTTTAAAACTGTTAAATAGTCGCAGTCCTTTCAAAACAGAAAATGAGTTGCTGCATACTGTACAGGCATTGTGCCTAGTGGGCCTCATCTGGTTACAAAAGATTTAAAAAAAAAAATTGGGGAGGGCAGGACAATCCAATTCAGAAGCAACACCAACCTTTAGTAGGCGTTTGGCTTTTGTGAGGCCAAGTATTCAAATCCTGGTTGTTCCTGTGCCCGGACTCTACTACACTCAGCCTGAGCATTCGAATTGCAGTGTCCCTGCGCTCAAAGGCTGGGCATTCGAACTGCAGTGTCCCTGCACTCTGAGGCTGTGCATTTGAATTGCAGTGTCCCTGCACCCTGAGGCTGTGCATTTGAATTGCAGCGTCCCTGCACTCTGAGGCTGTGCATTCGAATTGCAGTGTCCGTCCCTGCACTCTGAGGCTGTGCATTCGAATTGCAGTGTCCCTGCACCCTGCGGCTGTGCATTTGAATTGCAGAGCCCCTACACTCAGACTGTGCTTTCAAATTGTAGTGTCTCTGCACTCAGAGACCACATTCAAGCTGCAGTGTCCCTGCACTCAGACCATACTGCACTTGAAGGGTTGCATTCCTTTTTTTTTTTTTTTTAATTCTTTTTATTAGGCTTTTCATGAAAGTCACACAAACAAAAAAATTTAAACACCACATTAGTGCATAACAAAAAAATCATATTTGAATATTAAAATACATCCTAGTACTGAGAGATTAAAAAACGGATATTGATTAAACTACCACAAGTCAAATTTCAAGCCTCATCATTCCGGAAACTAAGATACCATACAATGATGATGTAAAAACAAGACCAGTGCACATACAAAGTGCAAATATTCGTCACACACAAAATCAAAATCGCAGAAGGAGACAAACATTCACGAATACTAGATGCAGCTCCTGAGCCTACCCAAAACTCAAGCTGATTCATCGGACCAAGAGGCGCCGAAGACATGGAGGAAAAAGAAAGATAAATAAGGGACAGGAAGGGGCATATATGGTCAGGTGATGGAGGTGGATGGTTGCATTCCATTCTCTGTGCCCCAACGTTTGCATCTGAATCCTGGCACTCCAGTACCATGAGCCGAGTGCACTCAGAAGCTGGGTAGAGACACCACGATAGGAATGTACAGTCACTACTGAGGCAGCACTCTGAGGCTGTGCATGTGAATCCTGGTGCCCCTTTATCCTGACCCCAGCTCTGGGTCTGAACTGCACCATCCCCATACCCTATACCTCTCAACCTTTTGTCACTGAAATGAGAGATCGTGTGGGACACTGGCCCTCATAAAGAGGGACGCATCATCAAACAAAGATACAGGCTCAAAACACTGTGGAAACCAATGCTTTTACTTGCTCAAAATTAAAATTTTGTTTTAGGATTATACAATTTTAAGAATTTCTGCTTTAAAGTCTGAGTTTATAGCATCTCCTGTAAGTGGTTAGCACCTTCTCAGGGTTCACCCACTTCAGTGTGACAAACAAGAGGGCGACTGTCATTAGGGTGACAGCACAAGGGCGACCGCGATCACAGCACCAGGCATAGTGCTGCCTGGCCAAGAGTGCGTGGAATGTACCAGGGCACATCTGTGGTCTTTGTGGAGGGGGGGGCCCTTTGCCCCACCCCCAAAACTTATTATAATCACCTCAACAGTGGAGGTTTCTCAGGGAGGGGTGCAACACCTGTTTGGTGCTCTCCCTGCAGGGTGCTCTGACAACCAGTTTGGATTGTGACAGGTGAACTGACTGTGGCACCCTGATCGTGACACCCTCATTTAGCTGCCCCGTTGACGGGATACCCTTTTTCAGTGTGGGACAGAGCACTTCTAAGGGGTAAAAATGAGGGACAGCCCTCCTACTGAGTGACAGTTGAGAAGGTATGCTGTACCCAGACTTCACTGCATTCCAAGACTAATCATGTGAATCCTGATGTCCATGTGCCTGGGCTCTACTGCACGCGGAGGCTGTGTATCTGCATCCCTGTCTCCCTCTATTCAGGCTCTACTGCATATGAAGGCTGTGTATCTGCATCCCTGTCTCCCTCTATTCAGACTCTACTACACTCGAAGGCTGTGTATCTGCATCCCTGTCTCCCTCTATTCAGACTCTACTGCACGCGGAGGCTGTGTATCTGCATCCCTGTCTCCCTCTATTCAGACACTACTGCACTCAGAGACTGTGTATCTGCATCCCTGTCTCCCTCTATTCAGACTCTACTGCACGTGGAGGCTGTGTATCTGCATCCCTGTCTCCCTCTATTCAGACTACTGCACTCAGAGGCTGTGTATCTACATCCCTGTCTCCCTCTAGTCAGACTCTACTGCACTAGGAGGCTGTGTATCTGCATCCCTGTCTCCCTCTATTCAGACTACTGCACTCAGAGGCTGTGTATCTGCATCCCTGCCTCCCTCTATTCAGACTCTACTGCACGTGGAGGTTGTGTATCTGCATCCCTGTCTCCCTCTATTCAGACTCTACTACACTCGAAGGCTGTGTATCTGCATCCCTGTCTCCCTCTATTCAGACTCTACTACACTCGAAGGCTGTGTATCTGCATCCCCGTCTCCCTCTATTCAGACTCTACTGCACTTGGAGGCTGTGTATCTGCATCCCTGTCTCCCTCTATTCAGACTCTACTGCACTCGGAGGCTGTGTATCTGTATCCCTGCCTCCCGCTATTCAGACTCTACTGCATGCAGAGACTGTGTATCTGCATCCCTGTCTCCCTCTATTCAGACTCTACTGCACTTGGAGGCTGTGTATCTGCATCCCTGTCTCCCTCTATTCAGACTCTACTGCACTTGGAGGCTGTGTATCTGCATCCCTGTCTCCCTCTATTCAGACTCTACTGCATGCAGAAACTGTGTATCTGCATCCCTGTCTCCCTCTAGTCAGACTCTACTGCACTCAGAGGCTGTGAATTTGCATCTCTGCCTCCCTCTATTCAGACTCTACTGCATGCGGAGGCTGTGTATCTGCATCCCTGTCTCCCTCTATTCAGACACTACTGCACTCAGAGGCTGTGTATCTGCATCCCTGTCTCCCTCTATTCAGACTCTACTGCACATGGAGGCTGTGTATCTGCATCCCCGTCTCCCTTTATTCAGACTCTATTGCACTCGAAGGCTGTGTATTTGCATCCCTTTCTCCCTCTATTCGGACTCTACTACACATGGAGAACATGCATTCAAACCCCAGTGAACCTGTATGCAGATCCTTCTGCACTCGGAGGCTATACATTCAAACTCCGGAGTCCCTGTACCCTGACCCCACTGCACTCAGACTGTGCACTGGAATCCTATGGCACTATGTCTTGATTTGGACACAGCAGGTCAGAGACTTCTCATGGAACAGCCCCCCCTTGGTGCTGAGTGGAGGACACGTGAAAGATACAGGAACATGCATGCATCAGGCTGAGCCACACAGCTGAAGCCATGATTGGCCCAGACTAGTCACTGATATGAGGCAGCAGCGCTGCGGCCCAGACACAACTAAGCACCCCACAGTGAGCACTTGGACGAGCAGGCTGGGGGTAGAGCAAGGGCTTACCAGCTGCAGAGCACTCAGAAACAAAAATAAATCTGACAAGGGCAGAGGTGCATCGGTGACAAACGTTACTGATTTGTTGGACTAAACACTGCAGGAGAAATGTGTGGGCAAGATACCATGACATTTTATGGAGCACTTCCTCCTTTTGTGAGAGGGAATGGCTAGCGCTTCCTTCACTCTTTAAATAGAAGACATTCAAAGTGACAATTACAAAACACTTATCACAGTATAATGCAACGTGATTCAGCGTGACCATTTATTACACCGGTTGTCACTTCACTGCAATATAATTTACCGTGCACCTTTATTTTACCGATTTTGTCACTGCACTGCAATGATTTATTGTGCTCCCTTACTGTACTAATTTTGTCATTGCACTGCAGTGTTTTACTGTACTAATTTTGTCATTGCACTGAAATGATTTACTGTGTTCCTTTACTGTACTAATTTTGTCATTGCACTGCAATGATTTACTGTGTGCCTTTATGGTACTGATTCTGCCACTGCAATGTAATTTAATGTGTGCCTTTACTGTACTGATTGTCACTGCACTGCGATGTGATTTACTGTGCACCTTTACTGTACTGATTTTGTCACTGTACCGCAATGTAATTTACCGTGAGCTTTTACTGTACCATTTTTTTACTGCTCTGTAATGGTTACTGCACTGCAAAGTAATTTGCTGTGCACCTTTACCGTACTGATTTTGTCACTGCACTGCAATGCAATTTACCGTGAGCATTTACTGTACAGATTTTGTTACTGCATTGCAATGTGATTCACTGTGCACCTTTACTGTACTAATTTTGCCACTGCATTGTAATGTGATTTCCCGTGCACCTGTATTGTACAGATTGTCACTGCACTGCAATGTGATTTACTGTGAGCCTTTGCTGTATTGATTTTGTTATGGCTTTGTAATGGGTCACTGCAACGTGATTTACTGTGTACCTTTACTGTACTGATTTTATTTATTTTGTTTTTGCTGACCGGGAAAGGAGGACTAGACAATTCTGCCTATTTTCAGCCTCATCCCAGGGAGGGGGATACAGATGGGTGCCAAATGACACTTAACCAGATTAAGCTGCTGGTGGTATTTTTAGTGAATGGAGGAAATTTGGCCAGGACACCGAGGAAATTCACTCACTCTGCCCGTAGGGGGTTTTGCTATCCGTTCCAGTATGGCAGACTCTGGCAGGAAGCGGGAGGATGATGACGTGCGACAGGCTGGGGTCCGGTCCTTGACCCCAGTATCTGCTTCTTTAGGAGCTGAAGAAATTTCGGTTGCGTCAGAAGTAGAGGTGGAACCTCTACAAGAGGATGTTACTATGGACACTGATTTACCTATGAATGTCGAGATTCAGTCTGGCACTCCAGTAACTATGGATGGCAGAAAGGAGGTACAGCTGAGTTCTGCTCAGGTACAAGACACAGACTGCTTTAAGAATTTGCAACAGAACCAGGAAACAAACAGGGTGCAAAAGGCAGAGAAAACTCTTTGGAGCTCTGCATCCTTTGATTCAGCTGTAATTGACAAACAGCTGAGCGCTAATGACAATGTTTGCGAAGAACACCGGCAAATTCCTGAACGACTGCACCCAGCGGGTGAGATTTCAGCAGCTCAGCACATCGAGGCAGCATTTGGAGTACACAGAGAAGAAATGATGGATTGGTCTGTAGATGCAGCACTACTAAAAGCAGGGTAGGAAAAAAAATTCAGAGGGTCTGTGGATTCCTGACCCTGAATGGGACATTTCTTCTCAGAGCTCTGCTTCTAGTATGGGGGCCCATAGTCAATCAAACCGAACAAACAATCATTCGGGCAGTCATGTAACGGGTGCTACACCAAAATTCCATGGGCAACGTGTACTACAGAATGAAAAAGATGGAAATAATACTAGGCAGCAAGATTCTCTCATTAAGCCTATTGCATCACCTAAACAGTCAGCACTGAAAACTGCCCCCCAGACAGGGGCAGCAACGTAATAAAAGGGCTCTCACCTTTTCAGAATATTTTTTAGAAACAAACCTGAACAAGCTCCCAGGAGAAATGTGGTGTGGCTACAATATAGAGGTGGCCTAGAAGTTCACCCAAACAGAATTTATGTGGCCAGGATGCTCTTAAAGAATGCAATGAAAATGTGCCAGCATCCGATATATATATATATATATATATATACACACACACACACACACATACATACACACACACACACATACATACACTGTATATATATATATATATGCATTAATTAATGTTTCAGGGGAGGACGTGTTTGACATAAGTTTTAAGTCATTCACACTGTTAGAGAGATTCTGGAACAAATATGACAATCAAAAGTCTACTTCCTTATGGGCACCATTTATGGTAATACCCCTCACAAAACCCCTGTTTAAATCTGCTAATATCACGTCTCCTAATGAGGGAATATATGTACATGATATCCAGTATTGGTTGCAAAGGAAATGCTCAGTGCTGGGGCCTCCTGAATTCATCATAGATTCTGAAGGCATATGGACAGGTGGTTGGAGGGTCAAGGTAAAATTGTTTCAAAGGGATAACGAAGTGTTGCACATTCCTAACAAGTTTTTATTGAGACAGAGACAGGGGAGTGTGTTTTTACCCTGGGCAGCCGAAAGCCTGCTACAAATGTGGCTGTAGAACCCATTTGAGTAGTGCGTGCGATCCACTTAGAAGTGCTCTTTGTGGGGAATTTGGTCATGTTAGCATGGTCTGTAAAAATATGTTCAAATGCAATTTGTGTGACGAGGTAGGCCATACGTACCACCAGTGCCCTTGGACAGGACAAAACAGGAGAAATTCTGTAAAATCAGGCAGATATCGTTGAGGAAACATCAGAACAGACAAAGCGAACAAAGATCAAATCCTGCTACTAGTACTAGCCTCAAATGCAGAACATGCGAGTGGTACCAATAATACAAGTAGGGGTTCTCAAGATTCAAGTAGTAACACTGCAGAAGAACATGACTCTACCTCCACTGCCCCTCAGGAAACTAGTTCAGCAAGTCAGGTTTCTGGGAAACAAGGAGAAGAATTTATCTCCCCTCTCAGAGGAATCCCCCAAGGTAACGCAACTCCTGTAAGCATCCTCCAGGATGACACTGCCGGAGACCTCATACCTAGGTCAGGTACACAAAATGTAACGGGACCCCCTGGTGATTGTCTGATGCCCAAACACTTAACAAGAGGCATCTCCAAACTTCCCTTTTCAGGAGTTCCTATCCAGAACCCCTACCATGTTTTACAGGAAGGTGAATTAGGGGACTCAGAACCTGAGTCAGACCTCTCCTCTAAATCTGGAAACGTTTCAGAGTTAGAAGTGGAGGAAGAACAAAACTTGGGCCTTTTAGAATCAAAAAAGAAGAAAGGGAAAAAAGGAAACTAAAAAGGGACCCACGTAAATGAAAGATGAATGGCAACACTTCAGCTGGCATCCTGCAATGTTTGTAGAATGAAAGCTTTTAAAAAGAAGAATTTCTAGCCTATCATACTTCAAACATGCTCTTGTATCAGCATGGCTCAGTTGGCAGCACATCCGCCTCTGGACCAGAAGGTCGTGGGTTCTCGTCCCACACAGGGACTGGACTTGTACCTAAAACACTGGCACCCAAGTGCAGTATGGGGGGGGGGGGTACTGTACTGCTGTGGGGTGCCATCATTCAGATGAGATGTTAAACAGAGGTCCCTTCTACCCATCCTGGTGCTGTCCTGGTAGGTGTCCAAGTGGAAGTAACAGAACCCAGAGCATTCTTCGCAAACAGTAGGGAACATTCCTGGTGTCCTGGCCAGCATTTCCTTTCCCATAAATCCAGTTCATGCAATTGTCTGGGCTATGTGTGGGTGCTGATGTGCGATATGGCCGCCACTACATAGTCAGTCACTTCACTACAAGTCTAGCATTGCTTGTAAAACACTTTGGGATACACTATGTAAGGAAAGCACTATATAAATGTCTTCTTCCTTCTTTCTTCCTCATATCTTTCTTCAGGAAACCAGATTCAATACATTATGGGATATTCCTCAGGCCAAATCCTCATGGGTTTGGGGACCCTCCTTCTGGTCCTTTGGACAGGACGTAGCCAATGGTCTGGGCATACTATTTAAAGGCACTGACTTGGTAGCACAGAAAATAATAGATATAGTTCCTGGCAGAGCCATGTTATTGGACTGTGTCTATCAAGGCATTAATCTAAGTTAGATGTTAAATTAATGGAAGGTCTTTTTGATTAAACTGGGCTCTTATGAACCACTGAGATAGAAATGCAAGAATAGAATAGATCAAGAGGCCCTATTAAATACTGTAGGCATACCTTACAAATATTCCTACTCTGTGGATAATCCCTTTAAATTTTCTATAACAAATATCCCTCAAGATCTTTTTAAGAAAATGTCAGCACCAGCTACTTTAGATGAGGTTATAGATACTGTTTCTAAACTGAAACCAGGCATCTCTCTGGGAACTGATGGAATAACGAATGCATTTTATAAATCCTTTGCAAAAGAAATGCTTTTTTTTCTTTTTTTCTTTTTTGGTGCAGCTGTATAATGAAATCTTTGAGAACCCCCACTCTTGCCCTGATTTTTCTAAAGCTATTATAATTTTTTTACTAAAAAAAGGAGAGGAAAAAATATTACATAACTTGAGGACAGTAAGTATTTTAAATACTGATTATACATTTCTCTCAACTATCCTTTGTAATAGAATGAAAGCTACTGCCAAGTTAGAAATACATCCTTCACAAACCTGCTCTATCCCCAATAGGACTATCATTCAGAATTTCCTGTTATTACAGGATATTGTTGAACTTGGCAAACAAGTTCCTGGCAGAGCCATGTTATTGGACTGTGTCTATCAAGGCATTAATCGACTGTTTTAGCTTTGAATCAAACCAAGGCTTTTGATAAAATGTCCCATAAATATCTTTTCCACATTCTTCGCCAGTATGGGTTCCCACATAAATTTATTTCTTGGATAAATGTACTATATTGTGATGCTTTCTCAATACCCTCAGCAAATGGGCGAATGGGGGATGCTGGCCCAATACATAGAAGAATTAGGCAAAGATGCCCTTTGAGCCCGATTCTATACACTTTGGCAATGGATCCAGTTATTAGACAGGTTTTATGGGACATTATACAATGGCAAGGAAATTTCCTGTATTCTGATTGGTCAGTGGGTGCCTCAGACAGTGATGATATTACACAATAACATCACTGTATTGATTTATTGAATCATTTGATTGCTTTTGTCTATTCAGAAACATAAAAAAAATCTACTAAAAACATTGTTTTTTTTATTTTGTATAACATCGAGCCATTGTATAATTGCAATAAGGCACTCCAAGGTGTGTGTTATTGTGTAATAACGTCACTCCTGGGGTAGTGGAAGCACTCGGTTTTGCCTCCTGCTTCAACCCACCCCAGAAGTGATGTTATTACACGATAACGCACACCTTGTCGTGCCTTACTGCTTAATGAACATATTAGGGATCTCTCCGTATAGTACTATTCCTGCTTTAAAACTGTCTGCTTATGCAGACGATGTTTGTTTATTTGTAAAAGATCAAACTTCTGGACAAAATGCGTTAAAGGTTTTTCAAGATCTTCCTCTTTTTTTGGGGGCAGAAAAAAAAGCCTAATGAAAAGTGAAGGTGTAGCCTTATCAATCCACCCCAAATCCAGCTGAAATAGCATAGATTCCACTTTCTTTGGTTCCGGTTAAGATAATAGGACTCTTTTTTTTTTTGGGGGCAAGGGGGCCTGGCTTCACTAAATTGGGAAACAAAATTTAGGTAGGAGAAAATAAAGTATAGTAGTGGAAACTTTTGAAATTTTCAAAAAAAGATAAGAGCAGCAATAATGAAACCATGTATATTTCCTATTTTTACATACTGTATGTTTGTCACATGTACTCTCTTCCTCTACATTTAGACACCAGAATCTTTAGTATGCTTTTCAGATGATTTGGGATAGTCGCCTAAACCCAGTAAAAAGGAAATTCACACATATTTACCCTGGAAACAAGGAGGACTGGATATGTTAAACCCAGTGGCATTTTACCACTCCTTTTTTACGCATGATACTTTAAAGAGGGTCTGGGAACATCCCTGGCATCAGCGGATTTGTTTTTTATTAAAATCTTTGATGGACAGAAGGATTGCAGGACCACCAAAACTGGGAGGCTCCCTAAAAATCCCAAGGTATGTAGAATCATCCATTAAAAAGGCTAGACAGTGGAAATTAGAAAGATTAAATTTATTAAGTTTACATAGGAAAGCTATATATAGGAAGGTTATGGAGCAAAACTCCGTCACCCAGGCAGACTTCCCAATGTGCCCTCCAACAAGAATGCAGAATGCATTACGTATGTTAAATGATTCTAGAATACCTCCTAAAATATGGGATATAGTATGGTTAAGTTGCTATGGAAAATTAGGGGTTAAGGGGAACTTAAAACATAAACCTATTAGTGAAAGAGATTGTTTTAGGACAGAATGCATCCAGAAGGAAGAAACAATAGAATTTTTTTTTTTTATTTCTTGCCCTCTCATGCTATTAGTTTTTGGAAATTTCTTGCTCAGAGATGGAATTTTTTTTTTTTTTTTTTACAAAATATAACCTACGAAATTCTAATCTTGGGGCTTTACTCAGGGAGATTAGGCAAATTTCATAACAGTACTTTAAATATTATTTTTGCAAGCATTAAATACTACCTGTGGCAAGTTAGAGGTCAGTTTTTGCTCCAACACATTCAGTCTATTGCTTTATCAATCATGTTACAAATTGAAACTGTGAAGGACTATAGATCAATGACAAAAATACAAGCGGATTGCCTATGGGCACATATTAAATTGGTTAAACAAACAGTTATAAAGATTTCTGCAAGATCTTTTTATCTTTTCTTTTTACTCCGTGTTTTTTTTTTTTTTTTACTTACGAGATTTATTTTGATATACAAGAACTGTGTTTTTTTCATCTCGGGAAAATCTGAAATATCTGTTTTTGCAATTTGTTTACAATTTCCTTAATAAAAAACTCTCCTACTCTTGTTAAGAAGTGCCATGGGATCTGTAACGTCTGCCTGAACAACCACCAGAACAGGCAGACGGGACCTTGGTTTAATGTCTCATCCAAAAGATGGCACCTCAGGAGTGCAGCACCTCCCTCATGAAGCACTACAGTGGTATTGGGATTTAACCCAAGTGCCTGGTGTGGGGATAGAACCCACAGCCTTCCGATCTTCAGGCCTCAGAGGACAGCGTGCAACCTGCTGATCCACAGACACTGCACTGCAATGTGCTTTACTGTGCACCTTTATTTACTGTTCTTCTTACTGCGCGCTAATGTAATTTACCGTAAGCCTCCATTGTATTGGCATTGTCACTGTACTGCGATTTACAGTGCACCATTACTGGGTCGATGTCACTGACTACAATGTAATTTACTGTGTACCTTTATTGTACTGATTTTGTCACTGCAATGTGCTTTACTGCACATCTTTATTGTACTGATTTTGTCATTGCAATGTGCATTACCGTGCACCTTTATTGTACTGATTTTGTCACTGCAATGTGTTTTACTGCACATCTTTATTGTACTGATTTTGTCACTGCAATGTGCTTTACCATGTATCTTTATTGTTCTAATTTTTTCACGGTGCTCTAATGTAACTTACATGTAAGCCTTTATTGTACTGGTATTGTCACTGTACTGTGATTTACTGTGGTCCTTCAGTGTATCAATTTTATCACTGCACAGTTTTGTTCCCTAGTCTCCTTTCTCAGGATGCATTCAGAAACAAGCCGTTAACCAGCTCAGTGTGCCTTTTGAAATAAATATATAATAGGAGGCCTTTTTTGTTGGACTCTCCCATCTTTTCTTCCTTTTTGCACGGCTTATCTATTTCATGTTTTCCCATTTTTGCTTTGCTGTGCTTTGTCTTGTACAATCTTGACACAGTCTGTCTGTCCTGAAATGAAATAATTCATCTGTAAAAGTAACAGTCAGGGAATTTGTAAGAACTATAGTGTGACAGGTGTTTTGTACGGTCTGTTTAAATGTTCCCTAGTTAAAGATGAAAATAAGAGAAAGATGCCACCCTTTATCAAAGGGGAAACGTCAAGGTGTCTTGCCTGGGTTCCGGTCAGTAACTTTGTGTAACAAAATAAAGTGGACAAAAATAAAGCAGCAAAAACAGTGTCACCATCAATACTGGCAGCACAAAATGAAGTGTGCCAGAACAATGCAGGCCACACAACACACAGGTAGCAAACTACGTCCACTGCATGGGGACACTGCACTAGAACCCCAGTGAACCAGGAGCACAAGCCAACATGCAATCTCCCCTGTCCTGTGTGTTGTGTGTGTTGCTGGGGACATGCTGGCTTGTGTTCCTGGCTCCTTGCATTATACACGGCCATCCACATGGTGGCCATGGGCCACCTGTCCTGCAGTGGTTACCCCGGTGCATGTTCTCCATCACTCAACATTCTGGTGCGTGCCTGTGCCATTAGATTACCATGGCAGGTGTCAAGTGGCCTGCTTCCCCCAGTGGTGGTTGCACTCTGCCCTGTTCCATCTGTCTGCACCCCTGTGCTGTTCCTTTGCATGGGTGCCTGCTGCTGTGTGTTCTAGTGCAGTGTCTCCATGCGGTGGACGTTGTTTGCTACCTACGTGTCATGTGGCCTGCACTGTTCTGGCAGGCTTCATTTTGTGCTGCCAATATTAATGGTGACACTGTTTTTGCCGCTTTATTTCTGTCCACTTTATTTTGTTCCGCGATGTTACTGACCAGAACCCTTGCCTGCGCTCTCCTCCTCCTGTGGTATGTTTAGTTGGATGAATCAATAAAATATTTCATTATTGTAGTACTTCTGTGTCTTGGAGTTTTTGCTGGAGAGTGCTCTGGGGTTGAAGAGTCTTTGTTATGTGTTGCTGTAGCAGCGTGGGCCCTGTGTGTGCGCACTGTCACCCTGCAGAGTGCTCTGGGTGTTGGAGAGTCTTTGTTATGTGTTGTTGTAGCAGCGTGGGCCCTGTGTGCGCACTGTCACCCTGCAGAGTGCTCTGGGTGCTGGAGAGTCTTTGTTATGTGTTGTTGTAGCAGCGTGGGCCCCGTGTGTGCACTCTGTCACCCTGCAGAGTGCTCTGGGGGTTGAAGTCTCTTTGTTGCACATTGTTGTAGCAATGCGGGCCCTGCGTGCACACTCTGTCACCCTGTGCAATGCTGAGTGCAGGGAAGGGAGTTTCAGGAATAGATGGGGAGAGGTGTGGGTGGACGATAGGGGTATAAAGATTTGATCCTTACAGCACAAACGAAGCAGGTGTCATGCCAACTGTAATCCAAAGCTTCCAGGAACCGGTCCCCAGCATCGATCTTGAAATCACAGCCGTGACACTTTGTGCCAAACATCTTCTCAAAATCTGGGAGGAAATAAAACGAAACAAGAGAAAAAATCATGATGGAGAAGGTGTGCGGCTCAGTTACATAATCAACATTCTAACTACCTGAAAGAAGGAACTGCTAGCAGTTGAAGAAGTGTGAGCGAGGGTCTGGGAGCCTGTATGAGTGAGACAGGAGACAGTATGAATGCAAGAGTGTTAGGTACCAAATAACTGTGAGGGAGTGATAGTGAAGCATGAGTGTGTGTGTGCAGTAGGATGAATGAATAAGTATTAATGTGAGTGTAAGTGAATGAGAGAACTAGTGAGCAGGTGAGTAAACAAGTGTGAATATGGGAGGAAGATAAGAAGGGAGCAAGTGAGAAGGTGTAATCAGTGGAGAGTGATCGCAAGACAATGAGCAAGTGTAAATGTGGAAAAAAAAAAAAAGGTAAGTGAGTGACAGGTGGCGACTGACAGTAGACCAGCCAAAGGCATTCAGTAAGTGTCTGTCCATTTTCATTCATTTATTCAGTTTATTCGGAGAGAATTAGAATGCACTTGAGGGATAACCAACACCAAGAAACTAATCTTCTTAATTTCAAAAAAACACAGGAATGAGAAGGAATTCATTAAAGCTGGTGGTGGTCATCGGGGGGATTCAAAAAGGACACTGAGAAGCACTTCATGAAAAGGGTGGTGCACAAGTGGCATAGGGTACAAGAAGTGTTACAGGCCAAATGAACTGGAAGCCTAAAGCTTGGATGGGGCAGGCAGGTTGGTTTAGATAGATAAAAGGGAGAGACTGTAGAAAAGGGGGGATTGCTACTAGGACAAAGCATAAGTTAGGCAGCGTTGGGCACACTGGATGGGTCAAGAGCCTTGTTCTGTCATCAGTGTCTGTGTATCTATGAGCCAGGCTCTTAATGCTGTCTAAAGCAAGGGCAGGTACAGTAGGACATGTTTGGCAACAGAGGCAGCCAGAATGCTTCAGTGCCCACTGAAGATGAGCGCAGCAGATACAATGACAGAGCACACAATGTAGCAACACTAGCTCTGTGGGCTGCTGTGCTGGTGACCTGGGTTTGAGGACGGACTTGGATCGCTATGAGCAGGCAAGAGGTTGGATTGGGAGACAATGCTGTGAACAACAGTGCTTCCCAGCCCAGGGAGAGTGAATGGTGCCACTTCAGACACCACTGTTACTCCTACGGTGGGGCCAGGGGAATCTCAGGAGGTCACTACATGATGACTAGGACAGGGACATCTACTTGGTGGATAAATGGCAAGGTAAAACTATGAGAAACAACCTGGAGGCAGTCATAATAGTCATATTGGAGCCAAGAATTCTAGGACAGAGTACTACCTGGATGGAGTCAGAGTATCTGCATCAGAGGAGGATGAGAAGGACCTGGGAGTGATGCTCGCTAGTGACTTGAAGCACTTCACGCAGTGCAAGAAAGCAGCAGCAAAGGCAAACAAGATGCTGGTATACATATCTAGGGGGATCAGTAGTAGGAGAGAGGAGGTTATACTGCCCTTGTACAAGTCACTGGTAAGGCCGCATCTAGAGTATGGAGTTCAGTACTAGTGCCCACACCTCAAAAAGAGCATTAACCTGCTGGAGAAGGTTCAAAGGAAGGCTACAAAGATGATAGCCGGTCAGCAGGGTAAGGCATACGAGGAGAAGTTGAGGGCACTGAACATGTACTCCCTGGAAGACAGGAGAGAGGGGACATGATTGGGACCTTCAAGTACTTGAAAGGGATAAATAAGGTTGATAAGGAGAGTCTCTTTAAACTGAGTGGCAACCATAACATGACGGGGCACAGTCTTAAGCTGGAGGGTGGGAGGTTTAGGAGGGAGGTCAGGAAGCACTTCTTCACAGAGAAGGTGGTGGACATTTGGAATGCACTGTCAGAAGAGGTAATCTTGTTAAAGACAGTGGGCAGCTTTAAGAGAGGCTGGGACAGGTATAGGGGAGGGTAACAGTCATGGGTAGGGAGGATAGGAGGAGTGGGGAGAGGGGGCAGGGACAGTAGTTCAAGCTGTGGACCCTGCAACATGAGCAGACTTGATAGACCAAATGGCCTTCTTCTGCTGGCTTCTTCATATGTTTATATAATGACAGCCAAGGACACACTCTGGGACCCGCACCATGGGCCTCATTACTCAACAACTGGTGGGGGCTGGTGATTGATGAGGCTGAGTGAGAATCCTTGGTCAAGGGATATGACCAGTTTTTTTTTTTGGGGGGGGGGGAGAATGTATATGGAAAAAAGGATTGAGAGGGCAAACAACTGTGAACAGGAAAATGAGCAAACAAGTGACAGTGACCCAAAGTGTGAGAGTGACTGAGGAGGAGGAATGAGCATGTGTGACTGTAAAGCCAGCCTGCTGGCTTAGTGGTAGTGCTACTGCTCATGATGCTTGTGATCCACATTCGGGAACAAGCCTAGTTGTTGCGGCCAGCCGGGTGGGGAGGAAGCAATCGAGCATTCCAGAGGAACCTCTTCCTGCAGAGAGGAGGGCAGCTACCTCTGCTACAACACTGCCACCTGGTGCCAGTGCAATGAAGGCATGAGGGGGATGCCAGCCAGGTTTTTCTTTTTTTTTTTTTAAATTCTTTTTTTGCTCCCCCGGTCAGCCCCCATCTGCCAAGCCCCCCCAGCCCCCGTCACCCTGACATCCACCTGGACTTACCACCAACTGTCTTCTGCCAGGGCTTTCCCCATCCTGGTGGGGTCAGTGGTCTTCCACAGCCCCCGCCGTGTACCGGATCTAGTTTTGGCTCGCGTGCCCCACTGGTTGACTGTGGGCACTCAGCACCATCCTGCTGCTGGCTTTTCTTCCCTTTACTGTCTCCCCCCCTTGGAGGTGTGGCGTGCAATGACATCATGACGCATGCCACGTACTCCTGCATGACGTGCATCAATGTCTGCCAAGCCCCCCCCCCAGCTTGTTGGCCCAGGCTGCTTTTCCCTCAGCTTCCACTATGGACCAGCCAAGCACTGGGCTATACCTACCCTCCCCCCACCAGAGGAGGAGAACAGTCCTACGGAGTGGTGGGCCAGCCCTATGAAGCCCTGAGTTTGCTTCTGAACCCGGGTCATTGGTGTCACAAGCAGTAGTGCTACCGCTGCGCTGGCAAGAAGACCTGCAAGCCAAGTTTTATTCTGCCACGCTTAGCGAGCACAGCCATGGAACTCCTAGCATGTCTGCATCCTGGGGGGAGAAGTGAAAACTGAAAGCGGAAACATAAAACAGGCTTGAGTGGCCGACCTCAGGCATGCTTGGGCCCTGCTCCCTGCCACTCACTTCATACCCAGGGTTCTCCTGCCTACCTGCCTTGGAGGAGGAGGAGAAGGGAGGTCTGAGCTGGGTTTGGCTAGATCTTGCCTTGGGTGGGATGCCCATGGGGTTGGACATGGAGTGAGGTAAAAATCTACGGATGCAGTGGGACACTGCTGGGACTGACCTGGAAGATGGGGACCAAGTCAGAGAGGGAGCACTCAGAATAACAAAATAAAGTGTTCATGTGAGTGTGAGATAGTGATGAAGACCAGGCAATTGTGAAAGACAGGAAGGTGAAAATAGGTAAGGCTGAAAGGCAGAATGAGGCACCGTGAACAGGAGACAATGTATGAGGGAATGACTATGACAAAGCGAGTGAGAAAGAGTAAAAAAGTAATGGTGAATCAAGCGAGTTTGACACAGCAATAGAGTGGGTGAGTGTGAGATCTTCAGGGGTGCACGCATCAGTAAGTGTCCGTCATTTCGATGCCATTATTTTAGAAAATTGTATGAAATGCTATGCACTTTGTACAAATTAATCTGTGTGTTGCACATTTCTTGTAAAAAGTTAATGCTCAGAGTCTGTAATGGCACTGGGGATACTTGTGCCACATTCATCCCAATAACGGTACATTTTGAGTGAGCTCAGCTATGAGATAGTTGGGGTGGGGGAGGAAGCGAGAGAGAGAGAGACAGACAGAAGGCATGTGTGCTAAGAAAGGCGTGGGGAAAAAAAAAAAAAGGAATGACTGAGCCCCATAGTGTGGCCCCCATGTAAACTGTCCTGTAATCTGGGTGTCTTCCACAATCAAGGGGCCTTCTGTTATGTGGACAGAGGGAAGACGTGGCTTTGAACCCTGCTGTTTCCAGTTTGGGGAAGAGGGCTATTTAATTAATTGACTACATGGCACACAGTTCCCATGCACCGATTACAATTACTATCTGTTTTACACTTTTGGGGCAAGTGATACATCTGCTTTGGAGACTGAATCACAGGACTAGCAAGCATCACAGAAAAGGGAAGAACGCAAGAGCCCCCCCACACCCGATTTACTCAAGTAGCTCAAAAACATAAACAGTCTCTCTAAACAGTTTCCTTGGACTATCACACACAGTATATACTAACGAGATTTAACATTTAAACAATATGGTGCGAGCAGGAGGACAACAGTCATTAGAAATTATTCCAAGGCAGATATCAAGAAAATCAGGGAAAGCCAATAGAAACGGGAAGAAGAATTGGATGGAAAATTAGCAGAGGAATGTTGGACAAAAATCAAAAACAAATTATTTGAGGTGGAAAGCAAGTATGTTTCTGTTAAGCAGATTAATAATAAAAGGGGGAAAATTCCTCTATGGCTATCCCACAGGATACGGAAGCAGATGAGGAAAATGGAAAAAGCAAATGCAAAATCTAAGGAAATGGCTAGTAAAATAACATACAGAAATACAAACTACAGCTTGAAAAACATTTAATATGGAAAGAAACAAGGAATCTAGAATTCAGGATAGCCCATACCAAAGACAACAAAACCTTTTATGCATATGTAAACAATAACAAGGGGTCAGACAGGGCAGTAGGACCAGCAACGAGTAATAGAACATTAATAATAGATGCTCGTAGGATGGCAAATAGAGTTAATAAATTTTTTTGCATTGTATTTAGCACAAAAAGCAACATAACAGTACAAAGCGAGAAGGAAGTAAATACAGGTAGTATGGATACCTTTGCAGAAAGTGAAGTATTGTCAGCACTGTTTAAAATCAAACCAAATAAATCCACAGGCCAGACAGAATACATCCCAAATTACTAAAGAAAACATATGCCTGCATTATAGGACCTATAACCAGGCTGTACAATATATCTTATAATAGGGAGAGGTTCTTGAAGACTGGAGGCGTGTTACAGTTGTCCCAATTTTTAAGAAAGAAAAAAAAGATCGGTAAAACATTAAAGGCCTGTCAGTTTGACAGCTATACTATGTGAAGTACTGGAAACATTAGTAAAACAGAAATTGATGAAGAAATCAAGGAGAAGGGGTTAATGGACTGTTCACAGCATGGTTTTGTGTCCGGCAGATCATGCATGACAAATCTGTTCGCTTTCTATGAAAAAGTTAGCAATAGTTTAGATCGAAATATCCAAGTAGATGCGATTTTTCTTGACTTTTCTAAGGCTTTCGACAAGGTACCTCATCTCGGATTAATAAAGAAGATAGAACAATGGAGACAGATAAGATAATCGCATGGATAAACAAATGGCTTCACAACAGAACTCAGCAGGTTACAATAAAGGATACATGATATGGGGGAAGGTCGCTAGTGGGGTGCCCCAAGGGTCGGTCTTGGGGCCGACACTTTTTTCTCTATATCGTTAGTGACATGCAAAACAGCATTGATAACCGGATTAGGAAATTTGCAGAAGATACCAAGGTGGGGGGTGAGGTGGATATGAGTAGCAAATATAAAGCACTTAGAGACTTAGACAGTTGAGCATTGGGCAAACAATCATAAAATGGTGTTTAATGCAGATAAATGCATTGTTTTGCATCTGGGATGAAATAATCAAAGGAGGGATTACAGTATAGAGAAGAAGGTGGAAACTGAGAAGGGCATGGATGTAATAATAAGTAGTAATTTGTCAAATGAAAAACAATGTAGGAAGGTAACTATAGTAGCAATTATATACAGTGGCAAATAAATTTCCTGTGCCCTGATTGGTCAGTGGGTGCCTGGAACAGTGATGCTATTTCACAAGAACATCACTATATGAAGTCCAGACACACAGATGACCACCTAACAGACTTAGAAATCATAGCACAACCTACCGAAGTAAACGGCTTCAGCTCCAGCACCCCACCCAGAGTTCACCCCCTCAGGACTTTTAACACCCCACGAAACACGAAGTGCTACCAAAACTGAGCCACCACACAACACATGATACTGCAGCAGTGAAACAAAATGAAGTTTTTATCCCTGCTGTTTTTCTCACAAAACGAGCGGCTTCAGTGAACCACATAGACTGAGACTGCTGTTTGAGTGCTTCAGAGAGACCACTCGATTCGGCAGAAAAAAGCCAGCATGAAAACTACTGTATACAATTAATCACATCTCAAAAGAATTTCAAAAAGCCACAGCTCCAAAGCTTTTCCATTCCCTGATCGACATTGTGACTGTGTCAGCATGTGCACACTTTAGTGCCGCACTGTACACTCGCTGGCGGCAATCCTTCATACACAAAGTTTGCAACTCCATGGCCACGGATTCTAAGCATATTATGAACACCACCAAACAGTAGGGCTTGCTGGTGGTAGTCCTGTGGTGAAAAAACTATTTTGCTTAAGTCCGTCCTAGAAAAGCTCTTGTGGCAATGAAACTCCATGCTCATAGAACAGAATGTTGATCACCAACCTCGGGGGGAACAGGGCAGATTCTACAGGCAGTCCTTCACTGAGATGCTGCAATCCTGACTGATCTGGGAAACAGCAACAGAACAATGGGGCACAGGGGGTCAGAAACAGCCAACAAAGAGACCTACAAGGGAATACAGGGCAACCATGTAGGGGCAGCACCACCTGCTGCACAAAACAGAAACTATTTTTTTCAATATGTACACCTGCTGTAACAAAAAAGTAAAAAAAAAAAATGTAAACACGTTTTCCCATTTTCCTGTCTCTTTAACATAAAAATAACCCATTGCGGCTGGTTGGATTTCCGCTTGCAGTGCCGTGACCCAGGTTCTGGAGCAGACTCAGGTCACTGGAGGGCCGGCCGCGGGATAATGGCTTGAGCATCCAACAACAGCCCGCCTCCGGGGTATGCACGATTTGCCTGACCCAGAGCGGAGGCTCGGGTACTGCAAGCCCTGTAGGATGGAGGCCAGAGTACGCAGTGGACGTCGGCGCATTGCACCTTCACGTCAGGGCTGCACCGCGTACGGGAAGAAAAACAAGGAAAACCACTGCCAGCACTGGGAAGAAGGGCTGCCTGGAGCATGCCTCCGATGTGCCCTCACTCACCCTGCCACCTACAGACCAAAGAAAAGTTAGAAGCTCAGGATGTAGTGCCCCACCTCGTCCCCGCTCCAGGGGTAAGCCGAAGCTCCATGGGGACCTAGAGGTATGTGAGGGTAGAGCGGGAGGCAGGAGGATGACTCTTTGGCAGCCCTGAAGTGTCAGGGCTGGCAGGACATAGGGGAGTAGAGAAACTGCAATTTCAAAACAAAAAAAAATAAATAACCCATTGCATAACAGCAAAAAGGCACTCTAGGGTGTGTGTTATTGTGTAATAATGTCACTTCTCGGGTGTTGAACGCACTCAGCCTGTGGCCTTATGATTCAACCACACAAGGTGTGATGTTATTTAACCAATAATGACCGAGAAGCCAGTCATTTCCAAAGGATTAATGACTGGCTGGGGGGATGGGTGGCCTGAGGTGCAGCCGAGGGTCACCTCCCTCCACCCAGTCGTTAATCCAAGATAGTGACTGGCTTTGAGGTTGTTATTGTGATTATAAGGCCCTGTCCACACTACACCGGATCCACCCCTCTGTAACGTTACAGGGGGTCCAAACCATTACCGCAATGGTTTGCATTTACACCTGTAACGTTACAGGAGGCGTTTCCATAACCGTTGTCGAAACCACTCGTGAGGTGGTTTCAACCACGGTTATGGAATGGGATCCGCCGCTGTACTGTTACCGGCTGTAGTGTGGACGCATGACAGCGGTCTCCTGCAATGCCTGTAGCGCAGCGCGAGCTGCATTGTGGGCTCGGGTGCTGCCGTAACGGTCACCCAGCTCCCGCAGTGTGGACTGGCAATACCGGTCCCATACCGGACACTGCCGCAGTGTGGACACACTGTACTGCTCCCCGGTCGTAACGGTTTGTATCCATTACCGGGTCAGAGTGTGTAGTGTGGACAGGGCCCAAGTCTAATCGCAATAGCAACTTTATTTTTTTACCCATTTATTGTTACTGCAATTCAATTTTAAAGCAGAGTGACATGATCCATGCGTGTCGCACAATGTGAGTTGGCAGCTGGATCGGTTGTTTCTAAGACCATAAGGACTGATCCAGTAGCCAATCAGGAGCCTCGTTAGGCTCATGAATAATTAGACTTATAATGCACAATAACACATACCCTGTCGTGTCTTATTGCTTAAATAGAATACCAAGCTGCATAAAGAAGTCCTTTATCACTGGGAATGAGCACTGCATGATGATGTACAAGACATCTGTAAGGACACATGTGGATAATGGAACTCCCTTTTTGGAGCCCTTATTTGAAAAAAGAGACACAGGGAAATGCTGGACAGGGTGCAGCAAAAGGCAAAATGACAGATTCCAAATTTATGAAAGATTACATACGAGCAGGAGAGAAGATTTAGAGGGGATATGTATGTATGTATGTATTTTGGTAACCAGTAAACCGACTGAGACCAGGGGTCCCTTTTTCAGGGGCGACCCGGGATTGGTTACATAGTAAGAAGAATCAGAAATCTATAGGCAGAATACACGATACAGCTCTGTTTACAAGAGAAAACGTACATAACTAAACAGGTTATTAGACAACAGCAGTGAGGGAACAACCAGGTAATAACATACAAGTTGTCACATTAACAAGAACAATTTGTTACAACTATATAAAATTCTGGGAGACAAACTGATGACTGAAACTGGCATACAATACGTTGTCATGGGATTACATTTAAGATCACACAAGAAGCAACTTTAAACAGGAGCATGTGCATATGAATACTAGGAGAGAATTCTTTCCACAGAGAACGGTGAGGATATGGAATGATTTGCCAAGGGAGGTGATGGACACAGAGTCCCTTCAGAGTTTAAAACAAAGATTGATGAATACATGATTGGGAACAGGGGAATTAGCTATGCCCACTAGGAGTGGGAGACAGTACATAGTGGGCAAAAGCCTTCTTCTGACAAAACCAAGTATTGTACCAAGATGTTACATGAGACATGGCCTCAGGATAAAAGGGACAAAAGTGGAACCAAGAAAGGCTTCTGAGAGGGCAGACAGCAATGAACAGGGTGCTGGAGAAGAAAGGGGTGTTACATTAAGGATAGTTTCAACAAAAGAGATATATAAAGGCATGTGCTTTGGGCAAAGTAGAATCAACATTTTTGAAGGTAGGTGAATGGGAGACTGCACCAATGATCTTATTTTACTGTTATAAAGGTTTTTCTACATTCGGGTGAATGGGTGGCTCTTCAGCCCTGTCCTCGTGTCCCGAGACTGACCACTGCCTCCTCCGGTACCAGGGTATGCAACCCACAGATCATCCCCTACGATGGGGCCAGGAGAGGGAGGGCCATCCTCTCCCCACCCACCCCCCGACAATCATATCCAGAGTCACCAAGTGTGGATGATGGAAGACCCCATAGAGACAAGGAGGGCTTCATGTTGCCTATCCTCCCATTTTCTCCTGCTGTGGTGCCAGTATGTGTGTGGAAGTGCATATACCCTGCATAGCCGCAGCCCCTCCCTTTAAGTTGCTCAAGCTGGCACTGCCTCTGGGCCTCCAGTCGGTGGCAATCATGGGCCAAGACAGCTGGCCACCCCTCCCCGGAGAGGTAAGCAGTCCTTGAGAAGCTTGATCTAGTGCAACCCCTCTGACCCCAGCTCGTCCCTAAACACAGGGTGCCAGGCTGGCACAACATGAGGCATTCAACACCTTACGCCCATCTCTTTAACTGGCGTTTATGCCAGGAGACCTTCCCTACATGTTAGAAAGCAAACAAAGTCATTCCCATCACAGAAAGGGGAAACTGTTTGTCCCCCTCAATTTACCAACCAATTTTCACTGCTGTCCATCTTCTTGAAGGTTTCAGAAAGATTAGTTCATTGCCAGTTGTATGAATACTTCAAATGTAATAACATTGTTACTCGCTGCCAACATGGCTTTCAATCATGTTACCCCATGGATACTGCCCAGCTCTACTTCAAAAATGTGATTACTAAGCTGGCCCAGTGGCACGGAGGATGGAGGTGCTGGATGTCACACTTCACTCCACATGGCAGTGACCCATGTTCAGGAATAAGCACAGGATGCCAGGGGTCATTTGGGAGGGGGAGGATCAAGTACCTGAGAGACTGTTCTCTCCCAGGGATGGAGGACTGCTGGCTCTGCCAAAAGAGTGCCTCTAGGTGACCTAGTGGTATTGTGGGACATAAATGGCAGTAGTGTAGGTGGTGTTGCAGGACTCTGTGGCATGCATGCATGCCCCGGCAAGGGGACATCAGGAGAAAACCTGGAGGAAAGTGGCAGCAGGCCAGGCATTCATGTAACTCTGCCCACCGACCCCCTCACCCGCCTCACTACCAGGACGCCAGGGGCCCAAGATGGGATAAGAGTACGTGGGGGAAGAAGGACCTCCCTTTCATGACCCCACCATGGGGGAAATCTGTGGGGGTGTTCGGGCAGACTGGTAAATCCTGGGGTGGTTGGGGTCAGCAGGGCAGGCTGGATGGGAGACAGCCTGTCCCCGCCAAGAAGCATAAATTAAGAATGAAAAAAAATGTATACTATTAGTCTGGATAACTGAAGGGCAACTGGACATTATTTGTGGGCCTAACAAAGGCTTTCAACCTGGTTGACCACTCCTTGTTGCCGGAGAGGCTGTCTGGCATCAGCGTGCATCTTGGGGCCGCAGGGTGCTTCAGGACTTATTTAATAGGGAGGAAACAGAAAGTCCAGATGGGGGATTATCTATCTGGCCCCAGAGACCTTTTTAGAGGGGTGCCCCAAGGTTCTACACTGGGCCTGCTGCTATTTTTATAGTCTACATGAATGGCCTCCCAATGGTCTTGTCCCACTTCTGGGTCAGGATGTACCGTGACAGCACAGTCTTGGTGACTACTGGTGAAACTAGCGATGAACTGCAGTGACCGCTGGATGGCTTTTGCATGGCTACGGAGTGGTTCACCACATTGAGGATGGTAACAATACTCAGAAAACTCAAGGTATGGGTTTTGGCGACCTTAAGAATCACATCACCTAGTAATTACAGATTTAAAGGTCACCATCTGGTATAAGTCAAACAGTACAAGTACTCAGGGATACTCTGACAGTCATTTCTTATTCCCAAGCCACATCCAGAGCCAAAGCAAGAATATAAATAAAAAAAAAAATTGGGGGGCTTTTAGATGGATGTTTGATTAAAGAGACAAAGCAGAAAATTGTTAATGGGACATGGAAGCTTGTGTATATATGCAAGCGAAAAAAAAAAAAAGACGTAAATGGCTTAGACAAAGCCTCTAATAAAACAGGCCCATTTTGCCTGGAATGCCAAATTCGATACCCACCATTACAAACTGTATACCTACCTAAGTTAGAATCCCCTATTATGCATTTGTTGTGAAGTAGACTGGTTAAATCTGTTTTTTTTTTAAACCATGTAAGCTGACAGGCCCCCATCTTGACCCGAACAAAACTGCCAACTACCATATAATACTAGGAATTCTAGGAGGAAAAGATTAAAGGTTCTTAAGACTTTCACCAAGTTTGAGGGGATGTGCATTTGTGCCAGTACTGACAGACACAGGAGCAGGCTAAGTATAGATACTAGATCAATGTCAACCCTCAGTCTTTTTCAAAGTAGTATGAGAAATAATTTTAAAATATCTTTGTAATGGTTTTTAACTTATTGTTTATTGTAATTAGTAAATGATGTGTGTATCTGTATGAAATGTATAAGTGATTCAGTGGTACATCTGAGAAATGGCTTTGGCCAAAGTACGCACTTCCTGTTTAAGAGCAGCATTTGGTGGTACTACTACTACTACTACTACTACTGCCACACCGGACCCTTCTTGAGGTATGAAATACTAATGAAGGGACCTGTGTGGCTCCGAAAAGAACAGTTACATAAGAGCTTACCGTAACAGTAAATCTTCGAGGGGATCTTAGCCATCAGGTCACACATATGGAACTTCACCACTGGTGAAGTAGAATCCATACAGAAGATTTTCAGCAGTACCACTGGGACCGCCCAGGCAGTCATCTGTTGAAGTCACCAACCCTATAAAGGTGTGAGCAACCCCGCTCCCTCCTCAGTTCTTTCTCCCAGAGACTAAGGGAGCACACCAGTGCCATGGGGGACCGAGGAGAGAGAGGTGCCCAGGTCAAAATAAAAGGCTGGAAACACCAGCAGGCCAGTTCTGAGAAGAGAACCCCATAAGAGGGTGACGACAGGAGGGAAGGCAGACCTGATGACTGATCCCCTTGAAGATTTACTGTTATTGTAAGTTCTTACGTAACTGTTCTATCATCACTGGGGGTATCTCAGTCATCAGGTCACACATATGGAATGAGTCCCAGTCAGTCACAGATGTAACAGAACAGCCTGGGAGGAGGGCCAGCCAAAGCTTAAGACAAGAGGCCCTGCAGAACAGCTCTGCCAAAACCTGCATGGGCTCTAGAAGCAATGTCCAGACTATAGTGCTTGCTGAAAGTATGGACAATACTCCAGGTGGCAGCAGCACACTCTGAAACTTTGCAGTGTCAGTGGCTCAGTAGGTAGCACACTCGCCTCTGAGGCCGGGAGATCAGAGGGATGTGAGTTCAGTTCCCACATCTGGCACTTGGGTTAATATCCCAGTACTGACACTGTAGCGCAGCATGAGAGGGGTGCTGCACTTCTGAGGTGCTGTCTTTCGGATGAGACGTTAAACCGAGGTCCCATCTGCCTGGATTGGTGGTAGTTCAGGTGGATGTTAAAGATCCCATAGCACTTATTGAAAAGAGTAGGGAAATTTCCCCGGTGTCCTGGCCAAATTTCCCTCATTCACTAAAAATACCACCAACAACTTAATCTGGTTCAAGGTCAGCTGGCATTCATCTGTATCCCCCTCCCCCGGGTCGTGCCTGAAAATAGGCAGGATTTGTCTAGTGCACTTACCCAGGCAACAAAAACTAAATAAATAAAATAAATAAAACAGGCCACAGAGATAGCAATGCCCTAGTGGTATGGGCTTTCACTGCCCCTGTCAACTCTTTGACGTGCTTCTTGTAGCAGAACACAACACAATGTGTCAACCATTTGGACACGGTTTAGAAACCTGAACACCCCGTCCCCTCTTTCTGGGGTGAAAGACTCAAAAAGCTGCTTAGATTTTCTGCTATGCTTAATTCGGAGTAGATAATATTTCAAAAGTCTGTGCACATCTTACGTATGGAGCAGTGCTTACCCTGGATTGGCACACACAAAAAAATAAACCAATAGGTGGATAGATTGCTTTAGGGTAAACTCAGATACCACCTTAAGGAGAAACTACTGGTTCAGGGTATACTCAAGACGCCACCTTAGGAAGAAACCTAGGATCCATGCACAAAGATACCCTGTCTTTATGAAAACTCAAATAAGGTTCCTCATACCAGAGTGTCTGAAATTTGGAAATCCTTCGAGTGGAGGTAATAGCAACCAAAAATAACACTTTCCAAGACAGAAAGCGTAGCTTGCAACTCGAGGCTGGCTCTAAAGGAGACAAGGTCAACTTCCCCAAAACCAGTGTTGGGCAAGTTACTTTTTCTATTACTTTCTATTATGTTTGGAAACTTGTTCCAGGAAGCTCTGGGCAGTCACTAGCAAGGACGGAGAAATACTAGAAAAAGTAATACACCTTACAGTTATAGTTACTTATTTCTTTTAATACAAAAACAATATAAAAAAAATAAATAACTATAACAGATTAAATTTTTTGAAAGTAATAGTTTAGTTACTAGTTACTTTCAAATAAATGTAATCAGTTACACTTGCGTATTTCTTTTGTATAAAAAGACATAATATATGTAACTGTAAGGTGTATTACATCTTCCAGTACTTCTCCATCCTTTCTAGTGACTGCACAGAGCTTTCTGGAACAAGTTTTCAAAAGTAATAGAAAAAGTAACTTACCCAACACTGCCCAAACAAAATTTAAATCACAAGTTGGGACAGGGGAATGGATTAAAGGTTTCAGATGCAGGATGCCCCTGAGAAAGATATGCAACACATCCACTTGAGCCATGGTGTGACCGCCCACAGGCTCATGAAAGGCAGAGACAGCTGAAATGTGCACCTTGAGGGATGAGTACTGGAGACCTGAGTCTGACAGAGACCTCAGGTAGTCCAGAATCTGGCTCACTGGACAAGTGAAAGGGTCCAAATGGTGTTTTGCAGCCCAGATGGCAAACCTCTTCCACTGCATGGCATATGTGGCTCTAGTGGAGGGCTTCCCGGTTGCCACAAGGACACCCGCACCTCTCTGGACACACAAACCAGGTGATGGCTATGTTTTCTGGAGCCAGGCATGCAGATGAAGGGGACTTGAGACTGGCATGGACCAGGGTCCTCTGAGCCTGCATAAGCAGATCCCTGCAGAGGGGCAGAGGGACCGAAGGCTCCTCCGCTAACTGTTGCAGTAATAGAAACCATATCTGACGTGGCCAGAAGGGTGCTATCAGGATCATGCTGGCCCCCTACATCTGCAGTTTGACTAGTATCCAATGGAGGGAAGTGGTACAGAAACCTCCCACTCCAGGAGAGGGACAAGGTGTCTCGCCAGAAAACTCCAGGCCCTGGATCTAGTGAGCAGAAACTGGGCAGTTTTGCGTTGACTGGAGACACAAAAAGATCCAGCTCTGGACAACTTCATCAGGCGAACAGAACTTCTGTGGATGAGAGAAGTTCCCACATATGCATGCTGGACTGTGTCCTGCTGAGGCTGTCAGTCAGGGTGTTTAGCATGCCAGGGGGCGTGGACTGCAGAGAGGACCAGACTGTGGTCTAATGTCCAGTACCATACTCCCGTGGCCTCCCTGCACAGGGGGTACACGAATGTGTCTCCCTTGCTTGTTAATAAAAAAAGATAACACTGAGATTGTCAGACTAGATCAACAGCTGACCCAGGAGAAGATGGTTCTGAAAGGCCTGCATGGCATGCAGAACCACCCGCAGTCTCCAGGACATTGATATGCAGGGAGGTTTTGATCTGGGACCAAGATACCAAAGTATGAAAGGGACCCAGGTGTGCCATCCAGCCTGAACCAGAGGCATCTGTGGTAAGGATCTGCTGGGGGAGGAAATATGGAATGGGACCCCCTTTGAGAGGTTGTGTGGGTTAATTTACTGCAGGAGCACCTTCAGGACTGGGGAGCAGACCAGCACTAACTAATCTAATTCGTCCGTGCGCTGGTTCCATTGGACTCTGAGTGTCCACTGGAGAACTTGCATATGCAGTCTGGCCGAGGGGAACCGTGGGAATGGTTGCGATTACAAGACCCAGTAGCCTCAGGTACACCCATGCAGGGATATAATGGCTCTGGGCGACCTCCTGAGCCTGAGCAATAAGGCACTCTGCCCTGTTTTGAAGCAGGAAGGCCTTGCCCTGTGCTGAATCCAGGACCACCCCTATATATATTGCAGCCTCTGGGATGGGATCAGGTAGGACTTGGGCAAGTTGACAATGATATCCAGTGAGAGAAACAGCTGATGGGTTCTCTCCAGGGTCTGGAGAAGCTGCTCTCTGGATGGGGCCTTTAGGAGCCAGTCATCCAGATAGGGGAAACACACAGTCCCTCACTTTGGAGAGCTGCAGCTACCGCTGCTAAGTACTTTGTTAAGACCCATGGCACAGAGGAGAAGCCAAATGGCAATACTTTGAATTGGTAGTGCATGCCCTGAAAAAGAAACTGGAGGAATCTCCTGTGTGGTGGAAACACCGAGATATTTTATTTATTTAAAATTTGATAACCGGGAAGGTACCATGAGCGAAGCTGGTTTCCAGGTACGACCACAGGAAGAAGGTACAAATACGAACAGAGGAGAAACTTTATATAACAAAAGAGATATTCAGGTAAGCATCAGTGCATGTTCAGGAAGCACAGGCAGTCACCCTGCTTGAGTAGAGGCAGGAGGCCTGGCAGGGTGACCATGCAGAATGTTTTGTACTGGATATTATAACTGAGGTCCTTGAGATCTAGACTGGACCGCAGATCTCTGGTTCGTTGGGAGAACCTGGAATAAAATCCTCTGTTCCTTTGGTGCCGGGGCACTGGCTCAATGGCCTATTTCTGCAGGAGGAACTGTACCTCCTCCCGGAGGATGGACAGATGGACCAGGGTGTTGGTGGAGGGTACTGCAGAAGTCTCTGGAGGCATCTCTACAAGTTCCAGAGTGTGACCCCTCTCTATAATCTGAAGAATCCAAGCATCTGAAGTGATGGTTCTCCACTGATTGAGAAGGAGGGAGAACCGACCTCTGACCACCACCTCTTGGTCAAGGAATGGAAGATGGGGGGTCTGGTGAGAAATCAAGTAGAGGCAGATCCAGCCATGGGGGCTGATCCGTCACTCCTAGGATGCTTTGCTGCAGCATCAGAGGAGGAGGGGTAGGCAAGGCGGGGAAGGACTTTCTCTTGTCCTGAGCACGGGAGGCTACTCTGGACTTGTGGGACACCTTGCAAAAGGGAAGGCACTGTCTGCTCCTAGGCTGTGTACGATAGAGCAAGTGGATAGACTTAATAACCCTACCAGATGCCTGTAGGTCACTTATTTCCTGAACCACTGGCCGAAATAGTTTGGAGCCACAGAAAGGAGCATTAAGCACCTTTTGTTGGACAGCTGTCGCAAAGCCCGAGACCCTCAACCAGGAATGCCTACGAAGGCAACTGCTTGTGGTAGCAGCCCTGGCATCAGTATCAGACATATTAGTACATGGCACCAAGGAGATGCTTGCTGATATCCTCCACACTCTGCAAGCACTTGAGAACCTCCTGTTTCTGTGAACAGTCAAAAGGGCCTGTGAGCCGCCTTGCTCTTCTTCCAGATAGTACTCTAGTATTTGACCATATGTGAGAGGTAATTAGCAATTCTCAGTCCCAAGGTGGAGGAGGCATATACCTCTTACCCCAAAGGTCAATCTGCCTGGATTCCCTGTCAGAGGGGAGGGAGCTGAGGTGCTTCGGCAACTCAGACCTGTCATGAGCTGCCTTGATGTCCACCGAGTCAGTTTCGGGTTGGGTAGCATAGTAAGGTAGGCCCTGTGTGCCATGATACAACTTATCTGCCTGCAGGGCATGGCAGGGACCATGGCAGGTCTGTGCAGTTGGAAGTAGTGGGATTCCTCAGGACTGGGAAGATAGGAATGACCTTAGGGGGAGATTTTGGGATTTCCAGAAAGTCCACCAACTCCCATCTGGTGGCATCCTCTTCCTCAGTATGGAAGCCCATGGCTGTGGACAGCTTAACATATGGTCCTCTGGAGGAGACCTGGGAGTATGCTTGACAGAATCCTCACTCACAAATGAGGCAGTGGCCTGTCAGAGGAGAGAGGTTCCTCCTCTTCCTCAGGCAGTATGAAATCAAGATGGTACTCCTCTTCGATGTTAACCTGCTCCAGCTCGAGGTCCAATGAACAAGGGACTGACAATGGCCCGGGGAATCACCCGAGGAGGCCGAGGTGGTTTCTTCGACGGCAGGGCTATTGATGGTGCAAGAGACTCAGGCCTGTAAGTGCCCAACTGGTGGCTCAAAACTGTAGTAAATTTGGCCAGAATATCACAGAGGTCGACGACAAGAGTGCCGTGTCGGAGGAGGGGTCTTTGGCACAGGGCATGATGATCCATCCATTGGGGCCTGGGAGCCCGAAGAGCCTGACAGTTATGGGACCGGAAAAGTAGCAAGCCGAGAAGCAGCTGTTGTCAACGAACCAGCCATCGATGAACTAGGGACAGATGACCCAAGGGTCGATGACCGGCGGTGATGTCATTATAGGTCTGGTAGGAACAGAGACCTGGACAGCTACCCCTGGAGGAAGACGAGACATCAGGGAGTGGGACCGCCACCAGAGGGATCCCATTCTCAGTCTTTCTTGTGACCCCCCGAGAACTTGTCTCAGGCCTTAGTGGCCTGGAAGCTCGACAAACCCACCGGTGACCGGGAAGGAGGGACCCCCAAAGACCCCGACCCAGAACTGGCTACCTGTTCCATCAGGAATTTTCTGAGAGCCTTTTTTTCGTTGACTGAGGGTGGTTTGATTAAATTTCTGGCAGAGCTCACAGTCCAAGACGTCATGGTCAGGCCCAAGACAGCAGACACAGAATATAGTCATCTGAAGAGGCAGTCTTCTTTCTGCAGCACCAATGATGGAACAGAGAAGTGGAAGGATTAACTCTCGACATAAACAAGGCAAAGGAATCTCTTTCAAGAGAGATTCTACAACGAGGTAAAATAAAAGTCATAGGTGAAAATGGAGCAAAACTGCATTGGAGCTTCTGGAGACTCATGCAAACAGAGTCAACAGCAGGAAAGAACTGAGGAGGGAGCGGGGCCACTCATGCCTTTATAGTGTTGATGACGTTGGCTAATGATGTTGGCGTGGGCAGCCCTAGTAGTGGTGCTGAAAGTCTTCTGTGTGGATACTGCTTCACCAACGGTGAAGCTCCATATATGTGACTTGATGACAGAGATACCCCCAATTAAGGTCCCTTAGTCCAGTATCACCTGTATGCTATCACCGTTCATCCAATAAAAAATATCAAACTATCCAATGACAGTAGTTAAAAAGAACGTTACGTTTTTGAGAAGGGGGAAAAAAAAAAAAGAAGCTGACAGTGTCCCTTTAACTGAAACTGAAGCACGATAATCAGTCCGAGTCATGCAATAAGCTATGATAAGTGTATGGTCAAATGTGATTGTGTATGGAGATCCCCACACTGTAAAAGTCATTGTGCTGCAGTAGTGACGTTCGTAGTAACGTAGAACGACTTTTCATTCTGTGTTAGTATGATCACAATGCAAGCGACCCCATCAACACTGTTGATAGGGCTAGTGGCAATTGAAGTGTCATGTCTGTGAGCTGGCCGGCAGGTGGATGGCTGTGACATGCAGGTCACGAATGGCAGAGTCTCCTGAAAGTGGACAAAGTAAGCGACTGTCTCATTTTGGTACCATACACTACATAGAAAAGTGTATGGTAGCACAAATACACAACATCACTATTCTTAAACATCGTGGTTACCATGACGTCAGAGAGACCTCTCGAGCTTTCCTGTTAAGGTCCTTGACATCACAGTAACCACTCAGTGTAAGAAAAGCGTTGTTGTGTATGGGCAACCATACACTATATTTGATGTTCTGGTACATATTGATGTAGCAATTTCGAGTTAAGTTAGGTGGCAGCCAGGCAAAGAAGTGAGCAAAAGATTGTGCCGGTCGTTGTTTGCAAGGTGGGTGTTTATTTTTATTTTGTTGTTATAGTGGAGGAGCGGCATCACTTATAAAACCAGGGATTATGTGGTACATGCCAGAATGAGGGTGGAGGGAATGCCACTTAGACACAAATGCTAAGCACGGAACTGGGTGTCACTTAGACGCTACAGTACTGGTTCACTTAGGGTTCGGTTAGTTGTTTATTACAAACCAAAAGGAACCTTCACACTATAATTTGGCCCCTGAAGTACAGTACAGCACAAGTAAAACAACTCCCCCAGTATGTGCAATGTGGGGGAGAATTTTTCTAAACAATCCACCCATCCCTAATGATAAGCTAGGGCGCTGATCCATGAGGACAAGGTGGCATCCCATGCGGACTGCCACCCCCTGTTCAAAGGCCAGGAGGTGGTGGGACACATCTTGCACAATCTCCACTCGATGTCCCAAACAATATAGCTTGGTGGGTTATGCAGTGGGAAGCTAGGTCAAGCCTCATGAACTTGTGTCAGTGTAGGTTACTGGGAGCAGCACAGTGGGGTCTGGGCCCAGGTATGAAGGCATCTGCTTGATGAAGAGAATCAAAGAAATCAAACTCAAACAAGCTTAGATAATGTTCTGTATGAGAAATGGAGGTTCCCACACCTAGCACTACACTCACATGCTCACTGATGGTTCAAAGTCTGCTTACCTCTCTCACAGTATGGCTGCCCCTCCTCCATGTAGAAGGCCCGGTTACGAATCGGGGTTTTGCAGGCAGTGCAGACGAAACACTGAACATGCCATGTCATCTTGAGAGCATGCATGATCTCCTGTGGACAGAACACAGCCAGTCACATCAGCGTTACCTGAACAACCACAGTGCTGCAGCAAATGCCCCATGCACCTCACATCATCGAAATGCTCAAATCTGGTCACCTACTCCATGAGTATGAAAACAGAAATTTTATCCCGGCCTGGTGGCACCTGTTGGCTCAGCACTGTTCCACCATGTAAGAGATCAGAGATCGAGTTTTGGTTCAGACTCCCCAGAAGGCATTCTGCACTGGTCTTGGGGAGGAGGGTGGAGGTTTCCCTATCACTTGAGGGACTCTTACTGTGGGGATGGGGTGACCACACAATGTCAGCCGCACTGCCAAGAGGACATCCGCAGGGGGGCCAGCTTCCGCTATAGGGTGGTGGTTGGGCCTACACAAGAAATGGCAATAAATGCCCACCCCTTGTTCATGACCTCCCACCTCGAGCCAGAACAGTCTGGGCCCCTCCATGGTTGCAGGTAGGCACAATATCTTCCCCGTGCTTTCTGAGTTGCTGCTGGGGGGGGGGGGTCCTGTCATGGATGAAACCAGCCATGGGGCAAGGAGGACTACAGGGAGGACTTGGGTGGTGGCCAGATCCCAGTAGGTGTGCAAGAGGGGCAGTTGGCACAGTGGTTCATGCAGAAGCATGCAGGAAAAGAGGTGAGGCAGCATGACATAGGGAAAGGCAGGACAGAGGAAGAAAAAAAAAAAAAAAGACCTGCTCATTAGCATAATTTTTTTGTGGAGTTTTGACATCAACATTGGTTTTAAAATGAAGGCAACACACGATATTTATTTATTTAGTTTTTGCTGACCGGGTAAGTGCACTAGACAAATTCTGCCCATTTTCAGGCATGACCCAGGGGAAGGGGATACAGATCAATGCCAAATGACTTTGAACCAGATTACACTGTTGGTGGTATTTTAGTGAATGGGGGGAAATTTGGCCAGGGCACCGGGGAAATTCCCCAACTCTTTTCGAGAAGTGCCATGGGATCTTTAACATCCACCTGAACTACCACCAGAACAGGCAGGTGGGACCTCGGTTTAACGTCTCATCCGAAAGACGGCACCTCAGGAGTGCAGCACCCCCCGGATGCTGCACTGCAGTGTCAGCATTGGGATATAAGCCACGTTAGGAACTAAAAATCACCCGTTCGAGGGCCTGGTGCAGCCAAACAACAGTTCTGATGTAAGGAGACAAAATGTTAGGCAGATCATGGTTTACTATAATTCAGAGAGTAATCTTTTATTAATTTAAACAACATCAGGGTCACTTAATGCCCCAGCAGGTAGTGTGTCCTGCTCCCGTGCCGACAATCTGGGTTAAGAAGCAGACCTGGGGGGAGCTGAAGGTAGCACTGCTGCTTGGCAGTACAGCTAGCTGGGGAGAGAGGATGCTAGGTTCTACCACCCCAGCAACGTCTGTGTTGGGTCAGGGAGTTCATTTCCTCGGCAGTGGCTATGGCTGGCATCAGTGGAAGGTGGGCAGATTTGTTGGGGGGGAAGGGACACACCATTTTCCTCAGACACCTGCATTACGCCTGCGGTACTCAGACTCCTCTCCGTATGGATCCCAGATGGCATGACAGACAAGGCTAGGAGGTCGACAGATGAGCCTGTGGGTCAAGTGAAGGTGGTGCTCAGAGGATAAACAGGTGTGTGTGTGTGTGTGTGTGTGTGTGTGTGGAGGGAGAAATCCCTTCCAAACAAAGTTGTTCTTATAATTTCCAATACGCAACTGGCAGGGTAAGGGGGCAGTAATTGGCTGGGGGGCAGTAACTGGCTGGATACTGGGGTCATAACTGGGTGGGTAGGGGTGGTCTTAGCTGGCTAGGTAGGGGGCTCATAACTGGCTAAGCAAGGGAGTAGTAACTGGCTGCATAAGGAGGTTTGAACTGTCTGGGTAGAGGAGTCATAACTGGCTGGGAGGGTGTCATTATTGGCTAGGTAATGGGGTCGTAATTGTCTGGATAGGTGGTCAAAATTAACTGGGTAGGGTGGGAGGCGTAACTGGCCGAGTAGAGAGGCCGCAATTGGCTGGGGAGGGAGGCCACAATTGACTGGGGAAGGCTGGGGGGGCCATAACTGGCTAGGTAGGCGGGAGTCATAGCTGGCTGGGTAGGGGGCTAATTGGCTGGGTAGGAGGTCATAACTGGCTGGGTAGGGAGGCTGTAAATGGCTGGGTAAGGTGGGGGGGTGTAACTGTGTGGGTAGGGGTAGCTCAAATTCCATACGGCCTGCACCCCCCCCCAGCTTCAGTTCTGGGTTCTCTGGGGCTTGCACGTGAACTCTCACTTCTCATGTGGCAGCAAGATGTACTGCCGCAGCACTACTGTGCCTCACCCACTACTGCGTGTAATATATCTATGGTACAGACCAAGGGATAGGAGAAAGAGGAATGCTACTTACACTTGTGATCTTTTTCTTGCACTTAGCACAGTTTGGGGCATATCTGTTGTCGTAACATTTGGTACAAAAGATCGATCCTTTCTCCTCAAAGAATCCGCCCTCATCCAGCACCTTCTTACACTGACAGCAAGTAAACTCCTCTGGGTGGTAGTAACGTCCCAATGCCACCAGGTAACGACCCCTCAAATTGGAGATAGAAACAGACATAAGAAAATTAATTATTCTGCTCCACTCCCTTCTCTCCTTCCGAGTCAACGACCATGATGGCGGTCCAATCTGAAAATCAATGACTGGTTGATACAGTAGCCCACAAAACTACCACTTGAAGGTTTAGAGAAAGAACAGTTACATAGGAACTTACCGTAACAGTAGCTCTTCGAGAGAATCTCTTTCATCAGGTCACACCTACAGAACTAGAACCACGTCAGAGCTAGGACCGAAACACTGCCAGCTGGGGCCACCCATGGGTGTCTTGCTCTGTCCATAAAAAGGCATGGGTGGCCCCCATTCTCCTCAGTTCCCCACTGAAGATGAAGCTCGGAGGACTTGTGCCACGGGAACCAGGAGATCATGCCGGCACTCGGCATACCAGATGAGGGAGGGTACCCACAAGGGAAGAGGAAAGTAGAAACATAGAAGAGAACAGAGGCCCAGTCCAAAGGGGGATGGAAAGGGGCCTGGGGGTAATTATATCAGATGACCTAAAGGTGGGCAAGCAATGTGAAAAGGCAGTAAGGAGGGCTGGGGGGATACTGGGATGCATAGGGAGAGGCATCAATAGTAGAAAACAGGAAGTTGTTATCCCTCTGTACAGACAGTTGGTGAGACCCCATCTGGAGTACTGTGTGCAGTTCTGGAAACCCCATCTCCGCAAAGACATACACAGTGGAGGCTGTCCAGAGGAGGGCACCAAAATGGTGCAGGGTCTGCACCAGAAGACATACGAAGAAAGACTAAAGGAGCTTACTATGTATACCCTTGAGGAAAGGAGGGAGAGAGGGGACATGATAGAAACTTTCAAGTACCTCAAGGGAATCAACATAGTCCAAGAGGGTGGCATATTTCAGAAAAAGAGATGTGCAAGAACAAGGGGGCACAATTTGAAGATAGAGGGGGGATGGCTCAGAGGTAATGTGAGGAAGTATTTTTTCACAGAGAGGGTTGTGGATGCATGGAACAGCCTCCCTGAGGAGGTCGTGGAGTCAAGAACAGTGGGGGAATTCAAGAATGCATGGAACAGACATAAGGTAGTCCTAGTGGGGGGTAGGAGGAAGTAAGCTGTTGGTTAATTAGGATCTGCAGCTTATCTGTTAGGTAGGAAAATGGGCAGACTAGGTGGGCCAAGCGGTCCTTGTCTGCCGTCAAATTCTATGTTTCTATGTTTCTATGAGAGTGGGATGGCATGACCGATGAGAGATTTTCTTAAAGAACTACTGATATAGTAAGTTCCTGTGTAACCGTTCCATCTTTTTCGAGGATATCTCTTTCAACAGGTCATACCTATAACAGGATTGCCAAGCAGTACCAACTGGGGGCAGTCTAGGGTGCATGGCAAAAAAAGAGCTGTCAGAAGGGAAGGCCCCCCCCAAAGACAGAGGCAAAGAAGGTCCAGTTCCCTAAGGGAAGAAACAACCAGACCAGGTGGGATCCAGCCACCAGCAGTAGACAAAGACATGCTCCCCTGAAAGAGGATATCTATAAGGAAGTGGGCACACGCCATCGCAGGGAGGGGGAAGGGGCAGGCGTTCAGACAACCGAAAGGGCATCCAGACATGCTAAGGTACCCATACACAGAAGTAAAAGGCTCTTTCTTTAATATACTGTAGATACATTTTTTTAATATTGTGAGAATAAAAGAGGACTAGCAGTCAGCCGAGGCAGATAATAAAGGAATCGCCTAAGGCCACTATAGGCACAGAGTGAGGCTTCCCCTCGAGTGCCCTATGCTGGGAAGTCACACCATCTAGAAAGTTCTGTACCAGACAATCAGCACTACTGGTCAACCCGTTGGACAAGCACAATGCTAAAAACCTATGGATGCTCTCAATCCTAGGGGAGAATAAAGTGAAGTGTAGAAGGCCTGTCGCAGCTCCTGGCATGCAGAAAAGAAAACTGGAGAAAACTAAGCACAATAAAAGTATGGAACAACGCTTCCCGGGGAGTGGCCTACTCTGCTACACTCTGCAAGAAAAACCTAGGGCCATGCGTAAAAAATACCTCGTCCTCACGGGAAAAAACACAGAATGAAAGAAAGAAAAGCACTCTTCAAGGAAGAAAGTGAAAACCACAAAACTGTGGCTCACTCCAAAGGAGCCTAGGTGAAATATATCTACCCCTATCAAATACAAAACCAGCGAGGGTGAGAAAAAGATTCCCACATGATGGTGAATGGAGGAGAAAAACTTGTCCAAGGGAGTGTAAACTGTATATAGAGTAAAAAACACCCCTATCAAGGTTCAGGCATGCTTGTGGGGATAGTCTGTCCTACTCCTCTGGCGGTTAGTGGGAGGAGGCAGGGCCAAGGGAACCCGGGCACCCTTGCTGCTGGATGGACCTGCCTGGTAGTCAGAAGCAGCAGAAACCACAAGATGAGGGTAATGTCTAGTCCCAACAGGTTGCAGGAACAGCTGGTGAGCTGAACCCACATGGGGCTGAAGATGACTGCCTGTGGTCTCATGGCCCCAGAAGTGGCCGAGCAGAAAGCAGGTCCTTTAAGGCCTCCCTCTGTATCGTGGCCAGTCACTGTCCCATTAAAAGAGATGCTTAAAACTAAATGCTGAACAGTGTCTGGGAGGCCAGAGTCTCTAAGCCAGGCATGACACCTCAAGCAGGTGCCAGTGGCTGCTGAACAGGCCAAAGTATCTGAGGCATCATAAACCACACAAAGGAGGTGCTTGTCTACTGCAGCGGCTGCTTCCAGGGATCTCATCAGGCCCTGCCTGGCAGTGCCTTCCAGGAGACCCACTGCAGCTGTTCGTGCGTGCCTGCCTCCAGAGAATGTTTTGGTATTCTATCATACTCGCCTGGTAGTTGGCAATTCTGAGGCCCAGGGAGGCTGAGGCATAGGCATACTTGCTGAGAGCATTCCACCATCGGGATGCCCTACTTGGGGGGGTCAGGAGCTAGGACAGGTGGGAGCCTGAGCGCTACAGTGGGCAGCTTGAAGAATAACTGCATCCATGAATGGCGGATGCACATACTAGGGTTTATTAGAAGGGGCTGGGTATGTCCTGTCTGCCTTATGGAACACTGAAGGAACCTCGTTCGGCCTATACCAGGCAGCATAGGTGGTGTCCTCCAGGACTGAGTAAAGAGGAGGAAAGACCTCAAAAAATTCCAAGAGGACCCTCTGAGAAATCTCTCTCCTCCTCCATGAACCCCATAGCTGCCTGCAAATCCTGCAGCACAGAAGAAACAGAGGGGTCCTCAGGTAGACATCTGGTGTTATAAACTACCGACTTCACTGCAGGAGGAAGGGGTGGAATCGGGGTCGACACGAGGCATGCTCCATGCATCGTCAACATCCATTGGGAGGGAGGGTGTGCAAGCAGAGTTATCAACAGAGGAACTGTTGATGGCAGGAGGGCACCATGGCATTGCTGCCAGTAACAATGGTGGAGACTGCACACCCAAGGAAGGAGAAGAGCCCAGCAGCATGGGAGCTAGGGTTGTAGGCCCCACTGAAGGAAGCATAGGTCGACATTGGCAGTCAGACAAGCTAGACAGCACTGGCCCCAGGGACAGCGAAGGTACTACTGGGGTGTCAACAAAGCTACTGAGGAGGGTGGAGGGCTTGGATTGACATAGAGGAGGAAGAGGCAAGGATGGCCAGTCACTATCCAAGGTTGGCTCAGTAACCATGGGGCTTGACTGCAACCTTAGAAGCTGGAGGGAGGTATAGGGTCCCAAAGCAATGGAAGTAACAGCGGCTGTAGAAAGTGGGATCACATCAATGGGCAGTGCCAACGGGCTAAGGCCTGGCGATGATGATGAGTCATCAATCCTGCCAGGCATTACAGTGGCTGAGCCTGGTCTGATACAGATGGGAGGGGGGCTGGGTGGCACAGGCCAGAACATCAGCGGCACCCTTGTACAGGGTCATGACAAAAAGCATTGATGAAGGGCTAGAGCCCAGCAATGACAGCTGGCCACTGGTCTTGGTGGCACCCAAGCCAGATCCTGACCTTGGAGAAGAGGAGGTCTGGGTGGCAGTAACAGGTGTAACATCAATGCCCCGCATAGGGGAGGCAAGCTTTATAGATGATGATGGGAGATCCATCAATAATGGCGACCTAGCCATTGCCAATAGCCAGTCACCAACACTTATGATGGCAATGATGACTGCTGATCTGTAAAGGCCCAACGACACCCAAACCTGACCCTGAAGGATGAGGGATCTGGGGATTGATGCAACAACGTCCTTGGCTGGGGCTGCAGAAGTGGATGCCAACAGTGGGCAGTAACCAGTCTATGATGGCAGTCTGTCTTCCAAAGGAGGCTTGACAGTGCCAAAACCATGCTCCAACCTAGGCATTTAAAAGACAGTCAGGAAGGCTGGAAGCACTGCTGTGGGAATGGACAGTGAAGTAGCAGATGACTGAGGGCCACTGAGGGGACCTGGATCTCTCATGGGAGGCCTTGTGCATGTCCTGATGTTTGCTCTTGTGTCTTCTGTAGGATGACTTCTCTTGGTGCTTCAATAGGTGCTGGTCTGTAGTGCCGTTGGGAGGAGTTGACGACATATTCTTGTTTTGTAGCTGCTTCTCCAGTGCAGCTAACGCTCTGTGAACAAGATGGGTATCAAAGGCTGCCTGCCCCCTTTGCCTGGTAGTGGAGTTAAAAGTGCGGCTAATCTTACAAGCCTCAATGTCATGGGAGAGACCGAGGCAGCAAAAACACATGTCATGTGTGTCATCCATAAAAATCTTCTCTCCAGTGTCACAGAGCTGAAAAAGCTTGGAAGATGTTTTCAGCAGCATGAAAAAGCTAAAAATTTAACAAAAGGTAGACTTTAGTGAAGAAAATAGCAAACAGGCAATGATAATTTCCGCAGGCAGTCCAATGAGCTGAAGTGTCAACAGGAAAGGAACTGAGGAGAATGGGGGCTGCCCACACCTTATATGGACGCCAACGACTGATGTCACCTCACCATGGGCAGTCCCAGCTGGCAAAGTTTCCATGAGGTCCAACAGCTGACATGGTACTAGTTCTACAGGTATGACCTGATGAAAGAGATATCCTCAAAGACCTGGTGTGCTCTCCCCAAATCCTTAACCCAGGGACACAAAATGTCTCCTGGGGCTGAAATCCCTCCCCAAAACTTCCAGGGCAGAAGTCATTGCTCCTATAGTATCCCAGGGCAGAAGTCATTGTCTACCTCAAAATCCCAGGACAGATGCATTTGCCCCCCAATGTCCCAGGGCAAAAATGGTTTCCCCTAGAATGCCCCTAAGCAGAAGTCATTGCCCCACAATATCTAGGGGTAGAAGTTGTCCCCCCTACTGTAACAATCTAAGGCAGAAGCTGCCACCCTTATCCACCCATGCAGAAGCCTTCTTCAGAAAATGTCACTCTTTCAATTAAGATAATACATAGACTCAGGGAGCTGACACACATGCCACAGGGGCTAGGGCCGTTGTCTCTAATCAGACACAAACCATGGTTTCTCCCCCCAAAACTAGACTCAGGTTTCGAATTCAGGGCCACTAAGAAGTTGGTGAGATTCTCTCAATGTTTGGGAACAAGTGGTTGTTTATCATTTGCCCAGTTAAAAGTGAGGTTCTCCTTATGTTGGGAGGACCAATATAGATACCTGCAAGTCAGACATTTCTTGTCAGACCCGGAGGTTCTTCAGGGGATACGTAGAGAAAGGAGAGAGCTGGAATCATTCTTTTACTTTGCAGTAACACTTAGAGACAATTCTCATTCCCTCTCACAACTTTATAGGATTTTAATTTTACAGTCCTCCACAACAGTTGATAAAGTGAAGGAGAAATGGGAAGAGGAATTGGGAACCACCATTCTGCCGAATCACTGGCTCAGAAGATTTGCAAGGGGCTGGGGTGTCACAAGCTCCCCAACGTGGAGGGAATTTAATTGGAAAATTATAATGAGGTTTTCCCTAACCCCAGTAGCCACTCAGCATTACAGTCCCCTCCAGTCAAATAAATGTTGGAGAGGCTGTAACAACAGGGGAACTCACTCCCATATTTTCTGGAAATGTCCAAAGATCCAGGGATTCTAGCAGTTGGTACACACACAGATCCAGAGACTAACAAGGGTCCAAATACCGTTTACTGGAGAAGACCCGATACTGGGTCTCCCCACCTTACTTTTTGATAACCAGAAACTACTTAAATTGGCACAGACGTTGAGGGTTGTGGCCTTAAAATGTATAACTGCTAGGTGGTTGTCCTCAACCCCCTCCCCCAGCACTACAAGATTGGACCTCCAGAGTAACAGGGTTAGAGAGATTGGAAAGCATTACCAGTAAGCTCAGGCTGCAAGAGGAGAAATTTCACCAGATCTGGTTCCCATGCACCAAGAGATGGGAAACCCATGAAGAAGTCATAGATGATTTAACAAGAGAAGAGGTTCTAGAGATAAAATAGTTCTCGAATTGCCTTATGAAATTTAGCTTAAGTGAACATTTATTTTGAATTTCATTTCTGAGTACGTAACCTATACGTTTGTTTTTATGTATGAGTTGGTAAACCTTACCAGATTAGAGTTAAACTGCTACATTAATATACAAGAATAGTTTTGTGGGAACTAAAGCACTGTAATGCAATTGGTTAAAAAGATAAATAAACCCGAATTTTAAAAAAGAAAAGAAAGTGTCACTCTACCCTAACCTATGAGGGACAGGAAATGGCCCTTCCCCAATCTTCCCAGGACAGAAAAAAGCTTCCCCCCCAAACCTGCTTGGAACTCAAAATGTCCCCCAAAGGGGTAGAAAAAGCGCCCTTCCCCAACCTCCCAGAGCACAAAATACCCCTTCCCCAACCTTCAGATACAGTAAGTGACTGGGGTCCTACCTGATGATCTTATTGCACTGGTGACACACAGGGGTCCTGTTGCCATTATCGGGCACATGCTGAGCTGCCTGCATGATGGAGCTGCGGTTGTCCATTGGCGTGAGCTGTGCCGGTTGGCTGTGCTTGGTCAGTACTGTGCTGGTTTTGTTAGGGGCATAGCGTTCAGCAAAAGAGGGGTCGGAAGCCCAGGGTGGACGACATGCTGGGCCAGAGGATGGAGGTCTGGGGCCCTTGGAGACTGCAAACACAGAATGAATAGTTTATGATTTTCACCATTAGAAAATGTTCTCGCAGTAATAAAACAACCCCCCCCAAAAAAAAACCCATCATATCTGCAAAGTTGAAACAAAAAAAAAAAAAACTCTCAGAAACAGTAGTCACTATGGAAGAGATACTAACTGAAGTAGCCAAAACACCTTCACTAGTGGCTGCCAGACACATGCTGCTTCATTTGCCACTGGGCCAAACATCATTACAATGACTTTCATACCTGCAGACTTCAGTCAGCACATGTCGCACTCAAGCCTGCCTACTTATGCACTCACTGGAAGAAAGAAGGGAGAGGCGAGACATGAAAGGAATCTGCTAAGGTTTTGCAGGGCTATAATTAGGTTGGACTATTTTGAACTTTTCCAGCCGAAAAAGAATTCAACCACAAGGGGGCATCATTTTAAATTGATGGTGTGTACGTTGGGGGGTGGGGGGAGCATTCAAAACACAGAGAGGGTAGTGGAAAAAATGAAATAGCTTGTCCAGCACCGTAGTCCATGCAGGAACCACTGCTGACTTTAAAGCTCACTGGAATGGTTAGAAAGGGCCAATCAAATGGAGAAATGAAGGGGGATGCAGTCCTTTCAAAGTAGGGTCTCAGGCTTGACAGGATAAACTGCGTCTTGATCTGTCCTTACTTTTTGGTTTCTATTACCCCACTGAAAACCAGATATTAAATCTCAGCTGGGGTATCCTGGGTAATTTCACTGTAAAAATTAGTCTAAGTAGGACCATACTGAAAATGAGATGTTACATCACCTGGACTATCCTTGGTAAATCAACCATAAAAAATAGTTCAGTTATGCTTACACAACTGGATGAGAGGATGCTTGTGTGACTTGATTACACTGTGGCTATTTGCCTCTCTATCCATGGGATATACCACCCTATAGGGGTACGATGCAAGGTACCCTAGAGGAAGGTTCCCCCAGTATAGGTGCCTCGGGAATAATTCCGTTGGCTAAAGGTAGCTTAGGAAGAAACCCATGGGTAAGAGAGACGAGCCACTGGAGGAGGGGGGGTGGACGGTGGGGCAACGAGAAACGAATCCTGGGAAGGCCCCGGATGATTGACCTTTTAAAGCTTGATGGGGGGGGGGGGAGTGACGTAGTTGCCTCACCCATTGAACCTCAGGCTTATGGCCTTCCCATTCAAGTATGCTTACGCAACTGGATGAGATTATGCTTGTGTGACTTGATTACACTGTGGCTATTCGCCTCTCTATCCGTGGGATATACCACCCTATAGGGGTACGACGCAAGGAGACCTAGAAGAGGGTTCCCCCTATAGGTGCCGTGGGAATAATTCCATTGGCTAAAGGTAGCTTAGGAAGAAGCCCAAAATGAATACCCAATCGGGTGTCGAGCATTGAAGACGGGAGAAGCAGAAGTAGAAGATATCTAGACTGGAAATAAATGCGACAGACATAGGTAGGAATGACAGGAGAAGATGATAAAAGGTGAGGATGATGAATGAAAGGAAATCTGAGATGATGAATAAAGGCGGACTTCCTAAGGAGAGAGGGAACAGCCGGGGACACCATCTGACTCCATCCAACAGCGGAACCTAAACAGCAGTTACGCAAGAACTTACCGTAACAGTAGATCTCTGAGAGAGGTTTCTGCACTAGGTCTACACATATAGGACTGTACCCCCTGGTGTCCGGTCTGCATGGCAAACTTGTAGCTAGCAATTGTCAGTGGGGACTGCCCCCTGTCGTCAGGTGACGCGACGTCAGCCCAACTATAAAGGGGGCGGTCCCGCGCCCACCCTCCAGTTCTTTTCCACTGCAGACCTAAAGATATGGAGCAGAAAAATGGAGTAAGAAAACCTGGGACCCTGTGCACTGGCTGAACCAGAGGGCTGGACAGGAGAAAGGAAATGACTCCAGGAGCTGGGGGATAGGTAGGTGGGAAACTAGACCTACTGCAGGAACCTCTCTCGAAAATCTGCTGTTACAGTAAGTTCTTACGTAACTGCTATATCTTACTTCGAGAGGGTTCCTGCAATAGGTATTCACATATAGGACTGAATTCTAAGCAGTTTAAAAAAAAAAAAAAAAAAAAAAAGGAGTCAGGGACGAGGTTCTGGGAGGGGGATGAAGTCTGCCAACTAAGGGTCTGCCTCAAGACAGAAAACCTTGCAAAACTGCAAGGCCAAAACCAGCTTGACACCTAGAGGCAATGTCCAGACTGTAGTGCTTAGTGAAGGTGTGGATGGAGGACCAAGTGGCCACTGCACAAATATCCGCAGTGGACACATTCCTGAAAAAGGCGGTAGAAGTGGCCATGCTCCTGGTGGAATGACCTTTGACTGCCCCCCGAAGGGGTTTCTCGTATTTCTGGTAAGTGTAATGGATACAGTTAGCCAGCCACCTAGAAAGATTCTATTTAGTGACAGCCTTGCCCTGGCACTGGGAGGCAAAGTCCACAAAGAGTTGGTTCGACTTTTGAACCGCCTTAGTCTGCGAGGTATAGTACCTCAGAATCCTGTGCACATCACGGGTATGCAAAAGATATTCCCCCTTGCTGGAATGCTGTGGAAAGAAAACCGGCAGTTCAACACTCTGAGAGTCATCTCCAAAAATACGTTTGAAAGAAAAGGAGGATTAGTCCATAGGATCACCCAGTCCTTGTGGAAAATTAAATAAGGCTCTCTACAAACAAAAGCCTGAAGCTCTGAAACCCTTCTAGCTGAAGTAACTGCAACCAAAAACAGTGTCTTCCAAGACAGGAAGCGCATTTCACAACTTGCTGCCGGTTCAAAAGAGGGCAAAGTAAGTTTTTCAAACATAACATTAAGATCCCAGGGAGGACAAGAGTTCCGGACTGGAGGTTTAATGTGAAGGATCCCCTTCAAGAAAGTCTTGGAAACCTCTAGCTGGACTAGGGTTTTGCCCTTCTCCAGATGGTGGTAGGCTGACACTGCAGAGAGATGGACCTTAAGTGAGAAGTAACTAAGGCCCAACTCTGAAAGATGTAAGAGATACTGACACCTGGGAGACTGAGCAAGAAAAAGGGTCCAGGTGCTTAGCTGTGGCCCAAACAGAAAATATTTTCCACTTCATGGCATAAGTGGATCTGGTAGAGGGTTTTCTGGCCTCCACCAAGACCTGGGCAACCTGTGAGGATACACCATAGCAAGAAATCGCTATGTCCACAGGTGCCACACATAATGATGGAGAGACTTGAGACTCTGATGTACCAGGGTGCCCTGCTCCTGAGACAGAAGGTTGTGAGACAGTGGCAGAGGAACCGGTGATTCTAGAACGGAAACCAAATCTGCCAGGGCCACAGAGGAGTGATCAAAATCATGTGAGCCCCCTCTGCCTGTAGTTTCAAAAAGAACCTTCTGAATGAGAGGAAATGGATGAAATGCATACGGAAACCTCCCTGTCCAGGATACAGACAGTGTGTCTCTCCAAAAAGCACCATGCCCAGAAACGAGTGAGCAAAAGCTGGGTAGTTTTGCATTGGATGGGGATGCAAACAGCTCTAGATCTGGTCGACCCCATAGAAGAAACAAGTCTTCTACTACCTCCTGCTTTAATTCCCCACTCGTGAGCCCTGGTGACTGATCGTCTGAGACTGTCCACCAGGATGTTGTGAACTCCTGGCACGTGGCCGGCTGTCAAGGTTAAGCCGTACTAAATAGCCCAATACTATACCCGCATCACTTCTCCGCAGAGAGGATACAATCGGATACCTCCCTGTTTGTTCAGATACCAGACAGTGGCCATGTTGTCTGTCCGGATGAGAAGTGTTCCCGGGCAAAGTAACAGCTGGAGAGCATAGAGAACTGCTCGTCTCCAGGATGTTAATGTGAAGATTCTCCTCCATGGGAGACCAAGAACCTTGCGTTCTGTGATCCCCCAAATGAGCTCCCCAACCCATACTGGAAGCATCTGAAGTGAGGGTTTGGGAAGGAGCCTGGAGGTGGAAGGGAGCCCCCACCAACAAGTTGGTGAGATCCTGCCACCAGAGGAGATCTTTCTGTAGGCTGTTGGAGATCATGACAAGCTGGTCCACGTCATCCAAGTGTTGGTCCCACTGGACTTGAAGAGACCACTGGGTAACCCTCATGTGCAGCCTGGCTAGGGGGACAGTTGGAATGGCAGCTGCCATAAGACCCAAAAGGCAAAACACTGAGCGAGCCGGGGTCCACTTACTTGGCCACCAAGGTGGCCTGTGAGAACAGGGTCTCTGATTGGTCTAGTGGCAGGAATGCCTTGCTCTGGACCATATTCAGCACTGCCCCAATGAATTGGAGGCACTGGGAGGGTACTAACTGGGATTTGGGTAGGTTGACCGAAATTCCCAGGTGGGGAAAAAAGATCCAGAGTGAAGGAGAGGGACTCCTTCAGGCTGTCCGGAGATGAGGCTGAAAATAGCCAGTCGTCCAGGTATGGGAACAAGTATATGCCCCTGCGGCAGAGGAACACTGCTACCACCGACAGGCACTTGGAGAAAACCCAGGGCACTGAGGACAGGCCAAAGGGGAGTGCCTTGAATTGGAAATGGTTCTCCAGGAAGCAGCGGTGGACCAGGAGGATAGTGATATGAAGGTAAGCATCCTGCTTATCCAGGGAGCACAGCCAAGTGTTCGACAGGAGCAGGGGCAGCAGTCTCTGGAGAGTCAGCATGCAGAACCTCTTGCATTATATGAAGAGGCTGAGCATGCTGAGATCCAGGATAGGTCTTAGATCCCCCGTCTTTTTTGGGACCAGGATGAAGTGGGAGTAGAATCCCATTCCTATTTGTTCTGGAGGGACGAGCTCTATGGCAGCTTTTTGTAGCAGAGCCTGGATTTCTTGATGGATGATGGGGATCTGACCTGATGGGGTAGTAAGACCGTCCCAGAGGATTTGCTGGAGATATCTCCAGGAACTCGATTGAGTGACCTCTTTGTACGAGCTGAAGGACCCATACGTCTGCGGTGAAAGCCTTCAACACTTCCAGGTGGAGGCCAAACCTTCCTCCTACCGGTTCCTCCAAGGGAGACGGAGGGAGTTGGAGGAAGGGAAGTAAGTCAGGACTTGGAGGGGAGAGGAACTTTGGCTCCTGAGGCTGCTTTAGCGAACTTGGCCTGAGGAGTTTGGCCTGAGGAGTTTGGGCTCCACAGCCAGTGGCACGACGTTTGTTCTGACGTTTGCCCTGGTTCTTGTTCCATTTTCTTTGGCAACGAAAAGGCTACTTCTTTTGGCCCGTCCGATACATGGAACGTATGTCTCTAAGGGACCTACTACTCTCTTGTAGCCCTGTGATAAGATCCTTTGCGTCGCTGCCAAAAAGAATAGGATCCGTGAACAGCGCGTCCAACAGAGACGACTGAACAACCTGTGCCAAAACCTGCTACGCGCAGCCAGGCTATGTGCCCAAGGCAGATTCCAGAGGACACAGCCCGAGTCACGGAGTCCACTGAATCGTAAGTGGCTTGGAGTGCATGACTGCAGAAAAATGTATTCATCCGCACTTTATCCAGTAACTTAGTCCTGAGTTGCTCATCAGGGATCTCCTGGAGATCCTTCTCTAGTTCCAAGAAAGAGGACTTCTGGAATGCCACCATGTGAGAAACGTAGTTTAGGGACCTGATGGCACAGGTGGTAGAGGCATAAATCTTCCTACCATACTGATCCAGTTGCTTTGAGTCTTTGTCCAGAGCAGAAGAACTTAAATGTTTTGGTTGAGCCGAATGGTCATGAGCTGCCGTGATGACCATGGAATCAGCTTTTGCCTGGGAAGTAAGGTGGGAGATCCCTGGGGGGTGGATGGAGAAGGCTCTATCAGCTTTCCTGTAAACAGCTGGAATGGATGAAGGCTGTTGCCATATGGTGGATGCAAGATCCTCATGTGGACTCATCCAAGGGGGAATGAGGAGAGGGTCCACATTGGTCAGATCCAAATGCTCAGCGAGCCTCTTTCGCTGAGGGTCTAACTCCTTAGATGACCAGCCGTGCGCCCTTTGCATGGTTCTCAACAGCTCCCCAAATGAAGGGTCCTCCGAGGGCAATATAGGGGACTCTTTTAGTTGGGGTTCGATCGGGGAATGTGGTTCTCAATGGTCGATATCCGATTCTTCATCTGATTCAGAAGAGTCCAGCTGCTAAGCAGGGAGAGATCCACTCCAGTGTCACCCACGGGGAGAGAACCAGAGGCATGATCAGAAGGAAATGGACTAGGGGTGGTGCCCTAGGAAGAGAGGTACCCCTTAGAGGCTGGGACTGCTTAAGTTAGGTAAGAAGTTGTGTCCTGGCATCCTGCCACCACGCCGGGATGGGGGGGGGGGGAGAGAGAGACAGAGACAGAGAGAGAGAGAGAGAGAGAGACAGAGACAGAGACAGAGAGAGGGAGAGAGAGGGGAGGAGGAGGAGGAGGCTGGCATGCTGGATACCCAGAAAAAGACAGGCAACTGGGAGGGTGATGCTAGTATGGGTACTGGTACCCAAAAAATCCGAAGGGTATCCTGGCGTCGGGTATCCGGACAGCTGATAGCCTTGTGTCGGGTAACCTGGCATCGGGTAGCCCGGCATTGGTGGGTAACCTGGTGTTGGCGACACAAGGCCCGGTGCCGGATGAGAAGGATCTGGCGGTGGGCCACCTGGTGGCAGAAACAGAGGTTCAGGCCCTGGAAAACAGCCAGAAGGGCCAGCAGGCAGGGCTGAAGGCCTGGTTGGGGGAGGCGCCAAAGGGCCGCTAGGCAGCGGCAAGGGATCAGGCATTGGGCCAGAGGGTCCCGCAGGAGGAGGAGGAGGGTCCATGCCTTTAAGATCCAAGTCCGGCGACGGACCCCTTGGAAGAAAGGGTTCCGGCGGCAAGATAGAACTTGCCGAAAACCGGAGCTCCGGGAGGGACCCCAACGACAAGTCCTGTAACGTGCCCAACGGAAGGGAGAAGTCAGAAACAGGTGGTGAATCCCTGGGAGTAGAGACTGGCAGGGTTGAAGGTTCCCCCAGAAGCGCACTCGTCCTGGTGTCGAGGTCCTCAATGGAGCCCGACGGGAGAGAAGATGCAGCTGCGCTGTCGATGGAGGATCCGTTGGTCAACTTATGAGTCACAACCAGGCTGGCTGTGGTGGAAAGGCCACGGTCACACTCATCTGTCAAGGCCAGGTGCCCAGCTGCAGAGCTGGAGGGGGGCTTATCGGCGGTGCCACGAGTGGGAGAACAAACACAAACCTCCAAAGTGGCAACCCCCGGCTGCCTGCTCACCTCGGCAGGAGGGGGAGAAGGCATTTGGCCCGCCAGAGCAGATGAAGGCCCAGCAAGAGTGGTACTCATGGTTTTTGAGGAGAATCCATCCTAGTCATCTAGTGAAGCTTGGCTGGTTTGCCCCTGTAGTGACGGGCTTCTCTCCCGGCGCTTTTCCTTATCTTTCTTTTTTCTCTTTTCAGGGGCCGGCAATGATGTCCTCTCCCTAAGCTCCTTTTCCACCGGAGCTAGCCGCTGAGACAGAAGGTGGGCCTTGAGGGTCCGCTTGCGTCGGGTCCGGGTGGCCTGGTTGAACCCTTGGCAAACTGCACACTCAGCCCAGTTGTGCTTAGCCCCAGGTAGAGGAGGCAGCGGACATGGTCATCCCCGTGCGGAATTTGGGCACCGCACTTGTAGCAGTTCTTGCAATGAGACGACATACACCGTGGGTGTTTTAGAAAAGTTTTTAAGCAGAAAAATGTTGAATAATAGTGGGTGACTGATCGTTGTTCTACCACATCTGTTGGATGAACTGGTGCGACGGCGGAAAAGAACTGGAGGGCGGGCGCAGGACCGCCCCCTTTTATAGTCGAGCTGACATCACGTGACCAGACGATGGTGGGGCGGTCCCTGCTGACGACTGCTAGCTACAAGTTTGCCGTCCGGACCCGACGCCAGGGGGTGCAGTCCTGTATGTGAAGACCTACTGCAAGAACCCTCTCGAAGTAAGATCTAAGGAACCTAAGAAAGCACTGACCCTAACCAATATTATGACCACTGGCATGGAGGAGAGGAAAAACCCCCGTTGAGGAGGAAACCTCTGGGGATCCAAGGCCTAGGTCGCCTTCCCTCCAGGCTGAAAGACGTTTGATTAAGGACATTTGTCGGCAATGCTACAACAATTTAAAGTAGAGATCTAGGAAGTAGAAAAATTCCGATTGTAGATGAAGCTCTCTGTCTGACCTTCTAAATGAACAGCTGACTAGGGATGCGAGGGATGCAACTAGACACTCAAAAGCAAGCAAGGAAGTATGATGATGGAGAGAAGCCTAGAAGGCTTGAAAAGGTGAAGATGAGACATGAAATGAACATTGAATGATGATGGAGGGCAGCCTGCCAGCCCCGAGCAAAAGGGCAATGGACATGAACGCATGTCTTCGAGTGGAGAGCAGGTCAAGTCAAGGTAGCATGGACCAGAGAGGGTTATGCTCGAGTAGCTGATGTGATGGAATAGACCTATGTAAGGGCTGGATGAGCGAAGGATACCCAGATGTGGGCATAAGAAGGCTGATAGTGATAATGACTGTAGTAGAGCAGCGGTTCGATGAGGTAGCATAGGATTCGGTGAGAGGTATGCTCGATTAAGTGATGTAAACAGATGAACTATGAGGTCAAAGTGAGTTAAGGATAACCCGACTCATGCACCTGGACACAGACTGGCTAAAGAGAAGGATCTGAGTAGGGAATGTGATGGCAGGATGGGGATAAAACCCCAAAAGAAAGCACAGATCAGAGAAGGAGCATAACGGAGGGAGGAGTGTCGATGTGAACGAAAAAGACCTAGAGGCTGGATGAGCGAGGGGTTAGATGCATGAGGGGAAGCCCATCCTAGAGCCCACGGCGGATGAGCGAGGGGTTAGATGCACGAGGGGAAGCCCATCCTAGAGCCCACGGCCCAAGAAGGGCAGGACAAACTGGATGACAGATCCAGACAGAAGATTCCAGGACTCCAGCAGAGAGTCGAGCCTGCAGGGTCAAGGATGAGGCAATGCGAAGAGAGATGAAGCATGCTTAGGCAGAAGGACAGACCGACAGATCCAAGCATATGGAAAGAAACAAAAACCTTCCTGGTATGGTATAGTGTAGAAATGCATGAAAGAGCTGGAGACTGCAGTATACAAATACAGGAACATAAAGGACCAAATTGTGGAAAACACAGCAACACTCATCAGGGGCTCGATTAGCAGGCAGAGCACATTACCTGGGACAAGAGCAGTAGAAAAAAACACAAGGACTGTGCACAGTCTCATGAATGCAGTAGTTAGCACGCCAGCAGAGGTTTGAGATGCCCAACAGACCGAACCACAATACCGATTGACAAAAAGAAATATCAGACCGCTAGTATCAGAGACGCAGTAGTAAATACTGGGGTAGACATATGGGGAGGATCACAGCATGCAAGAGGAACCAGAAGACGATTGTGACCAATCTCAGTGTACATGATAGACAGGATAGCTTAAGGGTAGTGCGAGAAAAGAGTCTGGAGACAAAGCATCAGAACGAACTGGGAAGCGCTCAGGAGGATATCGTCGTTCAGCGAGGTCCAACAGTCTGCTGCAAAAGAAGAGCAGGAAGACGGTGAAGGAAAAAGAATGAAATGAAGTCCCACAGTACTCACCCACAGAATGAACGATCGAGGACAGGAGCGAGCCGTGGCCTGGGAATAGGTGAGAGTCGGGATGGTAGAGCGCAGCAGAGAAGAGAGGAGCCAACCCAGGTGAGGACACACGCTCCATAGTTCTGGCCAGAAGAAGAAAAATCAGGCGTCGAGCCAGATGGGGGCAAGCAGGTGAGACGAACAGCCACACCAACCTGGAAGGGACGGTGAGGAGCCTGATGATTGGCGAAAGCGTAAGCTGCAACTCTGAATGAAAACATGGGAAGAGATGGGAGCAGAATGGAGGAAGGCAGCAGGAAGCGAGCCACCTGCGGCAAAAGGAGAAGCCCAGGAAGGTTCAGGGAGAAATGGGGACGGCAGAGACATGAAGGAGCTGCAGAGCAAGCGGCTGGGAGAATAACTGGGTGGGAAAGAAAGACAAATGACAGGAACAGACATCAGGCAGGCAGCACACAGCAGACAGGTGCAGAACAACGAGCAGAAATGGGAGGAAGACCAGGAAGAGGTTCGAGGAGTACAGACCCTCCGGTGGCAATGAGAAACTAATCCTGGGAAGGCCCAGGATGATTGAGCTTTTAAAGCCTGATGGGGAGAGTGACGTAGTTGCTTTGTCCATGGAACCTCAGGCTTGAAGCCTTCCCATAAAACTGGGACCGTACTGAAAATGAGATGTTACACCTCAGCTTGACTCTCCTGGTAAATTCACTGTAAAAAATTAGTAAAAGCAGGACCATATTGAAAATGAGATGTTACATCCCTACTGGGCTATACTGGATAAATACATTACAAAAAATGGGTAAAAGCAGGACCCTACTGAAAACAAGACTATACTGCAGATGGGTTATGAGTAAATACAATTTAAAATGGGTAAAAGCAGGACCCAACTGAACAAGACTGTACAGCAGCTGGATTATGAGTAAATACTATGTAAACATGGGGAAAAACAGAACCCTCCTGAAAGTGAGGCATTACATCTTAGTTGGACCATCTTGGCAAATACATTGTAAAAATGGTTAAAAGTAGAAACCAGTAAAAATGAAATTTTTCATCTTACCTGGGTCATCCTGGATAAAAAAAAAAACAACTACAAAATTGGGGTAGAAGCAGCAACCCCAACATACACACACGCACATGCATGCATACAATAATATAACAAGTTGTTGGAGCTTGGCTGGGTAGGATAGCCAGGAAAAAACAAAACTTTAAAATTAACCAAAAATATTTTTCTGAATAAGGAAGCTGTGCAATGCAGGTTTGTCCGGGAGTCAAAGAGTCAGGGGCAAAGCTTCAAGTTTCAGATTGCTAAGGAGCACTCCAACTGCTGCAGTAGTAGTTTTTACCTTGGCTTCCATCCTGTGGGTTCGCTGGGGCAGTAGGTGGCATAATCTTCAGGTCCTGGCTAGCAAAATAAAACACAAAAACAGACTTAAGTGGTATGCTCAGTGGCAGCTTACCTTAACGTGGGACGAGTGCCAGAAATGGATGCCCCCACCCCAAAATCACCCCTCTATAACCAACATGTTCACTTGGTCTCATTAAAATGCGGACTGCTGCTCCTCATCTTCTGTGCCTAGCTACAGAGGCCAAGTCCTGTAAACAGCAGTGTTAAATGGCAGCTGTATTTAAAGTGCGAGAGTGACAGGGCGCTTAATAGGGTACAGTTTAGCCAGGGTTATTGATGTCAAGTACCTTGGAGTAGAAGGCAATGGATTGCAAAGTGCGCAGGAACCAGCATGACATCCAGTAATGAAAGGTGTCTAATCCATTTCAGAATGAACGTAAATCTGCTGCAGCTCTCAGAGAGTGTACTGTGCAACAGTGCATTGTACTTCAGGCAAAGAAACAAGAGAAGTGCAGATATAATCACATGGCTGCAGCGGTACTGCCACATCACGGAGCCATAATCTCTGCAATTCAACCCTCCAGTGTCTGATTAGGATTCTGAAGTGTGTTTTGCCTGAAGTTCACAGATGGTTAAACAGAAAAAGATTAATAGTCCAGCGAGACTGCCCTGTTCCTGCATAGCTTTACCCTTTCAGAGCTTTCCCAACACCCTGCCTCCCTTTTTTCCCTTAATCGTCCCCTTAAAACTCTCACTGGGTTTTGAACCCGAGAAATTCCAAGCGTTAACCACTTTGCTGTGTAGATCTTTTTCACCTATCCCCCACCCTGTCAGTTCAGAAATATTTCCTGGCGTCCTTCTTGGAACCCCCATCCTATCCCCACCTTCTCAGTGCAGTAATATTTCCCTGGCATCCTTCTTGCCCCCAATCCTATCCCCATCTTCTCAGTGCAGAAATATTTCCTGGCATCCTTCTTGGACTCCCCCACCCTGTCAGTGCAGAAATATTTACTGGCATCCTTCTTGGATCCCCCCATCCTATCCCCCACCTTCTCAGTGCAGAAATATTTCCTGGCATCCTACTTGGACCTCCCCTAACCTATGCACCAACCTCTCAGTGCAGAAATATTTCCTGACATCTTTCTTGGACCCTCCCCACTTATCCCCCACCCTCTCCGTGCAGAAATATTTCTGCATCCTTCTTGAAACCCTCCAGTAGGATATGCCCCCTGGTGGCTGTGTTGGTACTTGGCTTGACTCTGGGGAGTCCAGCCTATTATGTCGCTGCATGTACTTGTGGGTTTCTATCCTGCACCCCCCCTTCTTCCAGAAAATACATGTTAATAATACAAAAAGAAAACAAGTCGGGCTACAGACAACAGGTTTGAAACAAATCACTATATTTGGTATGGATTAAAAATCGAATTTTAATTCAATTGAATTCATTTTTATGGCGCCTTTCAAGTACCGCGGTACCTTACAAAAAATTGGACAACTTGAGCATAAAATTACATAATTACAAATAGAATAAAAATTTATAAGCAATTTAAACAATTACCGTTAAAAATGTGGCAGCAGCACTCAATCCCGCACCTTGCCCCAAGAGGTGCACGGTTGAGGGAGCGCTGCTGCCATTTTTATTGGATTTTAGTAACCAGGAGAGCTCACAGAGTCTTGCGTCCTCTTTCCAGGAGTGACCCAGGACAAGTTACATACAATAAATGGAATTCTCATAATATGACATCAGGTACAGGGGGATAGCACAGACAACATGAACAATGGTAGTTATATACTGTTCAACAGTTTTCACTCTGAAGAAAGCAACAATTCATACATTCAGTTCAATAGGACAAAGTGCAGTCGTGCAGTTTTACTACATACAGTACATCACATTAGAGTTAAACGTTAATTGTTTACTTTTTTTTTTTTTTAATCACTATCCAAACCTAACTTGGTGACTTGTTTCAAATCTACTGTGTATAGCCCAACTTGTTTCCTTTTTGTATCCAGTTTGTTTTTTTCATCCTGGCTGCACTTTGGTTTCTGGTAGCTGCCTCTTTTTGCGTGCTAAGAATGCCCAATCTTTCCTGCTAGGCTTTGTCTGATCATTTCTGTATCTCCGCTGGAGTGTCTCTAGCTTCTCCCGGTCTCTCTTCAGATGCAAGTTCTAAAATAGCATGCAGTTCCCCTGTGAGGAGCTGCTGTCTTACATGTATACGGTGTGCCTTTTAAAAGCATGTTCCAATATTAAAAGAAGCTTTTTTATCATGACCGAACAAATTAGTTGTTTTCTTTTCTCCCTGGGCTGAGTGGCCGCTTCTAGAGAAAAAGCGTTGTGTGGAAGTGTTGTTTAAGTTGGCACCGCCCTAATATCCTGAGCTGCCTTGTTGCTTTTCTTTTGTCAGTTGGTCACACTAAGGAGAAGGATGGGGCACAAGGCAAGGTCTTCTGGCGCTGCAAGTTGCGCACCTGCCGTGCTCGCCTCCGAGCCACCATAACCATGCCCCTGTGCATGGTCATGCAGAGGTCATCACAGCTCGGGCAGGCATGAGACAAAGAGCTTGCGAGTCAGAGGAGGTAACCTGCAATGCTGTTCAGCAAGAGATGCAACAGGTGTATCTGAGCCATGCACACCTGTTGCCAACGCAGGAAACTCTGAGGCGCAATGTTAGGCGACAGACAGCAGGATGGTGTTAATAACTCCGATATAATGCAATATTCACTTACAGTAAGTGATGAACCCTTTCTCTGCATAAATATTGATGATATCCTGAATTTTTGCAGCGACTCAGACTTAAAGATCATGTGCAATGGTTTTTACATATTTTTAAGAAAAGCTTGAAATGCTGAAATTCAAGTCAGTGTCATGATTAGCGTTTCCTGAAAATGTCATGCTATTTGGTTTTGTGGTTTTCTTTAAATCAGCATTTGTTAACTTTCTCTACAGTGGTTAAAACAGTGGAGTTATTTCTGTCCTCGCAGTCAAACTTTAAGAGTGATGACATCATTTTGGAGTAGCTTGCTGTTTCAGATTCCCAATCAGAGCAGCACTCTGTAGAGTTTATGGTTTGCTGAGCTCTCCAGGTTTCTTACAAACCCGGTCTCTGGTTTGTGTTTAGACACATCAACTTAAAATCTATCCTTCTCTTCCTTTTAAAAAGCTAATCATTTAAGTTTCAATGCTAAACTGAAGTAGTGGTAATCTTTGTGAGAAATCGGCTTGAATACATCACAGCTGTCAGTTTTTTCTAATTAAAACTGATTTTTTTCTTCTAAGTATGTAACACAGGGCTGTTTAATGAATATAAAAAAAATCTAAATTTTGCTTATTCACAGAAAAAGTTTGTCTTTGATGTCGCCTTCATAAATACATTCATATAAAAACATTTCTTTTTTCATGTCAGATTGACAAACAGGTGCCTGTCACACACTGCTACAATATTTCAAGTACATGTACTGTCTGAACTCGCAAACTTCAGTTCTTTGGGGTTTTCTGTGTGAAAATACATCATGCATGTGTATAACTAGAAACACTGTATGGCATCCCGATGCAACGTGTCTCTGCCCTTACAGTTTAGGCAGCTGCAGTCTACTGCCACCTGTCACTTGCCCCCTGCCTTCTGCTCCACATTTGAGGCTGCTGCACCTGCTGCCCACTGTCTTCTCTCACACAATCAGGGATTGTGCACCTTGCTGCCTCCATCCCCTGCTGCACCCTGCCACCCCCTGCCCAAACAGTTGGGGTTGCTGCACCCTGCTGCCCTCTCTCCCCCACCCTCACAATTAGGGACGCTGTACCTGTTGCCCCCTGTTCTTGTCTCCACAGTCAGGGCTGCTGTGCTATGGTAAGTCCTACAGTGCCAGGTTCCCTGCCTCCACAGCTGGGGCTGCTGCACCATGCTGCCCTAGCCACCTGAGGTGGGGCTATTGCTGCACTCTGCTACCCACTTCCATTGCCTCAAATGGGCAGGGCTGCTGCACCCTGATGTCCCCGGTGTCATGCCCCACAGTTGAGGCTTCTGTACCATGCTGTCCTATATCCCCCTGTCACTACAAACAGGGCTGCTGCACCCAGTTCCTTTCTAACAGCTGGGGCTGTTGGGGCTTGCTATGCCCTAGAATCCCATGCTTCTGCAGTTTGGGCTGCTGCACCATGCTGCCACCTGCCACAAGATTCAGGGCATTTGCTGCACCGTATTGCATGCCTCCACAGTTGAGGTAGCTGCACCCTGCTGTCCCCCTGCCACCTGAGTCAGATCCTTTGCTACAAACTGCTGCCCACATCCCTTGTCCCAAACAGGCATGGCTGCTGCGCCCTGTCCCATAGTTTGGGCTGCTGTATCATGATGCCACCCCTATCTCTTGCCTGAACATTCAGGGCTGCTGCACCCTGCTAACCTCTGTCCCCACCTCCACAGTCAGGGCCATGGCACCCATGTTGCCCCCTGTTCCTATCTCTACAGTCAGGGCTGCTGCGATGTGCTACACCCTAGAGTCTCATGCCCCCTACCTCCACAGCTGGGGCTGCTGAACCCTGCTATCTACTTCCATTGCCCCACATGGGCTGGGCAGCTGCACAATATGCACCCTGTGCCATTGTCAGGTCTGCTGTACCCTGATGCCCACCTGTGTCCTGCCCCACAGTCAAGACTTCTGCATCATGCTGTCTCCATCTCCTGCCACCACTGTGCCCTACTGCATCTCCGTGCAGGCAGGGGACAGGGTGCAGCAAATACCCTCACTCTTGTGCTGCACTCTTCCTGAACAGTTGGGGTTGCTGCACCCTGCTGCCCCCTCTCACACTCACAGTCAGGGACACTGCAGCTGTTGCCCCCTCTTCCTGTCTCAGCAGGGTATAATAAAAGATCCGACTGTAGTGGCAGTGGGACAGCAGGGTGCAACTGTCTCAACTATGGAGGCATGCAACATGGTGCAGAAAATGCCCTGAATCTTGTGGCAAGTGGTAGCATAGTGCAGCAGCCAAAACTGCAGAGGCACGGGGTTCTAGTGCACAATAGGCCACAACAACCCCAACTGTGTAGAAAGGAGCAGGGTGCAGCAGCCCTGTCTGTGGTGACAGGGAGATACAGGACAGCATGGTGCAGAAGCCTCAACTGTAGGGCATGACACCGGGGGCAACAGGGTACAACAGCCCTGACTGAGATGGGGTACATGTGGTGCAGCAGCCCTGCCCATTCGAGGCAATGTAAGTGGGTAGCGGAGTGCAGCAACAGTCCCACTTCAGGTGGCTAGGCCAGCATGGTGCAACAGCCCCAGCTGTGGAGGCAGAGAACCTGGCACCCTAGGGCTTAGCACAGCACAGCAGCCCTGACTGTGAAGACAGGAACAGGGGGCAACAAGTGCAGCATTCCTAAATGTGAGGGTGGGGGAGAGAGGGCAGCAGGGTACAGCAACCCCAACTGTTTGGGCAGGGGATGGCAGGGTGCAGCAGCCCGGATTCTTTAGGCAGGGGATGGAGGCAGCAGGGTGCACAATCCCTGACTGTGTGGGAGAAGACAGTGGGCAGCAGTGTGCAGCAGCCTAGAATGTGGCGTAGAAGGCAGGGGGCTTGTGGGGAAGGGGACTGGTGACAACAGACTGCAGCTGCCACAACTGTGGAGAAAGAGACGGTGCAGTAGGATGTCATATACTGTAGTGTTTCTAGTTATACACATACATGATTCATTTTCACACAAAAACCACCAAAGAACTGAAATTTGTGAGTTCAGACAGTACATGTGCTAGAAATACTGTAGCAGTGTGTGACAGGCCAGTTTGTCAATCTGACATGAAAAAATGAAAAAAAAATGTTCATACATTAATGTATTTATGAAGGCTACATCAAAGACAAACCGTTTCTGTGAAGGAACAAAATTCTGATTAATTTATATTCATAAAACAGCCCTGTGTTATACACTGTAGTTAGAAGAAAAATTTGAGTTTTGATGAGAAAGAACTAAGAGCTGTGATACGTGCAAGCTGATTTCTCACAGAGAAAGATTTCCACTACTTCCATTCAGCATCGAAACTCAAATGATTAGCTTTTTCAAAGAAAGAGGATGTTAGATTTGAAGCTGATCTAGCTAAACACAAACCAGAGACTGGGTTTGTAAAAAACCTGGAGAGCTCAGCAAACCATTAACTCTACAAAATACTGCTCTGATTGGGAATCTGAAACAGTATGCTACTCCAAAATGATGTCATTGCTCTCGTAAGTTTGACAGAGGACATAAATAACTCCACCGTTTTAGCCACTGTAGAGCAAGTTAACAAATACCGATTTAAAGAAAACCATAAAACCAAACAGCATGACATTTTCAGGAAACACTAATCATGACACAAGGACTTGAATTTCAGCTTTTTAAGCTTTTATTAAATATATGTAAAAATCGTTGCACATGATCTTTAAATGTGCTCAGTGATACTGATCACTAATTCTGTGATGGAACCTTTGCAGTGGCACCGAGGGAGAATGACCAGCTCTACACCATTGATGTGCTTGTGCATGGAGTTAACTGTCCATGTGTGTATATGCCCTGCTACCTGGTAGAAGTGAGGAGATATACAGGACATCTTTTATTCATCCTGAAGGATTGTTAGGTGGAAAGCTGCGAGCATTTAGTATTATGACATACTTTGAAATTGCAGCTGTCAATGTTCTGCATGAAATGGTACCAGAGGCAGAACTGAGTGGATGTCATTTCCATCTCGGCCAAGCAATTTGGTGAAGAGTCCAGCAGGACGAGTTGCAGCAGTGCTATGTGCAGGAGGAGTCATTTGTACGTACTGTGTGCTATATTTTAGGGCTTTCCTTTGTGCCTGAACACCACGTGGAGCAGTTCTTTGAAATGCTACAAGAGGACAATGATTTTGGGGACCTAGAATGCATACTGGACTACTTTGAAGATAACCATGTTGGGTGGCTAACAAGAAATAAAAAAAAAAAAGACAATCCTAGATTTCCAGTTCGGTTCTGGAACCAGTATGATAGAGTTATGTGCGACTTGCCCCAAAGTAATAATGCCATGGAGGCATGGCACTGTGCTTTTTCACGAACAGTGTGAAATTAGCCATCCCACAAGAGCACAACTGGCAAGAAAATTGCGACAGGAGTAGCATGCGGTAGCTATGCAAAGAAGACAGATCGAACTCGACATGCAGCCCCCTCGCAAACACACTAAATACATTCGTGTGAACAAAGTATTTAAAATTATTTGTGCTGATTTTCCAAATTGTCAGCCAAAGCAATATTTATTGGATATTGCTACCATCACTGAAATAAATGTAGCTTAAGCTCAACAGAAATGACCTAATAAATTGCAATCTCTTTTAATCTAATCTAAAGTAACATTTGTTCTTTGCATATTTTAGCCTTTATATATTTATATTCAACACTGCCTATTTTGCACATGTGTGACACTAATAATGTGATACTTAGATTCAACACTGCTTACTTTGCACATATTTAGTTATTTGCACAAGCGATAGTTATTTGCACGTTTTGATATTCATTTTAACACTGCTAATTTTGCACAAACACCACCTTTTTTTAAAACTCTGTATCCAATTAAACGATTAAAGCAATGAGCTGTATTTATACAGTTTGTTGATGTGTCTTTTTCAATAAATAAAAGACTGAACCTCTACTTTCGACTACCTGTCATTCGCCTATTTCAAATGGCGACAGAGAACAGCACCCATCAATGTTACCTTTGTCCATTTGAACACTGACTATTTACCCATGTGGTGAATTCACCACTCTGTTTTGTCTGCAACTTTTTGTCCAGGGACTTAATGACCACTCACACCTGGGGGCCATAGCTGCCTGGGGGGTCCCCACCAACCCTGCACCCCTACCTCCCTGTCCAGCCGGTGGTGCCCTACAGTACAGACACACCTGCTGACAGCCACACCCCTGGGAGCAGGATTCTGTTGCTGGGGACAGCAATGTCCTAGGGGACCACCACCACCACAACTGATGTGGCTCCCACATCCTTCACCTCCCACGGCACCTGCTCTGCACAACGGGTTGATGTGGGCAGCCATCAGGATACCCTGTCTTCCCACACCTGTCCTGTGTGTGCCACCACATCCGCCGAGGTCCTGCCACCTCCACAACCCATCCCAGACATGGTGCATGCTCTCCCCACTCAGCAGCACCCATGCCAAACAGCACATACTGTCCACAGAACAGTGTACCCAGAGGCAGGCTCCTTCTGACCCTGGTGCAGTCTGCCACAGAGTTACAGTCAGCCACACAATGTGAGGGGTGACAATCCCATAGTGTACAATTACCCAACAGAGTGGCAGGTTGGGGTCTGGCAGCACACCAGCAACACCGTCATTCACGGGCACTCCCTGAACCACTGGGTGCAACCTGGACATTCCATCATCCAGCCAGAGGCGTGGACGGGCCAGGGTCCCATCTCCACGGGCATCACCCTTCCCCTCCCCAGGGCCCATAGAAATTGTCGGCAGATAAGAACCGCTAGGCTCATCTAATCTGTCCGTAACCCCCGTACTTGATTACTGCATCTGACCCTCCCTCTGCTTTACCGCTATGGCTCCCCATGCCTGTCCCAAGCATGTTTAAATCCAACCACAGTGCTTGCTCCCACCACCTCTTGTGGCAGACCATTCCATGTGTCCACCACTCTCTCTATGAAGAAAAACTTCCTCACATTCCCTCAACCTGCCACCTTCTAATTTCATGTCATGCCCCCTCATTCTTGTACTTCTGCATTGGAAGATATCTCCCCCCTGAACCTTGTTTATACCCTTGAGGTACTTGAATGTTTCTATCATGCCTCCTCTCTCGCTACTCTCCTCCAGCGAGTACATACTGAGGTCTCTTAATCTCTCCTGAGCAGCTCTGTGATGCAAGTCCTGTACCATCTTAGTCGCCCTTCTCTGGACCTTCTCCAGCCTGTTAATGTCCTTTCAAAGGTACAGCCTCCAGAACTGCACACAGTACTCCATGTGAGGCCTGACCAGGGTCTTATAGAATGGCATCACTACCTCCTATCTTCTGCTAGTGATACCCCTGCCTATGCACCCCAGCATGCCACTGGCCCTCCCTGTTGCTCTTGTACTCTAAAGACAGGGCTTGTGGATGCCAGTCTCTGTGCACCCATGGTGGACAGAGAGCTTGAGTTTGGCAGCCAGTCCTGCCTTTTCCACTCATCCCCTGCCTCCTTCCCATGTCCTGGTTTTGTTTTCACAGGCATTCCCCACCACCCCAGCTCTGTCCCACCTGTTGCATACAAGGGTGGCCTCCTGCTTGGTCCTCCTTCCTCATGGCCTGTTCCATTATGAACTGCATCAGAGTGTTTAATACAGCCATTTCTGCTCTGGCTGCAGTGTCACTGCCCACCTCTAGGGTTTGCCCCGAGTAAGTCAGCCTTTGTATACACGGTATTTGCCCCATGCAAACATGTTGCGCAAACTCACTGTGTGGAGCCAACGCACTTAATACAGCATAGCGTCTGTATTCATGTCCACACCCCTACCTTTGCCTAAGCATACATTATCTATTTGCCCACCACTATTCCATTTTGCCTGTGCTAATCAGGTTTTTGAATATAGCGCAAGCATGCAAATGGCATGCAATGCGCACGCAATCTGTTTGCCCACTGGGCAAAGTTCTGAATACTGGGCCCCAGATTTAAATGTGCAAGAGACTCCTCCTGGTGAGGAGGCTGGACAGTGACCATTTTCCCTGTTTCTATTCATCTGATTGACTCAGTTATATTTTAAGTGCTTCAACCTGGTATAACATAGTGAATCAGAGGGAGACCAAGAAACACTTGCTAACTTCTTGGATAAACATTTGGACTCTGCTATTATCAATCCTGAGTAACTTTATTTTTTATCCTATATCTTACTTTTTTTGTTTTACAGTACAGGGTTGAGATGTACGATATGGGAGATTTCTGACTTTGCTATGGGGGGGTTGGACTACGTTTGGCTGATACTAAGTTTACTAAACTCACTCGCTTGTAATAATGTAGCCATTTGAAGTGATTGCGGCTGTTTAACGTGGCTGATTTGCACGTGCATATTTACAGCTAACCCCTTTAGAGGGTGGCGATTAAACTCTCCACTGCAGATTTTTAAGCTGGCCATTTTTAAAATGGCGATGCCCACACTCTGGCCACAAGGTGTTAGTGTGTGAGGTACATGCTTTTTTTTTTTTTTTTTTAAATTCTGGTACAGCTTGAATTTGCAGTAGCAAGAAGTTGCCGTGGGTGACAAGATACACACCCCCCTTTAAGAAAAGGGAGTGCCTCATGCAATGCTTTGGGCTATAGATGGGCGAGGCCTCATAGGACAGAAGTCAAATGGAGTACAATTGTTTGGTCATGTAGCAAACACAGTGGTTTGAACAAATGTGATTAGCCTGCTCCCGAAAGCCCATTCAGAGGACTATTTGCTGCACATATATTAAGTGCCATTGTGACAGGTTTCAATCCCCGACAGAGTAATATTTAATTTTTTCCTATCTAACCTAGCATAGGCAGCATTATGGCTCAACATGCGTTGACTATTTGCTACGTAAGCAGTAAGACATGACAGGGTGTGTATTATGGTCATATAATAGCACACCTCAGGTGCACTGCTAGGTACAAGGCACAGCAGAGTACAGTAGCGGCTCTAACCACAAATGGTTACCAGGGCACAGCTGGGGCACAACAGATGGCAGCCAGGGCACTGATGTATTGTTACTATGGGGGAAGCTCTGCACCATATGGGGCACCAACTGGGGCACAGCATTTTTTTACCAGGGCACGTGCCCTGGCGGGCCCTGGTGTAGAGCCGCCACTGGCAGAGTGCCATTAAATGCACCTGAGAAGTGCAATGGTATCACCATAAAGATATACCCTGTAGTGTCTTATTGCCCTATAAAATGGCATTTAAATATTTTACTTAAAATGAATGAAAAGAGAAATGATTTTAAAAAGATAAAAAAATAGGACCTTTCATTGAAGTATGCTGCATCTTAACTTTGAAGACAAAAACAGTCCATACTCTGGTAAAAGGGGGTTAGCTTAAAAGAATAAAAAGAGAGAAAACGGTGTGTGGCATAAAAACAAAATATATATGTTGCCTTATTTGCATTTCAAATCAATACAGGTACAGTATTTTAATGGAACTGTGTTCAAAACCTTTGACCCTATCAGTTTGCCTTTTTTTTTGGGGGGGAGATTTCAGCTGAAAACACCCACACAGAGTGGATTCCGGATGTGTGCGCATGCATGCTCAAGAAAAGCCAAATTTGTACAGACAGTCAGAATGTGCATATAAACTGAACGCGATTACAATAATGGGGTCAGGTACAAGTCCATATTCATTACTCGCACGTTGCTTTTAATAAGTGGTTAAATGCATAAAAAACAGTTAAATTAAAAAAACTGTTTAAACAGTTAAATGACATTTTTAAATGCCATCTGTATTTAAAAAAAAAAAAGCAGTAATGTAGCTTTGTTTCATATTTTTTGCAGCTAGTGATTCCAGCTGTGATTCATATCCATAGAACCAGGCAAAACCTGTGGTTTCTCTCCTCTCCTCTCGACATAATGCCTTATCTTACACATCATGTCCCAGACCTCGGCTGTAGCTGGAGGAATGATCACAGGAGAGGGTAAACCAGTGTAAAAGGACTTCTTCCATTTGGCCATGCTTCCACTCCTGTTTGCACGTCCCGTCTTGTTGCAACCATGGGTCCAGTCCTCCAGCACCGTCTCTTTTTGCTTAATGAATACGATCCACACTGGACACAGCAATGCCTAGCTCCTTGGCCAGCTCTTTTCTTGAAACTCCAGGAAGTTCGGACTTTTCACCGCCATGGTCAAAAACAGTACGTGTGACCTTCTCCACTGCAGCAGGTAACCTGTTCAGGCTGCAGATCAGAGGCTGCATTTAACATGTCCTTGACAGCTGATTGTCTGTTTCTCTGTCAGTACCTCATCAGCCAAGGGGGTAAGCAAAAGGACACATTACGACAACAAATCAACCCACTAGACCATAAAGCACGGAAAAAAAAAAAAAAAAAACAGCTGAAAAAAATGGCATACATCCGAAAAAAGCACTGTAAACAACCAAATGGTTTAATATTGTAGTAATATTGGTTTAATTTTGTAGTAATAGAAAAAAAAATGGGGACATGGGAAAAATGTTCATATATCTGAAATAAAAATGCATACAACCAAATGCCATACAAGTGGAATCAAAATGTATGTGCTTTTATGAACTTCAGAAATGGGAAAATAGTTTGGAGATAGTGGAGGACTCCAGACCCACTCACGCTGTTTTGTTAATGTTATGCTCTACACAGCCATACCAACTAACCCACAGTAGCATAAGCTGGTCCATACTACATCTCCACTAACGCTGAAATCAGCAGAGTGGCAAGTAGCGTAGTGGCTGGTATACTACTTGTGTGGGTCCAGAGTCCTCCACTATTTCCTATATAAAGTACAGTTGCGTGGGAAAGTTCCATAACAGTAGATCTTCGAGAGAAGATCTTTCATCAGGCCACACCTATGGAACTATAGCGGTCTGGCACCAGGACCACACAGAAACCTTTTAGCTAGCAGTCTATTAGGGGCTGCCCACGACGACGACAATGTCAATGTCCTACAGTAAATTAATGTGGACGGCCCCACACTCTCCTCAGTTCCCTGATGGAGATCATACTCAGAGGACCTGACAGAACTGAAGATTCCCACTACTAGACAAGTTACAGAGCAGAAGGTACATCATTCTGGAAAGAAAGACAGGAGTGAAGAAGGTCTGAGACTAGGGGGACAGAGAGTGGGATCATGGCATGATGAAAGAGATTCTCTTGAAGATCTACTGTTTGTAAGTATGCAACTGTTCTATCTTTTCGAGGATCTCTCTCATCAGGCTCCACTTATGGAACGAGTCCCAAGCAGTTCTGACAGAGAACCAGTCTGGGTGGCAGGAGGCAATAGGCCTATGAAAGGAGACCATGGAACACAGCCAGGCCAAAGCATGCCCTTCTTCTTGAAGCAATGTTCAGACTGTAGTGTCTAGTGAAAGTGTGGATAGTGCTTCAGGTTGCAGCAGCACAAATTTCTGTGTCTGACACATTCCTGAAACAGGCAACAGAAGTGGCCATGCCTATGGTAGAATGGCCATGAACAGCCCCCAGAAGTTCCTTACCATACTTCCTGTAACAAAATGTAATACAGCTGGCCAACCATTTGGGCAGGCACTGTTTACAAAAGCACAGTTATGCAAGAACCTACCGTAATAGTAGATCTTCGAGGGAAACTCTTGTAGCAGGCCACACTGATAGGACTAAGCCGCAAGGTGCCAGGAACACATGGAAAACTTCTAGCTAGCAGTGTACCATAGGGGACTGCCCACTGCCAATGTCAGTCAGCTGACATCAGCCTAGCCTATATAGGTGGGTGGTCCCCCACACCTACCTCAGTTCTCCCACTGGAGACCCCATATGGGCAGCTGAAGGAGAACCAAGGAGGTTTCCCGAGAGCCAAAAGAAAAGCAGAAGTGCGAGACACAAAGAACAGCAGGGGGAAGGAGGGAAACAGGACCTGCTGCAAGAGCTTCTCTCGAAGATCTACCGTTATGTTAAGTTCTTATATGACTGTACCATCTTACTTCGGGAAGGCTCTTGCAGCAGGCCACACCGACAAGACTGAGTTCCAAGCAGTGCTAAGTATCACTAGGGTGACACCAATGGGAGGAGGACAAATTAGCAGCCAAGAATTCATGACAGAAGGCCCTGAGGAACTGCCAGGCTGAAACTGTCCCGGCACCTAGAGGCGATGTCCAGGTCCAGAGGTCCAGACTGTAATGCTTGGTGAAGGTGTGGACAGAACTCCTGGTGGCAGTTGCACAGATGTCCACAGCAGACATTTCTGAAGCAAGCTGTGGAAGCAGCCATACCTCTGGTGGAATGGCCTTTGACCACCCCCAGAAGGGGTTTGATGTACTTGCAGTAGCAATAAACAATGCAATTCACTAACCACTTAGACAAATACTGTTTGGAAACAGGAGCGCCCTCTCTCTTGAGGGCTAACAAAAAAAACAACTGGTCAGTTTTCCTTTAAGACTTGGTTCAGTTTGTGTAATACCACAACATTCTGTGAGCATGCAAAGTATGGAGCAATGCCTCCCCCCCCCCCCTCCAATTAGAATACTCAGGAAAATAAACTGGCAGGTGGATGGACTGGTTTAAAGTAAACTCTGACACCACCTTGGTTAAAAACTTAAGATTAGTATGCAAAGTCTTTGTAAAAAAAAACAAAAAAACAAATACAGCTCCTTACACACAAGAGCCTGAAGTTTGGAAATCCTTCGAGCAGAAGTAACAGCAGCTAAGAAGAGCGCTTTCCGTGACAGAAAGCACAGTTCACAACTCATGGCTGGTTCAAAGGGTGGTAAAGTGAGTTTCTCCAACGTAAAATTGAGGTCCCATGGAGGGACAGGGTCCTGAATGGGAGGTTTCAAATGCAAAATGCCCTGCAGGAATGTGCGGGACACCTCAAGCTGGGCGACAGCTTTGCCCTCGATAGGTGCATGGTACACAAAGATGGCAGAAAGGTGCACCTTAAGGGAGGAGTACCCTAGGCCTGAATCTGAAAGGGAAAGGAGGTACTCCAACACCTGATTCACCGGGCAGGTGAATGGATTTAAATGGTAAGCAGTCCTGACAGGGACAGCAAGTACTCTAGAATCTAATTCACTGAACAAGTAAAGGGATCCAAGTTACAGGAAGCAGCCCACAGGGTGAAGCACTTCCACTTCATGGAATAAGTGGCTCTGGTGGAAGGTTTTCTAGCCACCACCAGTACATTAGCCACCTTTGGGGACACTCCAAATCTCGCAATGGCTATGTCTTCAGGAGCCAGACCTGGAAATGGAGAGACTTTAGGTCCAGATGGACCATGGTCCCCTGTTCCTGGGACAGCAAGCCCTTGTAGAGGGGCAAGGATACTGGTAGTTCCACTGCCAGCTCCTGCAGAAGAAGGCCACCAAAATTAGAGTGGTGCCCTCCATCTAGAGCTTGATTAGCACCCTCTGAAATCGGGGGTTGGAGGAGGGAGAGAAGGCATAAAAGAACCTCCCTTTCCAACAGTGTCTGGCAAGAAAACTCCAGGCCCTGGAGCAAGTGAGCAGAAACGCGGCAGTTTTGCGGGGAGTGGGGACCCAAAAAGGTCAAACTCTGGATGACCCCACCTGTCAAACAGGTCTTTTACAACTGAGGTCAGCAACTCCCACTCATGCAACTGAGACTGCGATCAGCTTAGCCTGTCCACCAGGATGTTTTGGATGTCTTGAACATGGATGGCTACAGTTCTAGATGGTGTTCTAGAGCCCAGTACCGAACTCTCATTGCTTCCCAGGACAGAGGGCACTAGTGGGTCCCCCCTCCCACTTGCTGATGTAGTGTACTACGCTGATGTTGTCAATCTGCAACAGCAGATGGCCCAGGGACAGATGGTCTGAAAGACTTGTAGAACATACAGAATGGCCCCTCATCTCTAGAACGTTTATGTGGAGGGAGGCCTCCACTTTGGTCCATGTTTCTCAAGTCTGATGAGGCCCCAGATGAGCCCCCTAGCCTATCCCCGAAGTATCTGTGGTGAGAATCTGCTGAGGGGAGGGAATGAGGAAGGGATGCCCTTTCAACAGGTTGCTGGGTTCCATCCACTATCGCAGCACCTTTCTGACCTGGGAAGAGACTAGAACCTGCTATTCTAGGTTGTCTGTGCATTGATCCCACTGAACCCTTAATGTCCACTGCAGGATCCTCATGTGCAGCCTGGTTACGGGTACCGTGACAATGGCTGCAGCTATCTGACCAGACAGTTTCAGGAATGCTCTGGCCTTGGCATGTCTGCTGTTTTAAAGCAGCTGGGCCTGAGCTATCAGGAGGTCCGCCCCGTCCTGCGGCAAGAAGGCAATGCCCTGAGCCATGTCCAGTACTGCAGGTGCTGACAAGGGGTCAAGACTGGCTTGGGCAGATTGACCATGATCCCTAGGGTGTGGAACAACTGTCTGGTATGAGTTAGGGCATGGGACAGTGGCTCCCTGGACTGCGCATTTAGCAACCAGTCATCCAGGTAAGGGAAGACACACAGTCCCTCTCTCCTGAGAGCTGCTGCCACAACTGCCAAGCATTTGGTAAATATCCATGGCGCAGATGACAAGCCAAATTAGTGTCTCCCCCTGGAACAGGTTCCTCCTGTGGGGTAGACATATCCTGATATGCAGGTACACATCCTGCATACCCAGGGAGCATATCCAGCCCCCTCCTTCTGCAGAAGTAGCAGGCCTTGCAGACTGACCATCCAGAACTTCTTGTACTGGAACATAGAAGTTCTGTTCCCTCAGATCCAGAATGGGCCTCAAATCCCCTCTGGACATTGGGACAAGGAAGAAATGAGTAGAACTCTGTGTTCCTTTGATCCCTTGGAATGGATTCTAGGGCCCTCTTGTGCAACAGGTCTGCACTTCCTCCAGCAGCAGCATAGGTATATGGTCTGGAGGGCAAGTTGAGGGAGTTGGCAGGAGTTCTGAAGGTTGCTCCAGAAGTTCTAGAGAGTGTCCCTATTCTATTAGCTGCAAGACCCAAGCATCTGTGGTAACCTCTCTCAACTGATCCAGGTGGAGAGAGAGGTGACCCCATACCACTTCCTCCAGATGATCTACTGAAGGGTGGGGGTCTAGCAAGGAGTCATGCTGAGGCAGATCCAGCAGCCGCAGCCATGCTGCCTCCAGAGGCCTTTAAGCAGGCACCTGAGGAGGAGGCTGGGGCTGGCAAAGCTGTTCTGCTTTTGCTTTGTCTGCCCCCTGATCTAGGCTTATTGGTGGCCCAGTGAGAGGGCACCTTCTGCCTACTTTTCTGCTGTGTATGGTAAAATGGTAAAGGGAATGGACAAACCTAAGGGTCTGGCCTGAGGTTTGCAGATCAGAGAGAATATCCTGCACATCTGGCCCAAAAAGCTTGTACCCTCTAAAAGGGGCATTCAGGATAGACTGCTGGACAAACATGGCAAATCTGGATACCCTCAGCCAGGAGTGCCTCCTCATGCAGATACCCACGGCAGCTGCTCTGGCTGAAACATCAGAGACCTCATAGGTAGACCTTAAAAAGTGTTTACCTACGTCAGCCCCAATCTGGAGAACTTTTAGCATCTCCTGCCTCTGGTGAACCTCTGGGAGGGCCTCAGCTGCTGCTTTAGCCTCCCTCCACAGGGGATTCTGGTAATTGTCCATATGGGCCTGGTAACTTGCTATTCTGAGGCCCAATGTGGCAGAGGCAAAGGCTCTTTTCCTTGTGAGATCCAGTCTTCTAATCTTCTCTTCACCTGGGGGGAGAGAACGGAGATGTACAGGTCACTTTGACCTATCATGGGCTGCATTTATCAAAACCGAATCAGCCCGAGTGTGGTTTGTGAAAGAGGGTTTCTCTGAATAAGCCAGATTCACCTCGTCTTCCTTTCTGGCCATGACAGGATCAAGCTTGATCTGTGCCAGGAACCTATGGTGGCATCCTCCAGTGCAGCCAGCAGAAGAGGAATGATCGGGGGGTGGGGGGAGGGGGGAGATCTGGTAGTTCCAGGAACTCAACCAGGATCCTCCTAGTAATATATTGCTCCTCAGCATCAAATCCCATTGCTGTCTGAAGCTGCTTCATCATAGAGATGAAGGAGGACTCCTCAGGAGGGGACACCTTGGGGTATACAAGGTACAGTCCTCACTCCTGAAGGAAATGGAGTCAGACCTGTGAGGACTCCCATCCATATCTTCCTCTTCCTCCTGTAAAATGAGGCCAGGATTGTATTCCTGATACTCATCGACAGGCTCTGAGGGATGCAAGGAGGGAAGCAAGGACGTTGATGCCCAGGGGCGAGCAGGGCTCGGCATCAAAGAGGGGGCTTGAAATGGTAGATCACATCGTTGCTTTGCCTGAAGAATGGTGCAAGGTGCTGCAGTATCTGCATGAAGGAAGAAAATGCCATCTGTATGTTGATGGTGGCCTGCATTGCAGGAGTACCTCAGAATGTATGCTGAAACCCCAACATCAACAGAGCAGCCTGTAACATCAACAAGGACATCGATGGGTCATCACCAGCTGCAAGCGGTCCAGTGGGAGAAACTGCCAGCTGGCCTTGAGGGAGAGGGGGGAGGCTGGGGCCCAGACGTTGATGCAGTGTCCTGCATTGTCGACAGGGGAGGGTGGCACCCCAGCATCAATGGAGTGCAGTGTTGATGGGGGTTTTAGCAGCTCCAACATAGATGGGCCAACACTGGTTGTGGTAGGTCCGACGGAACTCACTGTCAAAACTGACCCTGTGAAAGTGAGGGTGTGGATAGCAGGAGGTATCACCACCAAGGTAGACAATGACGCTGCAGTGGTCAGCCCAACACGAAGCAGCAACCAAGTGCATATTATGATGGTGGTGGTGGGGAAATTTATCCTTGCTCTTTTCCCTCTCCCAGTGTTTGTGTTTCCCCCGAAGACTTCTCCTGGGCCTTGGAGGGGCGGGAGGCTGGCCCAAGGACAGGGCCAGCGACACTCGGAAGCTTCTTCTCTGGAGCTTCCTTTCCATTCTGGCTGCCTTCTGCTCTAGAAGGTTGAACTGCAGGACTTTCTGATGGCATCACTGGATGCTTGACTGAAGCTCAGGCAGATCTTGCAGGCCTTAATGTTATGGACCTTTCCGAGACAGCAGACACAGGTGCCGTGGCAGTCATCATTGTAGATTTTTCCTCTGCACTCACAGTATCAGAAGAGTTTTGCGGAGTCTGTCATTCTCGATATACACAACCAGGTAAAGTGCTTTAGAAATAAGGTGATAAGTAACTAATAGGGTGAGAAAAATAAAAAAAACACAGAAATCAAAAATGTTTGGCAGTCAGCTGTAATGACGGTATCTCCGTGGAGTTTGGAGAGTACGGGTGACAGCAGGAAAAGAACTGAAGAGGGCTCTAGGCCACCCACATTTATGTACTATAGGATGTAGACGTCTGTTGTCGTCATGGGTAGCCCCTAGTAGACTGCAAGCTAGAAAGTTTCTCTGTGGTCCAGGCACCTGACTGATATAGTTCCATTGGTGTAGCCTGATGGGATATCCTCAAAGAAGATTTGCGTCTTTTCACCTTTTCTCTCTGTTTATATAGAGGATAATGCTAGAGTAACAGTAGTTAACCATGATGTAATCACCTGAAGCAGCTGCCAGGACAACCAAGTAAACCTCGAGAGCTCAGTGAGAGAGGTTTACAGTTGTCATGGCGACCACGAGGGGTGATTACGTCTGTGGTTGACCACCGTTACTCAGGCATTGTACTTTACAGTGTATGGAAAAACTAGCCACTGTGGGGAAAAAAATACAGGCTTTTTTTCAATGTGTGTTTGTTCTCCTGCTTGACTAGGAATGCCTCCTGGTTTGTATGCTGAACAACTGAAGTGCTGAAATTAGCCATTGCTATCTATATTGCAGTGGGTCTGTAACTGTCTGACTGAAATGTGTGTTTTGGACGAATGCCCAAGCAGCAGATCACCTTTCCTTTCCAAGGATTCTGACAGGCGGTGATATTCTATCCTATAATGCTATCATTATGACATAGCTAAGCAAGGTTTACAGCATACTGATGTCATAATGATGGGATTATCAGGTTATAAACTGATTGAAAACAGGGGTTAATAGACACTGTCCATACATTATATAGTATTATTGCCACATCCTGTTTCTTTTTTCTTTGTCTTTTCCCACATTCAATATATAGAATGTTTACACAGAATACAAGTATATAAAGTTCTGCACAGTTCCACTGGAAGAATGTCCCTCTCCCAACATACTGTAGACACACTCAACAAAGGCCTCATGTGGAGTCACAACCTCAATTGTGTCTCTGTCAGGGTAAGCAGCAGTGATTTCCCAAATAAGCAGGTAAAGACAGAAGGAGGATTTTTCATCGTCTACAAAAAACAATTATAATGAAAACTATGAAAAATACTTAATATATCTCATTTGTTTATGTGCATAAGGAAAGTATGATGATCAGGAAACTAATTTTTTTCATTTCAATAGCTAGTATTTGAGACATTCTGCCTTGTAAATAAAATTTCCCTTTATACACTGTGCAGTGTCTGTTTCATCATATACAATGGTTTTCCTATGTTTTAATAATCTTTATGAAGCTTTTCTGATTGCTGATTGAATTGCAGAGAAAAACAGTTCTGTACACCAAACCAGAAGTGATGTATATGGGGTAATTTATGTATCATGCTTAGCCCTTTGAACGCCAGTGTGCTGATGCAGTAAATACAAGCTGAGGTAAATCAATGTGATGATATGACACGTCTACACATAACATGCCATATTTACACACATTTCAATTTGACTGCAGCTCATTACTTAATAACTAGGCAGAGCCAGCCGGTCTTGAAAAATGAAGACCATTTAAATGCCGGTCTTGAAAAATGAAGACCATTTAAATGCTAAGAAAATGTTTTGCTGTCAAGTTTGTACGTGGTATGCTAACCTCAGAATCAGCTGCCACTCAGGTGACAGGGAGACAGTGGGGGACTCTAGACCTATGCAACTAGCCTAGCAATACATCAAGGAATGCATGTGCATTATGCTATACTGCCATTACGCTATTTGCGCGACTTACAGCTGAGTGCTACCTGACTGATCACTACCGATGTCAGCTTGTGACAAGCTGTCACACTGAAAAAAAAATGCTACATTTGACTGTATAGCTGGAAGTGTAATTCACGGATATGAACTTCTGTGGCTTTTTATCAAAACTTTTTTTTTTTTTGTTAATTTACTGCTGTGGAAAGCATTTTCATTAATGACAGTGCAGCCTGGATGTGACTTTGGATCTTGTGATGTGGCAGGATGTTTAGGGGACTGGCATTGTCCTTGAAATAAGAAATGAATGCATTTTTTTAAAATCATGTTATACAAGTGATCGTCAGTGCCAAGTCCCAAACTATCAAATGCATGTTGCATTCCATGTCACATACTGCTAACAGAGTCCATATCTGAAACTTCAGAATTCTGTACATTGTGGACACAAGAAGATAGAATGTAACAGGAAGTCACATTTTGTCTGTTCAGTAGATTTATCTGTAAAGAAATTGCTCTTTTAAAACCCAGTATTTTACTTGCCTGGAGATGATTTAAAGTCGTCACAATAAGTTTACATCTTGGTATGCTCATTTTGATTTTAAAAATCTCGATACCTCGCATTCTAGTTTTGCTACCTAAAGCACATTCAGAGTGAGGGATTCAGGCTTCAATGAATCATTCATTAGTGATAGTGTTGCAGCACAGAGACAAAAATGTTGAATGTAATACAGTATTACTAAGTTCAATTTGCATTATCATCACTTAGGAGTGCACCAATATGTCCATCACTGTCTGTATGTTGTGAATGAAGGTTTTTAAGGAAGCTACTCAGTCCGTGCCCGAGGAGTAAAGAATGCTTTGCTAATGGACCCCTATTTTGTTGGGGGGGGGGGCAGGATTTGTCTGCTACAACTGCTTAGTAAAGCATGAAATCTGCCACCAATACTCTGATTTGATATGTTCACGTCACAATTTAAAATCAATTGGTAAGAAGCAGCTTGCCAATAATTACAGCTTTACCATTACCGATATACTGTTCGCAGCCTGTAATTTACATGCCTCTTGGGCTCAAGTAAAGAAAATGCTTATATTGATGTCGTGATCCCTACTCATTCGTGTGTAAGTATGGGATGCAAATCGAAAACCCTCCATACACAGAGCAAAAAATGACTGATATTATGGAGTCATAGCAAACTCACAAACGAGTATGAAAAGTTCTGATGTGCCACTACAAAAGCCGAGAAATGACAGACAATTGCAACAGAAAATAACATTCCAGAATGTCAGTTTAATATAGCAAACCGAATGTCACCCTCGCCTTCCAGAAACTAATAAAAATCTGCATACATGCACTGCCACACTGCAACTTCACAAGAAATACTGACAGCGTGATTTCGGCACTTGCACAGCTGATCAGCGTAGAGGTGGGACTCCAGTTTAAACTATCAGAATGTGACAATCTGAAGTGTGCGGGTTACCCTACTAACGGTCATAATTTGGCTTTTTTCTTGGCCGGCCGGGTGGCGCTGAGGGTTGAGGTGCTGGACGCCACACCTCGTACCACACCAGCGACCTGGGTTCAGGAGCGGACTTGGGTCAACAGGGGTCGGCAGGGAGGGAGAAGGATTGAGCACCCAACAGCTGCTCTCCTTCTCCGGGGAAGGGGGATTGTACTCTCCACGGTGATACCGCCACCTGTTGGGGGAACCTCAGGGTGGTGGGTGCAGCTGGGAAGATGCTCTACGCAAGGGTAGATGTTGGCAGAGGACCGGCTTCGATGTGCGTCTTTATACGCACCAACAGCCATGTCCTCATTGCATGCCGAATGCTGGGGATACAAATTGGAGGAAAAAGCTCTCCAGCCGCCTAGATGAAGTCCTCCGGAGCCAGTCTCACAGCCCGCCAACCAGGGCAGACCCCACTGTGCAGCTTGCCACAGAAAAGAGAGAGTGGAGGGATCTCTTGCGCCTTGATGTAATCTGGGCCAACAAGGGCCCCGGAGGCAGTGTGGCACTCTAGGGGCAGACCCAGTTGGTCAGCAAGTGTTGAGTGGGTGTCACTCCTTGAGGATGGAAGGAGTGGTGGTTGGAAGGGACAGCAGAAGTGGAAAAATAATAAGTAAAAAAAACAAAACGATTATTTGGCTTTTCTCGAGAGGAGCCAAGTGCTGCTATGCCTCTGCTCAGAAGACAGCGGGAACCTGCAGTGTAAAACACTGAAGTGCTTTCATGGCATGTAATTTACTTTTGAAATTACAATACCTTCAAAACTGGCTTACCATATAGGGTTGTAGAACATAGCATGTTCACAGAAAACGTGAATAGATAAATACATAGCAGCTATTTAAGGCAGCTTTATTTTTAGGTCCTAGTTGAAGGTTTTTAGTTAAGTAAAGGTAGCAGTTTGTAATGGCAGGTCAGTTCTGGTTATTGGGGTGGGGGGGAGGACTAATTTGCTCATTGTGTGATGTGGCTACTAACAAATCTGGTCAGGATGACTGTGTATTATGCTGTAATAATGCATGGTCACCCAACTGGTTTTTATCTCAATTAAATTTCTTTGATTTTTAGACCCATTTCATAGTTATTAACATGTTCGGTCCTGTATGTTGTACCAAAGAAGACTAGGTTTCCCAGTTCCCAGACTGATTATTTCATTTTATTTTTTGTTAAAGGGAGCTTGGATGTATTTCCATTCCCTGTGTCTTATTTATTTGCAACATATTTTATCAGGTAGGCAAGCAGAGCCAAGAATGCCTCATTTCCAGCTGTGAGCTGGTGGGGTGGGGGTGGGGGGCAACAAGGCAGTACAAAACTCCAGGCCTTATAAATCGACACACAGTCAATAAATGTACAGAGCTGTATGAAGACAGTAGTTGTAGAGAGGCGCAGAGGGGACTGCATACAATACCCTGGGATATCTGGAATTTAAGCACTACCTTTACATCACACAATATTATACGTCATGAACATCTTGCAGCCTTTACAATATACTATACAATAAAATAAATAAAGACCCAGTACTAATACAGAGGGGCTAAAAATACACTGCCCAGACAGAGCAGGAGAACAAGGACGCAGCCTTGGGAAGCAATATATAGTGAGATGGGGCAAGCAGCATACTACATTTATAAATGCCACTTTGATAGGATCCATAACTAAAACCTGAGTCTAGAACAGGATCAGGACATCACCTTGGACTAGCAACACCCTAAGGCCAACCTACCACAACATTATATGCCACCTCTCTGGCAATCGTGACAAGGTGAGACACTTAAGGGCTCATAGAGCTTGGCCTTCACAGTCAGAAAACTGGGCGAGGAAGTAAGTGAGGTAGCCAGGTCATTCCATGTGTGGGCAAGTCAATATCTAATAGAGGCCAGGCCCTCATCATGTCTACACCAGGGACTACTTTCATCTAATCTTAAGGAATAGGATGAATTGGAGGAGGGTGTGAATAACTCACTAAGGTACTCTGGTAGTTTGCCCAACCAATATCTGGCACCAAGCAAGTCTGTATGGAGAACATGCACAACATGGGAGGTGCCAAGTTTAGCTCATTGTACACAGTACAAGGGGTGGATATGGGGAGGGAAGGCCAAAACAAATCTACATAGGGCATAAAAAAAGGGGTGGGGGAGTTTAGGTAGGGCAGCATTAGAGTTTCCGGAGGATACCACATGCCTATAACCTAGCAAGGGGAAGAGCAAACATCTGACTACAGTTTTCCTGGTGTGAAGGAGACAATGGTTTACCCTGTAAAGAGCTTACAGTAATTTATGTGGAGGTTGTAATCGAGATGTTGGTCAAAGATCATGTCAAGATATTTGTCAGATGCTGTGGAATCAATGGGGTCACCTGACAGGGTGTGCAGCTTTAGAGTGGAAGACACTGATCTAAGACAATAGGCTGAACCAGAAAGCATAGGATGCAGTTTTCTTTTGATTCGTGGCTAACAGTTTTCAATGTCAACCTGAAGTGATTTTTCGATGGAAGGAGTGAGGGATCAGTGGAGAAGATGATGGTATCACCAGCATTTTACATATTTTCTTTTAGTTTTTGTTGACCAGGAATGGAGGACTAGACAATTCTATTTTCAGCCTCGTCCCGGGAAGGGGGATACAGATGAATGCCAACTGACATTGAGCCAGATTAAACTACTGGTGGTATTTTTAGTGAATGTGGGAAATTTGGCTAGGACACCGGGGAAATTCCCCTTCTCTGACAGTAGGGGGACCGCTGGTCAGTTTGTTGTTCAGGCAAGATGACCACCTCCCTGGCTGGTGAGGAGCAGCAGATGGTTGTTGAGGAGAATGTCTCTGTTTTGATTTCACCACAGGCTGCGTCAGATTTGAGTATAGTGGATCCTGCTGTTGGAAATATCCTACTTACTACAGACTCCAATGTGGTGGAGATGGAGAACCTTGAGGTGCCTATGTCGAATTCTACTGCTGTGGAAAGTCCTTTAGATGAAGAGGAGGAACGCTCTACTGAATGTGATGTACCTGAGGTGTCTTGTCCTCAGGTACAGGCTTTATCGGAGCAACTGCTAGCTACGGAGCATCAATACTTTCTTACGAAGTCCTGCCTACAGAAGCAGATTTGGGATTTTCGGCCTGATGTACAAAACTCTGCTGTCAATGGGGCCCAGACAGATACTTCTGATGTAGTGACTTCAAAAGAGGCTGACATCAGCTGGGCAGACCGTGTGGAACTGAGCAAGATGCGCTCTCCAGGTAACACTATTATTACTGCTGTGGCTGAGTCAGGGGATTTGTCTAAAGAGGTTACAGTTTGTCCTGCGGTAAATACCTCTAAACGGCCTGACTTGGAACCTATTTCACATTCTGAGGACTGGTTGGTTCCTCTTGTCTTGCAAGATGCCGGGTGGGTGTATAACTCAAGTGTCAAACCAATGGGAATTGGGACCTTCTCCTATATCGACTGTCCCTGATGTTTCAGTTCACAATCGGACTTTAAACCCTAGCTCTGGCCTTACTCTTGCTCTTCCTTCACAATTTGATCCGACAAAAAACCCGGTTCTGAATCTACCTAAAGACACTTTGTAGTCCCCTAGCACTACTACTCCTGCAGCTGTGAATGTTGTTAACAGGCCTTTGAATTTGATTAATCGCTCTACTGCCAGACCTTATGCTTCCCTCTTTAAGACTCCTATTCTATCTGCTGTGCACTTGTTATATACTGGGGGTCTGCAGGAAGTCCCTGATAGGGTTTTTGTTGCACAACAACTTCTCAAAAACTCTATGAAGTTTTTTGCACATGAACTTCATGCACTGATTCACGTTTCTGGCTAATTGACTTTTGACAGCAGCTTTAAAAACAGATGGAGGACTGCAACATTTTTGGGCTCAATATCATTCTCTCAAGAAAACGCCTTTATGGTTGCCTTTTATGGCTACACCCCTTTCTAAACCTGAACACAAGATCGTTACAGTTCTCTTTCGTAATAAGGGTGTGAGTGTCCATGACTTGACTCACTGGTTAAAACAAAAATGTACTGTTCTGGAAGACCCTGAGGCTATCTTTGACACTGAGAATATTTGGACTGGGGGCTGGAGGGTGAAGGTTTTGTTAAATAGGAATGAACAGGGAGTGCTGTATCTACCCAACTTTTTTTCTGGGCCGAGACAGGGAGTGACCTTTTTTATCCTGGACAACCTAAAACATGCTACAAATGTGGCTTGGAAGGGCATTTGAGCAGTGTTTGTAACCAAATGAGGTGTACAGTTTGTGGGGAATTGGGGCATGTGGGTTCCCAGAGCTTAAATGAATGTTTGTGTAATTTATGCGGGGACAATGGTCACACTTTTCAAAACTGCAAATTAGCTGCCCATAATGTCTCAGATCAGGCAGATGGAGAGGAACAACAACTTCCGATTACTCTAGCTCAAAAGAGTAGGATAAGTAGTTCTAACCTTCATACCTCTGTGAACCCTCCACCTCAAGTTTGCCCCCAGACCACTGTCCCTTTGCAGGCACCCCTGCCCTCATCTCCAGTTTCTGAGCAGGCTATACCTTCTAGTGTAGATGGAATGGTCAGTAGGGAAGATCTACTGGCGGCACCCCCCATGGTTGTGGAAGTACCTGTTACATTGGCATCTACCATGCCTCCCCCCACCCGGCGCAGGTTGCTTCTGTAATGCAACAGAGACTGACTCATCATAGACCACCTAGAACTCCCTTACGAGTTATGGTTGAACCACAACCTGTTCCCCTGGCAAATAAGTATGATGCCCTTCTTTCTGAGCATTCTGAAGAGGCATCTGATACCTCTTCCTTGAGAGTCTTCTCTCACTGAGACTTCCTCTCACCAGTGTACTATGAATCAACCTTCCAAGCAGCAGAAAAGAAAGGTCACACAGAAGTCTAAAGATAGGAGGTACTCCTTGAGAAAGGGTAGGTTTAAATGATACCTCCTTTTACACAATTTCTGATGGACTTCTCTTTTTACACTGTTAATACGAATAGTATTAAGAGACCTGCGAAAAGGAATGCAGTGTTTTCCTATTTGACAGATTTTCATCCAGGTATTTTTCTGCAGGATGTACATTTTCATACCACTCGCGAAATTACAGCTGCACAAAACTCCTGGATGTATGGCCCTTCCTTCTGGTCCATTGGTCAGAATGTGGCATCTGGGGTGGGCATCCTTTTCAAGGTACCTGCAATTTGGCTGCTTAAATTGATTGATCTTGTACCAGGCAGAGTCTTGCTCCTTGAAGTGATTATAACACCATACCACATACAAGTTAATCAATCTCTATGCCTCACAAACTAAAGCGGATCGCATAGCTATTTTGAAAATTATCCAGCCCTTTTTGTATACTTCAGTTTGTTGTTTTTGCTGGTGATTTCAACTGCAGTATTCCTTCCAAATTATTGAATAAGCCTTCCCAAAATAAGATACATTGTGATACAAATTTTTTGATGGGATACTATACCCAGAGCTAGGCTCACGGATGCATATTTTAGTAAAACCAAGTTGCTCACTCCTACCTTTCATAAAGGCTGTTTGGCTACTCGCATTGATTATTTTTTTTATTTCTCAGAATATTATTGTGGGACTGGCTGCCTCTCATCCAGCGGAATTTACGGATCACAATATGGTTTCTTTTTCTTTGAGTCATAATTTTCAAATCATTAAAGGCCCAGGCATATGGAAAATGAATGCTTCTGTTACAGAAAGAATTTATGGTAACGGCGATTCACGATTTCATTGCAGCTAGAAAGACCATTTTCTTTCTTTTTGATGACCCTTCCCAGTGGTGGGAATCCACGAAATTTGATTTAACAAAGTTGTATGAACGTTTAAGTAAGGCTCTATGTCATAATCAGTATCTCACTTACTTACACAATCGGTCTCACTTTCAAAACTTATTGACATCGGCTTATGAAACTAAATAAGATTTGACCTCACAGATTTCCAGACTTAAATCTGAATTATTAGCCTATCATGACCGTATATTTAAAGTCTAATCTTATCAGCAAAAATATGACGTCCACGGCTCTTCTGCGACGGTCTGTCCTTTTAATAGCGGTTCTCGAAATCTAGCTAAAACTGAGATGTCCTGTCTCCTTTCCCCTGATGGTATTTTGTGCAAATCTCACGCGGAAATGATGAATCTAGTTACAACCTATACGGCCTCGATGCATGGGCCTTTAGTTGCCCGTGCAGAGGTTGCACATGACTTCTTGTCCAGTTTAAAACTCCAGTTGTGGACCCTACGTTGTTGAGGGATATCTCTAGTCCGATTACTGTGCAGGAATTTTTTGATGCATTATCTTCTCTTTGTACTGGGAAAACACCACGACCCGACGGACTCTCTAATGAACTGTATAAGCTCACTGGTCCAGTTATTATAGAGGAATTAACTGTGATGTTTAATACGATCCTGAACACAGCAAGGATTCCACTTAGTATGAATATGGGAGTTCTAATTTATATCTTTAAAAAAGGGGATAAGGCGGACATACGTAATTGGAGACATAGATACATAGACAGTGTCGGCACATAAGGGCCTATGGCCCACCCAATCTGCCCATTTGAACTTGTAAGTTCAGTTTATGTTTTCCTAGAAGTCTGTTGCCCCTTACTCCTAGACCAATTAGTCTCATAAATTCTAATTTTAAAATTCTAACAAAAATTTTGACAAATTGTTTATCTCTATTTGCTGCAAAGGTTATTTCTCCCTCTCAATATTGTTCCATACCAGGGAAGCGAATTGAGGTCTTATTGTTATTGATTACAGAAATTGTTGAATATAGTAAGGTTGGGGCTGTAGATGGGTTTTTAATCTCATTGGACCAAACAAAGACCTTTGACCTTGTCTCCAATGATTTTTGTGGTCTGTTCCGGCTTTCTATAGGGTGCCTCAGACTGTCATACAGTGGCTCGGCATGATTTATAAGACGGCTACAGTTATTCCTTTGGTTCATGGCACAAAAGGCCGGACGATTCATGTACAGCTGGGGTGAGACAGGGCTATCCTATCAGCCCTATTCTCTATGCCTTTTTTTGGACCCCCTTCTTCGGAAAATTGAGGCTCATAAGGATATTAGGCCCTTGCATGTTAACTCCTCTCGTATACAACACTCTATATTGGTTATGCGGACGATATGAATTTATTAGTGGTGAATGAAGAATCGATCCGGCTTGCTGTTTGTCTGTAACGATTTCGGCCACTGTTCTGGTGCATCCCTGAATTTTCAAATATTCTCTGGATGTAAGTTGGGTTTTACCCTCACACCCATTACTTGTTTATCTGGTATCACTATTAATCTGGATTCTATTGTTATTTTGGGTATACGTTTTGGACTGAGGAATTTGGACGAGTTGAATTGGGAACCTAAACTGGAGCCGGGTAAACAGAAAGTTGCTCACTGGAATAAATGGAAACCAAACAAGAAAAAACGGGTTTATCTAACTGAAACTTTTCTGATCCCAGTTTTCTGTACATTAGTTATGTTTTTCCATTACCAAAAAAATATGAAACTACTTTGTGGAGTATTTTCTTCCAGGCTCTTTGGGGCAGCTGCCTTAATCCAATTACACGGAATGTTACTTATTTACCACTTAACCATGGAGGTTTAAACATGGTTAATCCGATTTTGTTTTTTTAATAGTGTTTTTTTTTCACTGTAATGTTAAACCTATCTTGCTCTTTAAAACTTCTGGTTGGGAAACTATTATATAAAAGATGCCAGGTCTGGTCTGAACAGTGGACTGAAGGACGACTGAGTGTGCTTCAGAAATCTACTAACATATTGAGTTATCTTACAGAATTATTTCTTAGATTGAAGCAATGGCATTTTATGGTGGATCATGTTAAATCCTTCCAGAGAAAACAACTATACACCCATCTCTTACATTCTCTGTCCCGTAGATCAGGTTTTTGGAAAATGTCCAGCTGATAAATTGCCTGCATTACAAAAATTACTGACTAATCATAGGATTCCAGTTATGTGAGATGTACATTGGTTGGCATGTCACAACAGGATTAATGTTGGTGCTAATCACAAACACAAGCAACAGATGGAACGACTATGTCACAGATTACAGTGTGTTAATCAGGAGGAAACTATTGCACGTTTACTTTTTGATTGTTCATTCATTTCTGATTTTTGGGATTTTGTGGCTCAGAAATGGGGTGTATCTGCCCTTTCCACAATGTCATATGATATTATCATGCAAGGTGCCTTTCTGCCAGCTTGGCGGATCTGGCATATCAGTACCTTACGAGTACTAATTACGAGTTTTAAATGGCAGATTTGGTTAGCTAGATGTGGTTTTACATTGCAGCAAAAAGTGGGATCACATGAGGAGATTATGAAAAAGGTGGAGCTGGATTTAAACAGCTATATCTTAAGGAAAGAAACATCTTTCCAAGAGATAAATTGTTCTCATTGTGGAAAGGCTTCCCTTGGATTACGACCTCAGATGCGCCAATAACTTGAAGTCTGTATTTTTTCCCCTTTCGGGGATGGCTTCTTGCACATCTCCCGTTCTAATTGTTTTATTTCTTGATGTTTTCTGATTGACTTTGTATTTTTACACTTATTTTTCTGGGGGAAGGAATGGGATATTTCTTTTCCTTTTTATGTGGGGTACTGTCTTACCTCCGTTTTTGGTTTGCTGTATGACTTTCAATACTCTTATGTTTTCCCCTTTGATGTTTTCAGCTGGGACGATTTCTTTTTTTTACTCTCCAGATATACTGTGATTTATGCTTATTGCTTGATTTTTCCTTGGTTTCTCGATTTGAATGCATTTACATTGTTTCTCTGTGATTTGTTTTTCTGATCTCTCAATAAAAGGATTCCCCTCATCTTCTTCGAGAAGTGCCAAGGAATCTTTAACATCCACCTAAGCTACCAGCAGAACAGAAAGATGGGACCTCGGTTTAACATCTCATCTGAAAGACAGCACCTCAGGAGTGCAGTACTCCCCCCTGCTACACTACAGTGTCAGTATTGAGATTTAACCCAAGTGCCTGGTGTGGGGATAGAACTCACAGCCTTCTGATCTTCTGGTCTCAGGCGAGTGTGCAACCTGCTAAGCCACTGACACTGCTATATACATATATTATACACACACACACACACACACTTTATATATACATATACACACACACACACACACACACACACACACACACACACACACACATATCATATGTTCTATATTTCACACACACACACAAAAAAAAAGGAAAACTGATCATGCACCCCCCCACAATCCTTTTTCATGGAATACAGCCCTTTTTTTGTGTTAGTGTACTTTATGCCCCATCTCCAAGTCAGCCGATCTTCCACTTCCAGTCCAGTCATCAGTCACCTCCTCCTGGACTTCCTTGTTTCCCCGCAGCATACCCCTTTGGTGGGCTGCCAGGGTGAGCAGGTCTGCCTGTGGGAAGTCAGGCCTGGTGTGGAGGTGGTGGCCTTGGTCGGTGGTCTGGGGCCTACCAAGCAGGAGCAGCCTTATGCTGTGATAGCTGGGGTTTTCCCATTTTCTCCTCATCCTCTCAGATGCTGTGCTGGTGTCGAGCACACACAATGTGTGTTTGTCTCATTGTCGGGCACCTCAAGTAGCTCTCGCTTGCAACACCACCTGTGGTCACCTAGGTGGCAGTATTGCAGCAAAGCTCACTGCATCTCCTCTTTGGAGTAGGGCTCCTCCCCTGGCCAGCCCCCAAGGACCTATGCACAGTCCGACACTGGGGTCACCAGCACTGTAAGTGGCAGTGCTACCGTTACATCAGTGGGCCAGCTTTAATACAGTTTATGTCAGGCACTCCTCGAAGCCCATGTTTTCCAAACTGCTATCTACCTTGGCCACTTTGTTCAATCATGAATAATTTTCCTCAGATGTGAGGACCTGAACTGAACACCGTCCTGAGTGGAGCCTGACCGAAACTTGGCAAAGAGGCATTATGGTGTCTCTTGACCTGCTTACAGAGGTTCTCCTTAGTGCATGCCGTGGATTTCATCTGCCTTGCTACCTGCTGCTCCTACTGAAAGCTGCTGCTGATCAACACTCCCAGGTCTTTGTCCTGCCAGGGTTCAGTGCTGCCAGTTCTTTTCAGTACAATGCTCTGCACACTGCTACAATATTCAGTCATCGATTTTGATATGGAGGTTTGAACAGTGCCTTACATGAAATATGCTACACAACTGAAGATTAGCCTCCAACGGTAGGGTTACCATTTGTGACCTTGGCGACTCAGGTTCGGGAACACGCCCAGGACATCTGGTGGCCGGCCTGAGGAGGCTTTTTTTTTCTTTTCCTGTACAGCATTTTGTCCCTAGGGTACTGACTGCCTCTCAGCCCCTGCTCACTCTTCCGCCTAGGCAACACCTCCATCCAGGAGTCACCTGCTTCGGAAATCTCCCACAGCTTGCCCCCCCCCAAAGTCCAGATCCATTTTTTTCCTTAGCAGGGTTCGGAGGCGCTGCTAGCATGAGATATTATTTGGGGCCTGGGACTAAAAACATCAGGCTGGGGGTCTGGCGGTCACCTAGGCCCCCATAAGCTGTAGAAATGTTGATGTTCATTGATGGAAAATAACACATTTCTGCTAAATTATCCTAGTTTTTTCTCCACTCCTGTTATATTATTGTGTGTCCTCTTTTTATTCCCTTGTCAGGCTGCCATTTTCCATATTGTTTCCATGCTGTGATTTGTCATTTCTTACTACAGTTACATTTGTTATTACATCGTATATGTTAATTATATGGTTACTGCTCTTTTCTGCTCTTCAGCTACCAATCTGCCATCGGAATGTCAAGGGGAGCGTGATCACACTTCAGAGTTTGAACTCTAAAAGACTGAATTTCTGTCTCTTGGGCAACACCTTAAGGGCTAAGATGCTGCTGTTTGCATGACTCACAAATGCACCCTCTAGAGGCAACATCATTATAAAGGAAGGTAATTTTTCCTTCCTTACCTCCCTTCCCATCCCCTGTAAGCACTGTCCCTAAGCAATTAAAAGCATTTTTTTGTATTGCAAAGCTATGTTTGCAACAAAACCTGGGTCCTCTTGTCATGGAAATATCAACTTTTATTCAACAGCATCATTTTCACTGACATCTCAAGGCTACCTTAACATTTGTTTAGTTAGGATAATCAAAAAGGGTTGCACTGTTTCAATAACATTTTTATTTCAGGCCATAGGTTGTCCCTGAGGTCTCCACGTACAAGACACCACAATAATTTTCCCATTACTACTGTATCTAAAAACCACTCCAGTCATTGCACTGTGGTCCTATTCATCTGGATCAAATTGCTTCAGTAATTAGGATCTTGCCACTTAGATGCCATGCACCCCAGGCATATAAAGTCAGAATTCCTCTTGTGAACAGCGATTATCCAACCGGACGCCTAAAACACAGAGGATGGGATCCCAGGACAGCATTTCTTTAAAGGGACACTGTCAACCTTTTTTGTATCATATTATTTTTAGGTAAAAACCCTTATTTTATGATTGCTTACTTTCTCTAAAATTCATTGATGCGGCTGGTTGTTTTATCTGCCTCCTTGCTTATTAGAACTGAAATGCATGGTAATGTATAGCTACGCCCAGCTTGGTTTTGCTTCAAATTACTGAACTACTCTTAGTGCATACTTCCTGAACATTAGAAACGCCCTTAAAAACTCATTCAGCCCCATAGCGTAAATATGAGTCGAAAGGTTCTATATGCTTTACCTTACTCAAAATGGCTGACTAATTTTTAAACAGTGCAGACACTCATGATACAATAGACTGTTCTACTCCCACTCCATAATTAGTGGCTAGATTGTGTTGGGGGTGTTCCCAAGTCCAGGACAGATGTACTGGGAGCTGGTCAAGAAATGTAAACAAACATGTTTTGGTGTGGTAACACCAACATGGTGGGCAGTTTTTCACTAACGAAAAAAGGGATCTGAATCAAACTACCAGCTGCATCAACTATCTCTATAGAATGTGAATACTCATAAAATGTGTTTTTTAAACTATGGACACTTTGAGGCCTAAGGGGGTTGACAGTGTCCCTTCAAGAGATGCACCTTCTCCCTGAGAAAGTAGTCAATCTTTGTCAGCAGTGAATGATATGGGCAGTATTTTCTGTTACTGGTACAAACAAGCATTTGTCAATGATGAATGTTTGCTTGCTGATATTAGCATGGGACGTGCAGGAGTTAGACAGATGCAGAATAGGGATGGCAGTGAGGTATTGAACTCACGCCAATTCCACCTCCACCCTGCAGAGATGTACAGGCATTGGGGTGTGCCTGTGGGTCGCTGCCCATAATGCTCATGGTATTTAACCTCACCCTATCCTGTAGACACCAACAAGTGTTGAGGTGTGCCTTGGGGTGTTCGGCTTCACAGTCACCCCATTTCATAAGGACATACGCTGAAATGGGTGAGTACAGGAGAATGGGGTGAAGTCTGGGGCTGAAGAGTGCAAGGCACACCTCAATGCCTGTCACTGGCTACAGGATGGGGGTGGGATGGCTTGAGCATTACAGCCGGTAATCCAAAGTTACACCTCTAATGCCTATCAGTCTGTACAGGGTGGCACGTTATGGTTAGAAACCCTAATGCCCCGGGCGTGTGTTGGTATTTGCACTACAGATTTTCAACATGGCCTTTTTGTGACCTCCCACCTCATGAAAGCATTTGGGACCTCTTCTCATGAACAGTGGCACTGTGATTTTGTTAATGTGTCCCGAACTTCCAGTTCCCACAGTGACCGAGCCATTCTGCACCAGATGTGCGAAAACACAGATCAGGCAGGATGTGAAAAATGACAGCTGTACCATCCATAGGGAGGTGTGAAGAGATGGCAATGTTGAAAATCTGTAGTGAAAATATAAAAAATGCTTGAAGTTCTGAGCGTACGTGGAAACTGCGCAATACATGCTTGTATCGCAATCATTTAGTGGAATTATTTCATCAAATTTTCAACATAGGTATGTTGTGACCTCTGCTCATAAACACTGGCACTATGATTTTCTTAATCTGTACAAAACATTAATTTCCCACAGCGACCGTGCCATTGTGTGCCAGATGTGCAAACTCATTTCAGGCAGGATATGAAAAATGACAGCTGTACTGTTCATAAGGAGGTATGGAAAATGCCAATGTTGAAAATCTGGAGTGAAAGTTTTACAAATTTGCGAAGTTATGAGGGTGCGTGGAAACTGCGCAACACACGCTTGTAACACAGTCATTTTACGGACTTTTGTCACCAAATTTTTAACATAGGCATTTTAGGACCTCTGCTCAAAAACAATGTCACTGTGATTTTCTTAATCTGTCCCAAACACTGATTTCCCACAAGCGATCTCGCCATTCTGCGCCGGGAGTGCGAAAACACATTTCGGCCAGGATGTGAAAAATGATAGCTATACCATTCATAAGGAGGTGTGAAAATGCCAATGCTGAAAACCTGGAGTGAAAATATTACAAATTCGCAAAGTTATGGGCATATGAAAACATGTGCAATGCATCGCACACAACACATTTTTTGAATTTTTTCACCAAATTTGCAACATAAGCTTTTTGAAAGCCTACACTCATGAACAGTGATGCTGTCATGGCTTTGCTAATCAGTTCGAAAAGTGATTCCGCACAGTGACCGCAAAATCACCTTTCGGGACCGAATAACGAGATGCTAGTGACAGAATTCATGAGGTGGGGTCCCAAGAACCCCATGTTGAAAATTTGGTGCCAAAATTTGAAAAAATGTCCGAGATAGACACCAAAGTTGGGAAGAAGAAAACAAACACTTATGCCATTATACAGTTTACTGGCATTTCTTCAGTTTGTGGTCCACTTTGAAGAGTGCAGATGTGTTCCCAGTCCACTGACTATCGTCACACCGGGCTCCGGAGGTAAGTTGGTGGGGGGGGGTAGAGTACACAGAGGGTGGGCGCAGGTTGGAAGAGGGGGCATGGGGTTCAACTCTTTTTTTTTTTTTAACAGGATTTTAAATAAAAAAAAAAACATTGCGGGACACTTTTGGCACACTGGGGTGGGTTCCCAGCATGCCACCTGGCCAAGTGTTTGTTGGGGAGGGAGGTATTAGAGTCAATGGGAATTGAGCACCGCCACCATACAGTGGGGCGGGGGGAGTGGGAGTGCATGAGTCGAGGTGGATTGGGCACCCACTCGGCACATAAACGGGGGTGCATCCTGCAGACGGGGACTGGGCTACCCTGTTGGCAAATGAACTGGGGATGGGGGGTATGCCGACAGGGGGACTGGGAACACTCAAGTCGGCTTTCATGGGGACTCTGAGGAAGGTGGCGAGAGCCACCGCCAGCCGCCATGTTAGAAGAAATGTTACACCAAGCGAGACACCACCCTGCAATGACGGGTCGCTCCCTCATTGCAGCAGCGAATTCATTTCAAGTTGGTGGCACGCTGCTGCTGAACTAGTGTCAGCAGCAGCGTGCCACTGCATTGGAGAAAGCGGGCCAAGCCTCAAAAGGCACTGGGGGCATTAGCCCCCACAGTGCTGCACCTCCAAAACCCCACTTCTCTCCTAAGCTGTCACGAAATGTTTCTTGCGCATGCACACAAGCAAACAAAAAAATGAGTAGAGGGGTGTGCATCTTGGTACAAGAACAGGTTCTTTCCAAACAGAGAGACATTAATCCTGAAAGACAAATGCATTCATCCAATTGGGAGACTGTGTTTTCCTGTAAAGCACCCACCAACACATAAGCCATGGATTTCAAGTGTGGCAGAGAAAGCATGAGCAGCAAAACAGGAAAAAATGCACGTGGAGGTAATGCTGCACTAAGTAGTATCCTGACTTAAGACTTCCGTAAGCTCATCCTAACTGGCCCATCTACCTAACTGCATGTAACCTCACAAGCACCTCATGGACTGAACACAGTATATGTACTAGGAGGGGTGAGGGCATCTTGGGGTACCTCCCTGGTAGCTAATGATATAGATCCCTTGTAAGATGATATAGATCCCTTTTAAAGGGTGAAGGAAAAAGCGAGTGTGCTATATGCCAAAAGGATGACCTACACCTGCTAAATGGTCTGAAGTCAGCCTGCCAGGGGGCGGGGGGCTCCAACCAGTGGCTAAAGTGACCAGTATAACAAAATGTGCCCAGCATTTGCTAAGGAATTCTTCTCAAGCCACAAACAACTCCTGCTCACTGGGGACTGAGCAAGACCTACCACATAGTCTAGGCTCAGATCCTAATTGCAAAGGGATCTTACAGGCACTCTTTTTTTTCCCTTTTTGGTTTTTAAACTTCACAGGCTTTCCAACTGAGTAACCTTACCTGGGCTGACATCTCCACTTTCCAGAGCATCACACGCGAGTCTGAGAGTTCCAGACTGGGTGAGCGGCGGAGATCTAAGGTTCACGCATGCTGCCTGTCACCTCAAAATGAGCAGTGCTGTGCAGGACAAGCTTTGGGGCACCAGACAAAACATTTGGGACCCCAGCCCTAGAGACCCAGTCCTAACAATGCCCCTGGTCATTACCCTACCAGTATCTAAACTCGCTGATTTATACAGCTTTCTGAGAGAGAAACAGCACATATGAAAGCAGTATACAAAGCGCATTCTAAGATACAAATACTCCAGTGTACAGCACTTTGAGTCATCTAACTCTTGTTGACGACTTCTGCAATTGAGGAAATCTGTTTTTAACCGACTACTCCTTACTGCTTTGAGGCAGTATAACGCAGTGGTCTAAGGCTCTGAGCTGCAAATCTGGTGACATCCAGCAGACCAGACCTGGGTTTGAATCCCAGAGCTTCCACTTGCAAACTGTGTGACCCTGAGCAAGTCACTTAACCTCCTTGTGCTCCCAGGTCGCTCCTGTAAAAAAGCTTCCAGCTTAGTGTGCTATACCTGGTTAAACAACTAAATAAAATAAAATAAAATACAATAAATAAATAAATAAATAATGCGATAATTCTTATTATACCGGTCAGTTTATTGTATTAATCTGCTGTTGAATGCAACTTTTTTCTTCATGTACATTTTATGCCCGTTTGCCACCAGCACATCTTTCATCTGGTCCACCCCAGCCTCATCACTCAGCTTCTCCAGGACTTACCTTCCCACTGATGTCCAGCTTCTGTACTGTGGCAAGGTGCCCGGTCACCGGCACGGGACCTGCAAAGGACCGAACTTCATCCTGTAGCCAAGGGAGGGTTTTCCACCTTGGTTGTAGGTTTCCCCTAGGGCGCAGACTGTGCAATGCGTGTGGCGGGCAAGTTCCATCTCCGCAGAGACATCCTAAAACGTCCAGCCATGACCCTATGTACAGAGACACCCAGACCTGTACTGCCACCCAGACATCTCCAGGTGGCAGTACTGCAGCTGGTCGTGGACCCCCCTGGGGGAGAGCTGTCCTTGGGATGCCCAATCCAGTGGTGGAGCCGGGGAGGCGGTCACCCCTCTTGGCTGCCCCAGTGTGAGTAGTGGCTCCCTACCACCATCTTTATTCACTGTTTAGTGTCCATTGTGGAGCCTGTCATTGACTGAATGGCCCTCCCTGGCTCCCAAATGATCCCAAACCTGGCTCCGCTACTGGCCCAATCCTCAGTCTGCCGGCCGATGTCCATGTAACTTGTCCTGCTGCTGTATGGAACCTGATACACTTGGACACCTTTGAAAAGTTCAGAGGTCCTCCACACAAGAAAGAAAGGAAGGAAGAAGGAAAGAAAAAGAAAAGGAATCCACTGCCAATTTAAATTTGGTGCAGCACTGCCACCATGTGGCCGAACAGAGTAACTGCGAGGGTGTTTCTGCATTTAAGGTGCACCAGTGATGCTTGACCATTCAAATGCACCACAAATCAAAAGAAATTAGCCAATTACAAAGCCATCCCACTGGTGCAGTGGTTACATTTCAGTCTGCGATGCCGGTGACCTGAGTTCGGGAGCGAGCCCAGGACGGAGGGCCAGCTGGGGGGTGAAGGCTGTAGCATCCCACAACAGCTTGTCTTCTCCAAGGGAAAGGGTCAGGATGCGGCTCAGTGTCTGCTGATCCCTGGCGGAGGCCAGGGGTTTAGCAGGAGATCAGTGCCTTAAGTGCCGGTCTGGTCTTGGATGGAGGTCTGGGGCTACGTGGGCACCAAAGGCTTCAGCAGCATGAGGTAGGACGTCACGGACGGCATTAGTGCCATGAAGTCAGGGACTTGCGATGTCTCAGAAACTGGGAACATGCCTCCCAGCCCCGTGGAGACGGGGTTCCGAAGAGCTAGCCCTCAGAAATGCATCCCCCTCCTGGCCACCTGGGACAGACAAAATCCAGACTGTCAGGGTGTAGTGGCCCCATCCTGTCCTCACCGGGGGTGGGGTGGGGGTAAACCAAGGCTCCATTGGGGACCAGGTAAGGTGGCTTGCAGGGAGCAGACTCAATGGTACTCCAGAAGATGTGGGGCTGGTGGGGTGCAGGAGGGGATAAAAAGATTTAAAAACAAAGGAAATTAGTCAATTACCTCTCTGTAAGACAGTATAGACAACATGGTTCCCAGTTCACTGTGCTGAGACGTTCCATGTTGTTTAAGGTCGGTGTGCGTTACAACGCTCAACAGAAAATTGAATGGGGTCATCCTTTTCTATACATTAGAGGGCCTTTTGTTTAACATTGGATCCACAGCTCAATTGACAAAGCTCTTGTTTGCACTTCAATTTTAAAGCAGTAGTGGCAAGTGATGTAGCCTAGTTTTAATTTCTCTTTAGCAATCTAGTCCTCTTGCTGCCTAAAACAATAGCAGTTATTGCTAATGAAAATAATCTGGCACCCTACTGTGTTTTTTAGTGGCAGACTTGACACACTGGTGCATGCAACGGTGAAATCTTGTTCCTGCACCTTTATATTCTATTACCCTTGTTCTCCTGTCTTGTAAGATGTCATCCCCTTCCCACATTTTGTGTTATTGCACATCTTTAGAAGATGGTAATGTAACTAAGGGAACACTTCTTTTAATATGGCTACCTGAAGGCAGTTGATGGACGGCCCCAGGTTTATATCACTACTCTTAGCCGTTCCATAATTTCAGTGTTCTTGTGGCTTGGGTGAACTCGCATGCAGACACAAAGAGCATCAACACGAGAACTGTACCAATGTCCACTGGATGTTATTTCTTTAGACTGCTTGTCAACATTCAGTATCAATATCTTGTGTGTGGGACACCATGACATAACCTCTTGTTCCGCAGTGACAGACTAGGATGTCCCAAGCCAGGGACTATGATGGTGGGTATAGGCATGCAGCCAGAGTAGGAAAAATTTATGAGATAATGAAAAAGGGGCAGCTAAGTGCAAAAATATGGTGGCAGCCAAGAGCAGAGTCAACAAGCCATCCATGTCTGGGAGAGGAAAGCTGCCCGACGGCTGCTTCATCCACTCCCTGCCAACAACCTCATGAAACCCAAGCTCGTTCCTGAACTCGGGTCGCTGCTCATAAGCTGAACTGCATCAAACATTATGCTTCCACAAAATCTCCCCGAGATGTCATTAACGCTAAATAGTGGTGTGCATTCCGTTTTTGTTCCTGCTGAACTGGCCTCCTAGTGAACACAGTAGCTCAGCAGGTAGCTCGCTCACCTTTGGGGCCAGAAGTTCTAGCTCCACTGCTGGTACTTGAAGGCAATACCCCTAACTGACATAGTGGTGCAGTACGGGGGGAGGGGGCTACTGCACTGTTGAGGTGCTGTCCTTTGAAAGTTGTTTGGATCATGTGAAACCCAGGTCCTTTCTGTCCATCCCTGGTCACTGTCCAGGTGGAAGTTAAAGATCCCAAGGCACAGGCAGCTCAGTGGACAGATGGCTGGGGCACTACCAAGTGCCTTACCATGCCAGTCACCAGAGTTCAGGAATGAGCTTGGGTTACATGGGGTTGGTATGGAGGGAAGAGGGCTGGGAGTGGATGAAGCAGCCTTCAGGCAGCTCTCCTCTCTCAAATATGGATGGCTTGTCAACTCTGTTCTTGGCTGCCACCAGGTGGACATCCCAGGGCAGTGCTGATGCATGAGCGGCAGACAGATTTGTCATGGGGGGGGAGGTAGAGGTTCCGGGGTGCATGCGCGCCTCCATGAGCATGCACAACCTGTGCCACCATACCTCAAAGTAAAAAAGCAGAAATAGGGACTTGAGGTTTAGCTGGTGTACCATGCACCTCCCCAGATCTGCACAAGCTCTTGGACTCCCCATTCCTTCTGGATGTGGACTCCTGGGGAGAGGGGGGGATATCCCTCCCCCCTCCGGCCCTGTCACAGGGGGCAATCCGTGGGGGACTCGTGCTGAAGTAGGCCCAGGGGAGGTGGAGATGGAATGGCTAACTACCTGAGGGATAAAAAGCTATATGGAATAGGTCCCATGATACTTGTCAAAGAAGAGATGGGAAGGTTCCCTGGTGTCCTGGACAGCATTCCCCATTAATAAAACTGGTCCATGTAACCCACCTCCCAGGATGCACGAACAAGCAGTCCTTTCCTGGTCAAAAATTACAAGCAAATAAATCATCTGTCAGCATTTCTGATTTCCACACTGGCGTGGAGTACCATTTTATAACTGTATGATGGGGTTTTGTAGATATATACATCGGCAATGACACCAGAAAAAGGCCTGTTGGCCCATTCAGTCTGCCCACCCTACCCAGCTGCTCTGCACTGGCCCTAGCGGCTACCCCTCACCTTTGTTTCTGCACCCCCCTTTCTAACTAACCCCATATGCCTGTCCCATACCTGCTCAGAAACAGAGAATTTGTCTGCAAAAAAAGAACCACTAGGCCCACCTAGTCTGCCCAGATGGTCCCTGCCTATTTTGTCTCCAAAGACCCTAGGTAGTCTCCAGCGACTCTTCCTCCTCTTGAATATTCCTTCCAACTTCACTGCATGGCCTCTGGTGCTGGTTCCTTTTCTCATATGAACATACTAAACTGCTGGCAGATACAGACCATTCAGTCTGGCTAGTCAGCTCAAGTGTGCAGCATGCTGTGCCCACCCCCCCCCCGGCACTCCCCTCTGAATTAGTGCCCCTCCACCTTAGACTTCTCTCCCCTGTCTTCCCCCCCAGTTTTGATCCTCCCTTTGGCTCTATCCCACCCTCTCTTGAAGCTGCCCACTGTCTGCATTGATACCACTTCTGGCAGCGCATTCCAACCTGGTACCACCCTTTCCATGAAATAGCACCTCTTCATCTCCCTCCTTCCCTCCAACTTTAGACTGTGTCCCCTGGTGTCCCTTCCCACTTTTAACTTAAACAAACCCTCAGACGCAACACTGTTTATGCCCTTTAGGTACTTGAATGTCTCAATCATATCCCCTCTTTCCCTTCTATTTTCAAGGGTGTACATGTTGAGCTCCCACAACCTCTCCTCATATGTCTTGTCCCCATCCTCAGGATCATTTTCGTTGCCCTATGCTGAACACCTCCAGTAGTTTGATGTCCCTTTTCAAATAGGGGCACCAAAACCGCACAAAGTATTCCAAGTGCAGCCTTACAAAGGACCTGTACAGGGGCACAATGACTTCCTCCCTCCTAGAGGTGATTCCCCTAGCGATGCATCCCAACATTCTGTTCACCTCTGCAGCTGCCTTCCAGCACTGAGCCGAGTGGCTCATGTCCTGTCACCAGCATGCCCAGGTCTTTCTTCTCGGTCAAAATGGTAACAGCCCCCCCACAACCAGTAGCTGTTCTCTGGGTTTTTTGTTCCCAAGTGCAAGACCTTGCACTTTTTAGCATTGAACCCCAGATGCCATGTGGCTGACCAGCACTCAAGAGTCGCCAGATCCTCTTGCAGTGCCTTAACCCCTTCCTCACTATTCTTCTCAGCACAGATCTTAGTGTTGTGTGCAGAGATTTATCTTGCTCCTTATCCCATATGATATGTCAGCTATGAATATGTTAAATAGTACCGATCCTAGCACCAACCCCTGTTTGTTAAAGACTCCCATCCTGCCCCATTTATCCCGTGAGGTGCCTGTAGGTCTCCATTATGTCCCCTGTTCCTCTACTGTCTTCTAGGGTGTGACATGCTGAGATCCCTCAGTCTCTCCTTGTAGGGCATTTAAGTGCAACCACACACCATTTTAGTTGTCTCCTCTGGACTGCCACCACCTTTGTCTATGTCCTGTCTGAGGTGTGACCTCCAGCACTGGACACAATTCCCCAGGTGGGGTCTCACCCATGAGCGATACAGTGGCAACACCACCTCCTGCCGGAGATACCTTTCCCTATGCATCCCGCTGGCCTTTATCCCCTTGCTTTGACACACTATCCTGCCACTTTGAGGTCATCAGATAGGATAACCCAAGGTCTCCTTCCTCCTTAGTGACTAACAGCACCCCTCCCCACCCCGCCCACAATCCTAAACTCAGCCCCTGGGTTCCTATGCCCTAGATGCATGATTTTGCATTTTATTTCTCCCTAAGGGGATACTGGATGTTATTGATCTATCGCTGGTTGAATTGTAATTTCTTGGACCGGTTTGTTATCTCCGAATCTTGTACTCTCCCGGGTCGCCCCTGAAAATAGGCAAGCATTATGCCTAATGCACCTACCCGGTAAACAAAAGCTAATACATAAACCCCAAGTGCCATGCTCTTAACCCCCAAGATCCCTACACATTTTCTCTAACCCCTCCCAAAGTGTCCACCTTATCACTGGTTTTGCTGTCCTCTACAAAAAGGCATACCTTCAGACAAAACATCTGCTGCCCTCCCTGATCCATTTCCCTGATCACCCAGTTGAAGCAATCAATAGCCAGGAATGCCCCCGCAAATCCATGCTGCCTGTGGTCCTGCAACCCACTGTATTCAAGATACTTTACCAACCTTTCCTTAACAAGGTTTCCAATAATTTCTCACCACAGAGGTGAGGCTGACCAGCCTGTAGTTGCTAGCCTCCTCCCTGCTGCTGCTGTTGTTATGGAGAGTGATCACATCTGCTCTCCTCCAGTCCTCTGGAACCACACCTGTGTCCAGAGAGCTGTTGAATAAGGCAGTCAGTGGGGCAGCCAGCACCTCCCTGAGTTCATTTAGTACCCTTAGGTGTATCCCATCTGGTCCCAAAGCCATGTCCACTTTCAGAGATGCAACTCCGCCCCTTCAGGACACTTCCTCTGAAAATGGACTTGTGTCCACCCCCTCTTTGTTCCTGCTGCTCCCTGGTGGTCTGTTCCCACCTCCCACCACTGTGAAGCCTGAGTAGAAGCTTGAAGCCGTTCGCTGATTTGGCCTGTACCACTTCCTCCAAGGTTTACTAGAAGATCAGTAAAGGTGAAATGATAGAATGAGAACCAGTGTACAAAACACAGCATCTACAGAAATCATGGGTCTGCCACTTGAATGCTGTTCTATTTTAAGCCCATTTTAATGGAGCACAATTTGAAGATAGAGTGGGGAACGGCTCAGAGATAATGTTGGAAAGTATTTTTTCACAGAGAGAGAGTTGTGGATGCATGGAACAGCCTTCCTGAGGAGGTTGTGGAGTCAGGAACGGTGGGAGAATTCAAGAATGCATGGGACAGGCATAAGGCAATTCTAGTGGGGGGCAGGAGGAAGTAAGCTGTTGATTAACTAGAATCTGCAGCTTATCCATCAGGCAGGGAAATGGACAGACTGTAACCCCCCACGTAAGTGGTGCATGTCTGAGGCTCAGAGAACTGAACACACACCAAGCCACAGACTTTAACCCCACCCCAAAGGGCCCAGAGAACATCTAAGCTGCCTGCTCATGGCAGACTTTGCCCCCATGTAACAGGGCTGCAGAACTTATGGCAGCATAGCACCCCCGCCCCATATGTGCTGGTCGGGATCTGTTTCACCTACAGCAAAGTCTGGCTGCTCAAATCCTGGCTACTCACATGGAGGCACACACCAATCCACTACGGTCCAAACCCTTACCTCCGAAGCCCCCTTCGCACTCATGCACAAATGGTCAAAAGATCAAAAATTACATAGGGACTGGGGGACAGCCTTTGTCTGCTGAGATCTCCCTGAAACACGGTTCCGAGTAAACTGTAGCCAGGCAAGCCAGGGGACATCTGGCTGCACATCCTTCCAACCAGAGCATCGGCATGTCAGGGCCTGCAGTGGCAACCGAAGGGGTGAGGGTCACCATGACCTCCTGGCCTCTATCTCCTCTGACAACAACAGAACACCAGTGGAGGGGAGACAACAAACTCGCACCAGGGGGATCCGGTCGGCTTCCCACACCACGAAAGAGGATTCCAGGAAGATCTGATCGGCAGGCCTATGGGCTGCACTGATGACGGAGGGCAGAAGGTTTAAAAACAACATCCCTCGATCCCCTCCGACAGCATGGAATAGCAGCTGAGGCCCGGGGGTGGGGGGCAAACTCACACAGGACGAGGAAGAGGAGGGGAAGGGAACCAGCTTACAACAGCAGGACAGGACACCTGCTACAGGGAACAGACAAAAGAGGCACCCGCCAATCACAGAAAGACCCAGACAGCCTCTTGAAGAATGACCCACCCCCCTTCATGACTGGTGCACTTCATTTTACTAGCATTAAACTCCCATACTTTTTTTGTTTGCTGCTCAGCTACCCTCTGTGATTTTGCAGACATCCCAAAGCCGCAGTCCCTTAAACCTATGCTGCCCTTGTTGCTGTTAAAAAATCATGTGTACCCACCTTGCTCTCCTCGGTCGTCGGCACTGCAGCTCAGCCCATACTCCACTCTGCTCTCCTCTGTGCCACAGGTCAGGTTTCCAGCTTCTCTCCCCTCTAATTCTCTCCTTACAGCGTGGGATTCAGGAGGCAATGATTTTTAAGACAAGGAAGAGCAGAGATGGGGCAGAGCAGCCAGAATCTTCCCGCAGAACACATGGAAATGCAGAAAAAAAAAAATATATATATATGAAATGGATCGCACTTTTTTGCAATACATTCCATGTTTTGCCTTGCATGACCAGCCGGTTCAGAATCTTTTTCACGACACAGCTCAGCTTCAGGTGGCCCATCCTCTACTGTTGCAGTATTTTCTTCCTCTTCCTCCTCACCCAACAACTGCCAAATCTTCTTCACCACCAGCGAAACACAGCACTGTCACAGTCACTTGGTTCAGCTTCATGTCACTGGAGTCACTTAGAAGATGCAATTGTAACATCTTCTTCATCTGCCTCTTGTAACACAGCCTCAGCACGTCATTGTTGAAATGTACCTGGCAGAGCCCAAGATCAGTGGGAATGCTGATCCTTTGAAATACTGGAAATCCAAGCAAAATATGTGGCCTGTTTTAGTAAACATTGCAATGAAGTACACAAATTGCCCTCCGACTAGCGTCTGTTCAGGATGATTGTTTAGTTCAGCTGGTAACGTCATTACGAACGCACAATCCTGTTTGATACCAGAAAATGCTGAGCACCCGACATTTCTCAAAGTCAACGTTCCTCACTTTAATTTTAAATACGATACCTGAATAAAACATACACTGACTGCTCTGAGCAGGCCCTATTCACAAAACACTTTCAAGAATTCATGCCTGTGGTGAAAATCTTTTGTGAATAGGGTCTCTACTACATGAGGTAACAATTAATTGCAACAGGTCAGGATGGACTAGGCCAGGCCAGGCCACTATTACTTGAATGATCACATGAGCAGCATAGAAAAAATTTATAACACCAGTGGGTTCAGAGTCGAAATGCAGCAAGCAACTGCATTTCACGTCACAAACTTACTTGGTGGTACCTGGTACCACAGTCTGATCTGGAAGGTAGGGTACCGCTACTGCTACTATTACTTTTTGTCCTCACGAGTCACGGCTACTACTTGTCACTTTTAGTTCCTACTCCTACTTATTACTAGTCATTTTTTTCCCCTCAGCAACTGATCCTGACTGTACCGTCTTAATTTTCGTATGGTGCATGGCTTAGCAGACGCCCGAAACCCAGAAACTGAATACTCTTTGTATATTTCTCAAGCCCCTCCATATTTGGCTGCGATTACTTCACAGAAAAAAAAATGCTACTAAACTCATATTTCTTTAGTGTATGCATGTGCACGGTATGCTAGCCTGGTTACATCTCACTGGGCTGAGATTATTATATTACTATATTTTATTTTTTGTACGTAGATTACTTGGCAGTGGCTGGCAGCAATTGTGGAACTAGGAAGAATGTACAGTGGAACCCTCTTATAATGGACACATTTGTGCAAGCATGTTTTGTCCTTCATAATGGGTGTAATTGTGCTGTGTGTCATCAGGTCTTCAGGTGGCAGTGGCAAACTTTCTTATGACTGCACTGCACTTTACCGATGCAATGTGTGACAGGTTGCCTGCCCGGGTGGTGGTGGTGGTGGTGATCATCATGTCTTTCGTTTTTTTTCTTTAAGGATTCAGCGTGTTCATCATTTTAAGTAGAAGTAGCCGTAGCACTAGAAAACATTAGCACCTCTTGGACCAGGTAGTGTACCATATACCACAGTACGCTGGGACATGTGATGCAGTAGCATCATTCACATGGGTAAGGTGGGTGGGCTCTTACTGCTGCTCATTTGATCATTCATATCTATTTCTTTGGTCTGTTCGGCTCTGACTGGAACATCCATCAAAATAATACCCACACAGCACCACTAATAATAATAAAAAAAAAAATCTTAGCTGCCTGGCAGTGCCTGCAGTGTTTGGTGGTGCTATGATATAGGTAGTTGCATCAGTCTCTTTCAGTTTCTTTCTGTCTCTCCCAGCAAACTCATGTCATAGACCCGAGCAGGATATGCCACCATTACAGACCAGTCATGAAGGGGCTAGTAGTGAGTGATTTCTTTTTTATTTAGCAGCTTTACATTAATTTTTACACAAATAATCGATTAAATTATTTCCTTTGGGCCTCTGTGTCAAATGTGACTGACGTTAGCCACTTTTATGCATTTTTTCAAATATCTGTCAAATCAGAACAAATCAGAACATCACTATGTTTCAGTTCTTATTTAATAAGTGTCAGAACTTCAGAGTTCTCCTAGCCCTACTAGGTACACATCTAACCTGAATGTTCATCACCTGTCCCTGCTGGTCTGTGTCAAGGCAGCCAAGGGAACCTTACATGAAGGTTTACCAGCTGTCACTACTGCTCTTCTGTGTCAGGGGAGCTGGAAGCATGTATCCCACACCCCAAGTGTCCAGCAGGTGTCACTACTGCTCTATGGGAGGGCTTTTAGCAGCATGCCTCAGAGTGACCGGAAATGTCAATCATATATGAGAAAACCTCATCCATACCTCAAAAGTGCTATGTATTACGCACAACGGAACATATTTTAAACCTAAATGTCCTCTCGGGCTCCATAAAGGTATACTGTAGTGATGTTCCACATAATGTTGTAACTATTATTTTCGACAACCAAAACATTAAAAACTAACTTAACTCTTGACTACCTGGAGCACTTTTTTGAAGTCCGATCTTTCCATTACTTAACCTTGATACAAAATGGCCCCTCCCAGGTAAAACTGAGTTAATGGAAGCAAAGTGTCAGGGTGGGGGATCTAAACAATGGTGGGAATGATACAAGGGCTTGGTGAAGACCACACAAGAAAGGGAGGGGGAGTGAGGAGCCTCTAAAGCTTTCTCATTCAGCGTTGGGTAGCAATGGGCAGACACGATGGGCCAAAGGCCGTTTTTCTGTCAAATGATTCTATGCCTCTATGATTAACTTCCATATTCATGGTCCCTTGTTAATGTTCCACTTATTCCTCGCCCAATATTCTTTTTTCAGTTGCTTATCTGTTCCTGAACTCAGTGACATCAGTTGAGGAGAAACCCAGAGCAAAGCTTTCCATGCAGGGCTTCTGTTTAACTGATGTCACTGGGTTTTGGAACTGATAAATAAACAAGAGATATGTTAACAAGGGACCGTAAATAAGAAAAAATACAATTATTTCACAAAACAATACATTGGGGGTAGAAGATATTAGACTTCTTACACCCACATTTCAATTATATTAAAAAAATTTAAAAAACAAAGAAAACACATCCTGGACAGCAGGACGATTGCTGGCGAACAGGGTTCAGGAACGACCTCCGAATAGCCAGAGGCCCAGCGGGGGAAGGAGCATTTAAGAGTCCCAGCAGATGCTCACCTTCTCTGGGAAGGAGGTGATACATAGTCCACTGTGCTCCCTCTGGCAATTTCCGGAGGGTGAGGCACAGTGGCCTGGGTAAGGGGAGAGAGATAGGTCCTAACCAAGCAACTGCCCATGCCTGTTGCGTGCACATTGCAGGGGCACACTGTCACCATCTAGAGAAGGGAAAGAACAGGGAAAGCTCGGCAGCCATCGGAAGGCCATGTGCCACTCACCAACCCGCACCACCAACTAACCAGGCTCCTCCTGTATCTGGGATTGGTTTGCTGGAGAGGAGCAGCTGCACCCCTGACACCACCCCCTCCACCATGGATGGCAATCTATGATGCCTTTAGGAGGATGAAGGGAAAGCCACAGAGATGGCAGGTAAGAGGACCAAGGCAGTGTACTGAAGGAAGCAAGGCCAATTGGTTGGAGGATAAACAAGAATTGAGCATTACAGCACAACCAGGGATTGGGTTGCCATCGGTTAGTCAAACCCTAGTGGAATCATGATGTACAAGGCAAAGCCAAGTACCCAATGCCCCCTAGGGTGAGATTAGGAAAGGTCACTAAACTCCGGGAGTGCCTTAATGCTGTTATTTAGCATCAAGTATTTTTAGTGGTGCAGAGTGGTGAGGCACCCACTCATCATACCGATGACTGAGTTTGCACCCAGGATGAATGCAGCAGAGACTGGTGGAGATGGCGAGGAGCATCCCTCACTGACGCTCTTCTCTCCGAAACATAGAATTTCTCAGACGAAAAGGACCAGTAGGCTCATACAGTCTGCCCCATTTCCCTGCCTATTACTACTCCCCAGACCCTATTCATTCTCAGGTGTCCCCCTCTCCTCACTTTCCTCTACTTATTATGCCCATGTGCATATACCATGCAAGCCTGAAGCTCCCCGCTGTCTCCACCCTCCCACCTCCTCTGGCAGGTTGTTCCAGGCATCCACCACCCTTTCTGTGAAGAAGTATTTCCTCGCACCCCAATCTCCTCACAACCCTGTCTGGCAACTATTCTTCTTGAGACTACTGGCAGTATGTACTTTGGTTCATGGGTTCTCTTTACTGGTTGTTATATTTTTGTGGGTAAAACTGTTTTAGAGTGGGATGGGTGGGTTAATGGCATTCAGGTAGTTGGAATGAGTGTTTACTTATATGAGGGATTTTGTGTGTATCGTGGTTTGCATGTGCTAGATAGGTGGTATTTTAAGACATGACGGTTGAGAAGTTATTGTATTTATTCAAAGAACAGTTACATAAGAACTTATAATAGTAGATCTTTGAAGGGATCTCAGTCATCAGGTTACACCACAGGAACCTTCGCCGTCAAAGTCATGGAAGATTTTTAGCAGTAGTACAACTGGCCCCACTCCCTCCTCAGTTCTTTCCTTCCGGAGATGAAATGAGCAAGGCTGATGCCCTGGAGAACCATGGAGAGACAGAAGGACCCGGCTCTAAAAAGAAATGTTGGAATACAGCAGATAGCCAGGTCCTGAACAGGAGCCCCTAGAAGGGGGATAATGGGAGGGAAATCAGACCCGATGACTGAGATCCCCTCGAAGATCTAGAGTTTATTCATTCATTCATTCATTCAAGTCTTGGATTGCAACCTTTGAGCTAAAAGCTCATTTGCAAAGGTTCCACGTCATGAGGGAGGGAAATACATAAGGAATTACACATGACAAACAGCAAACAAACAGTCAGTAGGTAAGTCATATCTTAAGATTAACAATCTGGCAGAAACAGGCGGTGAGTGCAGTGGGACAGAGATACTGACATGAAGGTTATAGTCCGCTATTTTTAAGAGGAGTGGGGAGGGTGAGAGGCAGGATTCCGTGCAGAGTGGTGATGGAGTCAGGCTGCCCGTTGTCAGCATAGAGAGGAGGGAACAAGGCAGGGAAGCCAGTGGGACTTGTGTTCCCTTTGAGTGAGAGGAGGGGGTAGTGTGCTCGGGTGAGGGGAAGGGAGATCAATGGGCATTGCTAAGATAGGTATGGATCTGGGGAAGTGAAAGAGGGTCGGGATGAAGCAAGGAAACAGGTGGGAGAAGTTGGCAGGTGGAGGGACAGAGAGATGAGTAGGGAAACAGTAATTGTAGGGTTGGATAAATGGGAGGACAGGAGGTGGATTCAATTGGAGATGGGGGAGCGGATGTAGGTGGGGGGCAAAGGTGAAGGAGACTGGGGAGCCTTGGATGAGGGGTGAGAAGAGGGGTTAGAGGTTGTTACAGTAAGTTCTTGCGTAACTGTTCTGTCTTCTTCAGTGGTATCTCAGTCATCAGGTTACACCGTAAGAACAAGTACCAAGCAGCGACAAGTGTACAACAGGCAATCTGGCAGGTTGGAACTCCCTAAGCTTAAGACAGGAGTCCTTGCAGCACTGCCCTGACAAAACCTGCACAGACTCTTGAAGCAATGTCCAGACTGCAATGCTTGGTAAAAGTGTGGACTGTACTCCAGGTGGAAGCAGCAGCACAAATATCAGCCATTGAGACCCCCCTTGAAACAAGCCACAGAGGTAGCCATACCTCTGGTGGAATGAGCTTTGACAGCACCAGGCAATTCCTTGCTGTACTTGTTGTAGCAGAATACAATGCAACTTGCCAACCATTTGGATAAACATTGCTTAGAAATAGAAGTGCCCTCTCTACCTGGGGCGAAAGAAACAAATGGACTTTGTGTATGCTTTTGTCCGAAGCAGGTATTACTTCAAAGTTCTGCACACATCTAGTGTATGGAGCGGTGCTTCCCCTGGACTGGCACACTCAGGAAAACAAACAGGAAGGTGGATAGACAGAGTGTAAACTCTGAAACCACCTTAGGCAAAAACTTAGGATTTGTGCGCAAAGACACTCTGTCTTTGTGAAAAATCAAATAAGGCTCCTCGCACCAGAGGGCCTGAAGCTCTGAAATTCTTCGAGCAGAAGTAATTGCAACTGTTTTGGTGTAAAAAGGCCTTCCCCTGCTTGGAGTCCAGAACTGCAGTCTTTGGGACGGAACTAGCACAGACTTGGGCAGGTTGACAGTTATGCCCAGAGAGTGGAAGAGCTGCAGAGTGCACTCTGGAGTCAGCAAGAGCTGCTTCCTGGACGGGGCCTTGAGAAGTCAATCATCCACATAAGGGAAGGCATACAGTCCCCTCTCTTACAAGAACTGCTGCGACCGCTGCTAAGGATTTGGTAAAGACACACTGGGCAGAGGACAAGCCAAAGGGCAGCACTTTGAACTGATAATGCTTGCCCTGAAAATCAAAGCAGAGAAACCTCCTGTGAGGAGAAAAGACTGAAATGTGCAGGTAGGCGTCCTGCATGTCCAGTGAACAGAGTCAGTCCTCGGTCTTGAGAAGGGGCATGAGGCCTGACAAAGTTACCACCCGGAACTTTCTGTACTGGATGAAGAGATTGAGGTCCTTCAGATTTAAAATGGGTCTCAGAACTCCGGTCTTCTTGGGGACCAGGAAGAACCTGGGGGTAATCATATCAGATGACCTTAAGGTTAGCAAGCAATGTGAGAAGGCAGTAGGGAGGGCCGGGGGTATACTGGGATGTATAGGGAGAGGCATCAGCAGCAGAAAACAGGAAGTTGTTATCCCTCTGTACAGACAGTTGGTGAGACCCCATCTGGAATACTGTGTCCAGTTCTGGAGACCCCATCTCCGCAAGGACATAGACAGGATAGAGGCAGTCCAGAGGAGGGCAACTAAAATGGTGCAGGGTCTGCAAGAGAAGCCGTATGAGGAGAGACTAAAGGAGCTTAATATGTATACCCTTGAGGAAAGAAGGGAGAGGGGGGACATGATAGAAACTTTCAAGTACCTCAAGGGAATCAACAAAGTCCAAGAGGGTAGCATCTTTCAGAAAAAGAGACTTGCAAGAACAAGGGGACACAATTTAAAGATAGAAGGAGGGCGGTTCAGGGGCAATGTGAGGAAATACAGGTTACTCACCTGTAACAGGAGTTCTAGGAATGGTACATGTTGTTCATCCACACTATCTGGCAGGTTCCTTGCCGCTTTAAATCTTGCCGGAAGGTCAAGCTAGCTCCTCCCACCCACCCGGGTGGTAAAACTCTTGGCTCCGCCCCATGACGCCAGATCTGGCCCGCTGGAAGCTCAGGGTTGTGCGTCAAGCTGAGGACAGGATCAGGTGATGAACAACATATACCATTCCAGAACTCCTGTTACAGGTGAGTAACCTGTATTCTAGGGACATGGATATGTTGTTCATCCACACTATCTGGCAGACTCTAGCAGTTCTCCGGAGGAGGAGGAAGGCGCACACCCCTATATACTTACTTTGGGAACAGAGATTGAGAACCGAGGCCCCAAAACCAGCATCCCGACGTGACTCAAGGTCGATGTGGTAATGGGTAATGAAGGTGTGTGCTGACTTCCAGGTAGCAGCCCTGCAGATTTCCTGGATAGGGACGTCCCTGGAAGCAGCCACCGATGCAGCAGTATGGCGGTAGAATGAGCCTTATCCTCTGGGAGGTCTCCATGCCCGCCAACTCATAGCAGAGATTTATGCAGGAGGTGACCCATCTGCCTATCGTCCGCTTAGCTGCAGGTCTGCCAGGTGCGGCTTCAGCGTAGGTGACAAACAGCTGGCGAACCTCTCCCCGAATTTCAGCCGTGCGCTCCTTATAATAAGCGGCGCCTCTAGGGTCCAAGATGGAGCCTATATTCGGCCTCCGAGGTGTGATTGGGGTAGAACACCGGCAGAGTCAACACCTGATTAAGGTGAAACTCGACACCACCTTCGGAAGGAAATTTCGGGGCGAGGACAACCTGTCCCTGTGGAAGACCAGGTAAGGAGACTCGATGCTAAGCGCCTGGAGTTCTCCCATCCTTCTGGCTGACGGATAGCCACCAAGAAGGCGGTCTTCCACGCACAGGTGGGGAGACCACACCTGTGCACTGGTTCGAATGGCTTGCCCATGAGCTTTGCCAGTACCAGCAGTAAATCCCACTGGAGGTGGGGGTTCCGCACTGGAGGAAATGTGATCAAGGCCTTTAAGAAGCGCCTGACCACTCTTTTCCTGGCGCCACTGACTGCTGACCGCCCGCGCCCAGTAAGCAGAAATGGCTGCCAGGTGCACCTTAAGGTCGTCACCCAAGCCCTTGACCAGATAGGGACCATAATAGTCCAAAATGCTTGCCACCGACACGAGAAAGGGTCCAACCTTTATCCTGACACCAAATGGAGAACCTCTTCCATTTGAAGGCATAGCATTTTCTGGTCGACCCCACGGACGCCCAACGACGCTGAGGACCTCGCCGGAAAGACCCAAGGCCTGGAACTCAGCCCAGGAACCAGGCCGTCAGGTGCAGGGATTGAAGGTCCGGATGGAACACCTTCCCCTGATTGACTGAGAGCAGGTCCGGGCGAGCTGGAAGCTGCCTCGGAGTCCTGGAGCTGAGACTGAGGAGATCTGGGTACCAGAACTGGCGAGGCCAGTCTGGGGCTATCAGAATCACCTGCGCCTTGTCCCTCCTTGCTTTCAGCAGGACCCTGTGAATCAGGGGAAAGGGGGAAAGGCGAAGAGGCCCGGGGTCCACGGCCCCAGAAGGCATCCCCTGCAGCGAGCCATGCTGAGGGGGCGGCATGAAACAGCTCAGCTTCGCTCTCCCTGGAGGCAAACAGATCCACCAGAGGTTTGCCCCAGCGGAGAACAGGTCTGTACTATCTCCGCAGGAGAGACCACTGTCGCGATGCAGCCCCTATCCGGCTCAGGGCATCGGCCAGGGTGTTGGAGGCTCCTGCCACATGAATGGCCAGGAGATCCGCCTCCAGGCTGCGCACTAGTGACCAGATGCGGAGAGCTTCCTTGCATAATAGCATGGAGCGCGTCCCGCCCTGGCGGTTTAGATAGTACATGGTCGTGGTGTTGTCCGTCTGGACCCGGACCACTTGACCCCGGAGAAACGGAGCAAAGGCGGTGAGAGCTAGGCGGACCGCACGGAGCTCCAGCAGGTTGATATGGCATCGGGACTCCGTGGGGACCAGAGGCCGCACCGGTGTTCCCCAGATGGGCACCCCAACCCATCAAAGATGCGTCCGGTCGTTAGAGAGACCGTCAGCTCGGGGCGGACAAATGGGATACCCTCCTGCAGATGGGACAGAACGGTCCACCACTGGAGAGCATTCCACATCTCCTGGGTCGTCCACACATGCTGGTCCAAAGGATCGCAGCGCTATGACCACTGGCTGGCCAGTCCCCACTGGAGGGGACGCATGTGCCAGCGTGCCCAACGGACCACGCTGTACAGGCCGCCATGAGACCCAGCAGTCGCAGGAAGTCCCGGCAGGGCGCGATTGCCCAACCAGAAATGATTGGCAAAGGAGGTAAGAACCTTGGCCCTGTCCGCCGGAGCCGCGGCTCTGGCTCAAGAGAGTCGAGCCTGCCCGATGAAAGTTATCACCTGCTTCGGCTCGAGTTCCGACTTGGCCTCGTTGACCAGGAGGCCGAGTTGAGAGCAAACCTGGAGGGCCAGATCCCTGGACTGCTCCACCTCTGACCTGGAGGGGGCTGCTATCAGCCAATCGTCCAGGTAAGGGTACACCCGGACCCCTCAGCGCTGCAGGAATGCTGTCACCGCTGCCATGCACTTGGTGAAGACCCTGGGAGCTGGAGAGAGGCCGAAGGGCATGGCCTGGAACTCGAAAAGGGATCCCTCCGCCCTGAAGCGGAGGAATCTCTGATGAGACGGACGGATAGGGACGTGAAAGAATGCGTCCTGAAAGTCCAGAGAACAAAACCACATGCCGTGTTCCAGAGATGGTATTATCTGAGCCAGAGTGACCATTCTGAAGGTTCGAGACCTTAGGAACTTGTTCAGGTCGTGTAGGTCGAGAATGGGGCGCCAGCCCCCCATCCATTTCGGGACCAGGAAGTACCTGGACACGAACCCTGGTTCTGATGGAGGGTCCTCTATCTCTTTTATCACCCTTTTCTGAAGGAGAAGGGCAATGTCGGCTCAATGAGCCTTGAGAGAGTCTGGGGACCCCGAAGCCCCCCTTGGGGCGACGGCTCTGAAGGGTGGAACCCGCTCGAATTCCAGAGGCAGGCCTCTTCCCACCACCTCCAGAACCCACCTGTCCGTGGTAACAGTGGACCAGGCGGAAAGGAAGTGCGGAGCCGCCCCACGGGGAAACCAGAGGCGGTGACGGGATGAGGCGACACCCTCAGCCCGTCCACTGTGCAGGCTTGGAGGAAGGACCGCCGAGGGACCACCAGGCCTTTTCTTCCTTGCTTCCTATTAGAGGAAGCTGACGGCTTGGGCTTGAATACCAAGGTTCAGCCTGCTGGCCCTGACGTTGTTGGGCCGGGCGCAGCGGGAGCAGAGGGCGCAAAGGGCTTAGGCTGGGGCTTACGGCCCTTGTCCTCTGCGCGACGATACCGAGTCCAAGGCGATTGGACTTTTCGATCCTCTGGAGGTGATCTTCCACTCCAGGGCCGAAGAGGTCAGTTCCCAGGAAAGGAACATCCGTGAGCTTGTGCTGGGTATCTGAGGTGAAAGTGGATATTCTCAGCCACGCCCGCCGGCGCATAGCCACTGCGGCCGCCACTGACCGGGCACAAGAATCTCCAATATCCAGCGCAGTCTGGAGCTGCTGCTTAGCCACTGCCCTGCCCTGGTCCCGCACCTGCTTAACTGTGGTCTGCAGGTCCGCAGGAAGATGAGGGACAACCTCATCCAGGAAGCCCAACAGGGCATGGGAAAAATGTGCCATCAAGACGGCCGAACTGGCCTGACGAAGGCCGAGGGAGGAGGCAGCATACACTTTCCGCCCAGCATAGTCCAGTTTCTTGGACTCTTTGTCGGGTGGTTTGTCCACGTCCCTGGCATTTCCGGCTCGCCGGAAAACACTGTCCGTGACCAACCCCTCAGCCGAAGGGTGTTCCGAAAAGCCGGACAGAGAGCCTGTGGGGACCGCATACTTTCTGGCCATCCTGGCCGAAGGCGCAGGACAGGAAGCCGGACGCTGCCACAATTCCAGGGCCGGGCCAACAATGGCTTCGGCCACCGGAAAGGCCTCCGTAGGAGAATCCCCTCGGTCCAGAATCTCAGTGAGGGGATATCTAGCCCGTTTGGACACGGGTTCGAGCTTCATCCCAGTGGATTCTGAGATGAGCCTGAGTAGTCCAAGGAAGGACGAGGGGTTATCGTCCATCGACTGCCCCCAGAGGAGTCCAAGTCTCAGGCGCTTGGAAAACAGGGAGGAGTCGTCGTCCGACTCAGACGAAGTCGCTGAATAGCTGCCTAGAGCCCGCGCCACCCTCCACTTGCCGAGGCTTATCGGGAGTGAGGGTGACCGACAGCCTATGGGGAAGGCCATGAGCTGGCCGCGAACTTTTTGTCGGGGCCCCGACTGTCGGTTGAGGCGGAGGCGGTTCCACCAGAATTGGTTGGGCAGCAGGAGTAGACCGAACAACCGGCCTGGAAACAGGCTCCTCAACCACCGCGAGGGGTTGTTTCGGCCGTTCCGGTGACAACCATTTTATGGCCGAAGAAGAGGCCTGAGCCGGCTTGTTTCCAGCCAAAATTAGGTGTTGCCACATAAGTTCCTCATATTTTCGGCGTAACTTACGCCGAAGCCTCCCCTCGTCCGAGGAGGAGGAAGATGAGGAAGAGCGGCGACGCCGCTTACTGCGGTGCCGAGACCGAGACCATCTGTGTCGACGGGATCGGCTAGACCGCGAAGATATCCGAGACCGAGAATCTCGGCTAGGCCAAGGTCGGCGCGGCGGGGAGCCGAGGATCGGCAATCCCCTCGGTTCAGTAGACAAATCCGACGGCTCAGGAACCAGAGGAAAAGATGAGCCAACGGTATCCACAATCCTCGCCGGGGGAACCGGGGAGGAGGGAATTTCGGCTTCTCCAGCCGACAACCCGTCTAACGGGTCGAGAAAAATCTCGACCACGTCGGCGGGAGTATCGGACACCTGGCCTGACGGGGGCACCGTGAAGCCAGTGGCCGAAGCCGAAACTTCGACCGAAGTCGACTGTCAACAAGGGGAGGGAGATCTTTCCCGCTCCCAAGAGTGTCGACGATGGGACTTACCCTTACTTTTCTTCGACTGATGAAATGGTCCAGAAGAAGTTGGACCCTCGCCTTTGGTCGAAAGGGTCAAGCAAAGCTCCTTAAAAGAAGCCGAATAGGAGGACCCAAGCGAGAGCGAGACCAATGCCGCAGCCGAAGATGTAACGGCATGAGCCGCTTCCTCTCAAGGGGCGATCATCTGCCTGTTGTTCTATGGAGTTGCAGTCATGGATACCGCCAGTCGGGCCTCCTTGGATTTGACCGAGGAAATCTCCTTCGGGCGCCAGTTGAGACGGCAGCGATCCCAAGGACGAGACCGAGAAAGATGAGCACAGTTCGCAGGCCTGCGGGTCGTGCCCCTGGCCTAGGCAGTAAAAGCATGCGGAGTGCGGATCCGTCCGGAGACATCTTCTGATTCAAGGGCATCTCTGAAACTGAGTCGACGGTCCATCGTGAGCCGCGAGGGAAGAAGACCGGAAGTGGTAAAAGTTTTGTTATTGAAAATTTTAAAAGTCGAATACTAGGCCCAAAGCTTAATCGCAGAGCGTTAAGGAGGGAACCTGAGCTTCCAAGCAGTAAGGAAGATCTGGCGTCAGGGGGCGGAGCCGAAAGTTTTACCACCCGGGTGGGTGGGAGGAGCTAGCTTGAAGACCTTCCGGCAAGATTTAAAGTGGCAAGGAACCTGCCAGATAGTGTGGATGAACAACATATCCATGTCCCTAGAAGTATTATTTCACAGAGAGGGTAGTGGATGCATGGAACAGCCTTCCTGAGGAAGTTGTGGGGTCTAAAACTGTGGAAGAATTCAAGAATGCATGGGACAGACATAAGGCAATTCTTGTGGGGGGCAGGAAGATATAGGCTGTTGGTTAACTAGGATCTGCGGCCTATCCTGTAGGTAGGGAAATGGGCAGACTAGATGGGCCTAGCGGTCCTTATCTGCCGTCAAAGTCTATGTTTCTATGTAACCTGGAACAAAACCCCTGGTTTCTCTGCCACCTTGGCACCAATTCTATTGCCTGCTTGTGCAGAAGAGACTGTACTTCCTCACGGACAACAGACAAGTGAGCCGGGGGACAGTTGGAGGGTGGGGAGGGGTATCTGGAGGCTGTTGGATGAGCTCCAGGGTGTGACCTGTCTCTATGATCTGCAGGATCCATGAATCAGAAGTTATGGTTTCCACTGATTCAGATGGAGAGAGAAACACAGAAACATAGACTTTGACAGCAGATAAGGACCTCTTGGCCCACCCAGTCTGCCCATTTCCCTACCTACTGGATAAGCTGCAGATCCTAGTTAACCAACAGCCTACTTCCTCCTACCCCCCCATTAGAATTGCCTTACGTTGGTCCCATGCATTCTTAGATTCCCCCACTGTGTTTGACCCCTCGACCTCCTCAGGAAGGCTGCTCCATGCATCCACCACCCTCTCTGTGAAAAAATACTTCCTCATATTGCCCCCGAGCTGTCCCCCCTCTATCTTCAAATTGTGCCCCCCTGTCCTTGCGCATCTCTTTTTCTGAAAGATGCTACCCTCTGGGACTTTGTTGATTCCCTTGAGGTACTTGAAAGTCTCTATCATGTCCCTTCTTTCCTCAAGGGAATACATATTAAGCTCCTTAAGTATCTCTTCAAATGTTTTCTGGTGCAGACCCTGCATGATTTTAGTTGCCCTCCTCTGGACTACCTCCATCCTGTCTATGTCCTTGTGGAGATTGGGTTTCCAGAACTGCACACAGTACTCCAGATGGGGTCTCACCAGTTGTCTGTACAGAGGGATAACAACTTCCTGTTTTCTACTGGTGATGCTCTCCCTATACATCCCAGTATCCCCAGCCCTCCTTACTGCCCTCTCACATTGCTTGCCCACCTTTAGGTCATCTGATATGACTACCCCAGGTCCCTTTCCATTTTTGTTGTTGTTAGTATCTCACCCCCACTGTGTACACTTTCCCTGGGTTTTGTTTCCCAGATGCATTACTTTGCACTTCTTAGCATCGAATCTAAGCTGCCATACATTTGACCATTCCTCCAACCGTGCCAAGTCCCTTCCCATCCTTTCCACCCACGTTGTGTATCGACCCTGTTGCAGATCTTTGTGTCATCTGCAAATAGACATACTTTTTCTTCCAGTCCCTCTGCAATGTCACTTATGAAGACACTGAAGAGGACCGGTCCTAGAACTGAACCCTGCGGTACCCCACTAGTAACCCCTCTGTTTACTATTACCCTCTGTGTACTGTTCTCCAGACCTCTGACCACCACCTCCTGGGTCTGGGCCAGAGGAGGGGGTCTGGCAAGGAGTCAGGCTGAGGAGGGGGACAGCTGAGGAGGCTGGCCCAACATGTCTGGGATGCTCCAGTATTGGAAGGGGTGGGCAAGGAGACCTGGACTCTGCGCTTATCCTGGGTACGGGGGTCCAAGCCTGGCGCATTGGCCTGTCTACAAAAACTAGGCCGCCCTCTACCACGGGGCTGAGGGTGGTAGAGAGAATGCACAGACTTGACCATGCCAGAGGCCTGCAGATCATTGATGAGGTCCTGGACACCTGAGCCGAAGAGCTTGGTGCCACTGAAAGGAGTGCTAAATACCTTGTTTTGCACACTGGCTGCAAATCCAGAAACCCTGAGCCATGAGTGCCTATGGAGGTACATGCCAGTGGCAGCTGCTCTGGCCACTTTGTCAGCCAAGTCATACAGGGCCCTGAGGAGATGTTTACTGACATATTCTGCAGTTTGCAAACATTGGAGCAATTCCTGCTTCTGGGAACCATCTGGAAGGGCCTGAGCAGAAGCTTTGCCCTTTCTCCAGTTGGCATTCTGGAATTTAACCATATGTGATAAACAGTTTACAATCCTGAGGCCTAAAGTAGAGGAGGTGTGAACTCTTAGTCCAGTGGTTGATCCTGTGGGATTCCTTATCGGGAGAGAGGGAGGGAGCAAACTAAGGTGCTTAGGTGCCTTAGATCTGTAATGAGCTGCCTCGATTACCACTGAGTCAGTTTTAGCCTGGGCATCAAAATAAGGAAAGCCCCGAGGGGCATTTTAAAGCTTGCCCGCCCTGCGTGGCATAGCTGGCACCATGTCTGGTCTGTGCCATGCTGCTGTGGTACCATTCTTTAGGGCTGGCAGCACAGGAGGGATAAACTTAGGGGGAGATTCAGGAATCTCCAGGAAGTCCACCAGGTCTTTCCTGGTGACATCCTCCTCCTCAGTCTGGAAGCCCATAGTGGCAGATAATTGCTTCATGACATTAAAACAGGTAGCATCCTCAGGAGGAGACCTTGGGGTATGTTTGACAGAGTCCTCACTGACTGAAGAGGCAGTGGACCGGTCAGAAATGAGGATTTCCTCCTCATCCTCTATATCATCCAGAAGGATGTGCTCAGGATGGTACTCCTCCTCGACTTCTACCTCCTCATCCGGGTCTAGCATCAGCATGGTCATCGGAGGTCCATAGGGAGCCTCCCACGGTTAATGAACAGGGGTTGACGACGGAGTCAGCAGCAGCGATGCTGGCAGCGATGGACCGTTGAAGGCAGAGAATTGTTGAACAAGTACGTTAGTGAACTTGACAAGTACTTCGTTCAGATCCATAGCTTGTAGGCCTTTAGAGAGAAAGGGACAGGCCTTGACAGGGTAGCCATCGATGAAGAGCCCTTCGACAACAGAGATGGGGCTGACAACCCAGAGGTCGACGACCGGACGCACTGGGAATTGGGCGGTAAAGCTGTTGGCACGGGTCTGGAAGGAATTGAGATCTGGACAGCTGGTCTCTTCAACGGGGCAACTGCCATCGATAAAGAGCCCCCCGAAGGAGAGGCTGATGAGGAATGGGATGGCCATCAGGGGGAGCAGTCTTTCTTGTGACTCCCCAAGGACTTGCCTGAGGCCTTGGAGCTCATAGATCTGGTGGGCGACTGAGTGGCTGGGGCCCCGGAGGACCCCTGCCCAGAGTTGGCAATCTGCTGCTCCACCAGGAATCCGAGAGCCGTCTCATCACCCAAGGGTTGTCTAGTTAAACTTCTGGCAGAACTCGCAGTCGGAGATGTCGTAGTCAGGCCCAAGACAGCAGACACAAATGGAGTGTGTCTGCAGAGGCAATCTTCTTCCTGCAGCAGCAGCAGCAGCACTGGAAAGGAGGAGGAGGAGAAGGACTGATCAACTCTCAAACTAAAAAAAAAAAAAGAAGGAAAAATGTCCAAAAGAGATTTTAGCAAACAGTAAAAGAAAACACATCCATAGACTGAAAAAAGGCACGAAACATTGTCAGCTCTTCCAGAGACTGTGTTTGCAAGTCGACAGCGGGAAAGAACTGAAGAGGTAGTGGGGCTGCCCATGCTTATATAGGGTTGGCAAGGTCAGCAGATGTCGATGGCGTGGGTAGCCCCAGCTGTACTGCTGAAAATCTTCTGCATGGATTCCCCATCTCAGATGGCGATGGTTCCTACGGTATAATCTGATGACTGAAATACCCCCTGAAGAACATATAGTTTTCTTAATTAGTAAGTAGTCTGTTAGTCTAGCAATGTAGGTTTTCTTATTCATGTAATTGTATTTTGCCTGAGTTAGGTTGAATAAGGGTAGTGGGTGTTTTCTCTTAGTTTTATTGGGATATTTTTTACTATTATAATGTGTTTGCCTGAGCCTCTGGGTAAAGTTGGTTACTCCCCATCCCATCTATTTGTTCTGTGCCCTTTCTGGGATGTTCCCCTACCTGCAGAGGTTTCTAGTCGATGCAGGGGGGTTGGGGATCTTCAGGAGGCACTGCAAGAGGATTAGGATAAGGAATGCTAGGAGGGTTGTGAAGGAGGCGATCGGGATAGTTCGGAACAGGAGACAGCCTGGGGTTAGACAGGGTTTGGAGAGTAGTGTCAGATGTTTGCTGCCCATCCCCCAGGTATTCACTGGTTTGAGTGGATGGGATGGGTAGCTGAGGGACAGGCCACCAGTACTCTTCCTCTTCGGAGGGTGCTCTGAACACCAGGTCAATGAGAAATAAGACTGCGACTACTGCAGATTTCATTTCTTGCTCCTTGGTCGGCCTGGCATGCTTTCCCAAGGCCTGGCTTGGCAACGACACTGGTCCAGTTTTTGAGGTGGGGGTGCCCAAGGAAGGAACGTGCGAGTGTGTGTGGGGGGGGGGCAGTAGCTATTTTGTTTAGAACTGAGCTGGGAATGGTGCTGCATCCTGTGGGGGACACCTCATCCTTTGAGTGCATGTCCATACATGGAAGTCCAGGTGCTGGGTGCAGAGTCCTCCTCATATACTGTCCACTGGGGCATGAGGGGGACTTTGGAGACTGTGGAGTTTGTCCCCGACTGGTTGTTTGAGTCACTGAGATGGATTATTCTCGCGATTTCAACGCCTGTGTTGACAACAAACTATCACATTTTGAGCAGGAGTTCCATTAGTCGAGCGGTTGCTTTGCTTTATTAAAATTGCAACTGTAAATTCTAATGAAATGTATAGATAAATCATCCCCATTCAACTCAATGGAGTGCGCACAAGGGGTCATTTTCTTACATCACAAAACGGGCGTGTGTGCCTGTGTGGGGGCATGTTGGCAGCTTCAGTAAGTGGCTCTGTTTTTGTCTGAGATGTTAGTGGTGAAAATTACAAGGGATACAACTTTTTTCATATACACTTTATTTAATTTTCGGGTTCTCCCGAGGTGCATGCTGCAGGCAGAATCAGTGGCCCCTTCTGTCTCTCCCAGACTTCTGTCACCATGCCATGCCGCCTATGCACCCACGGACCTCCACCCAGTGGGAGCGGGACCACAGGCAGTTATCCACCTCTTGGTGGGGAGAACTGCTGCTCAATCCTGCTCCAACCCCCGAGCTGGCACCCGGTGACCTGAGGTTGTTCCTGAACCCGGGTCGCTGGCGTAGTACAAGGTAAGGCACCAGCTCTTCAGCCCTCTCGCTACTGGGCTGGCTGAAATACAACTTTTTACAATGGCAGAAATAAAGGGACTTATTTATGGCAATCATCTCTGGGCCAAGTGTGCTATACTATATGTTTGGGGGAGCAGCAACTAGGAAGCTAACAAGTTGCTCTTTAAGAAGCTATAGGGAAGGTTTTTTTTTCCTTCTGCTGTGTGCAAAGCATTTCTTTTAAACATCTGTAGTAACCCTGTAATTCCAATTGTCCTGTGTATGGCTGATATCCTGTGGAATGTGTAAACATTGTGAAGTAGTAAATATTTTTATATACTTCATGCCTCAATGATTGAATCTTTTGGGGGAACAGATAACTGTTGGTATTGACAAATGCATGATTCATCTCAGAGTCAGAAGAAGGTTAAGGTTACTATATTTTAAGAAGTATTTTCTAGGAGTGAGTGGCAGGGGAAGGTCATTTACCCTTAGCCAAAGGAGCACTGTGCTGTGTGGGCAGTGAGTAGGATTTGGACCAAGAAAAGTCCCCAGGTAAGAATCACTTCTGAGTGATGGCAGCTACCAAGGTATCCCTACATGCATTGAGGGTTACATAGATACATAGACAGTGTCGGCAGATAAGGGCCTATGGCCCACCCAGTCTGCCCATTTGAGCTTGTAAGTTCAGTTTGTTTTCCTAGAAGTCTGTTGCCCTTTACCCCTGACCTCCAGAATTCCTTTATGTCTATCCCATGCATTCTTAAATCCCGTGATTGTTTCAGCCCAACATCACTTCCTCTGGCAGGGTGTTCCACTTGTCCACCACCTGTTCTGTGAAAAAATTCTTTCTCATGTTTCCTCTGAATCGTCCTCCCTCCAACTTCATCCCGTGCCCCCTAGTCCTGGAACATCTTTTTCATTTAAAAATAGTGTTTTCCTGAACCCTGTTCCTCCTGTAAGATACTTGTATGTCTCTATCATATCCTCTCCTCCTCTCCTCCAGGGAGTACATGTTCAGTTCCTTCAACCTGTCTTCATAGGACTTGTGATGCAATCCATGCACCATCTTTGTTGCCCTCCTCTGAACCTTCTCTACCCTGTCTATGTCCTTACGTAGGTATGGTCTCCAGAACTGTACACTGTACTCCAGGTGGAGCCTCACTAGTGTCTTGTATGAGCAGAATTATGACCTCCCTTTTCCTGCTGGTGATGCCCCTGCCTATACATCCCAGCATCCTATTTGCTTTACCTGCGCCTTGTCACACTGTTTCCCTACCTTGAGGTCATCAGAGATGACAACCCCAAGATCCCTTTCCTGCTTGGTGCATGCTATATCCTCACCCCCAACTGATATATTGTGCCAGGGTTTTTGTGCCCCATATGCATTATCTCGCACTTCTTTGCATTGAATTTCAACTGCCAAACCCCTGACCATTCTTCAAGTTTCTGCAGGTTGCTTCTCATTCTGTCTACACCCTCTGGTGTGTCTACTCTGTTACAGAGCTTTGTGTTATCAGCGAACAGTGAAATTCTGCCTTCTAGGTCCTGCGCAATGTCACTGATGAAGATGTTGAATAGGACCGGTCCCAGCACTGATCCCTGTGGTACCCCACTGGTCACTCTTCCCTCTGTGGAGTGACAGCCATTTACCACCACCCTCTGTGTCCTGCCACCCAGCCAGCAGTTACCTACCCACCACACTACTGTCCTGCCCACACCCATATTCCCCCGTTTGTGTAATAGTCTTCTATGTGGCACAATGTCAAAGGCCTTGCTGAAGTCCAGATAGGCCATGTCCACTGCCCTCCCCTGATCCACCTCCCTAGTCACCCAGTCAAAAAATTCAACGAGGTTGGTCTGACATGACCTCCCCCTGGTGAAACCATGCTGCCTTGGGTCCTGTAGTCCATTGACAACCAGATGTTCCACCAATCTCTCCTTCAGTAGTGCTTCCATGATCTTCCCCACTACCGAGGTGAGGCTGACTGGTCTGTAGTTCCCCGCTTCCTCTTTGTTCCCACTTTTGTATAAGGGACTACATCTGCTGTCCTCCAGTCTTTGTGTACCTCCCTGTTTCCAGTGATCGGCTAAACAGGATAGCCAGAGGTTCAGCCACCACCTCTTAGTTCTTTAAGGACCCTGGGTAATCTCATCTGGCCCTCATTGCTTATCAACTCATTACTTCCAGTTCCTTCAGGACCCCTTTCTCGTGTAAAGGACTTGTGTCCATTTCTGCACCATTCTCACCCCTTGTACTCCCTTCAGACCCATTACCTCCTCCTCTTCAGTAAAGACTGAGCAGAAATACCTGTTCAATATGTCAGCTTTACTGTTGTCATCCTCCACGTAGCCCCATCCTCCCCCTTCAGTCTCACTATCCCTCCTTTGTCTTTCTTTTTCACTTATGTACCTGTAAAATGTTTTGTCCCTCTACCCACTGATTTTGCAATGTGTTCTTCTGTCTGAGCTTTGGCTTCCCTTACTGACCTCCTCCTGCCTCCCTTTGCTTCTCCTGGTACTTCTCCCTATCCCCTTCTGCCTGTGTCTTTTGTATTGCCTGAATGCAATCTTTTGGCTTTCACTTTCTTTGCTACCTCTTGGAAAACCATAATGGTCTCCTCTACCTTTTCCTCTTGCTAACCTGCTTAATGCATAATTCTGTTGTTCTTATAATCCCTATTTTAAATACTGCCACTGTTCCTCAACCCCTGATTCCTGTCCCATTCCCTTAATGCCTCTTTCAAGTATCTCCCCATTTTCTCAAAGTCTGCCCCCTAAAATCCAGGATCGTGTTTTTGTGTGGTTTGGTTCTGCTCTTTCTGTGATTTCAAACCACAATGACTGGTGGTCACTGTTTCCCAGGTGCTCCCCACTGTTACCCCCATCACATTGTCCCTGTTTGTGAGCACAAGGTCCAGTATTGCCTTCTGCAGAGTTGGTTCCATGACCAGTTGCTTGAGGAAGGCACCCTGAAGGAGTCCAGGATAAATCTGCTCTAGTTGATGCTGCTGCTTGGATGCTCCAGTCCACGCCTGGAATATTGAAGTCTCCAACCAGTACTACCTCACCCTTGTCTGCCATCCTTTGGATGGCTAGCATCAGCTCCCTATCTGTTTCTTTCTCCTGGGCTGGTGGTCTATAGACCACACCTGTGCGGATGGCTGTCCCCATTTTCCTTTCCAGCTTAACCCACAGTATCTCTCCCCCATTTTGTTCCTCCTGGATCTCTGTGGCCCTTATGTCATTTTTCACATACAGTGCCACTCCTCCTCCCTTCCTGCCTGCTCTGTCTCTTCTGAATATGTTGTAGCCAGGTATGGCCATCTCCCAGTCATGGTTATCATTACACCAGGTTTCAGTGATGGCCACAATGTCCAGGTCTGACTGCACCATGACAGCCTCCATATCTTCCATCTTGTTGCTAAGGCTCCTGGCATTTGCACACATGGCTTTCCATGATTTGACCTCCCTAGACTGTTTCACTGTTCTATTCCAGCCCCTTCCTTGGTTGTCATTTATCCCTGGTTCTCCTTGCCGTCTGCCCTTCTGCTGAATTTTGCCCCTTTTCTGCTTACCCACCTCTTGGGCACTAATCTCCATCTTCTGCACACTGCTTTGCAGAGATGGCCACTCCTCTGGTTCACTGGTTCCACTGCTAGCTGTGGGGGGTGAGCAAGTAGGTACCCTCCTTACTGGTTCAGAAACATGGCAACCTGTTGCAAACAGAGTCCCAGGTAAGAACTGGTTGTGACAACCCCCAACATCGCACCGCATCCCTGCCTCCCACGAATACAAAGGCCAAGGTCCAAAAGAAGCAAGTCAGGCAGTAAGATCCACAACCTACCATCTTCAGAAGAGGAAACAGTCTAAGCGGACACAGACAGATACAAACACTTCCATCTGCTGGTCCGTGAAGCTGGGCGACCAGCATGTGAGGCAGTAGTTGCACACTTCCCTGTGCCATGGAGGCAGCCTACAGTATGTCTGCCTGTTTTTTTTTTTTTTTTACTAAGAGCTCATAAACTAGCCTCATATATGAATATATATACAGTTTAACACTAAAACAGGCCTCCAAGAATGGGAACAACTTATCGGCAAGGTTCACCTATCTGCGCTGTTTACAGTACAATGGTAAACCATTTTTGCAACTGTGTAACTTAATTTTGTATCCAGTTCTGCGTACAAAAGACAGATTATACATAGATACATAGACAGTGTCGGCAGATAAGGGCCTATGGCCCACCTAGTCTGCCCATTTGAGCTTGTAAGTTCAGTTTGTTTTCCTAGAAGTCTATTTCCCCTTACCCCTGACCTCTAGAATTCCTTTATGTCTATCCCATGCATTCTTAAATCCCGTGATTGTTTCAGCTCCCACCACTTCCTCTGGCAGGGTGTTCCACTTGTCCACCACCCGTTCTGTGAAGAAATTCTTTCTCATGTTTCCTCTGAATCGTCCCTCCCTCCAACTTCATCCCATGCCCTCTAGTCCTGAAACATCTTTTTCGCTTAAAAATAGTGTTTTCCTGAACCCTGTTCCTCCCTGTAAGATACTTTAGTGTCTCTATCATATCCTCTCTCCCTCCTCTCCTCCAGGGAGTACATGTTCAGTTCCTTCAACCTGTCTTCATAGGACTTGTGATGCAACCCATGCACAATCTTTGTTGCCCTCCTCTGAACCTTCTCTACCCTGTCTATGTCCTTACGTAGGTATGGTCTCCAGAACTGTACACTGTACTCCAGGTGGGGCCTCACTAGTGTCTTGTATAGCGATTATGACCTCCCTTTTCCTGCTGGTGATGCCCCTGCCTATACATCCCAGCATCCTATTTGCTTTACCTGATGCCTTGTCACACTGTTTCTACCTTGAGGTCATCAGAGATGACAACCCCAAGATCCCTTTCCTGCTTGGTGCATGCAATATCCTCACCCCCAACTGATATATTGTGCCAGGGTTTTGTGCCCCATATGCATTATCTTGCACTTCTTTGCATTGAATTTCAACTGCCAAACCCTTGACCATTCTTCAAGTTTCTGCAGGTCCCTTCTCATTCTGTCTACACCCTCTGGTGTGTCTACTCTGTTACAGAGCTTTGTGTCATCAGCGAACAGTGAAATTCTGCCTTCTAGATCCTGTGCAATGTCACTGATGAAGATGTTGAATAGGACCGGTCCCAGCACTGATCCCTGTGGTACCCCACTGGTCACTCTTCCCTCTGTGGAGTGACAGCCATTTACCACCACCCTCTGTGTCCTGCCACCCAGCCAGTTACCTACCCACCACACTACTGTCCTGCCCACACCCATATTCCCCAGTTTGTGTAATAGTCTTCTATGGCACAGTGTCAAAGGCCTTGCTGAAGTCCAGATAGGCCATGTCCACTGCCCTCCCTGATCCACCTCCCTAGTCACCCAGTCAAAAATTCAACGAGGTTGGTCTGACATGACCTCCCCCAGAAACTGCTGCCTTGGGTCCTGTAGTCCATTGACAACCAGATGTTCCACTAATCTCTCCTTCAGTAGTGCTTCATGATCTTTCCACTACTGAGGTGAGGCTGACTGGTCTGTAGTTCTCTGCTTCCTCTTTGTTCCCACTTTTGTATAAGGGGACTACATCTGCTGTCCTCCAGTCTTTGGGTACCTCCCTGTTTCCAGTGATTGGCTGAACAGGATAGCCAGAGGTTCAGCCACCACCTCTCTTAGTTCTTTAAGGACCCTGGGTGCACCCCATCTGGCCCCATTGCTTTATCAGCTCTATTACTTCCAGTTCCTTCAGGACCTTTTCTCGTGTAAAGGGACTTGTGTCCATTTCTGCACCATTCTCACCCCTTGTACTCCCTTCAGACCCATTACCCCCTCTTCCTTAGTAAGATTGACAGAAATACCTGTTCAATATGTCAGCTTTACTGTTGTCATCCTCCACGCTCCCCATCCTCCCCTTCAGTCTCACTATCCTCCCTTTGTCCTTCTTTTTCACTTATGTACCTGTAAAAGGTTTTGTCCCTTTTAACCACTGATTTTGCAATGTGTTCTTCTGTCTGAGCTTTGGCTTCCCTTACTGACTTCCCTGCCTCCCTTTGTTTCTCCTGGTACTTCTCCCTATCCTTCTGCCTGTGTCTTTTGTATTGCCTGAATGCAATCTTTTGGCTTTCACTTTCTTTGCTACCTCTTTGGAAACCATAATGGTCTTCTCTTCTTTTCCTCTTGCTAACCTGCTTAATGCATAATTCTGTTGTTCTTATAATCCCCATTTTAAATACTGCCCACTGTTCCTCAATCCCTGATTCCTGTCCCATTCCCCTTAATGCCTCTTTCAAGCATCTCCCCATTTTCCCAAAGTCTGCCCCCGTAAAATCCAGGATACGTGTTTTTGTGTGGTTTGGTTCTGCTCTTTCTGTGATTTCAAACCACAATGACTGGTGGTCACTGTTACCCAGGTGCTCCCCCACTGTTACCCCCATCACACTGTCCCTGTTTGTGAGCACAAGGTCCAGTATTGCCTTCTGCCGAGTTGGTTCCATGACCAGTTGCTTGAGGAAGGCACCCTGAAGGAGTCCAGGATAAATCTGCTCTAGTTGATGCTGCTGCTGGGATGCTCCAGTCCACGTCTGGTATATTGAGTCTCCAACCAGTACTACCTCACTTCTTGTCTGCCATCCTTTGGATGGCTAGCATCAACTCCTATCTGTTTCTTCCTCCTGGGCTGGTGGTCTATAGACCACACCTGTGCGGATGGCTGGCCCCATTTTCCTTTCCAGCTTAACCCACAGTATCTCTCCCCATTTTGTTCCTCCTGATCTGTGTGGCCCTTATGTCATTTTTCACATACAGTGCCACCCTCCTCCTTTCCTGCCTGCTCTGTCTCTTCTGAATATGTTGTAGCCAGGTATGGCCATCTCCCAGTCATGGTTATCATTACACCAGGTTTCAGTGATGGCCACAATGTCCAGGTCTGACTGTACCATGACAGCCTCCAGATCTTCCATCTTGTTGCTAAGGCTCCTGGCATTTGCACACATGGCTTTCCATGATTTGACCTCCCTAGACTGCTTCACTGTTCTACTCCAGCCCCTTCCTTGGTTGTCATTTATCCCTGGTTCTCCTTGCTGTCTGCCCTTCTGCTGAATTTTGCCCCTTTTCTGCTTATCCACCTTTTGGACACTAATCTCCATCTTTTGCACACTGCTTTGCAGAGATAGCCACTCCTCTGGTTCACTGGTTCCATTACTAGCTGTGGGGGTGAGCAAGTAGGTACCGTCCTTGCTGGCTCACACCCTTTGCTAGTTTAAATGCTTGTCAATGTAGTATTTAAACTATCATTGAGTGCTTGATTTCCTCCAGGATGGATGCAGGCGTCAGGCTTGAATAAACCTCCATCCCTCCAGAAGGGTCCCCAGTCACCAATGAATCCAAACCCTTCTCACAGCACCAGTTCTTCAACCATGAGTTAAAGTTCCTGGTGCATGCACTCCTATGCTCTCCTTGCCTCTCACAGGTAGTACTTGGAGAAAGTGACAGAAGTAGCTACTTGCTTGAGACCCTCCCCAGTTTCCTAAACTCTTCCTGAACTTCCTTGGCTCCCCATTTGCCAAGTCATTAGTACCTAGGTGGATAATGACATCCAGCTCACCCTCCTGTCTTGCCTTCCCAGTGATCCCCAGTATCTTCCTTCCATCCCTCCATGCCGTGGCACCTGGTAGGCACCTCACCTCCCTGTCCTCCCCCTCCTGTGTTCCTAGCTGGATCCCTCTTATGATGGAGTCCCCCACCAGGATTCGCTTCCTCCTCCTCTGGGGTCCACTGCTTTCCCCGCTGAGGTCACCTCCTTGCCTAACCTCCACATCCTTTCCTTCCACTTCCCTGGGTACCTCCATTTGGTTGTCCTCATTTGCCAGTGTGGCATATGAGTTCTTGAGAGGAATAGGATCTGGGATGTGCCTCTGCCTGACTGCTCTAACCCTCCCTGAGCCCACTGTCATCCAAGTGCTCCTCGTCCTCGGCATCCTTTGAGGCAGCTGCATTGGACTGGGTGGTTCCTGGACAGGGGTGATGGTACTCCTGACCCAGTTTGTCCTGACCCTGTTGGTCACAGAACAGATTTTTTTTCAATCCAATTTAGGTAGCAAAATGTCAATTTTGCTAAAACTGACCAGGTAAAAAAAGGTGGGGGTGGGGTTGACTTACATAGTAGGTTGATTTATAGGACAGCAGATATGGTAAGCAGAGAAGTCTTCCCCTAGTGGGTGTCATTCAATCTGTTCCTGAAATGACAAGTCTCTTGATTCTGGCCTTTAAAGTCAGAGAGTTTCATGAGGCCCTAATTTATGATACTGTATGCGCAGAACGGAGTATGGAATGGCAGAAGTGTAGGTCCGCACCCAATAAAAGGTAAGATGAACAGTTTCTTTTTCCTTTTTTTTTTTGATTCTTATGTTTAGAATGTGCCATGAGCATGGAGGAGGAAAAATCTGAGCGACTCTGAAAACAAGGATACTTCTTGAGCCCCCAGGTTCCCCCTAGGGTTACTAGAACCCAGTTGGTGTTTTTTTTTTTTTTTTTTTTAGGTTGACATGCTGGGCAGCAAAGAGTTAAACTTCTAGGATTCCCTTGGCAGTTTCTGTCAGCCACTCTGGGCAGAGGATTCAAGTAGTAGTGGCTTTCGCAGCAGCTTAAGCCTCGATAGAATGCTGCTGTGTCAGTTTTCTGCCTTAGAGCAGTACAGTTAGCTTGGGGTGCTGACCGAGGACAGCCTCAGGAGAGGTGCCACCTCTCTCCTGACCCTTTTCAGCCCCTAGTCAGTTCACAGAGATACCTGCGTTGAATCGTGGTGGCAGCCTTCTCCTCTATGGTGCTCCTAAGGGGGGTGAAAAATCATGAAAGACCATGGGTCCTGTAACTGTAACACTTGGGGCTCACCCCCATTTCTGAGAGACGTCTGACTGGAAAAGTGCTGCCCAGTTTCTGAAATGGCCAGGTTTGCCCTTCCCTGAGGGAATTCCTGCCTATTAGGACAATCCTGCCTATTTGGACAATTTTATCTCATGAACTGCAGGAGGACTGTCTTACTACTCAATTTCATTCAAGTTTATTGTTCGACTTCTGAGAACGTCATAACAAATAGTGCAAAAAAAACTATTCAATTTCCATAATATACAATATATCTGTACACTATAGAAACAAACACATATTAATACAATAATACACAGAAATTAATTAAATACAAGATTCAGGCCAGAACAGTATAGCTCTACTAATGCACTTTAATCTTACTGGAAGTCCTCTAAAAATCGAGTGTAGATTGACCAACGTGGACATTATAGACCGTGCCTAGTGTGGACAGCATCTATTTATACTATTATCACAATACTGTATTTCTATAATAAGCTATACTCTAATCCTTGCAGAACTGATGTCTGTTTTATCAGTCTAAAAAGCTTAAACTGCTTTAATACACCTTAATTCTCTTTTATAATAGGATATTTATTTTCTTCTATTATTTTAAGGAGGGAGGGCACATGGTATAATACTGGTTCAATCTTTTGATTTCAAAAAATGTGTAGCCAGGTAGTAGGGCCTATATTCCAGAAATTGTAGGCACTCGCCAAGTAATTTGTTTCTGTCTTTTTCATATAAAGGGCATAACATTATTAAATGAATTAAATATCTTCTCGCAACCCACATTTACATTGCCCTGCCTTCCTTCCTTTCTATTTTGTTTTTATTTTTATACAGTTCTTTCTGTCAGTTACTGGTATTGCATTTAAACCGAAATGTAGTTGATTTTTTTCCTATAACTAGGATTTTTAATTATCAATAAGCAGGGTTCTAATCGATGATCTCTGTTTCTTGCTATCCATTTACATACTTTATATTGGTGAAATAATTCCATATCTTTTTGATAGTAAATATCTGTAATCCTATCATTAACCTCACTTGCCACTTGTTCATATGGTACTTAAGTATATTAGCAACCCAATTTAGTAACCCACATGACTTAATATTCTCCACGATTGTAACACTGGGGAAAATCATATTCTGACTGATAAAATTTATTGACTCATCTATGCATATCCTGGTAACACTGACTTACTCATGTTGTACGAGTTAAGCCAGTATTTAACTATTCGCTGTTTTATTTGACATTCTACAGGCAATTGCCCTAATTGAGCTCTCAAGTGCTGATGGAGTTCCCTTTGGTAAACCCAATACATTTTTTTTTTTTAAAACTTGTTAAGGTGTGATTCAATACTTATTTTAGATTGTATCCCCCAGATTTCTGAGCCAAACAGCTGGCTTTTTATTTTGTACTACTCAAATGGTACCTTCACATTTGGAAAAAGAGTTGCCTCTTTGCCTAGAATGTGGAGCTATATACTCGCTTTTGTCTGGGATATGAGGAGAAGACCTTTTCTCAGTGTTGGGAATGTTTCTAGAACTGTTCCTCCCAAATTTGAGGACATGCCCTGTCCTGTAACAGACTATGGGGAGATGAGACTTTGGTAATGGGAGGAGCTCGGAACTGCGCACCCCAGGACATGTGAACCTGGCACTGTTCACTTTCTGGAAGAGACTGGAACCTGGTAAACTGTGACCCAGTGTTGTTCACACGCTTTTTGGATAAGCTCTGTCCCGAGTCCATAGCCTGGAAGAGGGATGGATGGGAATTTTGTTTCTTGTACCCTCTAAGGAGGTGGGAGGACACCTGAACAAAGGGACTTGTAGTAAATCACTACTTTGAATTTGTGGACGTTGTTGCACCTGCAGCCCCTGTGGGCAAATGTCTGTCAGTCCATTGTGTACAGAATAAAACCTACAACTTGGCTCTAGTTCGGCTTGTAGAAATTCATCTATGTGGGAACTGTGTGTTTTAATGATGCCCCCAGTGCCATGGCCCACCCCAGTTCCCAGTTAAAATACAATTGTTCTTTGTGTGCCTGTTCCCCCACCCAGCAGAGCCAGGTAAACACCTTAGCAAGGGTGGGTGTGAGGATAGTTTGTTGCCTTAGAAAAAAGAGAAAGGGGTTACACAAAATGGGGACTCGTCCTGGATTTGGGGGTTAGGTTGCCAGAAGAAATAGTCTGGGGTAGCGAATTTGGTGGCAGTGCTCCTGTAAGAGCAAGAACAAGCTGTAAAGGCAAGTGGTTTTATTCATTTATCTGAATATCGGAATTACAACCCTTTGAGTCAGACTCATTGCCGAAGGCTCCTCATCAGATGACAAATACAGACATGACAGTAGTACAGCAAAGACAACGTTACATAACTGGTTGGACGGTAGATGTACAAACATTATTAAACAATATAATACTTTGATGCGTACCTATACAGAGTGTTAGCTAAGCAGTTAGAGAAGTCTGTTACAGTGCTATGCAGTTACAGACATCCTTTGCAGTGCAGTTGTGCAGGCATTACAATACGTTACAACACCGAGATACTGCCCTGCTCACTGCCACTAGTGCCACAGCTTTTCCCATGGAATCCTCAACAGCTGAGGAACATGTGGATGATGTAAGTGTCCTACCAGCCTGGGACAGGGATGCCTGGGATGACCAGACCTGGCCACCACCCGGCCGAGCTGGGGAGTGTCGTCTACCCAAGAGCAGTAAGGAGGAGAGAATAATTTAAAGAAAGGTGGAACAAATCCAAGGAGAAGGATATCCACACCTGCCACGGTGGGCCTGGTATGAAATGGACTGCCGTGAAGCATGACTCATGGAAGAGGCCTTGGCAATGGCCATGAGCTGAAGATACCCATGGACTCCCACAGGAGAGGCTGAGTTACAAAGGAAATGTGAAGAACGCACCAAAATGTGGAGGATCGTCCACAGTCTATGCATGGACATGGTGATTTGCACAGACAGAGGGGAGGCAGGCATTTCACACTTTGCCTATGCAACAACCAGATGGCATTATTGCATACCGGCCTCATCCTGATTGGTATTCCTGGAGAAACTTACTGGACAGTTCAGACTGGCACCTCAACGGAGCTGGAGGTATAAAGCTGCCATGTTGGTGAAGTATGGAAAAGACTAAGCCGTGGTGGGCGGGCCATATTCTGCAGGTCATCGGCCAAGAAGGATGATTTGCCACCGCATTCTCATCGCCTGAAGGAGAAGAGGGATGAGGTTCACCTGGGTTCTGTTCCAGCTCCAGTTCCAGAGACTGGGGAGGGAGAGCGGAGTCATGAGGTCTGCAGCCAGCAGTTCCAGCCACAGCAGGAGGTACCAGCTGGCAGCAGTCATAAGTTCAAGTGTCATCCTACAAGTCAGAACTGGTAGGGCCAAGTTTTTGCTATTTCTTGTTATACTTGTTCCTGTACAGTAATCATATCTCAAAGGGGCAATGTGGTCAGTATGCCATCTTGGTCCTTCTAGACATTCTCCAGCAGGCGTTGTACCTTGTTTCAGAGAACTCTAACTCTTCATCATCTGACTGCCAGAGACACTTTTGTCCAGGAAGTCACAGCCTCAAGGACATTTCTTCTTAGATGGACTAATAGAGTTCCCTTCCCCGGTTATTAATGTTTTATACTGTTTTGCATAAAAACACAAAAAAATTTTTTTACAAAACTTGTATTTAAAAAACAAAACAAAAAACTTTCCAAATATATATGTTTTTTTTTTTTTTTTTTTTACAGCTAAGTAGTATGTAATTGTGTGCTTTTGCATGCTCTTATGCAGGTGCAGCCGAAGAAGAACCAGAGGCCTCAACCAAAGCATTTGTGGGTGCTTCAGGGTCTTTTTTTAGAACTGTTCTACTAATGAGTTTTAAATGTTTTAACATGTACGGGGTGGTGACTACAGCCCCCGGGTTCCCCCCTAGGGTTACTAGGAATCCTGTTAGTGGGTTTTTAGGTAGGCATGCTGGGCAGCAAAGAATTAAACTTCTAGGGATCCTTGGCAGCTTGTGTCAGTCACTCTGTGCAGAGGTTACAAGCGGGAGTGGCTTTTGCAGCAGCATAAGCCATGACAGAATGTTGCTGTGTCAGTCCGTTTTCTGCCTCAGAGCAGTACAGTTAGCTTGGGGTGCTGAGGCGAGCCTCAGGATAGGGGCCACCTCTCTTGACTCTTTTCAGCCCCTAGTCAGTTCACAGAGACACCGACATTGAGTCCTACTGGTGGCCTTCTCCAGTGTGGAGCTCCCTGAGGGGGTGAAAAATCCTGAAAGACAATGGACCCAGTAACTGTAACACTTCGGGTTCTCCCCCATTTCTGAGAGACCTTTCATGGGAAAAGTGCTGCCCAGTTTCTAGAATAAATATTTCTGTAGTGTTTCTGGAATGGCCAGGTTTTGCCCTCCCCTGAGGGAATTCCTGCTTACTGGGACAATTTTACCTCATGAACTGCTGGAGGACTGTTATTACTCAAAATGGTGCCTTCACAGTTATGAATTCATTTGGAAAAAGAGTTGCCTCCCCTCTGCCTAGAATTTGGAGCTTCACACTTGCTTCTGTCTGGGATATGAGAAGACCTTTTCTCAGTTTTAGGAATACTTCTGGAGTTGCTCCTTCCAAATGTGAGGACATATCCTGTCCTGTAACAGACTCTGTAGAGATGGGACTTTGGTAATAGGGGAAAGTCCAGCACTGTCTACCCCCGGGACATGTGAGCCTGGCGTTGTTCATTTAAGAGATTGGAAATGGTTTAAGGCAACCGTGATGGGCTGAAACTGTGCTCGAAACCTGCTCTGATCAGATTTCAAACATGGTTTCTTATAACAGTTCAGAGCACGGTAAAAGCATGCTGTAGTGTGGACATGAACCATGTTTGCAGGTTTGTAATGTTACAGACTACCTGTAATGTTACAAAACCTCTAGTGGGGACAGGGCCAAAGGGGTTACACTTCAAATGAATGGACTTCGCTCAGCTGCAACACTGCTCTCCAGACACAAATCTGCCAGAATCCAGAACCAGTTCCTAGGATGGTCTGCATCTTCTGCAAATTTCCAGTGTAGGCTGTCTCTCTCTAAAGTGGCTGCCTCCGTCTGTATAGTGTCAGCAATCCAGCTGGTAACATTCCCACCTTTTGGGCAGCAAAATCAGATTATTGTGGGTACAGCTCACTGTCATGCTGCTGCATCCTTGTAATTTCTAAGCTCATGACTACAAATTGGCAATTGTGTTGTTTGGTGCACCTACCCAGCAGATAAAAACTAAATAAATTCTCTCACAAGGCACCTGGGCTAATACGCAACAGTTACACTACAGTGTAACACTAGCGGCGCTGCGCTGCTGAAGATGAAGTGTTAAGCCAAGGTCACCTCTCTCTGTCTTGTGTGGTTCTTCAAGTAGACATGAAAGATCCCATGGTTCTTTTCGAAACAAATGGGGTGTTATCCCTAGTGCTCCAGTCAACATTCCTGCTTTCAGTAACAGTTCCTAATGTATTTATGGGTGTGTGTTGTATTACCACACTTAATGTCTGCTGCATGTATACAGCATGCAGTCCCTCACCACCGGTATGTAGCTTATTTATTTGTATTTGGGATACAACATGTATGAAAGGCAATATGTAAACCCCAATTTCTTCCCTTCTCTTCAAAATAGATAGTAGAACAATAGGGACAGGCTAATGAATTTAACCACTACCTCCATCTCTAATCTACTTCTCAATGGCTGCTTGCTTCCATTTGCTTCTGTTAAAACTCAGTATAGCCATAATGACAAACATATCTTCGAGTACTTACAATTTACCCATGCCACAGCTTGCCATGTGGTGCCTGTGCCATGGCTAGAGGTGCCTGGCAGGATGCTGCCAAAGCTCCAGGACCATCTCAAGATGGCTTGCACCGAGGAAAAGGCAACTCCTGAAGATTAGTCCCTTAGCCAGAATAATCAGTAAATGGGTATTTAGCCAGTTTCTGGACTGGATCAAAGGGTACTTTCATGGATTACAACATCAGCCAGACTAAGGCTCCAAAAGACACAAGCCCATGGGTCACAGTCAGCTCTTTGATGAATTAAGTAAGAGTCCTGGTTGAGGCCATCAGCAACTCGGCTCCAGTTTCCGAAGATTCTTAAAAGATGGCACTCAACCATTTGCCACCATGGATCATCCTGGTATCCTCATTCTGTGTAATCACTACAGATAGCTGATCTGGCAAGACGGCAGTGGGATGGGACTCCTTGGTCGATGCCCCAAACTGTGGCTGAAGTGGAGGTGGCTCCACTCGATGTGGAGGTGAAGCAGACACTGAGGACTGCTGAGTCAGATGGATTGGCAAGGGAATGGCCAGCCAAGGCCAAGGGACAGAAGTGTAAGGAGCAAAGCTCTTTCCAGCAATGGTCCATTGCTACCAAATAAGCTCCTCATAGCACTGACGGTACTGCCTCCTGGTCGAGCGAGATAGAGTGCGCGAACGGTACCTCGAACATGACCGCGGCCCCAAGGTTGATGTTGACGGTATTCCTCTGTAGGGTTAGTTAGTCCACCTGCTTCAGTAGAGTAACCATTATGGGTTTTGGAGGTACAACCACCAATGGAGGCAACTCCCAAGACAACTGAACTGGGGTTACCAACTGGGCCTTGTCCTCCCGAGTGGGAAGCACCAGGGTTTGGGAGAGTGGCTCCTTGAAGTCTTCTAACAAACAATCAACTGGTTCGAAAAAGATCTCAACCACTTGCTAGACCCAAGTCTAGGCAAATAAGCCCGAAGAGGTTGTGTATTCCCTGACCAGCCCCTCGACTGGAAGCATGACCAAGGCCAAGTGCTCAGTCGAGTCAAAGGAACAGAAAGAACAGGATCACTTTCCGTCTTTAGACCTGAGGGGACATTGCTTCTTGCTGTTGTAAGACGGGCTCTCTCTGAAGGTCTGCAGGGCCACGCATACTGCTTTGAGATCAGAGAATGACCCTCTGAACCTGGCCCTAGCTGGGAACAGTGCAGAGACCGAACAGAAACTCACCATTTCTTTTGCTGTGACCGCAAACTGTGCAGACAACCTGGCAGCCACCAAGACCAATTTGTGGTCTCTGGGCCTTTCCGAGGCCAGCCTGGCCTTCCATTCTTTGATCAACAATGGCAGCAAGGATCGGCACATGCTGTATCCCAAGAGGCTTGGGGGTGGAAGCCTCAGAGGCAGACCAACCAAGACCCCAAACACAGAAGGAGTGGGAGCCCCTATGGAAAACCACCACCATGCAGAGTGACTACCCGACAAAGAGACCTGTGGGGTTCTTGGCCGCATATCTGGTGGACTGAGCTGGAGCTTCCAGGGTAGAAGTGAATACTAGCCACTTGGCACACTATTTTTCTGCAAGAAGTTACCTAAAGCCTTCCAGCAGCATCTCCTTGTGGGCTGGTTAAAGTCTTGACAAATAGCGCAGTGTTTCATGCAAAAGGCCCAGGCAGCAAACACATAATGTGCGAGTATCATTTCTATATATCTTCATGCCTCAATTCTTATAAAACAAACAAAAAAAAAGAGTAAAGAATCTGAATTCTGATGAAGGAGTTTTCCACAATCCAAACAGTGGCTGCCTGTCTGGAGACCCAGGCCACCCTGCGGGTCTGGTGTCTAGATGTGGAGAAAGGCTTTGATAGTTTCCTGATAATTTTTGTTCACAGTTCTAGAATGGTTTGGTTTCCCCTCACAATTTATTTTATTTCTTGGATTCAGACTCATTACTCCCAACAGACTGCCAAGATTTATTGTAACAGTATCCCACCCCACCTTCTCTTTACATAATGGCACACGTCAAGGATGCCCCTATCCCAGTTATTTTATCTATCTCGAACCCCTGATTCGCAAGTTAAAGTCTAACCTCCTTATTGCTGGCATTCCCATAGGAAATGCCTAGCTTTCACTATCAGTATATATGCGGATGACATTCTTCTGCATGTGACCCACCCCCAACACCTCCATTCCAGCGGCTATGAACACAATAAGAGAATACGGAGCACTCTCCAACTATAAATTAAAACACTAATAAAACCGTGGTTATGCTCCTTAATGGTGGGGTCTACAAGGAAGACATTCTTGAAACGGGCCTTGTCTGAACCCCAACTAAGTTACGTTACCCTGGCATTCAACTTACGAGGAATCCACAATTACTCAAAAAAAAAAAAACACTTAACATTGATTACCTTATAAGAACTACTAAATCCGACCTGGACAGGTGAACTGCCTTACCCCTAACCTTATGGGATCGTTTTATTATAAAGATGAATGTCCTCCTTCGACTCTTCTACCCCCTACACATCCTTAAAATTTTCCTCCCCCTTTCCTGGTTTTGTAACTTTCAGTCCTTGCTCTCTACATTCATTTGGGCCAGTAAGGCACCACAAAGAGCGTATACTAAGCTAGCAATGCCTAAAACATCGGGTGGATTCCATCTCCCAGATTTCCATGTCTATTACTGGGCAAGTCACTACAGTAAATATCTGCAATGGCTTATGCTAGAGAGCCCATATTCGCCTCTGTCGTACACATCCCTTTGGTTGACTACCAAACAGAAACAAAATCAGGGCCCAAGGTCTATCTCCCTCCTCTTTACCATTTGTAAAACATGCTTCCCTTCCCCAGAGCCTCAGGTCAACAGTCCATGGTACCGTCCTCAAAGTGCATGCACAGCTAGGTACAGTGCCTTTGATGAACCCAACATAAGACACTGATCAACCTATTCATGGGAACCCACACTTCAAGACAGATGGCAGAAAGATATCTAGGGACTGGCTATCGAATTTAACCACTACCTCCATCTCTAATCTACTTCTCAATGGCTGCTTGCTTCTATTTGCTTCCATTAAAGCTCAGTATAGCCTTAATGACAAGCATATATTCAAGTACTTACAACGTACCCATGCCCCAGCTTGCCATACGGGGCCTGTGCCATGGCTAGAAGCACAGAGATCCTTCTTTCTTTCCCTAGTAGATACAACCACCCAACCCCAAGCCATATTCTTAACTATATCAGGCACTCTTTGACAAGCTTTACCCAGCACTGGATGGGTCCTGCCCCTACTGGGTGGATGCTTTCCCTAACAAACACTTTAACTGGGTTAAAATCTGGGCAGACCTTCCTACCTTCATCACCCATGACAAACTTCGCCTTACAGTTTCAAATCCTCCACAACCTTTATTATACCCCTTATAAGCTAGCTAAAATGGGTAAACTTAAGTTTTAAAAAAAAAAAAAAATATGGGTAAACTGCAAACCAACAGTTGTGCCCATGGGTTGGCCAATGGTACTCATATTTTGGCATTGTATCAAAGTTCAAAGCTTATGGCAAATGATAAAGGACCGGGTGGACCTTCTTAGTCTTGATGAACTGTTTACACCAGAAATGTGTTTAACTGGTGACTTTCATGGCATCTCAGTGAAGGAAAGGAGTACAGTATCGCTCTGATCTCAATGACTGTAAAACAGCTGGTACTTCACTGGCAGGATCAAGATGTTCTTTTCTATAATGAATGCCTAAATGAACTACTGTTCAATCTTAGACTTGGGGGAATGATTGCAAATATCCGTAATAAGCTATTTTCCTACAAAAAGATGCGGCAAGCTCCACACTCTGTCGATTAATTGTTGACATTAAGGCTTTGCTCGTCTTTCCATACTGCGCCTCACTTTATTATGGCCTGTATGTAAACCCCATTGTCTTTAGTACCATGACCATGATGCTGCTCTCTGTTGTACTAGAATGCTCATTTATGTATTGACTCAACAGTGATGCTCACTCCATGTACAAAGTTGGGGATATCGGCTGATGGTTTAACTGTGCTTTTTCTCTGCGTGCTTAAATGATAAACTAAACTCAATTAAACAAATAAAAACAGTGGTTGACTGCAGGAGAAGAAACTGAAGAGCTGTTAGGCCGCCTGCCTTATATTTGCAGCGCCAAAGTACGTCAACAAGGGCAGCCTCAGCTAGACAAATGTTTCTTCGAGTGGTCCTGATGTTGATTGCTTACAGTTCTAAAGTTGTGGCTTGATGAAAGGAGATGTCCTCAAAGAAGACACACCACTTCTCTTCAAATCCTGGCTACCACAACATACCAAAAAGCTAGAGACTTAGGACCCTCTACCCCACGCCACACACAATCTGAATCATGAAAGACAAAGACACGATCTTCGCAATACTCAAAAATATCAGGACAGAAACCTTTAATTAAAACATCTTTATTACAGAATATCATTACAGTTCCATCCAGCATATATATAAATTATTTTTTGTGTTATTTTTTTATACAGGACAATCGTGATAGTACCAATCCTGACGTGCAAAATCTTTCTGTTGACAAACCCAGAATCCTTAGCACTAAATCCTGGCTCAAAGGAGATGCCACACTTTCCTTACCAGGGGCAAATGTAGTGTCCTTCCTCCTGCGGGATAATTTTTAACCTAACCAATCCATAGAGCCCATCTGCTAAGTGTTTTCTTAAGACAGAAGCCAGGGGATGGGGGAGCTTTGTGTTAGTGCAGAGATATGGTGGGGGTGTTGGACATGAAGCATTAGTGCAGAGATATACTGGGTGAGTGGGGGGCATTAAGGATTAGTGCATGGATATGCCCAGGGGTGGGGGCACTAAGCGTTAATGCGGAGATGCATGAAGAGTGTGGGGTTAGCAGTGCTATTATGTGTTACTGCAGAGATACATTGGGGCACTATGCATTAGTACTGAGGTGCACTGTGAGGGTTGGGAGAGTAGTATAGTTTGCATCAAGGCCTGGATGCTCCCATGAAGAGCTAAGGAAATCTTCATGATGGGATAGGTACCATCCTTTGAAAACAGGAGTTGGACAAATCCCTATTTCACCCCCCCACCTCCCCCACACACATTCATAGAACATGGGCCAAGGGTGTACAAAAATGTAAATATTCCACTTGCCAATGATCGGTTCATTCAGTGAACAAGAACTCGGCCCATTCCTCATTTCTGTAGCCACTCTGCCTTGAAAACCCTTGCTTGCGACCCACCTGTTTTTGGGCCGAGGTGGAGAAACTCCATCACCTGGTACTGGGCGTTAGGTAGTGCAATCTGTATACCCCTGACAATGGGCCTTGGAAAAAAAAAAACTTTACTAGCAGTGTACATGGGGGGCGGGGAGAGAAGTAATAACCTGACACTTTTATTTTTTGTTAATGAAAACCAAGAACATGACAACAATAAGCAAAGTAACTAGACCACTGCAGTGCAGGCCCTCACACATCTGTTCTGTATTACATTTACACATGATCTTCTAGAAGGAAAGAATTCTCTGCATCAGCACCTACGTTCAGTATGCATCTTTAAACAGGGAACAGCTGATGAATTTTCAACAGGCACCTTTTAGGGTATAGGCAATTTGTCTCAAGCTATATAGTCTGTGTAAACATACCACCAAGGGTGGAAAAACCATTCCCATATGCCATGACCATCTGCTACACCAAGTGAGACTGTAACTGCTAACGCAGCTCGTGTACTCAGGTGCACTCAAAGGTGACCGATTTGTGCTTCATCTAGGTATCTGCCAAATCCCAGCTGCATCTGGAATGGACAATCCTTACGTACGGGATTAACACTGACCACCCGCCGCATCATTTCAGCAAGCTGCAATGCACAGGTATCCAGCTGCTGTGAAAACAGCAGACACAGGCCGGCACACTCACTTGTGCACAGGTTCTGGTCTTTGGCGACACCTATGCGACTCTTACAGTTCTTGGAAAAGAAGCTGCTGAGGTGCAGGCATCACAGAGACGGTCCAGACTTCTTGCCCTGCATGAGACCTGGCTGTTTTCAAGCCTTAGTGAGGAGAAGTGGGGGGCAGGGCTGAAATCTCATATTGGATTTTTGATTTGAAGGGAGGCCTTCACTTTTAATAAACAAAAGTGATTAGCAGAGCGCAATTCTTTTTTTATGCCATGCTTCGTAACGTGCATGAATTGGGCTCACTACTGCTACGAATTCCCCCCCCCCCACACCACTCCCTCAAACACCTTCAGACACTACAGTACATGGGGACAAAAAAAATTCCTTCTCCCTGCGCAACCTATTTTCAATAAAACCTGTCTGCATCCAACTTGCTAATTGTATTTCAATCTAAAAATAAATAAAAATAAAATGTTTCTACGTGCAACCTATTTCCAACAAAACCTATCCACATCTAAGTTACTGGTTTTATTTCAATTTAAAAATAAATATTTTTCTACTGAAAACCAAACGCATGCAGCTTGTATCTTTTCTAATCTTCCAAAACATAAATATGACATAAATCGCCTTATATGTGTTGCTTTGGGTGAATCTAAATACAGATTTCTGAAGAAACTTGGCTAAGAAGCGAGGCCAACAGAAAGCGAGGCAACACTTTTTCAGCAGCTTGCATCCCAGTGCTTGTACAGCGACCTGTGAGACCAAGTCAGTCAGAAATGGCGCTAACTCAAACCACCACTGCTTTGTGGCACTGCATTATAAATTCATACCCCGTGATCCTGAAGGAAGCAGAAAAGAGCAAAACACCAAAATGGACAGAAGGGACAAGAAGTAAAATGTGACAAGGGAGCAACAGAAATACAATAAGGGGGGCTGTGTATCCGGCCACAGAAAAACACCCTGTAGGGCTACCCTTTTGTGTGGCTTTAGTTATATCTGCCATCTTCTCATCTTCTCTTTACAAGTCAGCGCAATCTCCCTTCGTGGTCAGAGCTATGGCGGGCACTGTGGCAGATGCTAAAGTCCATCATGAACTCATTATTAGGGGATGTGATGCAACAAGGCTAATCAGTGCCCCCACTGGAGCGTAAGCACTTTAGTTTCTCAGTGCATCCACTCTTCGAAGAAAGAGATCCTATCCTGCCCCCAAATCACATAAATCAGAGGCTAGTCTCCTAATTACGAATAATTACTGAATGCTGCAGACTATCCCTTGGCTGTAAATGGGGACCTTTGTTACTTCTGTAATTAGGACAGAGATAATGGGGAAGTAAAATCTAAAAAAAAAAAAACAACTAGGTTACTAAAGAAAGCAGATGTGCAGGAGACCCTTCCTTCCCACCCACGCTCCAAAATGTTACCAAAAGCTCCCCCAAAACGATTTCTGTATGCCCCTGCCTGCAGTACACTTTGCTATATAACATGCAAACATCGTCAGAATATAACAGGCACAAAGCTCTGAGAGTCAAGATACAATCACCACACTGAACTCTCGGCATATTAGGCCCCCCCATCCCTTGTTGACCACATCTGCCCTGTACAATGAGGCTACATCTGTAGGAAAGGGGGAGAAATGCTTGGTGTTGGTGTGGGGAGGGGTCTTCCTAGTCAATTCGGTGTTCGCTGGGAATGCATTCCTGCCTCCTTTGTGTAAACATGGTTAAGAGGGCACATGGCATCACTGAAAGCTTTTATTCTTTTTGAGGGGGAAAGCGAAGAGTTGAATTGTTCTGGTCATCTTCTACTCCACTACAATTTGGCCAAGTGTTCTGGGGTGGCGAGAGCACAGAAACTGGTTTTGGGCCTGCTCTCATTTCTGTTGCTGTTCACTGGACGTTCAGGGTGGAAGCAGACCGCATGTGGTGCCAGTCACGCAGCCGGGCATAACGTGGGCTCTGTACCTCTGCTATGAGCTTCTCCCTGGCAACAGGAAGGGGAGGAGAAGGGAGAGAGAAACAGACAGACAGCAAGAAAAGCAAAAGAAAGATCAGATATCAGAGTCAGCAGCACTGAGCAAATCACAAAATGGAAGAGTTCATGCTTGTAAGGGATACAATATAAGTCAGGTCAAACGACAGAGTACCAAAGCAGAAGGATTTAAAGCACCAGTATTTGTTATTTGGCAAATAATGGCCTTTTTTTGTTTTAAATCAATAATGCATTTCTGACATCCTTAGATTCATCGTTGGTCTGTTTTTATTTCTTAGAAACGGAGAAACAGAGAGCCTGTTGGGAGATAAGGACCTTCCAACCCTTTGGCCCTGCCTATACTGTTACCGCACAACTTACCTGATCTCTGCTTACTTCCCTCTTACTTTCCTACCAAGATTCCTTTCTGCCTCTCCCATGCACGCTTGAAGTCCACCACTAGTTTTGCTGCTACTGGGCATCTACTGGAAGACTGTTCCAGGTGTCTTTCAGTGGAAGTTTCTTCATCACATCCCCCCCCCCAGCTTCACTGCATACCCCCTAGTTCTTGTGCACCTTCTCTTCTAAAAAATACTCCCCTCCTGCACCTTAGTCACCCCCGTGAGGTACTTACAGGTCTCGATCATATGCCCCCTCTTCCTCCTCTCTTCCAGGTTAGAGATTTTACTACTAACTTTAGGATTAACTGGCTCAAATCATTAAACATAGTTGACACTGGCAACTTTTAAAAATCCCTTCCCTTGAGGTTACTTTTTCACTTCACATACTGGATTCATACTGCAGATGTAGTAGGTGAATGGCTTTAGCACACTATTCTGATAAAACAGCACCATAGAACACAGATGTTTAATTTTTTGTCACACACACACACACACACACACACACACGCATGTCAAGAGTGCAAACACATTCAAAAACTTAAAAACCACATCTCACATCTCAATTTCATGAAAAACATTTAAAAATGCATATATTGATGTTTTTTCCAGAATACATTACTAAAAAAACAAAAACTATGTAATATATTGACAAACCTTAATAATACCATCTTGGCCCATTGGAAAATGTTCTTGTAATACAAGACTGTAATGCCATAATACATGGTTTCAGACTTGATAATACATGGAATATACAAGAAAATTTTCAGAAGGGCCAAGATGGTGTTATTAAGGCTTATCCATATATTACAAAAAATAATAAATAGATAAGTGTGTTACAAGGCAGTAATTCCATCTCAAGGTTTTGGAGACTTTGGGAACCTCGAGAGCAAAACCAGAACCCCAAAACCTTTCAATGGTATTACTGCCTTGTAACACACACTTGTCTATCATTTATTCTATTTATGATGCCTCCCCCCCCCAAACTAACAAATACTTCTACTTTAAGAGCACTCTTATGGGATTTCTAAATCAGAAAAATAAAGCAACAGTTTCATTCATGTTCAATGCTGGTTTACCAGCATCACATCAAGAACAGCTCAGCCAAGATGCAACTTTTTTTTTGGGGGTGCTTTTAGCCAATTCTTTGTTTTTTGGGGAGGCAACTGAAGCACAGGAAGGCCAAATAAGTTTCTAAAGGTCACGCAACAAGCCAACTGTTTGGTTAGGCTTGGGCTTGCACTGCACTTGTAGAAACAGAAAATCTGTTGGCAGAAAAGGATCTCTTGGTCTATCAAAAAGTTCCCTGCCTAATCTGCCTCCGCATGCCCCATCTGGTCACCAGGGACCCTCCCACATCCCTGCCTCTTTACTAATATACCCCTATGTCAATCCCATGCATGCCTGAAGCCCCCCCACTGTTCTAGCCTTCACCACTTCTACAGCCAGACTGTTCCAGGCGTCTACCACCTTTTTAGTGAAAAAATACTTCCTTATATCTCTCCTGAACTCCTCCAACCCCCAGCTTCATCTCACTCCCCTTTGTCCCGGTGCTCTCTCTCATTTGAAAGAGACTTCCACCTTGCACCCTGTTCACCCCGAGGTACTTGTAGGTCTCTATCATGTTATTTTTCTCTCTCTCTCTCCCCCTCTCTTCCAGGGTGTACATGTTGAGATCCCTCAGTCTCTCATCATACGGCTTTTCATGCAAACCCTGCACCATTTTAGTTGCCCTCCTCCGGACTACCTGCACCCTGCCTATGTCTTTTCTGAGGTGCAACCTCCACAACCACACACACTTCTCCAGGTAGTGGCAAATCAGGCAGTGATAACAGCAGTGCCACCTCCCTTCTCCTGCAGGGGATATGTACCCTAGCATCCCACTAGCCCTGCCCACTGCAATATCACACTGCACTGCCACCTTGAGGTCTTCAGATCAGATAACCCCAAGATCCCGTTCCTGTTTACTGACCGTCAATACTACCCCCCCACCCCAATCCTATACTCTGCCCTAGGTGCATGACTTGGCACTGTCTGGCACTGAACCCCAACTGCCACACTCGAAGCCTTTTTCTCTAGCCATGAGAGTACACCATCTCAACAAGGGCAAGCCCAAGCTCTTCCATGATTATATCCCCCATCTCTCAGTCCCCTCACTGAGAAAGTAAAAAATAAATAAAAAGGTCGCACCCCACCTCCTACTCACCATGTGACCGGCCTGGTGATGAAGGAAACCCAGGCCCCCCAATTTCAGTGGGCCATAGGAACTTGCATGTGCTGCAGGAAAGTAGCACATCTGTCAGGGATGAGGTGGGGATACACTCCTGCAGTTCCCAACACACCCAAGATTTTCAAAGAGGCTGCTAGTCATTTATCTATGGTTAAGTCTATTTCTACACCATTTTGCAACATTTTTGCTTCCTGGCTGCTTGTGAACTGCAGTGGGTTTTTCCCCCTTCTTTGGTAACCTGGTAAGACCCACTAGGCACAAGTGCCTGTTTTCAGGAGCAACCTAAGAGCACTGGGGAGGTTAAATGACTTGCTCTGAGTAACAGTGTGCAAGTGGAGGTTGGGGGAATCGAATCCAGTTCTGGAGTGTACCAAGCTCATTCACAGCTCGTTACTCTAACTTGTAAACTATACTGCCAGACCCAAATTTTTCTCAACCCAGGTGGGACATGAACCCACAATCCCCAGCAGTTAAGTGGATGTTTTTCTGTGCCCGTTCTACACCTGGCCCCACACAGTATGGGTGAGGAATGTGGGGCATTTAGTATCCCTGCAGACAACTACTGAAACATTTCTGCAGGTCTCGGGCATGAATACTTTTCGTCCCAGTGGCAAGGTGCCCACCCCCGCTTGCTCCTGGCCCTAGCCCGTTAATGGTTCAAACCCCCCCAACCACATACTAGAATAGCAAGGTCAAGCAGCAAGAACAAATCAGAAGTCTTGAAAACACAGCACTCCTTCTAGAGACCCATGCAGCTATCTGGGAAGAGAGTCACTCTCCACTACTACACCCCACACTGTGCGGTCCTTACCTTGACCGTTTAATCACCTCATCATCTGTGGGGTCTTGCACTAAAACATTCAGGAAGACAGCAAGAGGAAAGATGTGAATTTCTAAAACAGGAGAGGTGTTTAGGTTTAACATGCGAGAACCGCATCCCACCCAGTAAAACCCTGCAAGCCCTAGCAAATCTGAATCACACTCCAGTGTCTTTCCCCACATGCAGGCAGTTACTGTTGTCATTTTTGAGCATCTGAGTCATAGATGGTTTTAAATTACTTAACTTTGCACTGTAAAATTACCAGACTGGCACAATAAACACACACACACACACACACACACACACACACACGCGACTATCCAAATGAGCAGTTTTACCACTGGAACTTTGAGTGACAGCAAGGTGAAATGTAACTCAAGACAAAATACCAGTGTGTTGAAAATGGCAATGCATTCTGCAGCCTTGAAAACCAGTATGCAAAACAGAGCTAGCGACTGTCGCAGAGTATCATCTGGTCCCTGAATCCACCGCGTGCAAGGGCTGATAGACTGATAACTGGACAAGCACACCAAGTCGCACTGTACTGCCTGGCATTTTAGAGTGCAGTCTATTTTCCTTCATTGTCACAGGAAACAAAACCGAAACACCAGAACCTGACTGGTTCTTAACTTCAGATCCCCCCAAACAAAATCTGCCTATAAGAACTGATCTCATTTTTCCCTGATATTCAGGGATATTCCCAATTTTGCCTCATAACCTCTCAGCCCCTCCTAAATTTGGTATTTCCATCACTGAAGAGTAGGGATCTGAAGCATCAAACTAATGACTGACAGTGTTACAGTCTATTTCCACCTTCAAAAAATGCTTTTCACACCAAGGGCCAAGACCCCTTATGCAGGTGCAGATGTCCAGCAAAAGATGGAATCCCCCCCCCCCCGTACAAATGGAGCAGCTCAAGGCATGCACAACAGCTGTTGTGTCAGCCTTCCACACCAGATTACCCCCCCAATCTCTCTATGTGTCTATATGGGCAGTCGGGCCAGAGGTAGGCAGTGGGTGTGACAGGGAGACACTTAAGTGACTGTGCAGAGGGTACAGATATTTACATTAGGGGATACTCTGCCATAGCGCTTATGGGGCCCTAGAAGCACCACTGCCCCTGAACATTCTGAGATCAGATTTGCCCCACTAACATGGTGCTCTCAGCCCTCCAAGATTTTTATGTATCTATTTTTTTAAAACACCCCCTCTGGTCTCTGGCCCCATTCTCTCAGGCAGCACAAGGCACAGGCTGACGTACAATGGTTTTGCCTCCCTCAGCAGGGATGGGGGCAGAGGATGCACGCCCAACTACCTGGTCTCATCAAGCAGCTAGTGTGACTGGACACACAAGGGTCCAGGTGTACTGTAGGATCCTGTCACCTCAGGAGCCAGGGTTGATCCCTTTTTCCTGGTTTCCTTCCCTGGTCGTTGGCATATGTGAGGCTCAGGCACACGAGGCACATGCAATGGCATGCACGTGAAACCAGTTGATGGCCTCCCTAGCATACATTCTTCTGCTGGGCTGCCACCCACTGTCACCTGGGTGGCTCCATTACAGAGCTACTCCCTTCCCTGAGGAATGCACCCTCTGGGACGCTAGGTCCTTCTCCCCCCTGGCCGACCCCCTACAACCTGGGCTCGCATCCGTTATTTATTTATTTTTTTAAATATTCTTTCCATCTGTTATCACTGGTGCTGCTCTCATATACGAGAACACCTGGCAGCCTTGTCCTTTACCTTCTTGGGCATTTACATCCCACTTTCTGGGGGTCCACAGACCAACTTCATATCTGGGGTGGATTTCTTGGGGGAGGTGTATGGACAGTGATCCCCCTCAGGTCCAGCTACTGAGTGGTAAGTGAGGTGGCCAGTCAGGGTCCTGAGAGAGAGCACTGGCATCAAGCTACACACTCCAGGGTAATCCTTCTTGGTTTCGCTCTTCCTTCCAGATGCTAGCAGCAAGGATGCCATGGAGCTGTGCTCAAGCAAGGCATGCTCACACTCTGGTGTCAGCTCCACCACAAGTAGTTCTAACAGCACCGCAAGCTGCAGTCACCCAGGTAGTGGTATAACAGCATGGCCTGTGTCCCTCCCTCCCTCCTTCCCTGGAGAGGGGAAGGGAGGAGAGCACCTTGGAAGATGCTGGCTCCTCCTACCCCTGGCCAGCCCCCTTCCACCCATGGCTCCGTCCTACCCCTGGGAAGCCCCCTGAAACGGGATAGGAACTGCTTTTTACAAAGTTAACTACCCTTCCATCTTCCTTTCCATGGCAGTCATGTACTCTGATATGCACGGACCAATTTTTGATAAATAATCAGTCTAGCTTTGGGGGTGCCCTCAAAGCTTCAAAGTGTTCCACTCCCCTCTCCAGCTCCTGCTCTTTCTTTTCATATTTCTAAGTCATATTGACATCAATAACTCCATTCCATACTATTCATCAGAATAGTCTGGAATGGTGATGTCACAGAATGTTCAGCAGCATGAAGAGAGAGGACAACAGCTGCTGAGGAGAGAGGGATTTGCGGTAGCTACAAGAGAATAAAATCTGATGAATTAATAAAAAAGGTCAAAAACATCGGAATATTGAGTCGACACTAAAAGGTCAACTACAGGGCATCTAGGAATATAAAAACAGTTTCCTATCACCTTGAAGTCCCAGAATCCTTCCCAAACCTGGGTTGCTGGCTTTCCGAGTCAAGCCCGCTTCTATGCTGGTGGCCTGGAAATCCCTGCCCCTCATCAAGCATGGGATTCACTCAATCCAATTGGATCTCTTGTGTCTGGCCCAGCTATAACCCTGGAAAGCCCTCAAGCCCATGTGTGCTCTTGTCTTCGAGCGGTGAAGAGATGCCAAGTACTGTGGATTCAGCCAAGTATGACAGTATTCGGAGGTGAGGTTCCATGGCTTGGATACCTGTGGTCCCCAGTATCCCAGCTGTCTTGGTGGATTGTGTCTTAGCCACATTTTGCAACAGTTTCTTGAGCAGATATTAATTTTTAAGCTACATCCCTACTTTTGAGCATTTGCCCCTGATGTTTCTGAAGTCTCATCTCTGATTAGTGAGGCCAGAGGCTGGAGTAGTTTCAAATGGATGTTGCTGATGTAAATGCGAGTGTGTGTGTGTGTGGGGGGGGGGGTTAGGGAAATTCACAGCTACGACAAGGCCCATAACTGAGGATTTCAATGCTTTACTTCCACAGAACATCTGAATTTTCTCTTTTATTTGTAAGAGATTCCTTTAGAGTTCAAAAACACTGTTACATCCAAGTCGGCTGTAATTTAATATGCAAAAGTACTATGATGTTCATTACGCTGGCCGCCTGACAAACCTGTGAGTATTTAGGGGAATGGGGGATGTTAGGGGGTGTGTCTCCCACAACACTGAACAGCAAGGCAGCATTTGCCTTGGGTACCCCGAGAGAAATGGGGCCCAGAGACCACCTGGTCATTAAACTGCTTGTTACAGATATTATTGGAAACAATGATAAAAAGCTTTCCTTGGTTTGACCTAAAAGCCCTGTTCTTTTAGATGAAAACAGACTGTCATTCTTCCCAGATATAAGTTAAGCAATGTGGCTAAGACAAAAGCCCTCCGAAGGGTTGGGGAACATTTTAAAAGAAGCTGAAATTCAAAATAGCACTCTTTTCTGCCAAGCTCAGAATCATTGCTGAGGGTGTGAAGGAAGTGAGCTATATTAGCTAAAAAAAGGAAAGCTGGGGCAGGGGGGGACTGAGGGGCGGTAACAGAAGGCCAATGTCCTAAACAATTACTTCTGCTCAGTATTCAAGTTTGAGGATAATGGGCCACTACTGGACAGCAAGACCAAGGTAGCCCCGGTGGTGGTGGTATCTCGTGAGTTGGGCAACCACGACTGGGCACCTACCGAAATGGCGACTCAACCGCAGTGCCTCGCACTCTTTGGCGAGTAGAGAGGAGGTGATGACAGTTGGAGGGAGTGCTTGTGACATGTATACACATCGCGCGGGGGCGAGCATGCACATCAAGGGGTGGGAGGGACTGTGAGGGGTGGTGCCGCTGGCAAGCTTCCGAACTGCTCCGACAGCGTACAGGTCTCACGCAGCACAGGGTGCCAGGTTTGGGGCTAGGCGAAGGTACCTTTTGTGCCCGGCCCTAAATGTTTTTGCCCCCACGCTGAGAATCTTTCAGTTGGGGGGCACAGCCAACATTAACATTTAAAACTTAAGTCCCCGGCGTTCTTTTGCAGTGTTGAGATTACATCGCCTCAGCGATGTGCATTTGCCCCAACGGCGATCGCTATTCTACGATCGCCATTATCACATAGATTCGGCGGTGGTGGTGTAGTGATCATACCTGAAAAGGTGAAAAAGGGGTTGTGGGCCCTCAAGTTGGATACAGCACCAGGCCCAGATGGCGTGCACCCAAGGGTACTCAGGGAACTGGCTTCAGAACTTTCTGAACCCTTGATCCAGTAGTTTAATGACTTCCTAGATTCTAGGCTTGTGCCAGTGGATTGGAGGTCTGCAGACATAGTCCCACTCCACAAGACTGGGCAGTATGAACCCAGGCAACCACAGACCAGTTAGTCTTGCCTCCACTATAGGCCATGGAGACCACAGCTAAGGAATGTCTGGTGGCCTGCTTAGATGCCAGCAAGCTGCAGGACGACAAGCAGCACAGGCCTGTGTTTGGGGGGGGTGTGCTAGACCAACATGATACTGTTTTTCTTTTGTTTGTTTTTTTACTGGATCACTAGGGCAATAGGTAAATGGCTGGTGGTAGATTTGCTCTACTTGGACTTCAGCAAAGCCTTTGATGTGGTGCCCTACAGGAGGCTGCCGAAAAAGCTGAAGGATTTAGGCAACAGAGAAGGATTTAATTAGATGGGTGGGGAACTGGTTAGGGGAAGAGGCAACAGAGGGTAGTAGTAAATGGGTCCAAATCTGGGAGAGGGGCGTTGAGCAGGGTGCTGCAGGGATTGGCTCTGGGACCTCTCCCATTCCATATGTTCATTAGTGAAATAGGGAGGGTATCTAAAGCAAGCTGTCTCACTCTGCTGATGAGACAAAACTATGTGGCAGAGTAGACAGTGAGGAAGGGAAATTTTAAAGGACCTAGAAAAAGGAAAGGGGAAATTGTTTAACCAGGAAAGGTACACTAAGCCGAAGCCTGTTTCCAGGTGCGACCTGGGAGCACAAGGGTGACTTGCTCAGGGTCACAAAATAAACAAGTGAGGGCTGTGGGATTCAAACCCAGCTCCGCGCTCTTAACCTCTACACTATACTGCCTCCTGAACCTAGAAAAGTTGGAAAGGTGGTTAAAGATCTGGCATTTGAGATTCAACGCCAAGAACAGCAAGGTGATGCACTTGGGGAAAGAAACCTATGTCAAAGGTGTACTGGATGGAAGGGGTCAGAGATCTGGGCGTCATCATTAGTGACTCCCTCCAGCAAAGCAGCCAGTGCAATAAGGCATGCAGCAAGGCATCTAGGATATAGGGGTGTATTGGAAGGGGTTTTGATAGCAAGAGGAGCAAAGTGATACTGCCCTGTACAGATCACTGGTGAGGCCTCACCTGGAATACTATGCCCAGTTCTGGAGCCCTCAACTGGAGTCAGTACAGAGGGTCATCAAAATGATCCAGGGCCAACAAGGCACACCCTATGAGGAACGGCTGGTGGCCCCGAACATGTACTTGCTGGAGGCCAAATCCAAGAGAGGGGGACATGAAAGAGATGTACAAGTTTCAGGAGCAAAAGCAAGGTGAAAAGTTAAGACCTGTTTGTTAGAAACAGGGACCCAGTCACAGGAGGGCACGACTGGAGGTTAGTTGGGGGCAAATTCAAGATGGATGTGAGGACATTCTACTTCACTGAGAGGGTGGAGGAGCAACGGAACAGATTGCCAGTGAAAGTGGTAGGTGCAGATACCCTAAATGTGTTCACATATGACAGGGAGATAGAGCAAGAGGACTCACTGTCCCAGTGGGGAGGGTGTCGGTGTGGGGTGGGGCCCTCAGGACATTAGGTCTGGTGGTCAGGTATTAGAATAGGGACAGAATGAATGAACCATCAGTCTCTTTCCATTGACAGAATCTGTCTTTATGTTACAGATGTTTTACCGGACAAATCAGGAGTGATGTGCAAGACAATGCTCTATCTGGAAACAGACATCTTTCTTTTTTTTTTTTTTAAATTAACTTTTTATTATATTTTTCATAGAAAAAAAAAGAACTGAGGCAAAAAGACTGCAGGAATGCTGACAAGGCAGACAGAGGTGAGGACAAGCACACAGAGTCACAGGGACAACATCAGGAACAGAGCACAGAGCCAGCAACTGAACATGGTCCAGGACGGCAAGTGAAGTCTATGAACACACCGACAGCAAAGAAGGCAACAATCACTGAATTAGAAATGGAGAACTGAGTTGAAGAGCCCCAGAAACGATAAGGCAGAACCGGGGGATGAACTGCAAGCAGACAGAGAGCTACAGACCATATTAGGGCCTGAGCACAGACACAGCAAACAAACAGGATGCCATAATACAGTCCGAGTGGAAGGAGCCGACAAGAAAGTCACTAGCAACAAGGCAACAGACTCATGTAAAATAGAGAACTGAGCCAAAGAAACATCGACGAGGCACAGTCAGGCAATGGCCAGTGAGCACGGAGCTACAGGCCAGAATAAGGCCCCAAGCCCAGTGCCAGCAACCAACCTTGGTGTCACCAAGATGGTCAGAGCGGCAACAGAAGCAGAGGACTCTGCCAGAACTAATCCTCTGGAGGATGCAGACAGTAAAGTGGTGTGCTTCAGAGGAAAATGGCAATATCCAGATGTCACAACTAGGGAGACCAAAACCTGCAGAAGCTGGACCCGAAAAGCAGCAGGGCAGCACGGCACAAAAGCATGCCCAAGATGCCCAGAGGTGTGGATGAAACAGAAAAAAGCAGTATGCAGTGTCACAAACCCACTCAGCAGGTCAGCCCTCTACTCCCAAAGTGCCAACCTCCGAGCGCAGTCTTGTGAACAGTTATCAGAAACAGGGTAACCCTCCTGTCTGTTTTGTGGGTTCGAATCAACCTTTGGTCTCAGTTCTGGAGGGATTCAAACTGTGAACTTCCTGCTAGCATACCAACTGCACAGGCTCAGATAATTCTGTCTTCGGGGGGCCAGATATCTTGCCTATGGGCACCTAATCAGTGTGCAAAATGAACCCTTAAAAACTCTAATAAAGACTTCAGATTACCCTTACCTTTTACAGTTTGGTATCACCATTCAAGCTTATGCACAGTGTCTGCTTTAACCATATATACGCCACTTGTTAAAAGACATTCAAAGACAGACCAAGTAGGCTCTAAAAATAAGAGTTTTACTAAAATAGATGAAAAAGTATATAAAACATAAAATACAGAACCATTATATCACAAGAACCATACAATCTTTTAAAAGAGCAAGGTTTTAACAGTGCATCTCCTACTACAGTACTTAGATTTGTCTCTCTTTCTAAATACCTGCTTAAAGTGCTCAAAGATGTTTCTTTGTTAAGAGTGTAGATAAAAGTGCCTCTGAAGAAAAACAGAATCTGTTTAAAAAAACTGTCTTTGCCAACCCCTGTGTGTGAGGTCACCTAGCTCCTCCTCCTCTGTTAATGAAAAATCATACACCCAGGATATTTTGTCATATTAGAAGGTAAGATAATTAAGGTTACATCAGCAGAAACTCCTTTCCCCATGTGACTTCCCCAATCAATTCTGTAAATTTGCTTTCATCTATAAGCAGTATCCTCTCTCACACAGACATCAAAGCATTTATGATTTCACACCAGTGTGCCGTAACCTGGTTTCCTTCTTTAACGTCATAAAATGGATACCGATTTCCCTCTTAGCAGTTAAAGCTATATTTAACTTAGAAAAACAGGAGATTCTTGATTAAGGCCTGCTGTAGTCTGTAATTAGCTTCTGGCCTTCCAGGTAACACCTTGTATCTAAAACCTGATGTGTATAAGTGTGTGTGTGTTTGTCAACTCACATGCTGTCTCAGCATCTCTCATGAGAGACAGTCCATAACACATTTTCATATTACAAAAAATCATAGTGTACTCAAAACTGGCTGTCCACGTGTCACGTGCTTCCTTGACTACAATGGTAGTAAAAGCATATGTTAATGAAACATAAAAGCACTGAGAAAAAAAAAATTAGAATGAATGCAACAAAGGCATTTCTTCAGTGTAATGCCAATTTGACAACAGGAAAAATAAAATTGAAGAGGTAGGGGGACACCCACAATACATAGGTGCTGATGATGTATGTTATAGTGGGCGATCCCAGATAGGCAAACATTTCAGAGTGGTCCCAACGCTGATGGCTTACAGTTCCAAAGGTGTGGCTCTATAGAGGGAGCAGTCCTTGAAGAAGATCAGATTATCTCAGAGACGGGTATCCTGATTTCATGCAAAAATGCCCTCAATAATCAAGAATGGAAAAGACTTGGCATTCACGTCGCTTGTTGAGCATGTTGTGCTATGATGCCAGCTGAAGGTCTTTTCTATTGGTTGCCTAAGCCCCTTGTTTGCCCATGGGCCGTTGACGTGCCATGAGGCTCAGTCAAAAAACAGGCTGCACATGCTGCAACACCCCCACCCCAGCTCCCCAGGGTGGGACACTGAACTGATCTGTGGCTGGAACAACCCAGTTACCCTTACATCCTGGTTTTAACAGATAAGACTTAGAATACATGTGTGCCTGTGTATACACACCAAATAAGAAAGATAACAGAGTTGGCTGGCTGAGTGGTGCTGTCCCCCGGAGGCCAGTGTTCACAAGCAGACTTGGGTTTTCAGACCACGCAATGGTGATGGGGGGGTTACATCATGGAGGAAGAGACACAGTGGGCCACCAGACATCCATACATGCCATGGGAAGACCACAAAGCAATGTCGTAGTTCACTGTGAAAACAGCTGCTTGTTCATCCAGCCTGGTACACTATGGTACAGATGTGATGACCTGATACGGGAGAGGGAGGCCAAGGTCCAAGAGACAAAGATCGGCATTTGCACCGGAGGCTTCCTGAGCACCAATGCAGGTGAGTCGAAGGAGACTCTGCAGTTCAGCTCTTCAGAGATTCCCATATGCCCTCGCCAGATTGCTTGTAAAGCAAGGTTTTGGGCAGACATGATGGACCTAAAGTCCCTTCAGGCCATAAATTACTATGGTACTATATTGCTACATCCACAGTGCACACAGTGATACATGCACACACATACTCGTCATGCCCACTTACATGAAATCGGTGCCTGTGATCTGGGCCAGGATCCGGAAGGATCTGGACTGGGTGGTTCCAGTGCGTGGCTGCCAGTCCTCGGTGTCTGCAATCAGCCGTTTTTTACCGGCGTCATTTGGGATGTATGATGTGGGGCCCTCCATCCTCAGGGAGTGCCTAGGTCAGGGTAAGGGAAGTCATGAAGAGGTCAATGACAAGTTCATTAAACTTAACCCTTGGCAAGGCTGACAAAAGGAGCAACATACACTAATCTAAAAGGCAGTACAGTAGGAACAAGAGATGAGAGCAGCCAACATACTGTCTCTGCTCAACATGGTGCAGTACAAACCACCCAAGTTAAAAGACTTGCCACATGTGGGTATCACATGCACATAACTGACTGGTTTCCCTGTTCCCTCCAGGCAGAGAGCACTCCCACTTGACAAGATGAACGCACATGCATATTTGGATGGACGCAACGCAGTTATTGTGTTGTATACAGTGCATGCATATAAGGCACTATATGTGTACAAACACTATGCTCAGACAGCAGTCTGCCCAACACAGGGGATGCTACACGACCTTTACATCTAAACACCCCTCAAACCCACCCCGACCCAAGTACTGTATGAGGAAGGGAAAGGGTTGCACAGTATGTGAATTCTGACACAGGCTAAATTCTAATTCTGGCTAAATTCTAGAACTGCTTGCACTTGTAATAGTATTTAACCCTTGCAGGGCTGCGGACTGATATATCAGTCCAAAATTCCTATGCGTTCTAATTCTGTTGGCAGCCTAAGGGTTAAGAATTGTATTACTGTGCTGCCCTTGTTATTTGTATTCTATGTGTTTTGTCTTACTTTTGAGACTTGCCACTAATGAAAACAGGCATTTATGCCCATTGGCTCACAAGTATAAAAAAAAAACTGACACTGAAACTCATTATGTCACATAGTGCAATAAGGCAGTGTTACTGGGCTGGCATAGCATTCCAATGGCAGCACACTGCCCAATCACCAGCGTCCATGTGTTACCCCATAATCCCACTCAGCCTAGCGGCACATTGCCCTGTCATGTGGGAGGTCAGGTTCATGTGCATCACGTGAGTCCCTGTAATCCCACTGTAGGGCCGGCTGCACATCGCCCAGTCACCTGGGAGGTGGGGGGCTCATGTGTAACCCCATAATCACACCCTTGGGCTTGCTGGACATCACCCAGTTGCCTGGCGGGCCCAGTTCATGTGTGACTCCATAATCCCATTCTAAGAACAGCAGCACATCACCACTCACAGGGGCAGTCCCATAATCCCACTATAGGCCCATCTTTGCACTGGGCCCATCGCACAGGTGAGGCCCTCTGCTCCTGGAACAGGAGGGCATGGCCCACTCCGCATTCATGCATCTCTTGCCAGCTGATCGTGAAGTGGCACTGGCGCGGACTGTGGCAACAGCTGCTCACCCGTTTTTCTACTCAGAAAGGATGCAACCAGGTCAACCTCTATTGTCGGGGAACGGAAACAACCAGGGAAACAGAGTACACAAAGTGTGCTCAACAGGACCAGGTGGATCAAAATGGATTTGGATTTCCAGAGGTTTCTGTTACTGGCGTTTTTTCTTCTGCATGCCATGGCCACTACTGTGCAATCACAACTCTATTAAAATAATATCTTCTGGTTGCCACTGTCTGGTGAATGGGCAGGAAGAGTTGATGGGAATGCAGGTCTCTTTCCACTGCCTGTCAGACTATGTTACTTCTCCAGCTGTTCTCTGCATGCTGTGGCAACAGACAGAACGTCCCAACATAACCTGCCACAGGCAGCTGGAGCTTTAGCCACAGGCAACACAGAATGCATTTATGTATTTATTTATTTTAAGTTCACCCAAAAGCGAGAGGGATTGCTGGGATGGGCCAGCTCCCATATGAATACATACAGCAACAGTGCAGCACGGCTACAAGGGAAGAGGCAGCACTACTTCCAGACAAGAGCAGCAGTACGGACTCCAGATGCAGTGCTGTCAACTGCACTTCCTGCACACATGCACTGAGAAGTTTTAGGAAGCTCATTACATGCACCACAGACTACTGCATCTCTGTACCATTTCCGCCATCATGCACGCTTACTTGGAGTCCGGGAAGTAACCAGCGAAGTCAGCAGCGCTCAGGTTGTAAATGTTCGCCTCGTGACTGGGGACGAATGGTTTGGGGCCTTTGATTTCCAGTGGTTTGTCAAGGCTACAGGCAGGACAGGTGACACATGAGGGGAAGGAACCCCAGTGTAGGTGGGCAAGCACAGATTGGGAGGGGGGGGAGGAGAGAAACAAAGGTTAAAATCTGTACAATGTTCACAGTGTTTTGGTGCCCAATGAAAACATCAATTAATAAACACTACCATGCTGTTACTACTGAACATGCAAGTGCTCCCACACCACAACACACATACCACGGAACACAACATACGTAGTGATATAACAGTCAATATGATGTCATGTATTGACATCATGGCACTGGAAAAATGACTGATGCCCTAAATCCCTCCCATTTCCTAAACTGAGAGCAAGCATGGCTCACTTAGTGCACTGTGTGTTGTGGGAGCTCTGCCCTCTAGTATGTATCTATGTTTTGGTGAAAATCTGCCCCATCCCCTGTACGATTTTTCCTCTCTTGTCCCCTTTTATGCACCTTCTCCCAAAGAACAATGCACCCTTAGGACTTACAGGGCCCACCAGCTCAAATGACAGGTTCCCTTCTTCAGTACAAGGTAGGGACCTTAGAAATACCTGTAAAACACACTCAGTCCCTTTTACTGATGTGATGAGTCTAACTTGATGACAATCCATATTCTCAACATAGACATTAAGTAAATTGTTACCTATTCCCGGACACAATCAGACTGATAGATTTGTTGCAAACTGTTAAATATATAAAACCAAATGAGTAGGCTGGGTGATGAAGCATGAAATGTGCAAATGTACACGAGAATACCACTTAGTACGCCCAAAACGTAGAAATAAAAGTAAGCAGATAAAATAGTAGCAAATAATCTCCTTACCACATTGCAGAATAGTATCCCTGCTGCAAGAGTCTGAACATAGTTCTTTCTCTCAGTACAACACTTCTGCCAGATAAGACATGGCTTAAGAGTCACCATAGGGGAAACACCGTCCGATCTTAGTGTTTCATCCCCCCCCCGTATCAGGAGTCGAAATGAAGTTTTCCAGCCATTAGCTAGCGGGATAGTGATAGAGAAAAATCAACTGGCCCCACAGAGATCCCACTCACTGGCCCAGCCGATATACTTACTGAAAGTTTGCTTCCTTTACTGTGAGCTGACAGTGCTAAAGGAAATTTTTACTAGCCTGATACATCTTCCAGCATTTGGCTGGTGGGCAGGTGCCGATTTCAAACTCTGCAGTAGGAAGTGGCTATTTGTGCCTACATCTTAATAAAATCCTGTGCTACTCCCCTAGTATCCTTCAGGAAAGATGGCATGTCTAGGTAAAGCCAGGAGTTGCACTGTTTAGCATTTTCCTATTCACATTTCTTTCTTACCTGCTGATACCTGTAGGCAAATTGTATCTTCTGATGTGTCAGAGGTGATTTCATTCTTTGATGTTAGGATTAAAATTGACAGGAAGAGGAAAAAATTCTAAGATACTAATTTACTACACTAGGGCCAAGATAAAGGAAAAAAATCTATACCGAAAGGAGGACGCTTCTATCACAGGCCCCGTAGTCATAAGATCTGTCCTGGGACCTACATTTCTCAATGTATTTATAAGAGATTTGGAGCGGGGATCCCACAGGGATCTGTCCTGGGACGTACACTGCTCAATCTATTTAGGGCCCTGGAGGTAGAACCCTACAGGGGTCTATCCTGGTACCAACAATGCTCAATGTATTTATAATGAACCTGGAGATGGGATCCCACAGGGGTCTGTCCTGAGAATTCTGGGATACTGGAGGGGGTCCACTGTGGGACCTACACTGCTTAATGTATTTATAAAGAACCTGGAGGTGGTATCCTACAAGGGTCCGCTGTGGAGCCTACATTACTCAATGTATTTACAAGGGACCTGGAGGTGGGGTCCCACAGGGTTCCCTGCTGGACCTACATTGATCAATGTATTTATAAAGGACCTGGAGGTGGGATCCCACAGGGGGTCTGTCCTGGGACTTATGGAATTCCACATGGGTCCACTGTGGGACCTGCACTGCTTAATGTATTTATAAAGGACTTGGAGGTGGAATCCCATAGGGAGTCTGCTGTGGGACCTACATTGATCTATGTATTCATAATGGACCTGGAGATGGGATCCCACAGGGATCTGTCCTGGAACCTACATTGATCTCTATAATATAAAGATATATGTCTCTGACATAAGGAAGGGTATCAGGAGTGAGAGGAGTCTCTTTGCAGATGACTCAAAACTGGGGGCGGTGGTGAATGGGGGAGGAGGGGAGGGTGGCCCTACAGGGGGACCTGGAGGCTCTGGAAAGGTGGTCTAGAAAGCGGAAGCTGAGGTTCAATGCAGGGAAATGCAAGGTACTGCACCTGGGAGCCAGAAACCTGAGCCAAGAGTACACCCGGTGGGGGGGAGGATGCTAAAAGTCTCGATGGCTGAGAGGGACCTGGGGATGGTGATGGATGTCAAGATGAACAACTCGGAGACTTATAGGAGGGCAGCGGCAAAGGTCAACAGGATGCTTGGATGCATCGCTAGGGGGATCACCTCTAGAAGTAGGAAAGTGATACTCCCACTGTATAACTGCTTGGTGAGGCCGCACCTAGAGTACTGCGTGCAGTTTTGGAGGCCACATTTGAAGAGGGACATTAAACTCCTGGAGGGGGTCCAGAGGAGGGCAACCAAAATGATTTGGGTCTTGGGGTGATAGGACCTATGGGGAGAGGCTTGAAGAGCTAAACATGTACACACTGGAAGAGAGAAGGGACCAGGGGGACATGATAGAGGTCTTCAGGTACATGAAGGGGGTAAATAGGAGAGGAGCAGTCAGGGTGGTCCGAAGGAAGGGGGCAACTAGAGGGTATGGGTGGAAGCTGGGGGGTCCAGGGGAGAAAAGAGGAGGTGCTACTTCACTGAGAGGGTGGTGGAGCCATGGAACGCGCTGCCCAGGGGGCTGGTGGAGGCAGAAACGGTGGAGGGGTTCAAGAGGGGGTTGGACAGGTACAGGGGAAGGGTTCTGGAAGCAAAAACCAGTGCAGCGAGAATATCCGGGACTGGGAAGGAAGAAGCCGGAGAGGGGGGCAGCAAGGTCGGCTCCCAGGGTGGGGGCTTACCAAACGAGCAGACATGAAAGACCGTTTGGCCTATTCTGATGGCATTTTAGTATGTGATACAGATACAGATATATCTGTATCAGGGGTCTGCTGTTGGACCATCGTTGATCAATGTATTTATAAGGAACCTAGAGGTGGGGTCCCACAGGGGTCCAGTCTGGAACCTACACTGATCAATGTATTTATAAGGCACCTGGAGGTGGGCAATAGCAGCTGATCACAAAGTTTGCTGAGGACACCATGCTGGATGGGTAGTTACATCACAAGGGGAAACAGATGAAACAGACTGATTGGGACAGAATTTGGCGATGGGCTGAGAATGGCAGATGGACTTCGATACTGAAAAATGCAAGGAGATGCAGCTGGGAAATTAGAACATGAAGGCAAAATACTACCCAACTGGCACTGGGGACATCAAAACTAGCTCCAGATGGCCAGCTCAGTGGTGCAAGGGGCTGACGTGCTGATGCCTCACCTGCTGACATGCCAGAAACCAGGGTTCTGTGATGGACTTGGGTTGCTGGGGGTCCACCAAGGTGGGATAGGGCACAGTGTCCTTAGACTGTTCTCTCCCGGGGAAGGGGAACTTGCCGCACTGCTGTAAGATGGTCAACTTGTGGAGGCGTGGTAGGAGAGCAGCAGAAGTGCCATAGCTCTGGGGTTGGCTGATGGCCAGTGTGTAGTACGTGTGCACCTCAACACAAACGTACATCTGTGCCACCGTGTGCAGAGTCATCTATTCTGCAGAACATCACACTTAATGTCCCCCCCCCCCCAAAGAGGTACTTTAACACCACGGGAATTCCACCCACCGAGTGCTTCACCAAACCAAGCAGTGCACAGGCAGGAAGTATGGGGGTGGCACACCAAGCCATGCATGAAGCTCCACCTGTATGCTGGAGGCACACAACAACTGAAGACTGAGACACTGGAGACCCATGCAAACCAAACACTGTCCCCAACATCAAGCAGGCAGGGTTCTGAATTTCTTGTTTTGTTTCATTTTTAAGGACAAACCAACCAATCAATCCAGGCATAATCCCCAAATGTGCAGAGCAGGGGCCTTTGCAAGTCCCACATTCCTGAACTGGATTACTGCACACAATTGGAGCCATGACCCTACATGTAACTCCAAAAACACATTTATAAAATTAGTATGATGAAACACAAGATGCGATTGATCAAAGGTAATTACATGCACAACAGTATCTCTGAGCCTCATTACTCAGTTTTAAAACTACATATCAGGAGACTATTTTATAACTGCAATAAGGCACTCTGCTTTACCTCATGCCTCTCTTCCCAAGGTATGCCCTTATCTCATAATAGGGCACACCGAATCATGCCTGATGGCTCATAGAAAAGTCAGCAGTACCAAATCCTGCAACCAAGAATGCCAGGAGCGGCCACAGCAAGCACATGCAGTTAAGAGTAAAAGGAGAAAAACAACTATACTAACTGTTCAAGGATGTCCGCCTAAAAAGGGGGGGAGACAGAGATAAAGGACCCACATTAAAAAGAAATTGCAAAAAGGTAAATGAAACTAGCTAAAGGCATGAGAATATGACAGCCTGCCAAGTTTGATGTAGAAGGCAAAGCATTCTGAATACCAAGAAAACATCTAAGTGAGGTCACGCTGATCCAACACTGGAATCAGTATCATGATCCGGGGGGGGGAGAGCTAATCCTTTTCCAAAGATAACTAGGCAAAACATACAGTATACAAAACAAATGGTGTTTTATCAGTCTCCATGTAAGAAAGGGGCATGATTGGCAAGTAGAATCCCTTGGGTTTGTTAGGAAAGCACACTGGTAAACAAGAAGAGGGGAGGGAGTTTGTGTGTGTGTGTGTGTGTGTAGCTGCCCTGCCCATGCAAAGGAAGAATAAAGTAGTTACTTCCCGCAACAGGGGTGTCGTCCCCCCCAAAATATGCTTCTAATTGCAGCACATTTTAGTCTCAAGTCCTGTACTAGGGTTACTCGGAATACAACAAACAGAATCGGATTTATTTTCAGAGCTGAAGTCTGAAAACCCTAAGGCCTATTTTTACATATGAATTTAGGATTTAGAATTCCAAATCTTACTCAGATTCCAATTCAGAGGTCCTTTTAAAAACTGGATAGGAATCGGAATCAGAAAATCCCAAATTCCTGAACGGTCCAATCGAACTGGAATTGGTCAGTTCTGAGCCTCCCCTTTTCTATACACGGAAGGCTCTTCACAGAGAGGAAATGACAGCAGAGGACATCCCACTAGATGGCATATGTGCAAAGAGGGCACTAGTTTCTGACTAGGGCATCAGCTCTGCTCTTGCTGGAGAAAGAGTCTAAAAGCAACTAATACTGACGTTCACAAGGTTACCACGAATGCACCCCTACTGGTCTGTACTGCTACTCTGTCCCGCAGAGGTAAGCCCAGCACTGCACCAATTAGGACATCCCCTACAGCATGACTACCACCCGTTCCTGATGCCCAGCTCTGTATCACTGCCTCCCTGTATTTAACTTTACAAGCAGAAGTTAGTTGCCAAATAGCCCACTGCCCTTGCCCCTTGTGTACAACAGCAAGACAAGTCAATTTTATTTATATGGCTCTCATTCCAAATGGCTCAGAGCGGCTTACAGCAAATGAATAAAACGATTAAGAACAATGCATTAAATTAGCATAAAGAAGTCTATGAGGTCATTCAGAAATATGCACTAAACAAATACGTTACCAGTCATGATTTAAAAATGGTCAGTGAAGGAGCCATCATCACTTCATGGGGAAGGGCGTCCCGCAAAATCTGTGATGCTACACCAAAAGCCCTATCCCCAGAGGATTTAAGTCGGGAGCAAGGGACAAAAGGGAGGTCTGCCTCAGCTGACCTGAGGGCATGAGCAGGAGTGTACAGAAGCAAGAGGTCTTTCAGATAGCCCGGACCGTGCAGGGCCTTTCAACAAACAAGCCTTGAAACTGACGCGCCACCTGACCAGAAACCAGTGGAGAGCGCGGAGAACCAATGTGATGTGCTCGGAACGAGATGTCCCAGCCACCAACTGGCTGCTGCATTCCGAACCAACTGTAGGTGGAGCATCAGCCTCATGGAAAGCTGTGGGTACAGAGCATTGCAGTAGTCCAGTCTTCATGAGATAAAGGTGTGCACCAGTGTCGCCAGGTTGAATGGTTCAAGATAGGGCTGATTCAGGCGATATTATGAAAATGGTAGTAGCCAGTGTGGACAACAGCCAACACCTATTATTCCAAAGTCAGCTTAGAGTCCACAATGACCCCCACATTTGCTTTTTTTTTTTTTAAACACGTTACGTTGTTTTTCCTCCTAGGGCCCTGGGCCGCCCACGTTCTTACCAGCCCCCCAGTCCTAACCCCTGCCACGGCACAGCTTCTCCCTTACTTCCTCCATGGTTTACCCTCCATGGCAGGCGGAGGTGGCAACCCACCGTAAGGATCCAGTTTCTGGGAGGCCTGGTACTGCGAGGGCAGAGCCCGAGAAGGTTGGTCGTCATCCAACATACCCGGTCCCCGATTCTTCCTCTTGACTGGTCCCCAGGGTGAAGAGTGCAATGTCGGCAGTGGACGAACTGGGCACGCTTCTCCCACAGCACGCCGGCTGGCAGCTCCACCTCTCCCAACTTGCATGAGGGATCCAGACATGCTGACATCCAGCCTTCGCTAGGTGTCAGGCAAACACTGGCCCTTGTGTCCCCCCTCCCTGGGAGAAGAGCTGTCCTCCGGACACTCGATCCTCTCCCTTCCCGGTCGGCCTGCTTGCACAGTGAACATGGGTAGTCGGTGTGGCAGAAGGTAAGACACACATGCCTCAGCCTGCCACACCACTGGGCCAGCAACCCCCAGATTTTTAACCCTGTCCACCAGAGGGTTACTCTTCCTAATGAAGAGAAAGGAGTGCTCCAAAAGTCGCAGAAGAGCCATGTCAACCCGGCTCCACCAGCAGCACTTCCATTTTCATCACATAAAAGTCAGTGCCCAGACAGCTCTGTGCCACCCTCATCACTCAGCAGTGCACAGTGCATCATCGCACAAACCGTGCCTAAACAGCATTGTGCCCCCCCACCACCAAAATACTTCCTTGATAAACGTTTAGGTACTGCCTACCTGGCCTCTCAGCTGGTCCGCTCTTGTCTAACTGACACAAGAGTGCCTTTGTAGGTGACTCCCATCCCCCTCTAATTGGATCCGTCTTCTTCCTTAGTTCTATCGTGGGCCCCATCCATCTGTTCCTCCATGCACATTCATATGTGCACAGCAGTGATACCCAAGCCTCTGAGCTGGAACTGGTCTTATCTGGATTCTGACATTCACCGCTGGTTCTGCTCAAATCAACTCCTAATATAAGTTTACTGGCATGGTTGTTGGGGCCTCTAATGAGCAGACGTGTCAGCATGTTCTTAGACTGAGAGAACTGTGAACCGAAGGGGAGCAGTTCTGGCCTACTAAGGACATAAGAGGCAACACTCATATCCATAAGATGTCCTCCAACCAGCAGGGGATCCTATTTTTTTTAATAGTTTTTTTTTTTTTTAAATGTTGATGGCATGAGTGGCCAGTGAGAAGCTTGTTAATGCCACAGTGCATGAGACACAATTACAAAAAAAGGCTCTCTCTCTTATGCAACTGAAGAAAGTGCTCTGATTGGTCGGGAGCATGACATGATGCATCCGCGATCTATAATGCTAGAAAAACAGTCTCTGATCTTTGACACCAAGCAGAGACTTGCAGATAAATACCAGAGACATCACACCTCTGGATATCCCTCCTCTCCCCCGAATAAGTCACCTCCTAGATACTATCTCTGTTTAGTGGATTGAAACCTTGTTTTCTCCACCAATGTACAATAGAAGCCATGCATAAGATTCTCCTCCACACATTCGGCACGCTGTATCGCAACTAGTCCATAGATACATAGATACATAGACAGTGTCGGCAGATAAGGGCCTATGGCCCACCTAGTCTGCCCATTTGAGCTTGTAAGTTCAGTTTGTTTTCCTAGAAGTCTATTTCCCCTTACCCCTGACCTCTAGAATTCCTTTATGTCTATCCCATGCATTCTTAAATCCCGTGATTGTTTCAGCCCCCACCACTTCCTCTGGCAGGGTGTTCCACTTGTCCACCACCCGTTCTGTGAAGAAATTCTTTCTCACGTTTCCTCTGAATCGCTCCTCCCTCCAACTTCATCCCATGCCTCTAGTCTTGAAACATCTTTTTCGCTTAAAATAGTGTTTTCCTGCACCCTGTTCCTCCCTGTAAGATACTTGTATGTCTCTATCATATCCCTCTCCCTCCTCTCCTCCAGGGAGTACATGTTCAGTTCCTTCAACCTGTCTTCATAGGATTTGTGATGCAACCCATGCACCATCTTTGTTGCCTCCTCTGAACCTTCTCTACCCTGTCTATGTCCTTCGTAGGTATGGTCTCCAGAACTGTACACTGTACTCCAGGTGGGTCTCACTAGTGTCTTGTATAGCGGAATTATGACCTCCCTTTTCCTGCTGGTGATGCCCCTGCTCATACATCCCAGCATCCTATTTGCTTTACCTGATGCCTTGTCACACTGTTTCCTCATACCTTGGAGGTCATCAGAGATGACAACCCCAAGATCCCTTTCCTGCTTGGTGCATGCTATATCCTCACCCCCAACTGATATATTGTGCCAGGGTTTTGTGCCCCATATGCATTATCTTGCACTTCTTTGCATTGAATTTCAACTGCCAACACCTTGACCATTCTTCAAGTTTCTGCAGGTCCCTTCTCATTCTGTCTACACCCTCTGGTGTGTCTACTCTGTTACAGAGCTTTGTGTCATCAGCGAACAGTGAAGTTCTGCCTTCTATATCCTGTGCAATGTCACTGATGAAGATGTTGAATAGGACCGGTCCCAGCACTGATCCCTGTGGTACCCTGCTGGTCACTCTTCCTCTGTGAGTGACAGCCATTTACCACCACCCTCTGTGTCCTGCCACCCAGCCAGTTACCTCACCACCACACTACTGTCCTGCCCACACCCATATTCCCCAGTTTGTGTAATAGTCTTCTATGTGGCACAGTGTCAAAGGCCTTGCTGAAGTCCAGATAGGCCATGTCCACTGCTCCCTGATCCACCTCCCTAGTCACCCAGTCAAAAATTCAATGAGGTTGGTCTGACATGACCTCCCCTGGTGAAACCATGCTGCCTTGGGTCCTGTAGTCCATTGACAACCAGATGTTCCACCAATCTCTCCTTCAGTAGTGCTTCCATGATCTTTCCCACTACCGAGGTGAGGCTGACTGGTCTGTAGTTCCCTGCTTCCTCTTTGTTCCCACTTTTGTATAAGGGGACTACATCTGCTGTCCTCCAGTCTTTGGGTACCTCCCCTGTTTCCAGTGATTGGCTGAACAGGATAGCCAGAGGTTCAGCCACCACCTCTCTTAGTTCTTTAGGACCCTGGGGTGCACCCCATCTGGCCCCATTGCTTTGTCAACTCTTATTACTTCCAGTTCCTTCAGGACCCTTTCTCGTGTAAAGGACTTGTGTCCATTTCTGCACCATTCTCACCCCTTGTACTCCCTTCAGACCCATTACCCCCTCTTCCTTAGTAAAGACTGAGCAGAAATACCTGTTCAATATGTCAGCTTTACTGTTGTCATCCTCCACGCTGCTCTCCATCCTCCTTCAGTCTAACTATCCCTCCTTTGTCCTTCTTTTTTCACTTATGTACCTGTAAAGGTTTTGTCCCTTTAACCACTGATTTTGCAATGTGTTCTTCTGTCTGAGCTTTGGCTTCCCTACTGACTTCCCTGCCTCCTTTTGTTTCTCCTGGTACTTCTCCTATCCTTCTGCCTGTGTCTTTTGTATTGCCCTGAATGCAGTCTTTTGGCTTTCACTTTTTGCTACCTCTCTTTGAAAACCATAATGGTCTCCTCTCTTTCTTTTCCTCTTGCTAACCTGCTTAATGCATAATTCTGTTGTTCTTATAATCCCCATTTTAAATACTGCCCACTGTTCCTCAATCCTGATTCCTGTCCCATTCCCCTTAATGCCTCTTTCAAGCATCTCCCATTTTCCCAAAGTCTGCCCCCTAAAATCCAGGATACGTGTTTTTGTGTGGTTTGGTTCTGCTCTTTCTGTGATTTCAAACCACAATGACTGGTGGTCACTGTTACCCCATCACACTGTCCCTGTTTGTGAGCTTAAGGTCCAGTATTGCCTTCTGCCGAGTTGGTTCCATGACCAGTTGCTTGAGGAAGGCACCCTGAAGGAGTCAGGATAAATCTGCTCTAGTTGATGCTGCTGCTGCTGGGATGCTCCAGTCCACATCTGGTATATTGAAGTCTCCAACCAGTACTACCTCACCCTTGTCAGCCATCCTTTGGATGGCTAGCATCAACTCCTATCTGTTTCTTCCTCCTGGGCTGGTGGTCTATAGACCACACCTGTGTGGATGGCTGGCCCCATTTTCCTTTCCAGCTTAACCCACAGTATCTCTCCCCATTTTGTTCCTCCTGGATCTGTGTGGCCCTTATGTCATTTTCACATACAGTGCCACTCCTCCTCCCTTCCTGCCTGCTCTGTCTCTTCTGAATATGTTGTAGCCAGGTATGGCCATCTCCCAGTCATGGTTATCATTACACCAGGTTTCAGTGATGGCCACAATGTCCAGGTCTGACTGTACCATGACAGCCTCCAGATCTTCCATCTTGTTGCTAAGGCTCCTGGCATTTGCACACATGGCTTCCATGATTTGACCTCCTAGACTGCTTCACTGTTCTACTCCAGCCCCTTCCTTGGTTGTCATTTATCCTGGTTCTCCTTGCTGTCTGCCCTTCTGCTGAATTTTGCCCCTTTTCTGCTTATCCACCTTTTGGACACTAATCTCCAACTTTTGCACACTGCTTTGCAGAGATAGCCACCCTCTGGTTCACTGGTTCCATTACTAGCTGTGGGGTGAGCAAGTAGGTACCATCCTTGCTGGCCTGCCAGCCCCTTTGCTAGTTTAAATGCTTGTCAATGTAGCATTTAAACTCATCATTGAGTGCTTGGATTCCCTCCAGGATGGATGCAGGCCGTCAGGCTTGAACAAACCTCCATCCTCCAGATGGGTCCCCAGTCACCAATGAATCCAAACCCTTCCTCACAGCACCAGTTCTTCAACCATGAGTTAAAGTTCCTTGGGCATGCACTCCTATGCTCTCCCTTGTCTCACAGGTAGTACCTGAGAAAGTGACAGAAGTAGCTACTTGCTTGAGACCCCTCCCAGTTTCCTAAACTCTTCCTGAACTTCCTTTGGCTCCCCATTTGCCAAGTCATTAGTACCTAGGGTGGATAATGACATCCAGCTCACCCTCCTGTCTTGCCTTCCCAGTGATCCTGTAGCTTCCTTCCACTCTCCATGCTGCAGCACCTGGTAGGCACCTCACCTCCTGTCCTCCCCTCCTGTGTTCCTAGCTGGATCCCTCTTATGATGGAGTCCCCCACCAGGATTCGCTTCCTCCTTCCTCTGGGGTCCACTGCTTTCCCCACTGAGGTCACCTCCTTGCCTAACCTCCACATCCTTTCCTTCCACTTCCCTGGGTACCTCTATTTGGTTGTCCTCATGTGCCAGTGTGGCATATGAGTTCTTGAGAGGAATAGGATCTGGGATGTGCCTCTGCCTGACTGCTCTAACCCTCCCTGAGCCCACTGTCATCCAAGTGCTCCTCGTTCTCGGCATCCTTTGAGGCAGCTGCATTGGACTGGGTGGTTCCTGGACAGGGGTGATGGTACTCCTGACCCAGTTTACTTCCGCTCTGAGTCTGGCTACCTCATCCCTCAGTCCCGAGTCCACCACTGTGATATTACAGAAAAGATTAATCTCACCTTTGGATTAGTGTACCCCAGCAAATCCAGCCCCCCCACTGCAAAAGTATTCACAAGGAGCTCTTCCCCACACTCAGTGCACAGTATTGCAGCAAATCCTGCCTCCCTATTCTGGTTCACTACTGTGAGAATCCACAAACAGCTCCTCCCAGCACAGTATCCCAACAAATTCTAGCCCTCCCACCCACCCAGTCTGCCAATGTGAGATTATCCACAAAAGATCCTCCCAGCACAGCGTGATCCCAACAAATCCTACCCCTCCCACCCACCCAGTCTGCCAGTGTGAGATTATCCACAAGACGATCCTCCCAGCACAGGGTATCCCAACAAATCCTACCCCCTCCTACCCACCCAGTATGCCAGTGTGAGATTATCCACAAGACGATCCTCCCAGCACAGTGTATCCCAACAAATCCTACCTCCCACCTACCCAGTCTGCCAATGTGATATTATCCACAAGACGATCCTCCCAGCACAGCATATCCCAACAAATCCTACCCCTTCCACCTACCCAGTCTGCCAAAGTGATATTATCCACAAGCAGTTCCTCCCAGTACAGCGTATCCCAACAAATCCTACCCGTCCCACCCACCTAGTCTGCCAATGTGAGGTTATCCACAAGCAGTTCCTCCCAGCACAGCGTATCCCAACAAATCCTACCCTTCCCACCCACCTAGTCTGCCAATGTGAGGTTATCCACAAGCAGTTCCTCCCAGCACAGTGTATCCCAACAAATCCTACCCCTCCCACTCACCCAGTCTGCCAATGTGAGATTATCTACAAGCAGTTCCTCCCAGCACAGCGTATCCCAACAAATCCTACCCCTCCAACCCACCCAGTCTGCAAATGTGTGATTATCCACAAGCAGTTCCTCCCCATAATTCATGCATTGTATCACAATAAATCACGCCGCCGCCTCCCGGTCCACCATGGCGAGATTATTCACAAGAAACTCCTCCCCACACTCCTCCTCCCCCACCAGTACACAGCATCAAACACAAACAGAGCCCAAACCAAACAGCATGACCCCCACCCAACTACTCAGCATCACACACAAACATTACTACCCAAACAACACAGTACCACCCCCGGGTATACAGCATCAGACATACCCACTAGTGCCTAAACAGCACAGTGCCGTCACTAGCCCCCAAGTATACAGCAACACACAAACATTAGTGCCTAAACAGCACAGTGCACTAACACCACCCTTGTACAGCATCACATACAAACGTTGGTGCCTAAACAATGGGATGCACGAACACCCCCCCACAAAGCATCATATACAAACATTAGTGCCCAAACAGTATGGTACACAAACAACACCCCCAATACAGCATCATACATCAACATTAGTGCCCAAACCCCCAAAGTATACAGCATCATTCACAAACATTAGTGCCCAAACAGCATGGTGCACAACCCTCGTATACAGTATATGCACAAATATTAGTGCCCAAAACAACAAGGGCCCCAGAATACAGCATCACACATAAACATTAGTGCCTAAACTGCATGGTGCATTCACTCCCACCCCTTCCAGGTATACAGCATCATACACAAACAGTGCCTAAACTGCATGGTACTCCTCCCCCATGTATACAGCATCATACACAAACATTAGTGCCCAAACAGCACAGTGTACTCCCCAAATAAATCATCATACACAAATATTAATGCCTAAACAGTTGGTGTACTAACTCCCCAATATATAGCATTGTATACAAACATTACTGCTCGAACTGCACAATGCACCCCCCAGAATACAGCATCACACACAAACATTAGTGCCCAAACAGCAAGGTGCACCTCCCTCCCAGAATACAGCATCATACACGACCATTAGTGCCTCAAACATACTGGTGCACTAACCTCCCCCATATACAGCATTGTATACAAACATTGCTGCCCGAACTGCACAGTGCACTCCCCTCCCTCCAGTATACAGCATCATACACAAACATTAGGGCTCAAACAGCATGGTGCACTAACACTCAGCCATGCCTTATACAGCATCATACACACTCACAATAGTGTCCAAACAGTACGGTGCACTAACCCCCCACCCTCTAGTATACAGTATCACATATAAACATTAGTGTCCATACAGCATGGTGTATTCACTTCCCCCTCCAGTACACAGCATCACACATACACACACACACACACACACACACACACACACACACACGTACGTTAGTGCCCAAACAGCATGGTGCAACCCCCCTACCATAGCATCACACACAAACATCAGTGCACAAAAAGCATGGTGTTCCCAACCCCCTGCCCCAGGATACTGCTTCACACATCACCAGTGTGTCCTAAACCCTACTAACACACCACTACACACACACGTTGGTACCAGCTGCCTGAAAAACAGCTGTAATTAAAGGGACAGTGAATGTGCTTTTTGCATCTAACACAGAGTCTTGAACCAGAGTATTAAGAGAAATGGCGAGGAAAAAAAAAAACACATACATACCATCCCAACCCCCAGGGTAGGGAACAGTAACACTGGGTACTGTAGAGTACTGGCCCAATAAACTCCCCTCCTATGGGTACCCACTCCCAAGTCCACACAAAGCCCAGCTCTGCAATGCAATTATCATTAACAGCAGCAGACCCCACAATGGAGAGGCATTCCTCACTCCTTGAGAGCATTTAAGGAGTTTAAGACTTCATCAGCTTGCTCAGACATCAAGATCTTAAGTAATTACATCCTTCAAAAATGTGCATTACTAATGTCCGTGTTCAGGGATTGCAGTACTCACCGTTTTGTGTCTGCCTCACTTGACTAAGATGTCAGACAGCAGAGGACTGAGTCAGTTCCCACACGGAGTGCAAATCCCATACAACAACTGCCTAGAGGCTTCTCTCACAACGCTGCTAAACAAAAGAAGTATCCAAATCCTATAAGTATGCTTGCATTTATATAAAATGCACACACATGCAGCCGGAAGGCACCCAGTTCCCGGTTGTGCGCACACTTTGTTTTGTTAAAGAAACAGTTTTTTTCCTTTAAGAGCTACCTGGCATCTCCACAGCAGATGTGGGTTTTATCCCTGGGATTAGTTACAACCTGGAAAACAAACCTCAGTTCATCAGTCTTGGACGTCACCAGGGCCGGAAATAGCTGGGGATCATCTTACTCCTCTCCAAGTTTGGTGGTGCCGTAACCTGGCACCCTTCTCTTGCATGCTGCAGGTCTGCCAAGTAAGCGCATTTGGAGACTTATTTTGGGGGGTCCTTACATACAAACTGACAGCAGCACCCCCTCCCCACCCACAAACATTATATCCACCTTCATACAATTAACCTGATCCTGCCAAGTGTCCGCTACAGCTCTAGAGACTGGCAAGTCTGCAGGTACAAAAACATGAGTGAATGACACGTGAAGAAACGCAGAAAAAGACCCAAGGTCCATGAAGTCTGTTCAATTTCCCTACCCATTTCCTCATACACCTACTGTCGAAGAGGGTTTACACTCTGATCTTGCCCTCCATTTCTCCATCTGTCCCCCCTCCTCCTACCCCAACTCCACTAAATCTCTGAATATGCCCCCGGCTGGTAACCCATTTATAGTACTCTCCTCCACCCTCCTCGGCAGTCTGTTTTTCCACCACCCTTTTGGTGAAGAAGAGCTTCTAATGTCTCTTAAATTTGCTTCCAACTAGTCTCCCACCAGGCCCTCTCATCACTGCATTTCTGCTCCTAGTGAACAGGTCCCCTGCCCACTGTGTAAGGATGGAGCAGCTTCTTCTAGAAGCTATAGCCCCCAAAAAGGTAAGTGCTACTCAAAACCTTTTTTGTTTGGTTATTCTTTTTCCCCCTTTTCCCTTTCAGTCCCCTTGTTCTCCACCTGGGCAATTCGGGCCTTAATAGATACAACGGTCCTCCAGCCAGGAAGGTGGGTAGCTAATGCCACTCCCTGGTCAGCCAGTAGGAAGTACACAAAATGTCTGGACATCATGTAAGCTTTGTTATAAGGCCACCTCGATGGCCCACTGTGAACTTGTTGCGCTACTGTGCAGATGACTGGATTTTGGGAGCGGACGCTGGTCATCGTTTTGGGGGCCATGTCATGCCACAGGCAGCTGCCAGAGGGCAAACCACCTTGACAGCAGTTCCTGGCACATTCTGGTACATAGCCACCTCTGTGGGGGAGCCAGGGAGTTCTCTCTCTTCTATAGGGACATGCTGCGATATCGAGGCTATTAGGGCAGGTCTCACACCCAAAAAGGGGCCAAGTGAGAAAAGAGGCAGAAAACAGGACAGGAGACCTCCCCACCGTCTGAATGATGGGGATCAACTGAAAAAGGTATATCCCTGGGGGATGTGGGGGCAGGAAAAAAATATGTTTAAAAAGTTTGTTATGATCATTGAACCTTGTCTGAATAAATACATTTTTGAGCAACTTCATGTGTGACCATCCTTTTTTTTTTTTTGCTTCTTGCTGAATGACCTACACTGTTCCTCCTTGGGAGCCAAGCATCTCCCCTCTGCAAAGCACCTGGCTCCCAGCCGGATCCAACGTGCCATTTAAGTAGGTGCTTTTATGGAAGTTTTGATCTTCTGCTTAAAGCGTCGTCTGTGGTGTTCCTCAGGGTTCCGTTTTGTTGCCAATACTGTCTACAGTGTTTATGCTTCCGCTAGGAGAGGTGATGTGGAAGTGTGGCTTGGGTATTCATTGTTATACCAATGATACCCAACTATATCTTTCATTCAAGCTCTGATAGGACTCACCAACAGCCATGCTTGACAGTGCATTAACAGAGATCAACTTGCGGAGGCTAACAAGCTGAATCCCGGAAAAAAACATGCTGCTACTAGTGGTTTCAGAGCATTTGAGATCATCCATGATGGAAAGCCGGGGCCTCCCTATTTTTGGAGGTGAAAGACTCCAGGCTAGGCAGGCTGTGTACAACCTAGAGGTCACTCTTGGTCCAGAGTTGTCATTGGTTTCCACAGTGATACCTGTGGTCAGGAAAGGCTTTTACCATCTGACAAAAATGGCTGAGTTGAACACCTACCTGGACCGAAACAACCTTTTAACACTGGTTCGGCTTTTGTTTCTCATCTTGACTACTGTAATGTTTTCTACCAGTTAGATCTGCTATTTACAGTGATATCAGAATGCAGCAGCCAGACTCTCTACATCTACGAGAATGAGCTAGCATATTATGCCTGTATATCATTCTCTGCAGTGGCTTCCTGTGAGATGGCGGTTCAATGTTAAGATACTCCTTTTGACATATAAAGGACTTAATGGCCTAGGTCCACTGTACCTAAGGGAGCTACTTGCAACCCATAACCATATCCATTAGTTACATTCTTCAGGCATTGGCCTCTTGCCTGTTCCAAAAAACAAATTAAAGTCAGCTATTGTTTAGAACTTTGGAGGGGTGGCTGGTCTAGAGTTGGGTGGGTACATAAAAAGCAGGCATCTCCTCCAAGCATGGTGCTTGCCTGTGATTTCACTCCCCACCCCCACACTATTTTCTTCATTTCTCACCAATCTCCTTCAATCCTTCTGAGGCCCACAAAGGAATCACTCACTAACCTAGTCATTTGTTGCTTATCCCCCTGAATGGGGCATTTTAGGGTGGCATCCTCTCTGGTTTCCCAATCCAGTGGTGAGCAGTTTTTGTCATGCTGGGCAGCATGGAGCTCCAGTACATCACCAGATGTGCCCTCCTGTTGGTGGGGGTGTGCATTCCCTCCTCAACACATATCCACCGACAAGCCGGCATGAAAGTGCGACAAACATATGTAACGCGCTTGCTCACCAGAGATTTAAGTCCACCCCCACTGCCATCCATCTCTACTGATCTACACCACCTGTGGGGTCTTCAGGTGGTGTTCCTGCAGCACAGATAATTCAACCACCCACTTCAAGGAGGCAAGCATCCCGTGGGGCTCCTAGATGGTGCTCATGCAGCAGGGATCAGTCAGATGCCCACTCAAAGGAGGCCAGTGTCCTGTGGGGTCCCCAGGTGGTGCTCATGGAGCAGGGATCGGCCAGCCACTCATTCCAAGGAGGCAAGAGTCCTGTGTGTTTCCTAGGTGGTGCTCATAATGCAGGTGATCAGTGAGTCACCCACTCCAAGAAGGTGAGCATCCTGTGAGGCCCCTAGATGGTGCTCATGCAGATGGGATCCGTCAGTCACCCACATCAAGGAAGTGTCCTGTGAGGCCCCTATAAGGCACTTCTGCAGAGGGGATTGGTCAGCCACCCACTTTAAGGAGGGGAGTGGCCAGTGAGCTCACAGATGGCGTTCATGCAGAAGGAACTGATCAGACACCCACTCCAAGAAGACGAGCATTCTGTGGGGCCCCTAGATGGTGCTCGTGCTGCAGGGATCGGTCAGTCACCCACCCCAAGAATGGGAGTGTCCTGTGGGGCCCCTAGATGAGGCTCATGCTGTGGGGATCAGATGGCCACCCACTCCAAGAAGGCAAGTGTCCTGTGGGGTCCCTAGATGGCATTCATGCAGAGGGTATTGGTCAGCCACTCACTACAAGGAGGTGAGTGTCCTGTGGGGTCCACCAGATGGCTCTCATGCAGAGGGGTACCATTCAGCTACCCACTCCAAGGAAGCAAGTAAGCATCCTGTGGGGACCCTAGATGGCGCGCTCATGCAAAGGGGATTATTCGGCTACCCACTCCAGAGGGGAGGGGAGTGTCCTGTGGGGTCCATCAGATGGCGCTCATGCAGAGGGAGATCGGTAAGCCAACCACTAAAAGGAGGCAAACGTACTGTGAGGTCCACCAGATGGTGCTCATGCAGAGGGGAGTAGTCAGCCACCCATTCCAAGGAGGTGAGCATCCTGTGGGGACCCTAGATGGTGCTCATGCAGACAGGATCATTCAGCCACCCACTCCAAGGAGGCAAGCATTATTTGGGGCCCCCACATGGCACCCATACAGGAGGGAATCAGTCAGTCACCCACTCCAAGGAGGCAAGTGCCATGTGGGGCTCCCAGGTGGCACTCGTGGAGAGGAGATCGTTCAGCCACTCACTAAAAGGAGATGGGCATCCTTTGGGGTACCTAGATTGCACTTGTGCAGCAAGGTTCAGTCAGTCACCCACTCCAAGGAGGTGTAGTGTTCTGTGAGGCCCCCAGATGGCGCTCATGCAGAGGGGATTGGTGAGCCACCCACTCCAAGGGCAGTCCTTCAGCGTCCTGGCCTTGTTCTCAAACCCAGGTCACTGGCCTCTCAAATGACAACTCAGCTGCTGCATGGACTGGCCAGCTCTGTGATTTCACTTTTTTGAAGCAGTTTATAAACCTTGTATGAGGGACTTCCGGTGATGTCAGCAGCGAGATAGCGGCTTAACTCTTCTCTCTGCCGAGCCCCAAGTTCAATCCAAAGTCTTCCACCGGTTATCTAATATGCAATCACCCACAAAATCCACGAGATCAAAGGTTCTACTTACCAGGAACGCTCACACTCCAGCACAAAAGTTGCCAGGGGATTCATGGGGTGAGGGTAGGGGACTTGTAGCACAAGGTCTCCCTCTACGCGGACGTCTTACTTTATATGTCCAGACCAGAGAAGTCTCTTCTCAAACTGTGGAGACTCCTAGATCTGTTTGGCCGGTACTTGGGATATGCCCTTAAACAAAAAACAGAAATACTAAAATTCTACTATAACCCTTCTCCGGAGATTATCCAATTAGTCCCTTTGAAATGGAACTCTCTAAGACCAAGATATCTAGGCACAGTCATTACTAAAAACATTGTAACATTGTTAATAAATAACTTTTGACCCCCCTGGTGAGTCAAATTAGAAAGGATATGGAAGGATGGGAGCTTCTTAACCTGCCCCTTTATGACAGGATACAAACAGTTATAATGAATGTACTGCCTAGGTATTTATATCTCTTTCAGTACCTCCTCATCAAAATACACCACAATCAACTACAAATATGGCAGAAAACTATCACGATGTTTGTCTGGGCAAACAAAGACCCAGAATTAAAAAAGCAAACATGCTCATTAACAAAAAGCATGGGGGAAGGGCACTGCCAAACCTAGAGGATTACTACTTCACCGCCCACCTAAGGAATGCCCTCCTGTGGTCAGCACAGGATTATATAGCCCATTGGAAAAATAGAGAGATAGTAATCACAGAGGGAGCCACACTGGATGCCAGGGCTACAAATCCCAAACTGACACAAGACAGCACTATATCCCTGGCGACAATGAGAAATGCACTGTGGGCGATACGGAGATTGTGGACCAAATAAACACTCAGTAATGAGTTGTGGCTATTGAGATGGTTTGCATGGGATCCAGATTTCGCCCCATTAACTCGGGATCTAACTTTCAGAACATGGCAGAGGCTAGGCTTAACTACCCTTAAACAAATCATGGATGGGGATAATATATTGACATTTGGTCAACTTAAAGAAAAATTCAACCTGAGACAAACTGACCACTTTAGACCTTTACAAATTAGAACTTACATACATTAAGGGCTCCGGGCAGCCTGATGAACACCATGACAGATTCTCACACATCAAAGAGTCAGGGGCCATGTCTCAGCCCTATACAGAGCTCTCAGACAAAGGGGGGCCAACCACTTGGAGCCTCTCAAAAAAAGATGGGAAGACGAGATTGGGGAAGAGGTTGACGGATAGAGATTGGGAAACATTCCCACAAGCAAGTAAAACCCAATACTCCCCACAATGGAGCGTTTGAGTGGAAGGTCAGAACACGCTTCTTTACCACTCTGGTGATGAACAAATGGGATGGAAATCACTCCCCAACATGCTGGAGGGGATGCCAAGAACCAAGGGCTTCTCACCTCCATGTGTTTGGGCAATGTCCATGTCGGACTCATTTCTGGAATCAAATCAGACAGGCGATGGGGAAATTTTGATAGTAGCAGAGGACACTAGACCAAAGCATATGGTCCTAGGACTACCGCCTAGGGAGATCAAAGGGAAAGATGAAGTTTACTTATGGAACATACTTACATCAGCCACACAAAAAGTAATTACCAGAAAATGGCTGAATCCTGAGCATCCCACCATCCAGCACTGGATGGAGACAGTACAGGAGATACAGGAGATGGAAGAGCTAACACACCTAATTAATTCCCGTACACAGTCCATCAGTAAATTGACTCAGTGGGTGGTGTGGAAAGACACCCGCATGATGGGAGGAGAAGGGAGAGTGGATGAGGGGTAGATATGGGTGAGAAGGTGCAAGGGAGCCTCACAAACTGTCAAATATCCTGGAATGACATGAAAAGACAACTGTATTAACAGTGAATTGTAACGTCTATGGCTCTTACAGAATGGAATGTAAAGTAGAGGTTTTTACTTATTTATTCATTTTAGTTTTTGTTGACCGGGTAAGTGCACTAGACAAATCCTGCCTATTTTCAGGCACGACCCGGGGGAGGGGGATATAGATGAATGCCAACTGACCTTGAACCAGATTAAGCTGTTTTAGCCATGAAAAGATGACCTTGTTATAAGGTGAACCTTGTAAAATGAAAACTATAATCTTGACCTGTGCATAAACTTATGATAAACTTGAATTAAAAAAATAAAATAAACCTTGCATGAAAAAAATCTGATGTTTATGGATGGACCGGGGTGGGTAAAAATCTCATATGCACAAACCTGTGTGCTGAAAGTGATGGTGGTGGGGGGGCTGCTCAAAGGCCACCACGAACAAAGTCCAAAGCAGCACACACCAGAAATACAAAATGGCACAACATTTACTGAAGCAAACAGGCTGTACCCAGGCACTTCGGGGCACTCTGCTTCTTTGTCAGGCAGAGATGAAGAGGCAGAGCCTATTGTTTGCTTCAATACATGTTTGCACCATTTTGTATTTCTGGAGTGGGCTGCTTTTCTGTGTAGGTAAAAACCTTGGTGTTCTTAAAGCAGTGCTCTACTGTTTAGCATTTTTTTTTTTTTTTTACATATAAGCATGTGTTTTCAGTGAAAGGTTCAGCTACTTAACAGTAACGGTAAATCTAATCTCTTCCACAGAGCACAACATATTGAACTGTAAATTATCATTGTCCAGACCATTCAGAAACTTTTGCTTTGCTCAGGCCACCCATAATGATGTATGTTGGCGGTGCCTATATAAAGAGAGTGGCCTCATACCTCCTCAGTTTCCCCAGACAGAAACTTTGGAGTCATACAATTTTGACAGAAGAGGAAAGCCAAAACCCTCACTAGGCTGAAAGGAGAGGCGGGGACTCAAGACCCCATGGGGAGGATTAGGTACAGAAATGAGAAGACCAAAATGTGCAGCAACCAGCAGGTATTCAACAGTATTGCACCTGAAATCCAAAGGAGGTAGGTTGGAGGGACAGCTGTGCCTCTGCGGGGAAGAGATTCTTATGATGATCTATTGCTACTAGGATCTAAACTATCTCCCTACACAGAGCCACACATTGAGCAATTCCCAAGCACGTTAGCACTGCGCAGTGGGAGGAAGGCCAGGCAGGGCGTATACTCAGCTGTCAGCTCTGAGACAGGAGGCCTCCCAGGAGGATGGTGAAGACGACCAACTATGGGATACCAGATCCAAACTCTAGTGTTTGCAGTATGGATCCTACTCCATGGAGTGGCAGAGCATACGTCAGCTGCAGAAATGAAAAAGGAAACAAGCCAGGTTTTGGCCATACCATGACTAATATGCCCACAGACAGGACCAGGGAGCTCTTTACCATACCTCTGGTATCAGACAGAAATGCTGAATGCCAACCATTTGGAAAGGCGCTCCTTAGAAACTGTGAGGCCAGCCATCATGGGGGTGAGTGAAACAAGATGCTGCAAAAGGAGCCATGTGGTGGCACAGCATATGTCAGCTGCTGAAATGAAAAGGGAACAAGCCACCTACGTGGCCATACCACGAGTGGCATGCCCATGGACAGACCAGGAAGCTCTTTACCATGCTTTTGGTATCAGACAGAAATGCTGGATTTGGAAATACACTCCTTAAAAACAGTAAGGCCAACCATTCAGGGAGAGAATTAAACAGTATTCTGCAAGGACTTCTCTCCTGTCCTTCCTGTGATCCAAATAGAAACTTACGTTCTACGGAAACCAGAGAATGCAGGACACCTTCTCCAGCATCCAGTAAACACAAAAAAAGCCCCGCCCCCAAAAACAAAAACCAGGAAGGTAAATAGTCTGATCACGTGATGCACTCACCCTGAGAAGACATGTGGCTGCTCTGCTCCCTCGCCACGCTCTTAAGAATTCTTAATTTAATATCTGCTACAAAATAAAACTCTCTGCTGATCAACCACCGCAATACTCGTAGCTTGGAGAAACCTGCGACTGACATTTCTCCGGGAGCTTTTAAAGCTCAATGGAGGTGGAAATGCAACAAGGCCTCCCTGCTCGTATGCCTCCTCAAACGCCGGATAAAATGGCTAAGCGGGCAAAAACCCAGGCCGCATCTACAAGTAAAAATGCAATGCCGACTAACAGCCCTGCACCACTAACAGAAGATAGATTTCTCACCGAAATGGAACCGCTTAAGCAAGCCCTTCTGGAGTCTGCAATAGAACTCAAAAGTATGAAAACAGATCTAAAAGAAACGAACATAAAGATCTCCAATGTTGCAGCAAGAACTACTTCAATAGAGGGCTGGCAATCTCGTCTAAACCCCGAAATAGTGGCACTTAGACAGAAAGTAAGTAAGGTGGAAGCTAAACAAGAAGACCTTGAGAGTCGAAACAAGAGGAATAACTTAGTTATATTTGGCTTGCCTGAAGAAGCCGAAGGATCTTCCACAGTCCTCTTCACACAAAAGCTCCTCTTAAAAATTGCTGGCCCTCCACCGCATTCCACCACTTATCATGCAGAACGGGCTCACAGGTCACTAAAGCCCAGACCCCCTGTTGGAGCCAAACCCAGACCATTCATTGTCCAATTGTTAAGTTTTATAGATCGGCAGCATATTCTGTTCAAAGTTAAAGAATTGCAGGAGATTAAATGGGAAGAGACCCCCCTGAGAATCTCACAGGACCTACCGGTAGCCACCAGGCAGAAATGAGCTGAATACCATCCATCAGTAACCAAGCTGATAGCTGCCGGAATTAAATTCAAAATGATATATCCTGCCAAGTTATCGATCCAACATCAGGGAAGTTGGAGATCGTTCGAAAATGCAGAACAAGCTGCAGAAAATCTTGCTGTCATGTTCCCTGACTTATTTGCACATTGTTAACCCTGCAACCTCAAAAAAAAGTCTGGTAAGGAAAGGCTTTATCATGGTAAAATAACTTTACCGGAGAATTTGCTGATGTTCATTTTAGATCTGATGGTATTTTCAAAGGCTGGAGAGGCTAACCGACGAGAAAATGAACACATCGGTTTTCCTGGGTTGAAATCGTTTTAACGAGCAGAATCTGCCTAGTTATGGTCCTAAGAGAACTAAATGCTTGGCAGCTGGTCTTCAATGTAAATGAGTTTGCCTATATGGCTTAATTCTTTAGTTTTCCAACTCGGTATTAAATGCAGCGGATTTAATTTAGAATGGTAGCTATGGAGTGAAAACGGGAAGGTGCTCTTCAATACGGCTGCTGGACTGCTCTAACATGCGCAAGCACATGTGGGTTTCTCTGTCGGCACGAAAATATTACGGTAGCACCTTATAAGAGACCGGACTCAGTAAAGAAACAACAGCGGACCAGTATCTGCATAGACCGAATAAGAGATACAGTTCTAGGTCAGCACTCAAGAATATGCAAGTGTTTACTCTTATTTTTTTTGTTTTTTCCAGACTTTCAAGTAAATCGGGTTATGCTAAGCCCTGACATATAATTTACTACTATGCTATCTTCCCCTTCCCTATATTCCTCCATCCCTCCCTCCCTGAATAGTCCCTCCCCCTTTTTTTTATATATACACACACATGGACAAAACTGATTAGGAAAGGTTTATGTTGTATAAGGGAATAATAGAAATATTACACGTGTTAGACTTTAAGCTGAAATTATTGTAAGCATGCATGACAATGTGGATTATTTTCATGTGCTCTTATATAATTTAGTTTACCTCTGGAGTTTAATTGGGGATTGCGATGTTGGGGTTTTTTTCTGGGAGGGCGGGAGAGGGAGTAGAGTCGTGCTGCAGCATCGGGGCAGAAGCAGGCACGTCTTTACAATTGGGGAAAGAGCTCCCACTCTCGACTCCATGGCTAGGGGTCAAGATTTCTTCTTTTATTTTGGTTACAGGGGGCTCGGGGGATTATCTTGGGTTTTTTCAAGGGGAAATGTTATACTGAGAAGGGGGGAAGACTTAAGATTTGGGTGGGATGGGGACTGCCATAGGCAACTGGGTCTTACTGTTTATGCCTTTGTTAATTTTCTGTACTTTTGCACACAAGGACATAATTTCTCTGGATGCTCAATTAAAATGACGGGATATCATTTCTGTTCATGGAACGTCAAAGGGGCTCAGACACCTGCCAAGAGAATGAAAATTTTATTGCACCTTTGTAGTCTTCAAGCAGATCTAGCCTTTCTACAGGAGACATCTCCTGTCTACTCAAACTCATTTTTTTTCGTAGATGTTGGGTAGGACAGGCTTTTGGCTCAGGTCTGAACTCCCAACAAAGGGGAACTGCCCTACTTATTGCACGAAAGATACCATTTTGTTTACTACAAGAGGTGTCGGACCCTGAAGGTTGCTACATTATTATTAGGGTGATCTTAGGACAATCAGAGATGATTCTAGGATCCATCCACAGCCCTAATTCAGAGAACCCTGATTTTTTTCATGAACTTAATGACAATACTACCTACATGGTCAATGTTACCAATAGTTCTGGGGGGCGATTGGAACCAAGTCCTATCGAATAAATTAGATCAGGTAACCCTAGACTTTCCCTGTCACCAGGACAGAAAGCCTTGCATGAGTTAATACATTCATTAGGCCTTACAGATCCCTGGAGAATAACCTATCCTGAGAAGAAGGAATTCTCATTTCATTCTCTCCCACATCATTCATTTTCACGCTTAGATTATTTCCTTGTAAGTGTTGAACACCTCCATGGGGTGGTATCATTTTTTTACTCCTCTAAGGTTTTTTTCTGATCATCATGTGGTGTAGTTAATATTAAATGTTGCACCTAACGTTCAAAAGAATAAATTATGGAAAATTAATAACCAACTCTTAAGATCTGAAGATACTACTCGACGTTTACAATTTTTATTTCAGACTTCATGGAATATAACTCCCCATCTACGTCTAAAATGGATGTTTTACGGTGCACATTAAAATGTGCTTTAAGAGGAGAACCGGTCCGTATAGCATCAAAGCGTAAAAAACAACAAAATCAGACCCTTTCCTCTTTATTTAACTGGATCACAATAGCTGAAGCCAACTTATCAGCTTCATCCCCGGAAGAGGAATGGGAAACAGCGGAATCCTTGCGGGCACAATATAATTTACTGTTAGCCGAAAAAGCCGAATTTCACATGCTTAGGTCTAAGATCTCTTATTCTGACCAAGGAGAAAGAGCTGGGAAGTTCCTGGCCCTCCGGCTTATGTCTCAAACATCAGAAAGAATTATTACTTCTGTTTATTCTCCAACAGGCAACATTCTCACCTCCCCCATGGACATTAGTAAAGCCTTTCGAGATTATTGTAATTGTTTATATACACCGCCCACCTCTTCCTTTTCTCAGCAAATGCTAGATTCCTTTATGAGAGATATTAATATTCCAACACTTTCCGAATCCCAAATTCTCACTCTAAAGGCCCCTATAACAATTAAAGAAGTAATTGACGCCATTGAATCACTCCCCTTAGATACAGCGCCCGGTCCAGATGGTTTCTCCTCAAACTTTTATAAAACATTTAAAAATATAATAGCACCTATTCTCCTGAACACCTTCCAATACCTTTATGCTAGTGGCATATCTCATTTCTCCCTTACCCAGGCCACTATAGTAGTCCTTCCCAAACCGGGTAAAGACCCTCTGCTCATCACTAACTATAGACCCATCTCTCTTATTAATGTGGACTTAAAAATCCTCGCCAAGATCATGGCATTAAGACTGAACCGAGTCTGGGACTCACCACGATTAGTCCTGAGCAGTGAGTTTGAATTAAGAGCCGCCGCATTCCTCTGACCATCTTGAAAGTGACCTATCTCTTTTCTGTGTCCAAGGATTCCTTACACCTGCTGTTTTGTGTTCTTGGACGCAGAAAAGCTTTTGATAGGGTGTCGTGGGACTATCTCTTTTCATTACTCCCTAAATACGGTATTCCCCAGGAATTTATAAATTGGGTTAAAATACTCTATTCTTCCCCCTCTGCAAGAGTCCAGTGTAATAGTGTGCTTTCCACTCTTTTTTTTTTTTTTTTTCAAGCAAGGGATGCGGCAGGGTTGTTCTCTTTCACCTTACCTGTTTAATCTTTTCTAGAGCCCCTTATAAGGAAACTGAACTCCTCCACATTAATTTCAGGTATTAAGATAGGTGATATGGAATACAAACTCTCCGCATATGCGGATGACGCACCCTTCACAATCTCTCCCGGCAGCATTCACAATAATTTCTCAGTTCGCTTCCTTTCCAGCTATAAACTGAATCTGGAGAAGACAGAAGTCTTTCCCCTTAATAAATATTCACAGAAGGCAGAAGTTGTAAATCTGGGTTTACAATGGCGAACGGATAAGCTTAGATACCTAGGAATTAATCTCCACTCTTCCTCCCAAGTGATGAAGAAACTCAACCTTGACACCCTTGTTAATACTTTAAAGGAAGATATTAAACACTGGTCCAGACTACCTTTGTCCCTGTGGGGCAGAATTAGTATAAAAATGAATATTCTACCCCATATACTATACCCATTACAAATGTACAACTGGGCCTTGCCGAATTCCTGGTTTCTGCAGTTGCAAAAAATAGTTAATTCGTTTTTATGGGCAGTTAAAAAGTCTAGGCATAGCTATATTAAGCTTACACATCAAAAGATAGATGGCGGTCTACAGGCCCCAAACTCTTATCTATATTATTTAGCGATACACTTAACAAGGATGAGGTATTGGTCAACTTCCCCAGCCCCTCTCCCGAGTACCATTATCATCCCCTCTGGTTAGATATAGAGCGTGCCTTATGTTTAGCACAAGAGGTGAATCCCAGGGCCCTCCCTTTCCTTACTAGGAAGAATTTTCCCAACAAATTAAAAGATTCCTCACTGGGTTCCAAGCTCGAAATACAATGGCAATTTAATACTCTTCTTAAGATAGTAGGCCATAAGGATTTAACACAACCCCTTTTTAATAACCCTAATTTTTTAATCTCGGGTAAACTTCTCAAAATGACTTCATTTTGGCCTAATACGGGAGTTGAGAAGATTGAGGATTTGGTTATCAATCATAAATTGACACCGTTCCAAGAAGCCAGCACTCCTTATTAATGGCCCCCGGTATATGTATTTAAATACCTGCAGATTTCCCATATGTTAATGAAGCACTTTGGTACAGGGCTTTGGTCCAACACTGTCATCTATGCGAAGACCATACATTGAATCCCTTCCGACCTCCCATTTAATAGCATATGCATATGCCTTCTTGCAGACCACACTGGCTCAGTTAGAAAATCAAAGATGTTATTGGTGGGACCAGTCATTGCCAGCAACTACGTATTCTAGAAGTTGGGCGAGAATCTGGAAACATTTATATAGATATATTAAACGGGATAGATACAGATTTATGCAGTTTCAAATCAATCACAATCTGTTTTACACCCCGGTTAAACTACACCGGATAGATGCCTTGACTTCTGAGCTCTGTACCAGGTGTGCAAAACTTCCGGGAGACTTGCTGCACATGTTGTGGACATGTGAGAGAGTTTCTCCATCATGGAACTGCATCAAATCCCACTTGGACCCACTACTGTGATGAAGAACCCAAGGAGGAGTTACCAGCTGGGGGGAGTGCAGCTAGCCCAGAGAGAGGAGAAGGATCTGGGGGTGCTCATTACAGGGTCAATGAACAACTCGGCACAATGTAGGAAGGCAGCTGCAAAGGCCAACAAAATGCTGGGTTGTATTGCAAGGGGTATATCCTCGAGGAGGGAGGAGGTGATTCTGCCACTGTATAGGTCATTAGGTGGGCAGCACCTGGGTACTAACGTGCAGTACTGGCCCTATCTGAAGAGGGACATCTGGTTACTGGCAGGGTGCAGCGAGGGCGCACAAAGATGATCAAGGGGCTGGGGACTTATCATACGAGAGGAGATTGAGGGAGTTGAACATGTACTCACTGGAGGACAGGAGGGACGAGGGGACAAGATTGAAACCTTTAAATACATGAAAGGAATAAACAAGACAGGTACAGAGGGGCTGTTCAAAGTAAGGGAGGGGAGACACACCAGGGGCCATGATATGAGACTGGAGGGAGGAAGGTTCTGGAGGGAGATGAGGAGCCACTTTTTTACAGAGAGGGTGGTGGCTGGGTGGAATGCGTTACCTGCAGAAGTGGTATCCAGTAGAACAGTGGACTGCTTCAAAAGGGGATGGGACAGGACAAGGGGAGGGTTAATGAAGGGGAAGGGTGGAAGGGAGGGGCAGCTGCAGAATAAGGGGTGCTAGCTGCACATTCGAGCAGACTTGATAGACCGCTAGGCCTTTATCTGCTGGCAAATTTCGATGTTCGTATTGTCTGTCAGATAGTTGTATTCTAGGAGATTATGCTACTCTTCAGGGTCGATCTCAGTGATCACATATGGCATTAATTTCAGCATGTGCCAAAAAAATATTACTCTGGCATTGGAAAGATGCCATTATCCCCTCTTATACCAAATGGTATCGAGAAATAATGTTTGCTATACAAGCAGAGCAGGTTGTAGCGGGGATGTCTAATAATAAGGAAAAATTCAAACAAATTTGGGATCCCCTACTAAGCTTGTTGCTGATCCAGAATGAACAGGGCAAACCTAACATTGGAGCGCCCTAGTATCCTGTGACAGTTTAAGAGATCTTGAGGTGTAATATATAAGGTATAAAAAGCAGTATTACCTATTGGCAGTCAGTGTGGGCTGGGGAGTGGGCTGGGATACAGGCATCTGTCTATCCTGTTGCACCTTATACAACTGGCAATAATTCCAAAGAGGTAAAATGTTTTTCCTCTCTCTTTGTGCGAATGCTTGTAATGTATGCAGACTACAATGCATGTTGGATGCCTGTAAACATTGTGGAGAAAAACCTAATAAAACATATTCAATTAAAAAAAAAAACGAAGGTAAATAGTCTAATTTAGGGTAAGTGGAGATGACATCTTAGTCAGGAACCGAGGACTGATACAAAGGTAGATCCGATCCAGGTGAAAAACAAGGTTCCGGGGGCATAATCAATGACTGCAGCTCAGAAACACTTTGTGTAAGGTGACTACCACCAGAAAAAGCTTTCTATGAGGAAAAGGAAGCTCACAGGTGGTAGCAGGTTGAAAGGAGCCTGAATAAGGGACCAAAGAAACAAACTGGGGTCCCAGTCTGGAACCAAGTGACAGACTTGGGGATGTAGATGCAGGAGACTTGGGAATATGCGGGACATCTGTATCCTTATTTTGGTTCCAGTGGGCCCACCTGGTTACCAAAATTAATCAAACAAATATTTTGTGATCCCGCTACTGTTTCCTGCTTTGGACTATATTCAATTTCTTGATTTCTGTATTCCTCATTTGTGATCCCCCCACTCCCGAAAAGGAGAATGGTTCACACAAGAAGGGCGAATGTTTGAAACTTCTACTTTTATTTTAGAAAACACACACACACACCTTACGAAGTGCTATTAGTGCAGAGAAGTAAAAATACTTACACACCGACACGCCATGCGTTCACTATGAGTCTCGACCAACCCAAAGCTACTAGACCATCAACTCCCCTACATATCAGGGTTCACTACCTCTTTGTAAGAGTGGAGCTGTTTGCCCATGGCCAGTGTTTTTATATCGTAACTCTCAAAAGAATTTAGCGCCGCGTCCTCCCCTCAGGTGAAGTACATCATGTAATGGATCAATACTATCCATTGTCACTTTTAAAATTGGTTGTTCTGATGTTCTGACTGCTACTGCTACATTGTTTTCATTCTTGCTGCTTTTACTGTATTGTTACTGTAACTCCCCATGTCGGGCCTAAAAACTGGCATCTGTATGTGTAGTGTACTTACCTGGTGAACAAAAACAAACTGTGCTACAGTCGTGCCTTCTAGGGAGGCATGAAAGGCAGAAATGGCTTCAAGAAGTACCTTCAACCTAACAGCACTGGAGGGCAGAGTCCCACAGGGACAGTAGGTACACCAAGACCTGCCGGACTGATCAACAAAAGTTGTCCAGGGAGTGAGAGGCATACCAAATACTGAAACATTTGTATTTCAAGAAATGTGTTCCAAGCAGGCAGCTTCCTAGCTACCAAGAATACATCTGAGACAGTGGGGGAAACCACAAACCATGACAGTTCTACATCTTCAGGAGGCAGCTGTGAAGGTGCAGTGCTGGTAGGCTTGAATGCAATAGGCCGATGTAGGTCTGAGAAATGGACCCCCCCCCCAACCATAAATGGAGGTGTGGGGGAACCAGAGGGTTGGCTGCCATGTGGTCTAGTAGTGGACACCAAAATCTGTCTGGGCCAGAATGGAGCTGTCAGAATTTGAGTGGCTGGTTCAGCCTGGAGCTTCAACAACACCTTCTGGATTAGGGGAACTGGAGGGAACCTATGTAGTAACCGCCCCTGCCAGGAGGAGGACATGTTTCACCAGAAAACTCCATGTCCTGAAGAAAGCATGCAAAAAAACAGTTTTGCATTGTGTGGACACAAAGAGGTCCAGCTTGGGTAGACCCCAAGAACTTGGCGACTACATATTGACTGACCAACCTGCCAAGAGCATCTGCCAGAATGTTCTGACAGCTGGGCAGGAAAAGTAGTCACTATGCGTATGTCATGAACCAGAGCCCGCTCCTAAACATGCACCGTCTCCCTACAGAGGTGGTAAGAGTGGGCACCTTCTTGCTTGTTGAGGTAGTGCACTGCACAGTGACTGTCCATCCGTACCAGAAGGGGAAGGCCTTCAATGTTTGAGGGGAAGGCCTGGAGGCCAAGAACAGTCCTGATCTCCAGAATGATGATCTGAAGAAAGGGGTTAGTAAGGGACAAAACACCCTGGGTCTGACAGGAACCCAAACCGGCACCCTAGCGCAGCCCCAAGGTGTCTGTGGAGGTCAGGCAAGCCACCACAGATATGCCCTTTCTCTAGCAAGGAGGTCAAGTTAGCAGTCATTGCTTTGCCCTTTCTCTGGACAGGAAGTAACCTGAGCTGCCACACAGTATCTCTTCTACAGGCAGTAGGTTAGGTGATCCACCACGCCTGTTCCCTTCTTCTAGCTCGGAGGTTAGTCAAGCCCCCACAGTTGTGTCCTCTCTCTAGCTGGGAGGTCAGGCCAGCCACCACAGTTGTGCCCTTCCACCCAGTGGAAGGTGAGGCCAGCCAATACAGTTGTGTCCTTCCTCCCAATGGGAGGTCAGGCCAGCCGCTACAGTTGTGCCCTTCCTCCTGATGGGAGGTCAGGCAAGCCACCATGGCTGTATTCCTTCTCCAGACAGGAGGTCAGGTGAGCAGCTACCTTCGCCAACAATGTGGTCACTTGACTGGCTAAGAGAGGATGGGCAAACACCAGTCAGCACAGGACCAGAACCTGCTTCAGCCAGACCTCCACCAAAATACAAAACAATAGACCAAGACACAAGTCTCTTTACCTTGCCAGTAGTGCCCCTCTCCTTTACTTATCTGTGTCCCTTACCCTCTCTGCGTCCTATTTTACCACCTTTGAACAGCAGGACTGTCTAGAAGGCCTGTATGTCTCTTCCAGTGATGTCATGTGCTGTTACAGCAAGGCTATTATCCCCATCAACTGCAGACGGAACAATGTGCTCCATTACCACAAAGTGAGAGACCCACTATTTTTTTGTTGTTGTTGGGTGTCTTGAGTGTATTTGGATTGTTAATTTATACAGCGACGTTCCCACAAAAATGCATCCCAAGGTGCTTACAAGGTGGAGACTTAGATACTGGTAGTGTAGGGACAGTAGAATAGAATTGTGGTTGATAATGACATCCTTACACACTGTAACCTAAAATATGTTACTAAGGGAAGGGATGGAATTTGGGTTTATGTAGTGCCTTTCAAACACGCTGTATCCTAAAATGCTTTACAAAGGGAATGAAAGGAATTTTGGTATATAGAGCATAAATGTTTTTTCGTTAATTTAGCATTTGTTTGTTTTTGTTTCTTAAACGACTGCAACAAAAAAGAGGTGGTTTAAGACAGTACAATACACATTTCACAGTTATTTAAAAATTAGCTAAAGCAACAATACAAAACCAATACATACTAAATATTTTACAAAACCATACACAATAAAGATGTAGCCATCAAAATGTGAGTTACACTGCGTAAAATATGCACACACACACGTGCGCACGCACACAATCTTGGAGAATCACTGCAAAACATGCTCACAACTAATAATTATTATGAAATGGTTAAGAAGAATGCTTGATCCTGCTTGCCAGAGAGGTGCTTCCAGACTGGCTGTAAACCCAGCAAAACAGCTCAGCTGAAAATAGTCCCAGACAAACAGGCTCAGCACTCTCCTCTAGAGTCACCTGCCTCGTCCTGCAGTGCAATGCCCACAACACACGTGGCTGCAAATTTTCTAGCTTTTATGTCTGAAAACATCTAGGGAATTGATGCCGACCACCATGTTTCAATATCCCCCCATTTAAATAAATCATATTGCTTTTGGATTTACTGCTTACCATCCGTCACCTGAATATCGCTTCCCAGCACTCAGTTCTACTCACTTTGACATGTACACTGATCATCATGTCGCCGGTTACAAACGTAATCGGTCGCATCTTAGTAACCTTTCCCCAATGCTTCTCAGCAATCTGCTCTACTTGCTTTCTGTACACCGATCATCAGATTGCCTCCCACACACGCAACGGATTAGGCTTTTTAACATTCGTTCAGACCCATACTGAGGTTCTCAGCCTCCTCACTCTAAACATCACGGGTGGTGAACACAACCCTCTTTTCTGCGACCCAACGCCAGTCTATGTAGCAAGTGTTGGGCAGAGGCTTCCAAAAAAAAAACACACTGCCGGCAAATGCAGCCCGCTTTGCCCCACCCTGCCTCCAAGGTACCAACTGAAGCTGCTGCTCATCTCTTTTTTTTGTGTGTTAATTCTTTGATAAAGCAAGGCCCACTAGGCACAAGGCCCGTTTTCAGGGGCCACCCAGGAGCACCAGGGAGGTTAAGTAACTAGCTCAGGGTCACACAGCATGCAGCTGGAGGTTGTGGAAATCAAACCCAGGTCTGCAGGATGTACCAAGCACATTCACAGCTCATTACTCTAACTTGCAAGCTATACTGTCTTTGCCCTAGCTACCACCATTAATTGAATTAGAAATAAAACAGATGCTTATATGCAGCATTGGTGCCACCTACTGGTAAGGTCATGACAATTCAATGTCCAACTGGACTTTTTTAATTTGAATTTTTATTGTACATTTTTTTAAAACTTTCATTGCTAAACGTAATATTAAATAAAAAATACATATGAATAATTTTCCAAAAAGAAGCCATTTTAATAAGGTACTTTGTGGGGTGCAACGTGGTGGAGAACGGCCCTTCTTGTGCTCCAACCCATTCGAGACAGGTCTTCATCGCACCATAACGTACTCTCTGTTGAGTCATGTTGCTTAATTATGAACAATCATTCGACTTAAACACTTGATAATCCAAATTTTGAAACCGCCCAAGGAATAAAACCATGATTATAACGTTTTGCATGTCTGACCGTCTTACACCATTTCTTATGGTCCCTAATAGCATATACAGTTTGGTCTTTCTGCCAGTTACAGTAAGTTGTGACAATTTACTTTACAGCAGACACACAGACTTTACAAGAGTTGAACACTGCTACTCTCTTAATGCATAAGGTTCCCATTTAAATCTAGTTCACATATCAAAGTAATGGGCTTTTCCACCAGTAATACAGCAGCACCTTTTCTGAACTGCCGCCAGTCAATTTGCATCTGTAAATCCAGAATATGAGAATGAACTGGCATATTCTAGGGACTGATCTTGTTAGGATTTTACATACCATCATCATCAATTCTTTTTGATCTGATTCAGCTCTTTTTAACACAGTTTAAAAATATACCCCTTTTCAACATCAATTCAGCATGCACTTGCCACCCCAAATTACCAGTTATGGCCACCCCAAGAAGTTTGACGTTGTGAACCATATTAACTGGAATATACCTATTACCCTTTTATGCCCCTAGACTTTGTTTTAACAAACTTTATTCGCATTGGTTTCATCTTGGCCACATTTATTTTCATGCGATTTGTCTTTATCCAGTCTGCAAGGACATTTAGATTGGTTTGCAAGGAACCTTCTGTGTTCTTCTCAAGGAGTCTGTAGAGGGTGGTGTCATCCACTCACACCACCCGACTAGTTTACTGGCATATCAATGATCATAATCAAAACAATGGTCCCAACTTGGTACCCTGTGAGAGAGACACACACACTCACACGCGCGCCATCCATTCAGAAGTTACCTGCCCTATTTTAACCCATTGTTTACAATTCCCCAAAAATTAGGCAAGCACTGGATCAAAGCAGGATCTATATCTAAAGCATCTGAGAAATCAGAATAATTTCATGATCAAGAAAATAAAAGCCTTACTATAATTAATAAAGGTAATACCCACAGCTTGCCCATTTCCTGCGGCCAGATGTAGGTCATGGAGTAATTTAATCAACTATTGATCAGTCGATACCCCAAAAGAGTTCACTAAAATGATGTTGAAGTTTTGATTCAATTGAACCCAACACCGATTCAAACCCAAAGGCTCAGCAATTTTATAAACAAAGGTCAACAAAATCGGCTTGTACTGAGATTTGGGACCAGGCACCACGTCTGTCATTTACCAATCATTAGGAAGTTCACAATAGGGATGTCACACTATCAAAAATGCTAGTATCACAACATTTGTGTAACATATCATTATATTGATTACTGCAATAATATGCATTAGTTTTGATTTCAGGAAAAACAGTAAAAATCTGATTGGAGGAAGGGGGGAAATTGGGACTCAGTCACACATGGAGAGGGACACACTGCCCGTGCAGCACGTTACAACAGTTTATCACGGCATATTGCACTGTGCAATAATTTCAATATAGTTCCCCCCAAAACGATAAAATGATCATCAGTGGGAATAATCATGACATTCTGTGGGGGGCAGTCTTTATAGACTTAACCAAGGCCTTCGACATGGTTAATCACCAGCTCCTCCTTGAACAGCTCTCCCAACTGGCCTCTCCCATGAAGCACCATCCTGGTTTGCAAGCTATCTTGGTGACAGATCACAATGCGTGAAGATTTCAAACGCTCTCTCTGACCAGAAGCCAGTTCGGTCTAGTGTACCCCAGGGCTCAATTCTGGGTCCCCTTCTCTTCAGCATCTTCATTAAATCTACTGTCTGCCTGCCACCTACCAACACTGCTCTATGTGGACGATGCTGTAATTTTTGCAAACCACCCCACCTGCTTAAAAGCAATCTACAAAATGGGTACCTGTACAGTTAGCACTGGTTCTTCAATCATAAACTGGTGCTTAACTACAAGAGGAAAGTCATGTTCTCCTCTGCTCGCAGTAAACACAAAGGACATGCTCTCACTATCAGAAATAGCCATGGTGACCCCCTCGAGCAAATACAGCACTTCAAGTACCTTGGGGTTACCCTTGATAGTCACCTTACCTATACACTCCACGTTGAAAATGTAGCTAGAGCCATCAACGCTAGGATTGGACTTCTCTATCGACTCAGAAAGACAGCAACACCTGAAGCTCTCAATCTGGCTATTCACAGTTCGATGCTCTCTACTATCGACTATGGCCTTGTCATCTATGGAGCTGCTTCCACTACTGCACTCAAAAGGCTCACTGTTGCACTAAACAAAGCTTGTAGACTTCAAAATGGGGCATCCCCCCTCACACATACCTGCGATCTGTATAAACAGGCTGGGTGGCTCAACCTACATGGGAGAATTAAATACCACACCTGCCTTCTCACCAAAAAGATTCTCCTTGGGCTCTTGCTGGTGGGACTGTGTTGTCTACTTCAAAAATCTCCTAAGACCCAACACACGCGCACCTCGTCCACTGAACTCTTACTAGTCCCAAGGTGCCGAACCACGCAATGCCAACGCTCCTATTGTATTAGAGCACCTTCCTGGTTCAATGGACTCCACAATAGTCTAGCATACCTTCCTAAACTTGGAGAGTTCAAACATAGGCTCCTTAATCACCTCCTAACCGAAAACTCCTGTGATCGCTCCGCCTAACTTCCAGGTTCCCTCCCGGACCTCCATCAAACTATCCTTCCCCCTCTTTCTGGACCTCCCCTTCCCGCTACTACCTCTGTCTTTCACCACCCTCTTCCCTGTCATCGCCCTATCCCCTGTTACCCCATTTCTAAGACTCTTCCTCCCCTCCTATCGTAGATGCAAACTTGACAAGGCTTCCTGGTTGCTCCTCCCCCACTTGGATCCCCCCCCCCCAACTCTTCTCCATTTCTCTTTCCCTCTTCCTCAGATCATGTATTACCTAAAATGTATAAAAAACTGAAGTTTAAGTGTTCTGTATTATTAAGTTTATTTATTTATTTATTTGTTTGCCTTTGTTAACTGGGTAAGCACACTAGACAGCCAAGTGCCTATTTTCAGGTGCGACCCGGGAGATTACAAGGTACATACATGAACATCAGGCAAATACAAGTGGAGGATTACATTACATAGAATTAGCACAACAGGGACTTTTAACTTCATCTATTCTAAATGTTCTGTATAAATTGTCCGTCTCCCTTTATCTGTATGTAACTCCTCCCTACTGACGTGGAAGCTTTGTAAATGAACTGCCTGGTGCTCAAAGGTATTTTGTAATTCACAGAATAAATAAATGAAAAAAAAATATTGTCATACTGTGTTATAGTGACATCCCTATTCTCTCCATTTAACACTGAGGAAATTACAATTTCTGCAAGAATGGATATAATGAAAAGGTGCTCCATACCTCAAAACAACCTGGAATGCAGTCCGGTCCAGTCGCTTTGTTAATATTAATTTTGGCAAGCTTTTTCTACACATCTATAGGCTTGATCAAGAAACAATCCAGTACCTGAAGATCATCGTACTGTAATGGCCTTAATACATCCAACTTAGCAGTGAGCGCACAAAACATTTTTAACCGATATTGTTGTACTGCTCTAACTTTTCTGGACAGCCCCTCCCCATTCTTATTGGTGTCATACCCGTCCTCCAAAAACTGCCTAATCCCATGACACCATTTATTCAGTTCAGTATGTAACAACTTCTAAACATCATCCTGATAACTTCTGTGCAGTTGTGTATTCCTTCTATTTACTCGATTCCTACACCATCTAAAAGCCATCCAGTAACCTTCCATAAAGACCTTTTGTGTCTTACTAACCATTCTCAAGACAGGCTGTAATCCACAGTTTCTCAGTAGGTGTTTTACCAACTTATTTATAACCGAATCTATCTCAATAGTCTCAAATTTGATTTGTCCATAAGTTATTTAGTTCTCAACTGTGGAGGGCGCATGTCATATCAAATTATCACTAACTTCTTCTATGTATGGGATTTGCCCAACTATCTGCTCAGATGATGTACAAGGCGTCTGGTTAGGGTTCAAAAGTAACTAGCTGATGGTCCGATAGGTCAATCGGGTAATTAGACTTTGGTCATCAATTAGAAGGATGCAAATTTGTCAAACTCAAATCTATGGCTACATGGTCTCTTCTAGCGAAGAAACATGGGGCCAGATTATCAAAGGGCGGTGAATGCTACAAGCCCCGGGGTGATGAACATCTGGCGCATAGGGCTTGTGGCATTCACCCGAGCGACAATCAAGAGTTTCTATCCTATGTGCTAACTGCCGCAAGATAGGTAATTTTTTCTGGTCTAGTTTGTGGCAATCCTGGGTACCCTTTTTATGGGGCTTGCGCCAAATATTTGGCATAAGCTGCCATAAATTGGGTACAGTGTCATAACTGCACTCAACCTACTAAAATTGGGTGCAGTGGCAGCAAAGGCGTTAGTACAGCTGAAAAAAAAGGCTTGACACAGGGCTTAACAAGCCCTGCATCATCCTTTGGAATCTGGCATGTTTTTTTTTTTTTTTTGTTAACGTCACATATTACTACCAAACCGGAAAAAGGTTGCTTGGATCCAACACCGTCCATTTATGTTTTTAAGGACAGATACATAGATGCCAAAGGCAGAAAGAGACAAAGTTCAGACAGTCTGCCCTTATGTTTCTACCTATAGGATTTCCACTCCTAATAAGCAGGTCCTCATTACAGACTTTATTTACACCCCCACCCCCCCCAGAAACCTGTACGTCTCTATAATATACCCCTTGACTCTTCTGGCCCCCAGCGAGTACATGTTAAGGTCAGTTGGTCTCTACTCATTTGTTCACCTCTGCTGTCTATGGAACATCCTGGTGGCCCTTTGCTGCACCGTGTCCAGCCTCTCCCTGTCCTTCAGGTGGGGAGGCAGTGTACTGTAGTGGTTAAGAGCACTGAACTGCAAACCTGGAGAAATGGGTTTGAATTCCACAGCCACCATTTGCATAACATGTAACCATGCAAAAGTCTCTTAGTTTCCCTGTGCTCCCAGGATGTATCTGGAAATGTGCCTTGGCTTAGTGAGTCTTTCCTAGCCAAAAAATAGTATTAAGAAAAATAAAAGTATGTGGCGTCACTGCCCGCTCTGTTGGAGAACCACTAAACAGAGATATCTGGGGATCAATGTACCCCTTGACCTGGGAGTCCTGGAGGTGATTAACTATGAGCCACTAACCACTGCGAACCAGAAGGACTTAAATAGGTGGTCTCTCCTTCACTTTTCCTTTTTTCAACGTACTGAAATCATTCGCATGAATGTTCTACTTCGCCTTCTGTATTTGTTTCAAAATATTCCTTTCTTCCCTTCACTATACTACTTTAAATGCTAGGCTAGGAGGACTTCTTTTATCTTGGGGAAGAATAGAGAGCCTAGACTCTGACTATCAATACTGCAACTACCTCTGGCCAAGGGGGAGTAAACTTACTCAACTTTAAGCTCTATGCCCAAGCCGCTTTCCTTCATACTCTCTTTCTCTGGCTATCTAAAAAATATGTAACCCCCGGACCCCTGTCTTTTCGCAAAACGACAGGTGGCATGCTGTTGAAGCGGACAGCAGTACCTGGTGGAGACTGGGTTTGGAGAGGATGAGGTTACTCGGCACAGGGGGCCTAGGTTTGGCTACTCTGCACAGGGGCACCCAAGTAAATCTGAACACAGGAAGCAATAACTAATGTCCAGAACCAGGAATGGGATTCTACAGTGTGGCTTTTATTCACATCCAAGCTGAACAAACAAAGCACAGACGGACCCCCACGGGGCTACATTCCTGGTAATGCAGATAAGAGACAACAGAACACTTTTTTCACTATTCCAGCCCTCAGGCTCTGAACCCACCAGGCACACAGCCCGGACTTGCATGCAGCTTTGGGTACACAACCCGACTTGTATGCTACCCACGGGCCCAGCTCCCCCATCGGCCATATGATCCACGGCCCATTTTGGGAAATGAACCAGTTTTCCTGTTGTGGCTCCCCAAACCACCTTACAGCCTTCGACTCCTAGAGGGAATTTTCCTTCCAATCCCACATCTGGGTACTTCCCTCATCACTGGCCAAGTGCATGAAGCAAAGTAGAAATCCACAGAGCAAATCCGTAGAGGTGGACCTGGTCACTAAAGATGGGGGGGGGGGCTCCCACCTCCGGCTCCCACAGTCTATACCCGTCCATTTCTCTGGAAACCAAACATCTCTTTCACTGAAAGCTTGGCAATGTAGATTACTTGGTAGACTCATGTCACATCTCCTCTACATATCTTGAATTCCCATAAGTGCTGGAATTGAACATACTTTTACTTTTGGCTAAGCCTATCACTCTAGGCCTCCCACTCCTTCAGTAGTCCAATCCCCACTATCACACAAGTCCCAGGGTGAAAAACATAGGCCCTTTCAGGAAGAGCAGACACTCGCCCTCCGGTTGCAGGTGCCCCACAGGCGATTCACAAATCTTCTTGTTTCCCAAAAACTCTGGAACAAATAAGGCAGCTTCCAATAGTAGCAGAACCGGGTTGCCCTGAATATGCAGGAAACCTTTCTGCCCCCATCCCCAGAGGGAGGGGCACTGAGACCAAAACAGCGGTCTCCACCACTTCAAACTGCTTCTGTGTCTCTCTTTTGGTGGAGATACACATCCATTTCCTAACTGTAGCCCTATGTCAGGGCTGAGGCTCCAAGAGCCTAACCAGAGCTGCTGTGCTGCTTTCTCAGCAAGCTCCAAAACCCCAACTGACCTACAAACTACTGTTCAAACCTCCCAACATTCTACTCCAACTCCCTGCTGCAGATTCCATTGTGGCTCATGCAGCTGCGATAGTTCTATGGTGATGTCATCCCTCAGTCTCAGCTGAGACTGAGAACAAAGTGAGACAGTGTGAAACCCACTTAACTGGAGTTTCATAAGCTGCCTTCCCTGCCTACCACTAGGTCTTACTGGGATTGTAGTAACCCCGGGTAACAAGGGGGTTACATATAGAATGCCATGGACGTTCCTAGAATTTATACTGAATGACATGCATGATATTTCGAGACTTCTCTTTTCATCAGACAGTAAGACACCCCCACTAAAAGACTTACTAATTATAGCCAGCACACTCAAAATTTGGTTCGGGATGAGGAAAAAAAATGGAATTCAAACCAACGTTTGATTACTGTAAAATTGTCTCAGAGGATGAGTCTTTTAATCCTTCATGTGTAGATGCTTCCTTCGACGAGTGGCGGTTAAGTGGTCTGTCACATGTTTTCCAATTTTTGGATGAGTATGGGGTCCTCCCATTAATTTATTTGTTTACTGAAATAGTTTTACCAGGAAAGACACAATGAGTAACAAGATGCTCGTCTCCCGGTGCGACCTGGGGGGTAGTGGGTACAAGGGGTTTGGATAACACACAGGTTAATAACTGAGCAAATAACAGAGTCAAATAGCAGCATATGGATACAACTGCATTAAACTACAAGCAACAACACATGGAGTACATTGGATATTGTATGGAGCATATAACAATTACCTGACATATTTGAAAAATTAGCGGGAGAATATGGTTTGAGGAAAACAGAGTTTTTCCAATACTTGCAAGTGAGAAACCACATTTTGAAACACCACACGATAACTGCCAAGATTCCTTCCCCAATGCCTACTTTTCTTAATATGTTTACAGATTTTATACAGGGAAACCCCTGGGAACACTTGACAGGGCACCTATACAAATCACTAACAGAATTGTTTCACTCCACAGAATCAATTCTGAATAACTGGAATAGGGAGCTAGAACTAAAGGTGGACTATGCACAGTGGGAGTCAGCAGCCCTCTCGTGGGTAAAAGTGACTACATCCTTATTTTGGAGAGAATTCTCGAAATGTAGAAGTAGGTGCAACCCCCCTACAAATGGGGGTTCCCAAAAGGTCTTCCTTGAGCTTGCTTAAATGCTCACTGCCAGGCTGGTGTCCTGCGTTTTAACAGTTTAAATGTGATTACCAGAGCCTGTATAGCCTCTGTGTACTGTCTCTTTAAGAGCTGCCTTATTGCAGCCTAAGTAATCTGAGAGGGAGCTCTGTTGAAAGATGGAACTATTTTCTGAAAATCATTTAGAGTGATAAGGATAATGTACTGTAGTTTGTCTAACCTGCCTTCTTTATAGCAAGGACTGTTTTGTTTGTCTCCACTATCTTGGTCCTGGACTGCAAATTGGACCAATCAGTTCTGGTGGGACCTAAAATGTAGCCAGACTACAGAGCTGTCTGAAGTCAAAATCTGTAGGAATTGTAGTTTTGAACTGTTTGCGCCTTTTTTGCAACTGAAGGGGGAGTTCTTGCTTTGACTGACAGCCAAATCAGCCAACCGAATCTTTTAGATATTGGGTAAGTCCCGGGCTGCTGGCAGTTTTCAGTTAGTTCTGAGCTGGGAAGTGAAATGAGAAGAGCTCAGGTGTATTTTGGGCAGCAATCCTGAGTGGATTTGTATGGGAAAACTGTGAAAGGGCTGAATTTTTGGCTTGCATGTCTGCCAGCTGCTCCTGAGAGGGAGAGAAGAGAATTATTTTGGACTAAATCCAAGTTTGTGTGACTAAAGTAAGCTACTGAAGTGGGCCATGCTCAACCTGAAGAAGACCGAAGATTTTGCTGAATGCCATCAGCCTGTCAGGAGTTCTGGCTATCCCTAAGCTCCCAGTGTATACAGAGACTTTGCGATTGTGACCGGGGAACGCTTTGCCTGGTACAGTAGAATTCCCTTACATGTAAATGTGCTATGAGCTGCTAGTGGGTTGTGAATTAGTACCCCACTGTGTGAACTGTGTTCTGCTTGCTGGAAGGTACATCCAGCCCAAAATGGACTGCATCCGGATTTGTCTCCATGCGGTCTGGGCCTTGCCAGACTGACCCAGCCAGACTACCCACTGCACAGAGAAGCCATCGACGAGAGACCTGCCTGGGGATCAGCCTCCTGCTCCACGCTTGAACAGGAATGACGCCTCTGAGACTCGTGTGAGTCCTGCTTCTCCTGCCATTCCAGATCAACCACCTGCAGTCTCGATTTTTGTCCAGCCTGTGTCCAGTCTTGGGTATCATGAGTAAATACCACGGCAGCTCCCTGCAACAACAGCTTAATCTGAGTGTGTCATAAGATTGTCTTGTTGTTTCGTTTGCTTTACGAACTGAGACCTCTGGCTCTGGATTACAAATACTGTGTACTGTGCATGTTGCGTTTTCCATCACAGGGCCCCAACCAGCTGCAACCCCGGGCAACAGTCCTGGCTAGCCCATCTCTTCTCCACCTGGGTACCCAAAGGTGTGACTGTGTGGGGGGACTCAAAGCGCATGCATAACTGCTTGACTGATATAACCTTTAAGCTAATTAACCTGATTTTGCCCCTTCCTTGTTCAAGTCCCATGAATAAATCAGATCTAACTTTTTCTGCATGAAATCTGACTGTGGTTCCAGTTTGTACTCAAAGTACTGCACTGTTGCTATTTGCTGTGCATAACCTTGTTTTACAGGGGGTCCCCAGGGTCGAGCCAGAGAAACCAGCCCTGGTGGTAAGTGCAAACAGTGTGGGTACTTGTGTGGTGTACCAGGGGTATTGTGAAAGTGATTATTGAACAGTGTTCAGACCACTAGAGGGGAAAGAGGGGGGTTACAGTGTCCCAGAGGGTTGTGCCCAAGTTAGCTTAACCACTACCAACCCTGACCTCCGGGTGGAGGCACCCGTTTCAGAACTCAGTCCCCTTAACCTGCTACTAGCCAAGCAGGCAGGGGTAGTAGCCCTTGGGATAGCGCCACCTACGGGTTACATAGGTATTTCCACCCTCCAGCAACCTTGAGAAAGTACTTACCAGATACCTATGGGCACTGCTGGAGAAAATGTGGCTGTACCCTGACGAGTTTAAGACACATTATATGGCAATCTCCTGTGTTCACTCCAGAGTGAATTGTCTAGTTGTCTGGGGGAATCAACAGAGCTGACAGGGGAGATGGTGTTGCTCTCCATCTACCCAGACCACTCCCCTCGTTGGACTAAAACCTTGCTGTCTGGTTTCCTGGTGGCAGCCAAAAAAAAACATCACCAGGAGATGGATGGGGAAACAGGCACCTACGATTGGTGAGCGGAGAAATACTATGTCCACAATATATCAAATGGAAAATTTGACTGCTAAAATATGGAATAGGTACCAGGCGTTTCAAACAAAATGGAGGAAGTGGGTCCTCTATCAGCTGGAGGTGGATCCCGACTTCGTCCCACAAGTATACTGGCAGAAATGGGGGGGGGATTGTAGACTACCTGAAAGATCCATGTGATCACACATATGGGGCCCTTGGTATTGCATGGGTGGAAAATGCATTTCTGACAAACCATAATACATTGGAACTTTTAGCAATACAGGGGGTGAAAATGTTAAAAAGACCTAGATAAACAGAAACCATATCCTCAGTTCCTAAGCTTACTGTTAACCATCTACAGCCACTGCATGGAAGCTGAATATGTATACTACTATGAATATGAATATGAACGTGACGTGTGTAAAAATATTTCTAAATAAAAAGATTTAAAAAAAACTGAAAAAAATAAAAGTAAACAGTATTCGAGATGTGGCTTTACAGGGGTCCAATCCTTTCATTCTTCCTGCTGTCAAAACCCATGTCTATACACCCCAACACCCTATTTGCCTTGCTCTGTGTCCTGTTGCAGTACCCTGAAACTTTTTGTCAGTGATTATGACCCCAAATTCCCTTTCCTTCCCCATCTCCATCATGCACTACTTAGTGCGTGGGTTCCTCTTGCCAGTGCAGAATACCTTGCATTTCTTGGCGTTGAACCTTAAATGCCATACCCTGGAACATCTTCCCAGATTTTGTATCAATTACCTGACACCCTCCTCACAATCTACCATGCTGCACAGTTTGTCTCATCTGCAAAAGAGACATCGTGTCCTGTATACCTTCTCCATGTCACAGATTAACAGGTTGAATAAGACAGGCCCCAGGACAGACCCCTGCGGCAACCCACCAGTGACCCCCTTTAGCCTTTGATTTTATCCGATTTATTACCACCCTACGGTCTCCCCCTCAGCTAGTTTTCTATTGACCTAGTTAGACTTTCCAAGTCCAAGATCCTTCAGATTCCTTAAAAATCTCTTATGTGGTGCAGTGTAGACCAGTGGCCCTCTGAACCCTTTACTACTTGGAGTGCCTTTTTTTTTTTTTTTAAATATAGCTTTTTATTTTATTTTGAGGTAGACTATCACATACATGATCACATTTTATGCAACATGTTAATTGTTGAGGTTCCATAATGCAGTTCATACAGGCAGTTAATTTACAGACATTTGATTTATACACATTAGATTGTTTAACATATCTCTGTAGTAACATTTTATTTTCTCTCATTATTTGGTTCTTTGACCAAACTAGGATCTCATAGACTATAGTCTTGAATAAATAATAATATTTCCTTGCTTCCCCCTTCCATCTTTTCCAGATCAACATCTCTCCCGAACTGGATCTCCTCCCCTTAGCATCAGACACCCCAGAATAATATACTATCCCAACTGTGATTAGCATGAAATACATAAGATTATACTTTTTTGGTTTCATGGTACAAAGTCTGAATAAGTCTCTAATTGGTATGCAACCCACAGTCCCCATCTAGTATTAAAAGTGTTAATCCTGTTATTTATCTTATATGAAAGACGTTCCAGGTTATATACTTCATAAGTGAAATTTCTCCAAGAGGCCTTATCAGGAATCGTTTTAGTGAGCCATAATCTGGTAATAACTTCTTTAGATATTAGAATTAAAAGTGCGACCAGTTTATATTTAAGCCAGCTAATCTGTATGTCTTGTGGAGGTGTTGCTGTCAGGATAAATCCTGGAGTGAATAGATCAGGTATGTCAAAAATATTAAGTACCCCTATATCACTCCAAAAGTCTGATAGGAGTGGACAAGCCCAAAATATATGTTCTTGGCCTGCAGGAGAATACCCACATCCTCTCCAGTAGAGACTACCATTTGGTGCTCCCAGTTTTAGCTGAATGTCTGGGCTTCTAAAGAATCTAACTCTGGTCTTCCATACAGACTCCCTCCAATAAGATGATGATGAGTTTTTAGAATAAAAGTATGTAGATTGTAACCATCTGTCTGGATCTAGTTCTATTTTAAGTTCTCTTGCCCATCTGGCTCTCACTTGGTCATGTTCCTGTGTGGACATAGGACGCACTGCCATATAAATATTGCTAATAATGTATTCCTGAGGTCTGCCTTCTATAGCCTGGACAATCAACTGTACCCTCTTAGAGGGGGCTTTTGCTATCTCAGCCACGAAGTCAGCCATCTTAACTAAAACAGCATGTAGTGTCTTATAAGTTGAGAGTTCTCTCTGGGGTAATCCATATGAGGATTGTAAATATGTGAACGGATGAATTCACGTAGGGCTTATCAGCTGGAGTACATATCTGATGGAATAGTGTTCCCATCTTAATAGATCTACAAACAGGTATCTGCCTCTATCTCTGAAATCAAATAAAGAGGCAGAAGACACTGCAGAGCAGGACACTGCGGCACAGGAGCTGGCACAACAATACTCACCCAAATCAGGAACCAAAACTAAACAAGCACAAAGGAAATCCAAAAAACTTCTGATCATAGGAGACTCCATGATTCGGGGAGTTGATACCCATCTCCAGCCAGGGGTGATGGTCAGATGTCTCCAGGTACATCAGCATGGAGAGACACTGACCGCATTGCTAAAATTGTTCACAAAGCAGGAGAAAACATTGATGTCCTAGTACACATAGGGACTAATGATCTCGCCAGCCGGTCAGTTGTGGAGACCAAGGAACACCTGACTAGGCTGGGTGACAAACTATCATCTATTTCGTCCGGCATCTCCTTCTCTGAGATCCTGCCAGTCTGGGAGAAGGGAGCAGATGGGCGGAAGGTCAGAAAGAAAGGAGATAGGGGAGCTAAACACGTGGCTCAAGGACTGGTGCCAGAAAAAGGACACAGATTTGTAGGGAACTGGCAACAGTTCTGGGGCGAAAGTTCTTTAAATTTGATGGACTGCATCTGACTAAAGAGGAGTCAGTGCATTGGGGCAGAAGTTTGGCGTCTTTGCAGAATATTTAAACTAGCAAATGGGAGGGTGCAGCACCCCATCGTCGAATGGGAAGAACACCCTCCCCTCAGCTAGTGGTCAAACAGGAATTCAAGCGTGCTTGCCGTTCATTTGCATCACCAGGTAAGAAAAAAGGTTTGTCTCCCATACGATGCACAGGGTAATGCCAAACTTCACCCAACAACTAACACACCAAAATCTGGCAATGGAAAATCATGTACACAAATGCTCACAGCCTGAAATAAGATCCCAGACCTGCAGGCAATAATGTCAGAGGCTAAACTGGACATAGTAGCAATTAGTGAGGCGTGGTTTACAATATACCACATGGGAGACTTCAGTACCTGGCTATGTATTGTTCAGAAGAGACCGAGGTGCAAGGGGGAGGTGGCCCTGTATGTTAATGAAAATATCAAAACTACAGAAATTCAGAATACACATAATGAGCCAGAAGAACTGTGGGTCACCCAGGAAACAGGAAATGGGACAACCATAAGAACTGGGGTTGTCTACAGGCCCCAGACCAGAGGAGGACATAGACACATTACTGTTAGAAGATATACAAAACATGACAGCTAAAGGGAGGTTCTGATAATGGGAGACTTCAACACCAGATACAGATTGGTCAATACCAGCAGGAACACCGCCAGAACTAGACACATAGTGGATTCCCTGCAGGAGGGCCTCAAACAACTGGTACAGCAACCCACAAGAACAGGGCTATCCTAGATCTAGTACTGACTAACAAGAAGGGATCACAGATCTCTCAGGTGAAAGGTCACCTGGGGCCAGTGACCATCACATGGTATGGTTCAATTTGGCTACTACATCTAAATCATCCCATTCAAGGCAAAATAAGGGACTTCAGAGGAGCTGACTTTGATAAGATGGCCAACAGAGTTAAGCTAGCCCTGGCAAAAAGAAACACAGGTGAGAGGTACAGGCAAAGTGGGCAAGCGTGAAGATACAATATGACAACATCCATTGTGTTAGACAGAAAGAAGTGTAAAAGAAGAAGGAAACCACTTTGGTTCTCAAATACAGTAGAAAGGTCAGAGCCAAAAGGCTGGCCTTCAGAAAATATAAAGAACACAGCGGGATGAAGATAGGGAGGCATACCAAACTGCCCTAAGGGAAGCAGGTAAGGCAGTAAGGCAGGCAAAGTCCCAAACTGAGGAAACACTAGCACGGACAGTAAAGAAGGTGACAAGACTTTCTATAGATACATTAGTAAGAGAAAGTCCAGAGGGGAGTATTGCTAAGCTTAATGGAGAAAAGGGAGCATGTGAGGAGGAGGACCCTGTAAAGGCATCTATCCTAAATAGATACTTTTGCTCAGTATTTACTGAAGAGAAGGTAGGGCAGGCCCGGCTCAACATCATGGACACAGGGGGAGGGAGGTGAGCACTACTCCCTCTCAAAAGAAAGGTCCTACAAGAGCTTGCTAAGCTCAGGGTGGATAAGGCAATGGGACCTGATGGCATACATCCCAGGGTACTTAAGGAGCTAAAGGAGGAACTAGCGAGCCTTTAGCAGAATTGTTTAGTGAGTCTCTGAGCTAGGAGAGGTCCCAGAAGACTGGAGAGAGACTCATGTGATCCCACCCACAAGAGTGGTAGAGAGGGAGGCGGGGAACTACAGACCGGTCATGTCTTACACTCAGTGGTGGGCAAGATTATGGAGGCACTCCTTAAGGAAAGAATAGTGCCACCTGGAATCCATGAGCACGGATCAGACAGCATGGGTTTACAAAGGAAGGTCCTGTCAACCCAATCGCCGTTTGCTGACTGAGTAACAAGAGGAAAAGGACCAAGAGCAGTTGATGTCGCCACCCGACTCTAGCAAAAGCTTTGACACTGTTCCACATAGAAGATTGATAAATATTCAGGTAGGCTCGGGTGGGTCAGAAGTTGGTCAACTGGGTGGCAAACTGGTTGACTGGCAGAAAACAGAGAGTGGTGGTAAATGGTATACAGTCAGAAGAGATGCAAGTCACAAGTGGGTACCTCAGGGATCAGTCCTGGGGCCAGTCCTATTCAACATCTTCATTAGTGACCTCGCAGATGGACTAGAGGGTAAGGCTTGTCTGTTTGCAGATGACACCAAGATCTGCAACAGAGTAGATGATCCAGATGGGGTGGGCAGAATGAGAAGAGATCTGGATAAACTAGCAGAATGGTCAGAAGAGTGGCAACTGGGATTTAATGCAAAAGAAGTGCAAAATCATGCACATAGGAAGAGAAACCCTGAAGCCACTTATAGGCTGGGAGGGGAGTTGCTAGCAGTCACAAAGGAAGAAAGAGACTTGGGCATCATCATCACTGATGACCTAAAATCATCCAAGCAGACCTCTAAAGCAGTAGGTAAAACTAGGGGGGTGTTAGGGTGTATTAGTAGGGGTATCACAAGTCGTAAGAGGGAGGTAATAATCCCTCTTTACAAGACACTGGTTAGGCCCCATCTGGAGTACTGCGTGCAGTATTGGAGGCCACACCTTCACAAGGACATTAACCAAATTGAGGCAGTCCAGAGAAGGGCAACCAAAATGGTGCAGGGACTGCATCAGAAGACATATGAGACAGATTAACGGAGCTCAATATGTATACCCTTGAGCAAAGGAGGGAGAGAGGTGATATGATCGAGACATTTAAACACCTTAAGGGCATAAACAAGGTGAAAGAGTCTAACATGTTTAAATATAAGAAAATAGCAGGACAAGAGGACACAGCATGAGATTAGAGGGAGGCCGATTAAGGGGAATGTGAGGAAATTCTTTTTCACAGAAAGGGTGGTAGATGCATGAATGGCTTACCACAAGAAGTGGTGGCTATGAATACAGTGCAGGGCTTCAAACAGGCATGGGATAGGCATAAGGGAGCAATACAAATGACTATGAATAGATAGGTCACTGACAGAGCAAAGGCCGATGGCACATTTATAAGGTAGAAAAAGAAATGGGCAGACTGGATGGGCCTTGCGGTCCTTATCTGCCGTCAACTTCTATGTTTCTATGTTTCTATGATCTGTCTCTAATGAGGAGGGAAAGAAGTCTTTATTACAAGTTAGAGCATTTAAATAAATAGTGTGTCTCGAGAGGTTAATCTATATCGAATGATATAAAGCCAGTTTTTTTTTTTTTTTTACAAATTCCGCTGTCATTTTCAGAAAACTATTCAAGGGATAACACCTGTTGTGGTCTCCCAATAGATACGTTGGTAGGGATTCCAGTCCATTTAAGGTTCTCTCTATTGTTTTCCAGTGTGCCCTGTAAGAGGGATTATTAACTAATAGGGCTGTACGGGTTTGAGTTGCTCTAGAATATTCTGTCAAGTTAGGTAAGTTTAGCCCTCCGTGCGATCTAGGAAGCTGTAGCAAGGTATATTTTATCCCTGGGGTGGTTTTCCTCCCCATATAAACCTCGAGATAAGCTTATCCCAGGATCGAAAATAAGAGTCCGAGGGAACAGTTGGCAAAGTTTGTAGGAAAAATAATAAACGAGGAAAAATATTTTGTTGGATTGTTTCTATGCGATTAATTAGGCCCAGGGGGAGTTGTGTCCACCTAGACAAATCTGAGGTAATTTGCTGTGTAATTGGTTCCATATTTACCATTTCAAGATGTATTAACTTAGCTGGGATTTTTATCCCTAGATACCTCATTTCAAGTCTATGCCAGCGGAAGGGAAATTCCAGTTTCATTTGTCTGGCTGGAGAAAGGAGAAATTAAGTACTTTGGTTTTTGAACAATTTACTTTATAGCCAGATAAGGTGCTAAAAAGTTGAAGCTGTTCCCATACACCTGGGACAGATGTCTCTGGGGAAGTCAGGGTTAGCAAAACATCATCTGCAAAAAGGGATAATTTAAACATTTTACCTCCTAGTGGGATCCCTTGAACATTACCATCTTCCCTTAATTTGGCAGCTAGAGGTTCTAAACAAAGTGCAAAAAGAAGTGGGGATAAAGGGCATCCTTGTTGTGTACCTCTGGATAAAGTAAATGGTGAGAAGATCGAACTGTCTAATTTCAGATAAGCTACTGGAGAATGGTACATGGCCTGGAGTTGGGATATAAAATTTTCAGGGAAATTAAATTCTTTAAGGGTAGCCCACAAGAAGGGCCACGAGACCCTATCGAAGGCATTCTCGGAGTCAAGCCAGAGTAAAATTAAAGGAATGTTTCTTTGAGTAGCATGTTCTACTAATAATAGGACCCTTCATACTGCATCGTGCTCTTGGCGCTTCATGATAAATCCCACTTGGTCTCTGTCAATTAGCGGAGGTAGAAATCTGTCTAATCTATGAGCCAGAATGGATATGAAGACCTTATAGTCACAGTTTAATTTAGATATGGGGCGATGGGAAGTGGCCCGAGTTGGATCTTTTCCAGGTTTTGGGATAACTGTAATTTCAGCATATCGCCAAGACTGGGGGGAGGACCTCCTTCCTGTATTTCCCTGTATGCCGGCAGTAGGATGGGTATAAGTAATTTCTGAAATTGTTTGAGACTCTCATTCGGGTATCCATCTGGTCCCGGGGCCTTTTGTGTCTTGGTCAGCTTAAGGGTGGCTATAATCTCTTGGTTGGTAATAGGACATATCAGGGACTCAGCTTGCTGGGTATTTAAATGAGGTAATTTAATACTTTGGAGATATGTAGTCAGTTGGTGTGGGCTTGGGGAGATATCCTCAGTATATAGGAGTTTATAATAATCAGCCATTGCTTGTCTAATAGCAGTAGCGTAGGACAACAGTTGGTTGGTTTGTGGGTGTCGAAGTTTGGCAACCATGGCCCTGCCTCTGGACCCCCGCAGGTGCTTGGAGTGCTTTTTGAAGTCTGAGCTTTCCACTACTTAACCTTGATACAAAATGGCCATCCAGGGAAAACTGAGTTAGACTCCCCGGTGTCTTCTAGCTCCTCACTCCCTAGCCTGATTTGCTGTAAAAACAACAAACAGCATCCCCTCCAAACAAAACATTTATTCCATCTTGTATGTCAGTGACCCCCTGTTGAACTGCTTGCTACCATTCTACCTGGGTTGTGGCTTGCTGTGCCTTGCAACTGGGGGGGGGTGTGTGTCAGCGAGCCACAGTAGAACTGCCTGCCACAATTCTACCTGGGTCACAGCTTGCTGTGCCTTCTGCAACAGTTCTACACTGGTTATGCCTTGCTGTGCCTTGTGATGGGGGGGGGGGGGGTGCAGTTGAGCCTCTGCAGAAATGCTTGCTGCAGTTCTACCTGGGGTGTGGCTTGCTGTGATTTGTGACCTGGGGTGGGGTGCTGGCAAGCCACTGCACAACTGCTTGCAACAATTCTATGGGGGTGGGGGTGTGTGGAAGAGGGTGCTGGTGAACCACTGTAGAACTGCTGGCTACACATCTACCTGGGTCGTGGCTAGCTGTGCCTTGTGATCTGGGGGAGGGTGAGGGTGAGCCACTGCAGAACTGCTTGTAACGGTTCTCCCTGGGTTGTGGCCAACTGTGCTTTGTGATTGGGGTTTGGGGGGGGATGTGCAGGCAAGCCACTGTATAACTGTTTGAACAGTTCTACCTGTGTTGCTGAGCCTTGTAACTAAAGACAAGGTTGTCAGCGAGCTGCCAACATCTCATTTGCATGATGCTGCCCTCATTACTCTGGCTGTTCTCACCCTTTTCCCTGTGCTAGCACAATGCCAATTGTGATGGCAGAGGAAAGCCTTGTGACCTCTTTGCACAGAGCACAATGTGGTTGAGACTCAAACAGTAGTGCCAAGTGGTCGCACCACAAAATGGTGACTGTGTATCAGGCCCTTGGCTCCTGCTGTGGGACTCGAACCCATGACCGTCTGCCAAAGACAGAAGAGTTTTACTTTGGAATACTCAAAGTGATGTGTTCACATCTGTAATGGTTTTAGTCTCAGTAGGATTCTGAAGGGCTATAATCCATGCCTCTCGACCTCTCAGGATTAAAATGCACAGCACTGGCCTTCAAAATAAAGAACAAATGGCCAGAATGTATAGCACTTTCTTATTCTAAAGAAGAATATGTTCAAGAATAGTTGGCCCTGTGTTTCCTTTTAAGGAATGTTTCAAGTTAGTTGAATGTTTTAATAGTTTATGTGTCCACAAATAGCTCTAACATTATGAGGAACATCAGTAGACCTTTGCGAAGCACTGGGGAAATCTGAGTATAAAATTCATAGTGCTATGCGAAATTTATAACAGTTGAGAGGTATGCTGTAATCCATTTTCCAATGTCAGCACTTCCCTTAAAGGAACACTACACCCTCACGTGTTGGAAATGCTGTCTGTTTTCCTGTCACCATTCAGCTCCATTTCTATAGCAGCTGGGTGAAATAAACATTTGTTGTAGTTCACTTTTTCTGTTAGTAGTAGTCCTCTGTAACTATCCTGGCTGCCTACTTTTTCAGATTGTAGGAATCAGTTTGTTCCTGGGAACTGCATTAGCAACGAGAAGACATGTCAACATGTACTGTGCTTCATAGCACGCTTGTCCGCTAATTCAGAATAGTAAAACTAGCAGAAGAGGTGTCAAATATCCCCATTTACCTTCAGTTTAAAAAACTTCTTAGGAGCGGTACAGCAGAGTTTTTTTTCCCTGTAAAATCACTTTCATGGTGTGTATTTCTTAAGAGTTTTTACTGTTTTTAGACTTGCCGCACGAAGATGCATAGAGTAAATGGGTGCAGTGATGCCATTTTCTCACCACTAATCCAGCTCTTAAGAACAAACTGAGATTTTAACTATCAGAAAATGAAGGCAACCAGGATAGTTAAAGAGGGTGACTGCACTCACAAATAAAAATGCCACCAGCTGCTTAATTTGGTTCAATTTCACATGGTTTCCATCAGTCATCTCTCCCCCTCTCCACCCCAGGATGAGGCTGAAAACTGGCAGATTTGCCTAGCCCTCCTTTCCTGATCGACAAAAACTAAATAAATAATTCGAAAAGTAAACTAAAACACGTTTATATCCCCCAACTGCTACAGAAGTGGAGCCGACTAGTGACAAGAAAACAGATAACTTTACAATACTTTAGTGAAAAGTTTCACCAGATAAGGTACACTGAACAAACAAGTTGCTCATCTCCCAGTATGACCAATATGTGAGGGTGTAGTTCTCCTTTAAGCCCCTTCAACGGCCTAACAGTCTGTGAAACAGATCATATTTTACTGACCATCTCTCAATGTATAGTTTGGGATAGCAGAAAGTTCTAAAATGCATGCATTTACACTCCCACAATAAACACATGAATCAGAGCTGTTTAGCTTCCTCCCATTGGGAAAGGAGAACCACCAGCCCCACACATCTGAAACAGTTCCATTTCAGAGGATTTGACACCAACAGCCCAATTCAGGTCCATTTCAGTAGCTTTTACACTATGAATCTGATTTGGTTCTATTTTACAGAGTTTGGCACGGTGAATCTGATTCAGTTCTAGTTCAGAGTTACACACGATGAATCTGATTTGGTTCCATTTCAGAGGATTTTACACTGTAAATCTAATTTGGTTCTATTTTATAGAGTTTAACATGGTGAATCTGATTTGGTTCCATTGCAGAGGATTTGGCACCATATCTAATTCGGTTCTATTTCATAGGGTTTTAACACTATAAATCTGATTTGTTTCCATTTCAGATAGCTTGGCACTGAATCTGATTTAGTTCCATTTTGGAGGGTTTGACACGGTGAATCTGGTTTGGTTCCATTTCAGAGGGGTTGGCACCAAATCTAATTTGGTTCCATTACAGGGGATTTGGCAGTGAATCTGATTCAGCTCCTTACAGAGAGTTTGGCACCATGAGTCTGATTTGTTTCCATTTCAGAGGGTTTGGTACCGAATCCGATTCGGTTCCATTTTAGAGAGTTTAGCACTGAATCTGATGCAGTTCCATTTCAGAGAGTTTATTTGTTTCCATTTCAGAGGGTTTTACACTATGAATCTAAATCACAGAATAGTACGAGTCAGAAGCCAGAGGCCATGTGGACTCTACCAGTTTCTACCTTAAGGTGGTGTATTTTTCATTTTCCATGAAGTCGTCCAGGGACTTCTTAAAGCTGTCTAATGTAGTGCTAGTCACCATTTTCAGAGGATTTGGCACTGTGAAACTGATTCAATTCCATTTTACAGGTCTTACACTGTGAATTAGGTCCGGTTCCATTTCAGAGGGTTTTACATTCTGAATTTAATTCGGTTCCATTTCAGAAGGTTTGGCACTTAGCCTGATTCAGTTCCATTTCAGAGGTTTTTACAATTGGAATATGATTTGGTTCCTTTTCAGAGGGGTTGACACGATCTGATAGAGGTCCAGTTCAGAGGATTTAACTCTGTGAACCAGATTCGGTTGCATTTCAGAGGGTCTGGCACGGAAGAAAAAATTACTCACCTTAGTAATTGCTTTTCTTCTCATGGAGTCTTGCTATATTAGGACCATTGCAGTCATTCCCCACACTTGAACTGCCCCGGAGAGGAAACAGTTAACCCCAGAGTGATCTGGAGTTCCACAGCGCGAGGGCGCTGTTCAAAGCTCTATCTGGCTAGTTTCAAATGAAACTGTCCAGGTTCTTTACAGAGCTAAACTAACATAGCAAGTCTGTGTGGAAAAGCTCTACACTAGCCATTGGCTACCTACCATTAGTAGAATAAGAACAATCACAGAATAATAACAATATTTATTGTTAGGATCACCTCTACAAGCACTAATAGGCCCCCTCTCCCCAAAGACTCAAGTCCAGAGAGAGGACCATCTACCATTTAGCAAAACAGAAATACCTAGTTCCCTAACCCAGAAACAAGGGGGGGGGGACTAGAGAGACTAAAATGGCATGACACAGTGCTTGCACTAATTTGCCAACCCCATACCCAAGTAGGAGTTCTGAGAGGGGTAGGAGGGAGGGTTGTCCTAATATAGCAAGACTCCATGAGAAGAAAAGCAATTACTAAGGTGAGTAATTTTTTCTTCAAACACCATGAAGTCTTGTATATTAGGACCATTGCAGATACACAGCAGTACCTCCATGGAGGAGGGTCAGAACCTACTTAGAATAGGCTCTGAAGGTACAGCTGTGCCAGCAACATCTCTCTCCTGGACTGGGCGTCCAGGAATAATGCTTGGTAAAGGTGTGAACTGTTTCCAGGTAGCAGCTTGACAAATTTCCAAAATGGGAATATCTCCAGCAGCCGCTAGGATGCAGCTGTACCTCATGGAGTGAGCCTCAGACCTGAGGGAGGTTCCCTACCTAGTTTTTGGTAACAGAATTGGATACAAGAGACAATCCACCTTGCAATTGTCCTCCTTAGTGGCAGGTCTCCCTTGCCAACCTCTCCATAGGTAAGGAACAGTTGGAGGGATTCGAACCGTGGACCCTTGGTATCGCTCCACATAGTAGCTTAGGGCTCTTTGACGTCTGCTGTGTAGTCTCCTTCACCCGAGGAAGAATGCTCAGTGAAAATACTGGGAGAGAAATGGACTGGTTCAGGCGAAAATCTGAAACCACTTTGGGTAAAACTTTCTGTTAGTCCTGAGACTACCTTATCCTGTGAAAAGAAATAAAATCCTTTTCCACTGAAAGGGCTTGCAATTCACTTATACGTCTGGCAGAAGTGATAGCCACTAGAAAAACAGTTTTCCATGTTAAATACTTGAGATCTGCAGAAGAAAGGGGCTCAAAGGGAGGTTGCATTAACTGGGCAATGCAAACATTCAGGTCCCAGGCAGGGGCTGGTTCCCGAAAGGGAGGGTTAGTGTGAAGTAACCCCTTCAAAAACTTGGAAAACACAGGGTGAGAGGAAAGAGAAACAGACTTCCCTACGGAAACAAAGGCAGAAACAGCTGCCAGATGAACCTTCAAGGTAGCTGGTCTAAGGCCTAGGGAATTTAGATGGACCAAATAGTCCAGTAAAGTGGCCAAGTCAGCAGATTCTGGCACAATTTGTTTCTCCGAACACCAGAAGGAAAACCTCTTCCACTTAGAATTGTAAGTGGCCCTAGTGGAAGGCTTCCTAGAAGCCTTTAAAATATCCAGGACCCCTTGAGAAAGGTGCAAATCAGCAAATTCTAATTTCTCAAGAACCAAGCCTTGAGGTGGAGGGATTTGAGGTCCGGGTACCACACTCTCCCCTGTGCACAGGTCAGCAAGTTGTGGGTCCTGGGCAAGGTCAGGAGGTGGATTGTCAGGGACAGGAGGAGAGGATACCAGGGCTGTCTGGCCCAGTCTGGAGCAATCAGAACCACTTTGCAGGGCTGAGTTCTGATTTTTACCAATACCCTGAAGAGGAGAGGGAAGGGGAAAAGCATATAGGAATTTCCCTTTCCAATCCAGCAGAAAGGCGTCCAGGGGGACTGAGCCCAGCACTGGAGGCCTGCAACAAAATAGAGGAGGTTGATGGTTGTCTAGGCCTGCGAAGAGATCTATCTGAGGGGTGCCCCATCTGGCAAAGACCGACCCCAATACCTGAGGATTCAGAGACCATTCGTGATGGCCCTGGGAAATCCTGCTGAGAGCATCCGCCAGGACATTGTCCTTTCCTGGAAGGTGAAGTGCGATCAGGGAGGTGTTTAGGAGTAAGCCAGAGACCACAACTTCATTGCTTCGGTGCACAAGGCTATGACCGAGTGCCCTTGCTTGTTGATGTACCACATTGTTGTGGTGTTGTCTGTCCTGATTTGAACTACTTTGTTCTGGACAACAGTTGAAAAGCCTGAAGAGCTAAAGAACAGCTCTGAGTTCCAAAAGATTGATGTGGAGCAGAGATTCCTGGGGGACCACACTCCTTGAGTGGAAGGTCACACAGTGAGCCCACCCTAACAGGGAGGCATCCGTGGTAAGGGTGAGGGAGGAAAGCGGTATAAAGGGAACCCTTGAGTAAGATTGCTTTGATCCTGCCACCACTGAAGGGCCAGGATCAGGGTTTTGGTCACCAGGACTAATTTGGTAGGGGTCCCTCCTTTGAGACCAGTAGGACCTCAAGTGGAACTGGATGTCCCTCATCTGAAATCTTGCTCCCTGCACGACAGCTGTGGAAGCAGCCATGTGCCCTAGGAGTTGCAGAAAGTGCCTTGCTGGTGAGAGACCCGCGGGAGTGAGAGGATATGAGGGCAATGAGCCTGTCCACTCTTTCGAGGGAGAAATGCCCTGGCTTCACTTTGTTTCAATTCTGCACCTATGAAAGTTAGAACCTGAACAGGTTCCAGAACTGACTTTGGTAAGTTCAGCAGGAATCCAGGAAGTGAGAAGCTGCTGGGTGACTTGCAAGTGGGATTTTACCTGATCTGGAGACTGACCCACTATGAGCCAGTCATCCAGGTAGAGGAAACACAGTAATCCTTGCCTTCTTAAATGAGCCACTACCACAGCTAGACATTTGTGAATACCCTTGGAGCCGAGGTTAGGCGAAGGGCATTGCTCTGAACTGGTAGTGGCCAGAGAGCAGTTCGAACCTGAGGTACTTTCGGTGAGAAGGCCTGATCATGACATGAAAATAGGCGTCCCTGAGGTCCAGGGAAGCTAACCAGTCCTCTGGCCTCAGGGAAGGCAAAATCATTGCTAGAGTTAACATCTTGAACTTTGGTTTCAATAGATGTTTGTTCAGGTACCTTAAGTCTAAGATGGGCCGCCATTCTCCTGTCTTTTTTGGGGTAAGAAAATATCTTGAGTACAGTCCCTTGCCCTGATGGCAAGGGGACCCCTTCCACTGCTTTGCAATCCAGAAGGAAGAAACCTCTGCTTCCAAAGCAAGGGCTTCTGAAGAGTTTGCAGGTGGAAATTGCCTGGCTCTCATCTTTGGGAACTGTTTGAAGCTGAGAACCAGGCCCTGGCTTACTACTTCCAGAACCCACCTGTCCGAAGTTAGGGACAGCCAGTTCTGGCTGAAATAAGCCAACCTGCCCCCCACTGGTACAGGAGAATCGGCCCTGGGCACCCCATCAGGGTGCCTGCTTGGCAGCAGCTTTAGGCTGGGGGAGGCGACTGTCTACCTGTGCCCCGTCTACCTCTGCCTCTGAAAAAAACCCTCTGTGAAAAAGCAGAGGAGGCTTGAGATTGGTAAAAGGGCCTGTGAAAAGGCCTACCCCTACCCCTGGGGGCATGCCTTTGTGGAGTGGCATGCCTCTCCTTAGCCTGGGCACTTTTGTAGGTAGTTCTATATTCATCCATCTTTTTCATATAATTTTCTGTTTGATCACCAAACAGAGAATTTCCCGTTACAGGAAAATCCATAGCCTTTGACTGAGTATCTTGGGACAGATTAGTGCATCTGAGCCATGCCAACCTACGGAAAGCTACAGAAGTGGCCATGACCCTAGAGAAACATCATTAACATCAACAGCAGTATGAAATTGAACTTTAGAGGCTTCAATGCCATCAGCAGCCACCTGTTCCAACTCACTAGCCAGCTGGCCCTGGGCCTGCTTGGCTAACTGCAAATGTGTCCCATCTAGACTTCTGATATCTAGCCACATAAGCCATATAATTAGCCTGCCTGAGTCCCAAAGAAGCTGCCATATAATGTTTTTCACCATGGCATCAATCTTCCTGGAATCCTTATCAGGAGGATGTGAGGCCAGGGAATATGTGTCACAGGCTGCAGCTTGCACCACACCTACATGACTACACTGCTCAGAGGAAGTCTGTATCAGGGCCTGATAAGGTATACCTTCTGTCCATTTTTTTATCTACAGGAGGGACAGAATGAGGAATTTTTAAAATCTTTGTTGTTTGCTTCCTAAATGACTTATGCAAAGGAATAGATAACGTCCTAGACTCTGGAATATCCATCATTTCAACATAATCAGGCTCCTCTTGCTCATCCACAGCCTCTTCTAAAGGAAACTGGAGGGTTTCTGCAACCTTTTTGTAAAACATAAAATGAGAAGGGGACTCAGACAGCATAGGGGGAGATTCTAAAGGACTATCTGGAGAAATGTCCGGTTCAATGGGCACGTCCAGACCTTCCCAGTCACAAACATACTGATCAAATTCCTCCTCCCCCTCATGTGGTTCATAAAAATCCTCAACATCATAATCCTGAACCACTGGGACTGAACGAGCCACCCTTTTCCCAGATGCAGGGGGTTCGACAGATCCCTGAGACAAAGACTGGACAATCTGAATGGCTTTAGCTATCTCTGCAGCAGTTGGAGAGACAATTTTGTACTCCAGACCTGCTGATTTCTTTGTCTTTTTTGCTGGGACTGGTTCCTCTGAACCGGCCTTCCTTTGCCAAGGAAGTCTCGCCCTGGTCAGAGGGCACTCCCTCTGGTCCAGTGGGTACTGGACCGGGCTGGCCATCCGGGTCAGCGGACTTTTTGGCCTCTCGTTCCCTGAGCCGGCCCAATCTCTTTTCCAGGGTGGCTGCAGGGAAATTTTTACACACCTGGCAGTCTGACAGGAGGTGGTCAGCCCCCAGACAATAAACACAAGTGGTGTGTGGGTCAGCCTTGGCAAAGGCTTCCCCACAGACATCACAGTGTTGAAACCCAGTGGGCCCGGTTTTTCTTTTGGGTTTCTCAGACATAATGCCAGCCTAACCAAAAACTTGCCCTTTAGATGGCAGTGCCAGGCAAGACACCCTTATCGGTTCCTAACCGTGTCACGGGTATTTGAAAAAACCCAAAATAAAAGTTAGGTTTTTTTAGAACCGATAAGAACCGGAACCGCACTCTAAAAGCCCAACCAAACAGTTTGACATATATATTTAACAAACCGATCGGTTCAAAACCGAACCGATAATGAATTTCCACACAGACTTAATTTCTGTACTTACGGTTTACCAGATAGAGCTTTTAACGAAATGCAGTAAAATAAAATACTTTTGCGGTTCCAATGAACCGAAAATACTTGACTAGACGAGAAATGAACCGAGCTGAAGGAGCTGATCTCCGGAGCGACTGTTCAGTGAAGCGGAGATAGAAATCTGACAGTTTCATTTGAAACTAGCCAGATAGAGCTTTGAACAGCGCCCTCGCGCTGTGGAACTCCAGATCACTCTGGAGTTAACTGTTTCCTCTCCGGGGCAGTTCAAGTGTGGGGAATGACTGCAATGGTCCTAATATAGCAAGACTTCATGGTGTTTGAATGTGGGTTTGGCATGGAATCTGACTGAGTTCCATTTCAGAGGGTTTGATAATGTGAACCAGATTTGGTTCCATTTCAGAGGGACTAGTAATGAATCTGATTCGGTTACATTTCAGAGGGTTTTAGACAGAGTTTATATCAATATCTCAGTCAGTCACTTGTAATGGATTTAGGCTGCCCTTCTAGAGCAGCAGCAAGGCTACCACTTCAGATGCTAGTGATCTGGGTTTGGGAATGGACCTCAGAGAGGGAGGGAGGCGGAGGCTGACTGAGCATTTCAGGGGACCCTCTCTTCCTTGGTGGAGAGGCATAGGAAGGAGGGTGTTGGGCAGGCTCTGTACCTTCGCACAAGTGTGTGTGTGTGTGTGTGTGTGTGTATTCATGTGCATGCAGCCCTTGTGAGTTCGCATGCTAGGTGGGGGTGTAAACAGGGAATGTCCAGGCCCACTGGTGACACCAGCAGTACTCTCATGAGCCATGCCTACCATCCGGATGAAGCTGCCAGATTTGACAGGTTGGTGGGGGCCAAGTGTTACCCCACTTTTTCTACTTGGTGGGAGTTGAGTGGATAGTGGTGGTGATATACGCAATGCAACACCAGCAATGATACAGCATGATTACATTCAGTTCTTTACTTAACTAATCAATCAGTTTCCAATTGCTTAAATTTTAGGTATGTCCCCTTCAAGTGGCTAACTGAGCCTTGCTAACACAGAGACCACAATGACCATGTTGGTATAGTCAAGAGTATAGAAACAAACTGTGGCACGCTGTGTCCCAGTGTATGACAAAGCCATTCCAGGGTACAGATATTACCAGCGCCACCAACCATTTTTTTTTATACAACAGGCATGGGTTAAATTTGATCAAGCTATCACTACTATCTCACTGACTACTGTGATGATAGTTCTGCTGTCTTGCAAGATGACATGACACAATGGAATACTGAACCAATCTGAGAGCAGGTTTAACAATGCTGATGACATCACAGTAGCTATGCATGGCACTGAAGCCAGCAGATGCGAGATGTTTTGAGGGGCACAGTTCAAATGCTGCACTTTTTTGCTTTGTGATTTTCTTTTCCATCACAAAACCCCCTAAACACCTGTTGTACAAATCAAATGACATGAGCGAGCAGAAATACCTTCACTCACTACATTTGACCTCTCGTGGCTTCAACACTCATGAGGCCAAGTATAGCTTGTATAGATATTTCATTCTCACTCACCCGTGTTTTCCCTCTCTCTCTCTCTCTGTCTCTCTCTCTCTCTCTCTCTCTCTCTCTCTCTCTCTCTCTCACACACGCATAAACATCACAACCTATATACTTAGTATACGGCAGTATTGGAAGTTATGAACCTGACTAAGGCTTCAGTTAATATGTGTGTGGGTGATAGTCAAAAATTTTAATCAATTTGGAAGTCATTCCCTTCTTTTTTTTGTCAAAATACTTCCCAGGTTGCAAATTTTGGAAGTTAATACTGCAACTAAGACTAATTTTTGAAAATATTATACATTACTAGCAAAATATCCATTCTTTTAGAAACAGTCCACCAGATTTGACTTAAATTCCTGCAAAATCGGATGTCAGGAATTTTCTTTTTTCTGAGAGTCAAATACTAACCCACTCCCCCTTTATTTCGAAAGTTTTTACTTTATGTTTGAAAGTGCAATACTTCCAAAATGGAGTTAACTGAAGCCCGACCACAGCTCCGTCAGTATGCTTTCCTTCTAGCATGTTCAGCAGGTGGTTCTTTCTGTGTGAACCAAGCAGAAACCGTTCTCTGACTCCTATATAGGATAAAAGGTTTTAAACCAACATACCTAGGCTGCTGCTGCTGCTGCCGCACAGTGGGGTCTGGAGAGAATGCCGGTGCCGGGGGAATATACATCACAGGCTTGGTCACAGGCCCCACAGGAGAGTTTTCCTTGGCACCCCCAGCACCAAACCGCCGGGCAGTTTTATTGAGAGCTGTGCTAGGTGAAAATGAATACTTCGGGGCATACAAGGAAGAGTCGTGCGAACCCTGAGGGGGGGGGAAGGAGAGAACACAAAAGAAAAGCATACACAAACTCACAAAAAAACACTACACAAAACAGGCAAACATGCAGTTAAACATGGCAACACAAAACTAGTGGGAAACATCAAAACAATCACATTATAGTTGGACACTGCAGCAGGTCCACCTGTAAGGGTACCGATTATGGAAAATAACCTTTGTAAGGGAAATTGGACCCACATAAAGGTGACGCTGAGCAATACATGAGCAAGAATGCTGTGATCGCAACATGTCAATGAACAGATTCACTAATTAGCAAGGTCACTACATTACATACTGTATACAAAATCTAATATATATTAATCTATTAAAAAAAAATCCAGAGGCAACTACATATTTAGACCTGAAGGTAGACATACATGAAAATAAACATTTATTTTCTTGTACCTCCATAAAAATAAATATTGCTATGTATATATGTCATCAACTATTTAGCCAATTAAGAATAGCCATTTATATTGGCAACACATTTTTGTGTCATACAAACAGATTATTACTTATACCCCATTTGTATAATCATACTACTTTTTCACTTGTATCGCCAAGCCAAATTGCACTTGGCATAAGGTGCAGAGGTGAGGCGCTCTGCTTTCAGGAAGGGAGGGAGATTCGGATCTAGCTCCCCGATTAGGAAGTGAGGTGTAAGTGCTCCATCTACAAAGGCAGAGGTTCATCCATCTTCCAGACTGTAGAAGAAGGTCACAGGGACCAAAGACTTGAGTTCAGGAAGCATGGGGGGGGGGAGCAGGTGTTTTGGAACAAACCTACCCAAAACAAAGGAAACAGTCATCGGGCAGATACTTGGATAACGAGTTGTTACCCAAATCATGCTGCCAGAGTGGAGCAGGAAATGCCAGCTTCATTCTCCTTTGTTTTATAATCCAAAAATGAAGCGGTTTGCTTCAGCACCGTACATGTACAGGCAACATTTGATGTCTGTACTCCTCCAGAGAAGACAAGGCATGGGGAGTGGGAATACCCAGCACAGCATGGACACAGGCCCGACATGTGACAGCTCACCCTCCACTACAATGTGATCCCTGGCACCCTTAACTCATTATTACCTGGGTGGCCATTTTGTGTCAGGTAAACAATGAACAGTTTGGACTTCATACGAAGTCTATTGGAAGTAATGAGGTAAAGTAGCATTGCCACTCCCAAAAGACACTGCTGTGCACAATACAGAATGAAGCCCCCCACCCAAAGCAAAATGTGGACATTACCCTTTTTAGGGGGTGGAGGGTCTAATTCATATGCAGAACTTATAATTAACCTGCAGCTGTCGAATTCAGCCTGTACTCTTGCAAATAATTATTTCAGCTGTTACAATGCCTAGGGATTTTTTTTTTCCTTCTGTCCTTCAGATAGTTATTTTTTTTTAATCATATTTTATCTGCCCCCCCCCTGCCTCTCCAGGCTCCGCCTCTTTGGAAGCACCAGTGGAGTCTGCCCCTGCTTCTGCCACCTTACCTGGACTTCCAGTTCACCCCATGGAGCTGCAGTTCTTCCCCCCAGGTGGGGACAAGGTGGGGCTGCTACACCCCAAACAATTCAGGTTTTGCCGGGAACCAGACAGCCAGGCAGGTGCGAGCTATGAGGGGTCTGTTCCGGTGCTCCATCTACCCGAAGCCTGGAGAGCATTTTCTCTTTTTTTCCCTGGGGGAGTGGCATGCATCGTGACATCATGGCATCACCACTCCCAACCCCTTGCTGTGTCATCTGCGCTTGTCGTGCCTCTGACTTCCACCAGAGGTCAGCCAAGAGCCAAGCGTGAACCCCCTTCCTCCTGGGAGAGGAGAGCTGTCCTTCGGACACTCACCCTTCTCCTCCCACGCACCCAGGCTCGCTCTCGAATCTGTGCCGTGTGGCGTCCAGCACCTCAACCCTCAGCGCCACCGGCTAACTTCAGATAGTTATTTTGGTGCCAACAACCACACAAATGCTGTGTAAAACGCTTAGGGATAGTTTCAAGACCTTGCTGGGGCGGGGGGGGGAATTATTTGGGTTCTCACAACCTTCTACATGACAAGTCACCGGTCAGGTCACAAATGCCGCAGCTATGAGGCAGCTGGCAACACCCAAGATGTGTTGGAAACACACAGAGGAAGAACTAATCTGCAGGAAAGCTTTTTCAAAAACCAGCAGTGAGTAATAATGTTTTCGACCCACCCCCATTTTAGCCCAGCCTCCCATTTTTCCTCTTGTTACCCCATCTTCCACCCCCATGACTAGAGAGCAGGTGAGTGGTCGTTTCACAGCCAGCACCCCCCCCCCCGTGACTGCCAGCACCTACCCATTATCCCCTGGAGCACAGTACCTCTCCTTTGCACTACGACCCAGCACTCCCATCATGCACCATTGCTGGAGGATGCTGGGACTGGCACACAAACCCCCATCTCCCAGGTGGCCTCAGAAAACCTTTTTTTTTTTGCAAGTTTCTGTGTGACTATCTAGTTGGGCAGATGTGCTGCCTTTTGGTCACACTGGCTGTCAGAGCCTAAGAGAGTGGATTTACCACCTTAGTTGCTCCCCAGCTACTAGACCCACCCCTTGGGGATACCAGTTCAAAGAAAGCTGTTCCAACGGGAGTGTGTGCATGCGTGTGCCCTGCCACAAGTTCCGCAGCATCCCTCCTCCCTGCTGCACTACAAGCAGCAGAGAAGCCCTCCCTGAGAAGGGCATTCACAGGAGTGCTCGATTCACCCTCCCCCCGCCGGCATGCCCCAGACATCCCAGGCTCATTCTCGAACCCAGGTCACTAGTATCACAAAGGGCAGGCAGCAAACACAGCGCCAATGGACTAGCCACCTGCTCTTTGAAAGTACCCTCAAAAATTGTGCACCTAAATTTTGGTATAGCACTGCAGTCTACAGGAGAAGTCTGCCCAAGCAAAGAAGGGAATTTGCTTTTTTTAAGCTTTTTAGTAAAGTATCAGTAGCTGAAACCCAAGCAGTTATTCCATGCAGTTAAGAGTATAAGAAGCAATGAAGAAGTTAAAAGTAAAACAGCCCTGAAGAGCGCAGACAGTGTTTTTGCATAGCTCCCAAACTTAAAGTTCGGCACATGATAGCCAGTGTGAAGAAGAGGTGTTATAGTCATCCTTGCGTTCTGTCCACAAATCGGAAGCCATAGACAGCCATTTGGTGTCACAGGCACACCCTGGGCTTTTGTCAATATTTATCATGGACCAGTGCCCAGCAATTCTGTACCAGAGGTGTATCGAGAGAGAGAGAGAGAAAAAGAGTATGTGCACGCATGTGCATGCGTCTGTGGGTGTAGCAGAAGAGTGAAACACAAGGCATCATGATTATGTGGAAACTGATAACATCTGAGACAGAGACAGAGACAGAGACAGACAGAGAGAGAGAGAGAGAGAGAAACCTTCCCAAAGCTTCAGCAGAAGAAAAACGGCAGCAAGTGAATGTGAATGTAGCACAGTCACATTTCCCTCTGCATCGAGAAAGATGAAGGGCTACTTTTCCCCGCAAAAATGTTGGGAAAAAAAAAACAAGGATTGAAAACTGTGCTTGCCAGTTTTAACCCCTTAAAGAGCCCATTTTTTCACATAATAAAAAGTTTTACCACATCACTTGGCACCCAATTTGTGTACCCCCCCATTTTCACAATATTTGCTATCTGCACACAATCTGGGGTGAAATGGATTTAAGATGTAAATCGGAATTGCCCATTTTTAGAAACTGAAAATCAGCAGACCTACAGATGATGGGGTGGGGCAGAGAAAGAAGGGCACTGGGGTTACAGCACTGGTGTCCGCAGTGAAAGCAGCCACTCTCTTGCCCTGGTGGTGCAGTATGACAACATTAATAAATGTGGTAGAGGAAGGTATCCCCCCCCCCCAAAAACAAAAATAATGAATAAAACTGAACACTTAAAGCCCAACTGAAAACTCTGAGTACTGAATACCTTTGTATATATAGATTCCGGAGGTATACATCATCCTATAATATCTTTGAATGTATATACGTTCTGAACATATGTATACTCCTATATCTCTGAATGTATACAGATTCTGGATGTATATATACTCCTGCAGCATTGTAAGGGTGCTCCCAACAATGAACCATACCCTTCTATCTGGGCAGACACTCAACCTCGCCTTCCCCCTTAAACAGCAGCAGTTTCAGTGTTTGCCCCCTCCCACCATTAGCTTACTGAGAATCGACTTCAACAGTCCACTTTGCAGCTTTTTCTAAGGGATCATAATTGCTCTTTGGAGGTGTTGGCCATTCAGTCCCTCCCCTTTCCTGTTGCCGGTGCAATTAAGCTCTGCCCTTGTACCACCTCCGCACTCTGAGGTTTTGTGATAAAGAAGTTAGTGCAGCCTGGGGCGCGCTCTATTTATACTGATGGGATATCAATGGGAGCCGGTTTTAAAGGGCATTTTTTTTTTTTTTTTTAATATATTTTAGAGGGCCACTGGAGTCAAGTCAAAGCCAGAGTTCAACTAAAAAGAGCCTTGCTAGTTGAGCCGTGGCTTTCCTTTGACTCCCATAGCCCTCTAAAACATAAAAAAAATGTATTTTAAACCACACTTCCATTGAAATCAATGGCATGCCCCCACAACAAATTTCTACCTTACAGAATATCAGAGCACTGGGAGTACATGGGGCAGAGCCTAGTTGAACCGGCACTAGGAAGGGGAAAGATCAGGCAGTCAACTCCTCCAAGAGAAGACTTAAGATCCATCCCCTACAGAACAGAAAAATTTTAAAAATTTGCAAAGTGGGTTGCTGAAGTCCACTCTACATAGACTAGTGTGTGTGTGTGTGTTAGTACACACCTATATCTTGTAAACGTTATTGGTTGCCTTGTCAACAGACAACTCTTTCCGTGTAGCTGTTGGGGATATACGCGTTTGCCTTACTTTATTTTCACTGTTTATACCAGTCCCTGTAACTATCTGAGGGTCTCCATTTTCTGGCTGCTGAAATCTCATTGTGCCAGACAGCTGCATTAGCATATGAGAACAGGATGTGTCCGCACCCTTGAGACTCCACAGTATGCCTGTCCGCTTGCTTAGAATTCAACAAAACAAGCTGCAGCAAGGTGTGAACTGCCACATTTACTTTTAATTAGCTTTACAAACAGATATAATGCAGAGTTTTTTCCTTTAAATTGCATATAGTCTGTGCGCTTCTAGAGAGTTTTATTTTTTTGGGGTTATGTGTACTTTCAGCATTGAGATGCATGGTGCAAACGGGTGTTGTGGCATCAGGATCTTATATGCCAATGCAGCTCTCAGGGATAATGAGATTTCAACAACCAGAAAAGAGAGACCCCCAGGCTAGTTACAGGGGCTGTTGTGAACAGTGAAAACAAACCTAAAGCAAACACATGTATCCCCAACAGTTTACACAAAATGTCATCTGTTAACAAGGAAACAACATTTACAAGATATGAGGGTGCACTACTCCTTTAAAGGAGTGTTTTACTGTTGTTTTGTAAGGAGCATAACTGGTGTTCTTTAATAGTGAGGACAAGCAGTCCCATTGCCAACTCTGACGCCATTCCTTCTCACTGAGGTCTAGTTCTCTGGCCAGGAACCCCTCATTGACTAATATGATGCCCTCTCCAAGATGAAAAGACAATTACCTTCTGGGATATTCCTGAGGGACGCAATACCCTACAAAAGAAAAACAAAAAAGGAAAGAGGAAAATTAGAACTCTGATTTCTAATAACCAAGGGCAGGGGTGATGATACACATACGTTTTGAAAATGCAATGCTCTAGAAAGGCCAGGACAAAAAAAAAATAAGGTGATCCTCAGGAGTCACGGGGGGTTTTGTTTGTTTTTTCTGAGTACTTCGACTGCATTTGACAAGAATATTTTCTAAATGATGTCACAGTAGGTCATGTTTTTGATCTAAATACTGCCCGGGACAAAAGAAGAAAAAAAAAAGATTTTTGTTACTATATCAGATTTAAACTCATGATGGGAAACAAAAACAAAATGCTCAGCATTCCTAGCAAATGACCAGGAAAATATGAGGATCAACATATTTTTTTCTGCCAAATGCATTTCTTTTAGAATTTCCTTCACACCGTATGGACGAATTCCGTATTATAAATTGCATTTGCAAAGTTATAGGATACTTGACATTAATATTTTATAGGCATAAGTTATGTGTTGCATTCTTTGTGACAAATTCTTTTCTAAATATGAATTGATAAGTTCGTTTTATAGCTGTGAGTGACAGCACCACTGGGAAGTGACGTGCCCAAGGTTACGCTGATTTGGTGTAAACATGAACAATAAATAATGTGACAGAACAAGTTTAATAAATATCTAAGAGCAGTATAAAAACTAGCAGAAAAGTACAGGTTCTTATCGGTTATCAGTACCAAACTCAATGGCCCAGATAACACTTCAGCACCTTCTTAAATGCCTTCACCGAGGGGAAACTCCTCCGATGGTATGGCAAACAGGTCCAGATGGATGAAGCCACAACCACAGTGGTACCAGTGAAACATTTCCATTCTCCACAGAGTCCTGCAGACTCCTCTCCTGCTGTACTCGGTGCACCCTAACCCCAAGCAGCTGACAGCTGCCCCTGTTGGTACCAGAGAGGCATTTCTATTCTCTACACATAGCCCTGTAGATTCCTGTCCTGCTGCGCTCTCAGTGCATCCTAATACCTACCTGGTGAGAGCGCCCTCTGCTGGTACCAGAGAAACATAGCCATTCTCCACACACAGTCCAGCAGACTCCTCTTCCACTGTTCTCAGAGAATCCCAACTCCAACTTGGTGACAGCACCCCCTGCTAGTACCAGTGATTTATTTCCAGATACAGCCCTGCAGACCCTCTCCTGCTGTGCTGTCAGTAACTCCAATCTGGTGAAAGCATCCCCTGCTGGTACAAGGTGAGACACTTCCCACACACAGCCCTGCAAACTCCTCCCCTGCTGTACTCAGGGCATCCCAACCCCAACCTGGTGAGAGCACCCTCTGCTGGTACCAGAGAAACATGTTCATTCTCCACACAGCCCTGCAGACTCCTTTCTCTCTGTGTTGTCAGCACATCCTAAGCCCAACCTGGTAAGACTGCCCCCTGCTGGTACCAGAGAGATATTTCCACACACAGCCCTGATGTGCTGTCAAGTACATCCTCATCACAACCTGTTAAGGGCACCCCCTGTTGGTACCACAGAGACATCTCCATTTTCCGCATGCAGCCCTGCAGACTCCCCTCCAGCTGTACTCGTGATATCCTAATCCTAACCTGGTGAGAGCACCCTTGCTGGTGCCAGAGAGACATTTCCATTCTTCCCACACAGTCCAGCAGACTCCTCTTCCACTGGGCTGTCAGTGCATCCTAACCCCAATCCTGGTGAGTGCCTCCTGCTGGTACCAGTGATTTATTTTGACACAGCCCTGCAAACCCACTCCCGCTGTGCTGTCAGCACATCCTAACCCCAGCCTGGTGACAGCGCCCCCTGCTGGTACCAGAGATTTATCTCCACATGCAGCCCGGAGGACCCTCTTCAGTTGTGATGTTAGTACATCCTAACCCCAACCTAGTGAGAGTGCCCGCTGCTGGTGCCAGAAAGACATTTCCACTCTTAGCCCTGTAGATTCCTCTCCTGCTGTGCTGTCAGCACATCCTCCACCAACCTGAGTGCACACCCTGCTGGTACTAAACAGACATTTCCATTTTCCACACGTAGCCCTGCAGATTTCTCCTTCTGTACTCTGCGCACCTTAACCCCAACCTGGTGAAAGCGTCCCCTGCTTGTACCAGTGAGATTTCTATTCTCCAGACACAGCCCTACAGACTCCTCTCCCACTGTGCTGTCAGTGCTTTATAACACCAACCTGGTAAGAGTGCCCCCTGCTAGTACCAGTGATTTATTTCCACACACAGCCCTGTAGACCCTCTCCCACTATGCTATCAGCACATCCTAACCCCAATCTGGTGAGAGCGCCCCCTGCTGCTACCAGTGTGACATTTCTACACAGCCCTGCAGACTCTTCTCCTGCTGTGCTGTCAGCACATCCCAACTCCAATCTGGTGAGAGCACCCCCTGCTGGTAACAGAGAGGCATTTCCACTCTCCACACACAGTCCTGCAGAGTACTCTCCTACTGTACTCTGTGCAATCTAACCCCAACCTGGTGAGAGCACCCCTGCTGGTACCAGTGATTTCTTTCCAGACACAGCCCTGCAGACTCCTCTCTCCCACTGGGCTGTCAATGCCTCTTAACCCCACCCTGGTGAGAGGGCCCCCTGCTGGTACCAGAGATTTATTTCCATACACAGTCCTGCAAACTCCTCTCCTATGCTGTCGGTGCATCCCATACCCAACCTGGTGAGAGCACCCTCTGCTGGTACCAGAGACATTTCCATTCTCCACACCCAGCCCTGCAGACTTTTCTCCTGCTGTGCTCTCAGTGCATCCTAACCCCAACCTGGTAAGAGTACCCCCTGCTGGTACCAGTGCCAGTTCTAGTCTCCACACACAGTCCTGGGGACCCCTCACCCACTGTGCCATCAGCACCTCTTGTTGGTACCAGCAGGTTGCCTCTGGTGCAGTTTTTAATCCCTGGGGTCACAGGAAGCAACCCGTGATGTACCATCACGAGGGCAGGAGGAGGGGAATACAGCATGGGATCCACCCATTGCAACTGATGATGTTACTGGTTAAAACACAAATAAACACAGGTTACTCACCTGTAACAGGAGTTCTAGGAATGGTATATGTTGTTCATCCACACTGTCTGGCAGGTTCCTTGCCGCTTTAAATCTTGCCGGAAGGTCTTCAAGCTGGCTCCTCCCACCCACCCAGGTGGTAAAACCCTGCTCTGCCCCATGATGCCAGATCTAGCCCGACGGAAGCCAGGTTGTGCGCGTCAAGCTGGGAGGTCGGTATCGTAGGATGAACAATATACCATTCCTAGAACCCTGTTACAGGTGAGTAACCTGTATTTCTAGGGACATGGATATGTTGTTAATCCACACTGTCTGGCAGACTCCTAGCAGTTCTCCGGGAGGAGGGAGGCAAGGCGCACACCCCCTACTTGGGAAATAAAGACTGGAGAACCGAGGCCCCAAAACCAGCATCCCGGCATGACTCAAGGTCGATGTGGTAGGGGGTGATGAAGGTGTGTGCTGACTTCCAGGTAGCAGCCCTGGAAGCAGCCACCAATGCAGCGGTATGGCGGGTAGAATGAGCTCTTATCCCTCTGGGAGGCTCCATGCCCGCCAACCTATAGCAGAGATCTATGCAGGAGGTGACTCACCTGCCTATCGTCCGCTTGGCTGCAGGTCTGCCAGGTGCGGCTTCAGTGTAGGTGACAAACAGCTGAGTGAACCTCTCCCGAACTTCAGCTGTCCGCTCCTTGTAGTGGCACCTTCTAGGTCCAAAGTATGGAGCACTATATTTGGCCTCCGAGGTGTGATTGGGGTAGAACACCGGCAGAGTCAACACCTGGTTAAGGTGAAACTCCGACACCACCTTCGGAAGGAACTTCAGGTGGGAGCACAGGACAACCTTGTCCCTGTGGAAGACCAGATAAGGAGACTCGATGGAAAGCACCTGGAGCTCTCCCATCCTTCTGGCTGACGTGACAGCCACCAAGAAGGCGGTCTTCCATGACAGGTGAGAGATGTCACACCTGTGCATCGGTTTGAATGGCTTGCCCATGAGCTTAGCCCATACCAGCAGTAGATCCCACGGAGGTGGAGGTTCTCGCACCGAAGGGGATATGTGATCAAGGCCTTTGAAAAAGAGCCCGAACACCTTCTCCTGCGCCACCGACTGCTTCCCGGCCCACACCCGGTAAGCAGAGGTGGCTGCCAGGTGCACCTTAAGGGCCGTCGACTGAAGCTCTTGCTGAGAAAGGGACCACAGGAAGTCCAGAATGCTTGCCAAGGAACAGGAGGAAGGGTCCATCTTCCATCTTCCACCAAAGTCCATCTTCTTCCAGGTTGTGTACAGGAGTGCTGGGAACAACTGAGAAGCTGCGTGGAATATACTATTTTGGACGAATTATCTGTAACTAAACTCTCTCTCTCTCTTCCTTACATCTGAGAGAAGTTTTCCTCAATTTTAAAGTGGCAGAGCTTGGTATTTGTTTTAGTTTTTAATTCAGAAAGGGTTTTTAAAACTGCTTATCTTCTGCATATTTGATTTTCCTTGTGGCTAACTGGACTGATTACTTGAATTCTGTGTGAATCTGCATCAATATATTTTGCAACTTTTGGTGGGGCTCTGTGATTCAAAATAGCTAAAGCTGCAGGTTGAAACTGGATGCCAAACATAGCCTGAGGTGGGGGTAATTGTCTTCACAAGTCAGAGCTTAGTATCATAGCCATTTGTCTAGCTAGACCATTTGTCAGCATTATTCAAGTACTATAAACTAGTGGTGTGCTCCTGTATGAGCCAGAAGTCCATCTTCTTCCAGGTTGTGTACAGGAGTGCTGGGAACAACTGAGAAGCTGCGTGGAATATACTATTTTGGACGAATTATCTGTAACTAAACTCTCTCTCTCTTGGATGTCTGGATTTTTCTCTGTTTGATTAGTAGGGTACTTTCTCTGTCAAATTGTTGTGTAGGGTATCTTGCTGACAGGAAGGCACTCATCGCATGTGTGGTGAGGAGCTTTTAGTCGATTGTTTTGTGAGGACACAGTTTAGGCCCAACCCCTTCCCACCCCTCACCCCACCCATCCCTGGAAATAATTCCTTTATACCTGAAGTTCTGACATCATTTCTAGTGCAAGTGCATTTCACCGTCATATCCTCTCTAGCACACTGCACTGATAATATAAGCATACACGTTGTATAATATATATATATATATTTATATAATCAAATCATGCACGCACACACATACAAAACAGAAAAAAAACTAGATAAACATGTGGGGAATAGGCAATGTAATGGCTGTGGGGCAGCAGTCTTCCGGGAGTCTTTCTGGAGGCTGAGATGCTGCCCTATTTGCAGACAACTATCTGCCCTGAGGAGGAAGTTGCCTGCCTTCAGGCCACACTGGACAGTAGTAAGGAAACCTTCCCCAGGCCACACTGGACAGTAGAAAGGGAACCTCCCCCATCCAGGGAGCACTAGCGCCACCACCACTACCTCAGAGGTTGCGAAGAAAGCACAGCAGTTGGACCACAGTGGGCTCAGGGAGGGTGAGGAGGGTGGAACAGAGGCACACCCAGTCAATTGTTCCACTCCACAATCCATACACCATTCTGGGGGAGCATAGCTCCCCTATGGGTGTACCCGCAGAGAAGACTGATGATAACTGTCACAAGGGAGGCCCACAGAAAGGAGGCAGAGGACACCAAAGGGAAAGGAAGCAGCTCCTGGTGGGGGACTCAATTATTAGGGGTATAGAACTGGGGGGAGATGAGAAAAATGAAGTAAGGTGCCTGCCTGGTGCCATGGCTTGGAGGGACAGGAAGCGCATCCTCAGGATCACGAGAACAGCTGCAAGAGATTCCGAGCTGGACGTAATTGTCCACCTAGGGACAAATGACTTGGCTCATCATGAGATTAGAGCAGTGCAGGAGGACATTTCAGAGTTGGGGAGGGACCTAAGACGAGTAGCACACACAGTTTCCTTCTCAGAGGTGCTGCCTGTCAAAAGCATGGGGGGGGCGAGGGTAATTGGCACCATGCAGTTTAATGAATGGTTGAAAAATGGTGTGGAGCACAGGGTTTGGCTTCATTGGGACTGGGGTTCCACCTGGAGGACACCAGCCTATACTGGCAGGATGGTCTGCATCTGTCCAGGAAGGAACAAGTCTTTGAGCAATTGGTTTAAATGCTTCATTGACAAGCTTTTAAACTAGTCAATGGGGAGGCACTGACAAGCAGCAGGAAAATCCCAGCCTCTCCTACAAAACAGGGTACTAAATGAGAAAAAGACAGAGGTAGAACGGTCAGTGGGGATGCTGCACTGAAGGTAAGCCATCAAAAATGGAGAGCAATGAGTACTAATGCCTGTGAGTCTGGGTAACAAGCTTCCTGAATTAGTGGCCTTGATGGAGGAAGAACATCTGGATATCGGGCAGTCACAGAAACATGGTACACACAAAACCATGACTGGGACATAAACATACCAGGATACACTGTGACAGGAGGGACAGGGAGGGTAAAAGGAGGAGGAGAAGTTCTTACATAAGGGAAGGAATAAAAGCAACAGAACAAAAGGTACACAGGGAGGAGAAGAAGCACTGTGGGTAGTTGGAGACAGGCAATGGCACCACAATACAGCGAGGGTTGTATACAGACCTCTTCTCAGGGGAGGAAATGGAAGGGAAATGATAGAAAGTATACTTAGAATGGCAGAGAAAGGGAGATATTGCTGATGGGTGATCTGAATATGCCAGATGTTAACTGGAGTGCAGTTGCAGCTGCCACTTGAAGAGTGCAGTTATTCTAGATGCCCTGCAGGGGCATGCCTTAGACAACTAGTACTGGAGCCCACTCGAGGAGGAGCAATATTAGACTTGATTCTCTCAAATGGAGATGGTGAGAGGATTACAGATGTAAAGTGTAGCCATCTGGGAACTAGCTACCATCGAACAGTATGGTTCACAATAAACACAGCAATAGAGGTCAAGCCATACAAAGACAAAAGTACTGGACTTTAGGAGGGCTGACTTTGCGCAAAATGGGTGAGTGCCTAAGGACAGCACTAGCAAATGGGCAGGAGGAGGGGGAAGAACAATGGGGAATAATAAAAACTGCCATCACAGAGGTAATCAGCCTTGTGTGAAGCAAATAAACAAAACAAGACGATGTAAGAAACCATTATGGTTCTCAAAGGAAGTGGCAGTGAAGGTTCAAGAGAAAAGAAAGCATTCAGGAAGTACAAGGAATCGTGAAGGAGTAGGACAGAGAACTGTATCAGTTAAAGCAAAGGAGGCTGGGAAGGCAGTCAGAACAGCAAAGGCCCAAACCGAGGAAAGGATAGCCAACTCAGTTAAGAAGGGGATAAACCTTTTATAGGTACATCAGGAGCTAAGGAAGACCAAGGAGGGATAGTGAGGCTTAATAAAGGGAGGGAGGGTGGGCAGAGGGAGACTGTGAAAGGCAGAGATACTAAACAAATATTTTGCTCAGTATTTACAAAGGAAGAGGGAGGCAAAACAAACAGTAGTAACACTCTGGATACAGAAGTTGATACGGCCCATTTACAAGAACAAAGGGTTCTGAAAGAACCTTAAACTGAAGGTGGACAAAGCAATGGGCCTGATGGGATTCATCCCAGAATTTAAAAGAACTAAGGGTAGAACTAGTGACACCACTGACTACCCTTTTAACAAATCATGGGAGGATGGGGTGGTACCCGAGGACCGGAGGAGGGCAGATGTGATTCCTCCTTCACAAAAGTGGGAGCAAGGCAGAAGCAGGAAACTATAGACCTGTTAGTTTAACCTCAGTGATAGGGAAATGATGGAATCACTTCTAAAGGAAAGAATTGTCGGTATCTAGAGGCCAGAGGGCACAGGACCCTAGGCAGCATGGATTCACAGCGGAAGGTCATGCCAGACTAATCTGATAGATTTCTTTGACTGGGTGACCAGAGTAGTAGATCAGGGAGGGGCTGTGACATGGCCTCCCTAGACTTTTCAAGGCATTTGACACAGTCCCACACAAAGATTAATATGCAAGTTAGCCAGCCTGGGAGTGGGTCCCAAGATGACAGCCTGGGTAAAATTGGCTGGAGAATAGGACAGAGAGGTAATAGTAAATGGAGTCCACTCAGAAGAAAGGAGGGTTACTAGTGGGGTACACTCCAGGGTTCAGTATTAGACCGTCCTCTTCAATGTCTTTATAAGCGACATTGCAGAAGGACTGGAAGGAAGAGTATGTCTCTTTGCAGATGACACTAAGATCTGCAACAGAGTTGATGCACAGGTGGGGTGGAAAGGATGAGAAAGGACTTGGCAAGGTTAGAGGAATGGTCAAATGTATGGCAGCTTGGATTCAATGCTAAGAAGTGTAAGGTAATGCACCTGGGAAACAAAACCCAGGAAGAGTACACAATGGGGGTGAGATACTAACAACAAAAATGGAAAGGGACCTGGGGGTAGTTATATCAGATGACCTAAAGACGGGCAAGCAATGTGAGAGGGCAGCAAGGAGGGTTGGGGGATACTGGGATGCATAGGGAGAGGCATCACCAGTAGAAAACAGGAAGTTATCCCTCTGTACAGACAGCTGGTGAGACCCCATCTGGAGTATTGTGTGCAGTTCTGGAACCCAATCTCCGCCAAAGACATAGACAGGATGGAAGCTGTCCAGAGGAGGGCAGCTAAAATGGTGCAGGGGTCTGCACCGGAAGACATATGAAGAGAGACTTAGGAGCTTATATGTATAGCCTCGAGGAAAGAAGGGAGAGGGGGACATGATAGAAACGCTCAAGTACCTCAAGGAATCAACAAAGTCCAAGAGGGTAGCATCTTTCAAAAAAAAGAGTGTGCAAGAACAAGAGGGCACAATTTGAAAATAGAGGGGATAGTCAGAGGTAATTTAAGGATATTTTTTTACAGAGAGGGTTGTGGATGCATGGAACGGCCTTCCGAAGGAGGTTGTGGAGTCAAAATCAGTGGTGGAATTCAAGCATGCATGGGATAGTCATAAGGCAGTTCTGGGGGATGGGGGAAGAAGTAGGCTGCTGGTTAACTAGGATCTGCAGCTTATCCAGTAGGTAGGAAATGGGCAGACTGGGTGGCCAAGCGGTCCTATCTGCCGTCAAATTCTATGTTTCTATGGTCCAGGCCTCTGTTCTGACACCAAATGGAGAATCTCTTCCATTTGAAGGCATAGCATTTTCTGGTTGACTCTCACGGGACGCCTAACAACGTGAGGACCTCTTCGGAAAGACCCAAGGCCTGGAACTCCTAGCCGCCAGGAACCAGGCCGTCAGGTGCAGGGATTGAAGGTCCGGATGGAATACCTTCCCCTGACTGAATGAGATCAGGCCCGGGCAGTCTGGAAGCCGCCTCGGGAGCCTGGAGCTGAGACTGAGGAGATCTGGATACCAGAACTGGCGGGGCCAGTCTGGGGCTACCAGAATCACCTGCGCCTTGTCCTCCCTCGCCTTGAGAAGCACCTTGTGGATCAGGGGAAAGGCGTAGAAGAGGCCCGGGGTCCACAGCCTCGAGAAGGCATCCCCCTGCAGTGAGCCCTGCTGAGGGGGGCGGGCATGAAACAGTCTCAGCTTCGCATTCTCCTGGAGGCAAACAGGTCTGCCTGAGGTGTGCCCCAGTGGGAGAACAGATCTTGTACTTCCTCCGGCAGGAGAGACCACTCGTGGGACGCAGCCCCTATCCGGCTTAGGGCATCGGCCAGGGTGTTGTAGGCTCCTGCCACATGAATGGCAAGGAGATCCGCCTCCAGGCTGCGCACGAGTGACCAAATGCAGAGAGTTTCCCTACACAGAGGCATGGAGCGCGTCCTGCCCTGGCAGTTTAGGTAGTACATGGTTGTGGTACTGTCCATCTGAACCTGAACCACTTGACCCTGTAGAAACAGAGCGAAGGTGGTGAGGGCTAGATGAACTGCTCGAAGCTCCAGCAGGTTGATGTGGCATCGGGACTCCCGAGGGGACCAGAGGCTGTGCGCTCTGTGCTCCCCAACCCACCAGAGAGGCATCAGTCGACAGAGAGACCGTCAGCTCGGGGCGGACAAACTGGATGCCCTCCTGCAGATGTGCTGGAACGGTCCACCACTGGAGAGTGTTCCACATCCCCGGGTCATTGTCACTAACTGATCCAGAGGATCGAGGTGCTGTGACCATTGGCTGACCAGCCCCCATTGAAGGGGATGCATGTACCAGCGGGCCCAATGGACCACGCTGGTGCAGGCCACCATGAGGCCCAGGAGGCGCAGGAAGTCCTGGGCAGAGCGCGACTGCCCAACCTGAAATGATTGGGCAAAGGAGGAAAGAACCTCGGCCCTGTCCGCCGGGAGCCGTGAACTGGCTTGTAGAGAGTCGAGCTCTGCCCTGATGAATTGGATCACTTGCTTTAGCACGAGTTCTGACTTTGCCTCATTGATGAGAAGGCAAACCTGAGAGCAAACCTGGAGGGCCAGATCTCTGGACCGCTCCACCTCCGTTCTGGAGGAGGCTGCATAGAAACATAGAAACATAGAAGTTGACGGCAGATAAGGACCGCAAGGCCCATCCAGTCTGCCCATTTCTTTTTCTACCTTATAAATGTGCCATCGGCCTTTGCTCTGTCAGTGACCTATCTATTCATAGTCATTTGTATTGCTCCCTTATGCCTATCCCATGCCTGTTTGAAGCCCTGCACTGTATTCATAGCTACCACTTGTGGTAAGCTATTCCATGCATCTACCACCCCTTTCTGTGAAAAAAGTATTCTCACATTCCCTTAATCGGCCTCCCTCAATCTCATGCTGTGTCCTCTTGTCCTGCTATTTTTCTTATATTTAAACATGTTAGACTCTTTCACCTTGTTTATGCCCTAAGGTGTTTAAATGTCTCGATCATATCACCTCTCTCCTCCTTTGCTCAAGGGTATACATATTGAGCTCCGTTAATCTGTCCTCATATGTCTTCTGATGCAGTCCCTGCACCATTTTGCTGTCTCTTCTCTGGACTGCCTCAATTTGGTTAATGTCCTTGGAAGGTGCGTCTCCAATACTGCAGTACTCCAGATGAGGCCTAACCAATGTCTTGTACAGAGGGATTGTTACCTCCCTCTTCACGACTTGTGATACCCCCTACTAATACACTCCCTAACACCTCTAGCCTTACCTACTGCTTTAGAGGTCTGCTTGGATGATTTTTGAGTCATTCAGTGATGATGATGCCCAAGTCTTTTCTTCCTTTGTGACTGCTACAGCAACTCCCTCCCAGCCTATAAGTGGCTTAGTGGTTTCTCTTCCCTATGTGCATGATTTTGCACTTCTTTTGCATTAAATCCCAGTTGCCACTCTTCTGACCACATTTTGCTAGTTTATCCAGATCTCTTCTCATTCTGCCCACCCCATCTGGATCATCTACTCTGTTGCAGATCTTGGTGTCATCTGCAAACAGACAAGCTTTACCCTCTAGTCCATCTGTAGGTCACTAATGAAGATGTTGAATAGGACTGGCCCCAGGACTGATCCTCTGAATTCCCACTCTGTGACTTGCATCTCTTCTGACTGTATACCATTTACCACCCACTCTCTGTTTTCTGCCAGTCAACCAGTTTGCCACCCAGTTGACCAACTTCTGACCCTACCCGAGCCTACCTAGCTTATTTATCAATCTTCTATGTGGAACAGTGTCAAAAGCTTTGCTGAAGTCAAGGTAAGCGACATCAACTGCTCCCCCTTGGTCCACCACTCTGGTTACCCAGTCAAAGAAATCTATGAGATTAGTTTGACAGGACCTTCCTTTGTAAACCCATGCTGTCTTGGATCCTGTGCCCCTATGGATTCCAGGTGTTGCAATTATCCTTTCCTTAAGGTGCTCCATAATCTTGCCCACTACTGAGGTAAGACTGACCGGGTCTGTGATTCCCCACCTCCTCCTACTACCACTCTTGTGGGCGGGATCACATAAACCCTTCTCCAGTCTTCTGGGACCTCTCCTGTGCTCAGAGACTCACTAAACAATTCTGCTAATGGCTCTGCTAGTTCCACCTTTAGCTCCTTAAGTACCCTGGGATGTATGCCATCAGGTCCCATTGCCTTATCACCCTGAGCTTAGCAGCTCTTGTAGGACCCTTTCTTTTGTGAAAGGAGTAGTGCTCCTCCCTCCCCTGTGTCCATGATGCTGAGCTGTGGGCCCTGCCACCTTCTCTTCAGTAAATACTGAGCAAAAGTATCTATTTAGGATAGATGCCTTTACAGGGTCCCTCCCTCACATGCTCCCTTTTCTCCATTAAGCTTAGCAATACCCCTCTGGACTTTCTCCTTTACTAATGTATCTATAGAAAGTCTTGTCACCTTCTTTTACTGTTACGTGCTAGTGTTTCCTGTCAGTTTGGGTTTGCCTGCCTGCTGCCTTACCTGCTTCCCTTAAGGCAGTTTGATATGCCTCCCTATCTTCAGCTCCTGCTGTGTTTCCCTTACTTATATTTCCTGAAAGGCCCTTCTTTTGGCTCTGACCTTTTGCTACTGTATTTGAGAACCAAAGTGGTTTCCTTCTTCTTTGCACTTCCTTTTCATAATAACACAATGGGATGTTTGCTTCCAAGTGATTTTATCCATAATGACTTGCCCACTTTTCCTGTACCTCCTCACCTGTGTTTCTTTTTGCCAGGGCTAGCTTAACTCTGTTGGCCATCTTATCAAAGTCAGCTCCTCTGAAGTCCCATATTTTTGCCTTGGAATGGGATGATTTAGATAATGCAATCAGCCAGTCGTCCAGGTAGAGGTACACCCGGACTCTTCGGCGCCACAGGAATGCTGTCACCACTGCCATGCATTTTGTGAAGACCCTGGGAGCTAGGGAAAGGCCAAAGGGCATGGCCCGGAACTCGTAGAGGGATCCCTCTGCCCTGAAGTGGAGGAATCTCTGGTGGGACGGATGGATTGGGACATGAAAGAACGCATCCTGAAGGTCCAGAGACCGGAACCATATGCCTCGTTCCAAGGATGGGATTATCTGAGCCAGAGTGACCCTCCTGAAGGTCCGAGACCTTAGGAACCTGTTCAGGTCATGCAGGTCGAGAATGGGGCCAGCCCCCATCTGCTTCTGGGACCAGGAAGTACCTGGACACAACCTGGGTCTGGAGGAGGATCTCTCCTTGATCACCCTTTTGAGGAGCAGGCGATTATCGGGTCAGAGCCTTGAAGAGGCTGTGGGACTCCATAGCCCCTCCCGAGAGGCGAGGCGTTTGGGATGGGCCTGCTCGAACTCCAGGGGCAGGCTCCTTCCTACCACCTCCAACACCCAACGGTCCATGGTGATAACGGACCAGGCAGAAAGGAAGTGGTGGAGCTGTCCCCCCATGGGGGATCCTAGGGGGAGTGACGAGGCTGGGGGCAACACCCCTCAACCCGTCACTAGGCAGGCTTAGAGAAGGGACCGGCCGAGGGACCTCCTGGACCTCTACCTCCCTGCTTCCTATTGGAGGAAGCCACAGGCTTGGGTTTGGGATGCCAAGCGCGAACCTGCTGGCCCTGGTGCTGGCGCAGTTGGGCCAGACGTGCCGCAGGCACAGAAGGACAAAAGGACTTACGCTGCTGTTGTCTGTGGCCCTTGTCCTTCTGGGCAGAGGTGACAGAGTCCAGAGTGGCATTGGACTTTTCGATCCGCTGGAGGTGACCTTCCACTCCAGGGCCAAAGAGGTTGGTCCCCAGGAAGGGGACATCTGCCAGTTTGTGCTGGGTATCCACCGTGAAGGTGGACATCCTCAGCCATGCCCTGCAGTGCATGGCCACCACGGCCGCAACCGATCTGGCATAGGTGTCTCCAATGTCCAGAGCCGTTTGGAGCTGCTGTTTAGCCACCGCCCTTCCCTGGTCCTGTACCTGCCAGACCGTGGTCTGCAGGTCGGCAGGGAGATGAGGGATCACCTCATCCAGGGAGCCCATGAGGGCGTGGGAGAAGTGTGCCATCAGCATGGCCGAGCTGGCCTGGCGGAGGCCAAGGGAGGACGTAGCGTACACCTTGCGCCCGGCATAGTCCAGCTTTTTGGACTCCTTGTCGGGGGCTTGTCCACATCCCTAGCATTCCCGGAACGCCGGAAAACGCTGTCAGTAACCAATCCCTCGGCGGAGGGGTGTTCCGAAAAAACGGGCAAAGAGCCGGTAAGGACCGCATACTTCCTGGCCATCCTGGCTGAAGGCGCAGGACGGGAAGCAGGCCGCTGCCAGAGCTCCAAGGCTGGGCCAACAATGGCTTCAGCCACCGGAAAGGCCTCCATGGGTGAATCCCCTCAGTCCAGTATCTCCGTGAGGGGATACTTGACCCGCTTGGATACGGGCTCGAGCTGCATCCTGGTGGACTCCGAGATGAGCCAAAGCAGACCCATGAAGGACAATGGGCTTTCGTCCATCGACTGGCCCCCGGAGGACTCCAGGTCAATGGGCCTGGAGAACAGGGAGGAGTCATCGTCGGACTCCAAGGAGTCCGTGAAGAGCTGCCTGGGGCCTGAGCCACCCTCCACCTGCCGAGGACGGTCGGGAGTGAGGGTGACCGACAACCTGAGGGGCAGGCCCTGACCTGACCGAGAGTCCTTGGTTGGCGCCCCCGATTTCGGTTGTGGAGGCGGAGGTTCCACCACAAATCGGTGGGGCAGCTGGTTTCGGCTGAACAACTGGCCCAGGCTTGGGCACCTCGACTACAGTGAGGGGTTGATTCGGCCGCTCAGGTGACAGCCACTTGATGGCCGGGGAAGGCGACGGCATCGGCTTGTTCCCGGACAGAAGTAACTGCTGCCACATCAGGTCCTCGTAGCGTCGACGCAATTTGCGCCGAAGCCACTCCTCTTCTGAGGAGGAAGATGAGGACGAGCGGCGACACCACTGACTTCGGTGGCGAGACAGAGACCGCTGATGTCGGGGGGATCGGCTGGAGCGAGAGGATGTCCGAGACCAAGACCGGGAACCTCGGTGTTTCCGAGGACGGATCTGGGAAGAGGCGGGGGACACCCACTCTTCCCTCGGCTCAGAAGCCTTAACTGGGGACTGCGGCACCGGAGGCGCAGGCAGGTCCTCGGTCTCCACCGGGGGAACCGGTGAAGAAGGGTTGTCGGTTTCACCAGTCGACAGCCCGTCCGATGGGTCGAGAAAAATCTCGACCGCGGCGATGAGGTGTCTCGCCGGCTGACCTGACGGTGACACTCGTGCAGCCAGCGTCTTAATGCAACCCCGACCGGTCGAGTGTCAACTGTCTAGGGAAGGGGAACTCTCCCGCTCCCACGAATGCCGACGATGGGACTTATCTTTTGAGTCCTTCTTTTTGGACTGAGAGGAATGTCCCGATGGCCCCTCTCCCTTCGTGGAAAGGGATTGGCAAAGCTCCTTGAAAGAAGGTGAATATGAGGTACCCAGAGAGAGCGGGATAAATGCTGCGACCGAGGAAGAGGATGATGCGGCCTGTGCGGCTGCCTTCTCGAGGGCGATCATCTGCTCGAGTTGCTCAGCCGAGCCAGCCGCCGCGGTAACCACCCAATGGGCCTCCTTCAACTTCACCGGCGGGTAGCACTTCTCGGGGCACCCAAGCTGTAACCGGGCAGCGCGGTCTTCCAGGATGTTGGCCGAAAACGAATGGCATAACTCGCAGGCCTGCGGGTCATGGTCTAGGCAGAGGCAGTAGACGCACGTGGAGTGCGGGTCCGTCCTGGACATTTTCTGCCCACAAGGGCACTGCCGAAATCCGGGAGTCGATTTGTCCATCGCAGCCGCAAGGGAGAAACTTGACCGAAATCTAGAAAATTTTAAAATAAGTTTCGGGTGAACCGAAGAATTAGGATCCAGTCTACACGCAGAGCGTTAAGGAGGGAACCTGAGCTTCCAAGCGGAAAGGAAGATCTGGCATCATGGGGCGGAGCCAAGAGTTTTACCACCGGGTGGGTGGGAGGAGCCAGCTTGAAGACCTTCCGGCAAGATTTAAAGCGGCAAGGAACCTGCCAGACAGTGTGGATGAACAACATATCCATGTCCCTAGAACTGTGCAGTACACCTTAGCTGGCTGTCTCCATCTCAGCTTGACATGGAAACAACCAAGATGATGGCATGCAATACACCTTAGTTGGTCGCCGCCATCTTGGCTTGGCACTGAAATAACCAAGATGGCGGCAGCAACACCACAGGAATATATGTAAAAATGGTAGCATTTTAAAGCTTCTGACGGCAAAATGGGATACAAAATCTGCTAATGCAGACAAACCAATTTTCTTCTACATAGTGAAGGGGGGGGGTGGTGCCTTCTAACCCCGACTGGGGAACAAAACATGCAGGTTTGGATAAGGGACCCACCCCAGTGGACCACCTCAGCGCATGTCTAACAACTCATGCGCATCAAGCCGCCACCTCTTGAGACTTCTGGGGCTCAGGTACCAGAAAATTTGGGGGAGAGATACCTGCAGGATGAAACCATCCCTCCTTGCAGACCCACACCCACCTACTGGGCACACCGACCCTAACCATGCTAAACACTTCCCAGATTTAGAAGGGGACCGAGGTGAGAGGCTACACATTGGGGTAAATCCATGGGGCACTGCAATGATCGGCTAGGTAAGTCCCAGAGACAGCAGGGCGACAGCGCTTATGGTGAGACAGCAGATAGAGGCAGGTTGGGCAACCAAGGGGAAAAAGTACAGTAAAAAGAAAATCAGTTCAACCAAAGAGCAGGTGAACTCCTTATTTAATTTTGTATCATGCTTTGTTGTCAGCTGCTCTTACATGAAGCAGCATTTTACATGAGGTTCTATGGAGTCGCCCCCACCGTCTTTGTTTGTGTACCAAGGCTCATTTGGAATGTATAGAGGCGGACTAATGTGTATAGGGGCACTTGGGCTACACACAGAGCTGATTTTAAAGCCCAAGGAGAGTGAAAACAAAAGCAAGGCAGATATAGAAAGGGAGTAGACCCATATCAGCTGGGAATGCTGCGAGACTTCACCATGCATTACCTGCAAGTATCTTACAGCATTTTCCAAAATAATGAATTGCATACCGGTGGTGCAGTGACTGTGTGTAAATACAGATAAGCCTTTATGCACGCGCATGCTGCCATAGGCTCCTGCTTACACACCTGCTTGCTGAGAGAAGAAATACCACTAGCAAGGACAATGGGGTGACCCCCTACAGTGCAGAGGGATCGTCAACTTCTGCATGGATAACCAGCACAGATGGGAGTTCAGTTTTAGTCTCGTATAAAAGGATGGCCCCTCCAACAGGGCAGCCACAAATGGAACCACAAAAACACTTGTGTGAGGCAGTTATCTGCCACATGACTTCATGCACTAATCCCCCTCCAACTCCCCCCCCCAGTCTCTTTTTCAGTAACACTTTCACATCCATGACATGAAAGCACTATGGGGTGTGGGACACCAGACTTCATACACTAACTGACCGCACCACCCACCCCTCCCCCCACAGCTGCGCCTCTCCTAGAAGTCTTTCTTATTAGAGCAAAGAATCGCCCCCCACCCCCACCCCTGTCAAAGGAATGACAAACAGCTGAAAACCATTTTAAACCAGAGAATTCTGGGGGGAAAATTATTAAAATGTAAAAAGGAAAAACAGCAGTGACCAATGAAACAATATTGTTTCAATTACTCACAGCCTTCAGCTATTATGTTCAATTTATTCTGGGGGATTATGGGGGTGGGGAGTCAGCTTACTGTCTCAGCTGGACCTGTGGACAGCTCCATGTTAACATTTTAAGAGAAGAATGTTGAAATGTCAATTTTTTTGCATGATCTCAAGAGGTCAGTCCTTATAACTCTGGGGGATGATCTTATGCATACAGAAATGCGAGAGGAAAACTGTGCCAAAAGGTCCGTGGTAGAATGACTTGCAATGCTCAGAAACTCGCCAAGGACAAAAGAAAAAAAGAAAACACTTCAGCAGAAAAATATGTCTGAACTCATTTTTTTAGTGGCAGGGGAGGAGGGGAACAGAAGAAGAGATGAGAGACTAAACCCATGCCCCTCCCCCCCCCAAATTCATGCACATTAGCAGAGTGGAGGACTGGTCAGACCCTCCAACTCCCATTCTTGGCTAGAAAGACTTTGGTAGTTTCAGCCATGACCTAACTGCACGTGCACAACTTGTTAGCCATGAAGCAAAAATGGGGACAAAGTGACTCTGCACAGTGTCAAAATTACCCCACCCCCTTGAACTACAGGATCTGATGGGACATGGATTTGGAATGACCCCACCTTTCATTCCCTTGGCCCCAAATTATAACCTTGGGGGTGTCCAACATTCTCGTTATGACCACCTCCCTATCCATTATTGTATATATTATGGACTAGCGGAGAGAGCAAAGCATGACGGACACGTGATCCCAGGTTTTAATCCCACCACAGCCACTGGCTCAGTGTGGCCTTAAGCAAGTCACTTGACCTCCATGTGCTTCTATTCCTGACTCCCTGCCAGCAATAAAACTGGAGTAGGAGAAGGGCGCACACATGCGCACGTACACACACTGGGCTATCCTAAATGCATTTTATATTACTTTATAATAACTGGCAGGGTCAGATATCAACCAGTAATCAGACCCTTTATCTTCTGTATCGATCTGTTGTGACCTTACACCCATTGATATGGAGGAAGTCACAGCTGATTAATCACCTGAACAGGGAGGGAGCTGTTACACTAACTAAAAATAGACGTGACCACGTCTATCAACTTATTCCTCCTTTGAAGTCAGAATTAAACGCCAAACCACTGCCACAAGGGCAGACATGACCACCTGGGCCCAATACATTTCTCGTGACGTAATCCCACTTCTTCAGTCTTTAGCGGGTTGGGGGTATATTGCAAATGTGATGGTAGTGAGTACAGCTGGAAAAAGGCAGGGCAGGAAGGTGCAAATGGGGTGTAAGTTACAGGCCACTGAATCAAAAGGAACAGCCTGACCATAAGCTAGTAGAGGACATCGAAAAGGGCAGCAGCACTGGTGATGCGGTGATCATGGGGAATTCTAATCTTCCTGATGTGGCCCGGAGAATCCAGAGGGCAAGCAGAACAAAGAGTCAGGAACTTGTGGATGAATTCCAGGATGGTTTCTAGATCTAGGGGGTCAGGGAGTCAACAAGTGAAAGGGGTGACCCTGGATTTAGTGCTCTCGAATAGCAACTATGTCAGCGACATAAGAGTAGGGCCGCTACTGGGTACTAGCAACCTGGTGGTTGCCATCAAACTGGGCTAGAAATACACCAACTCCTGAACTAGAGGCCTGGCGTTCAGAAGGGCACATTTTGGAGAAAATGGGGAGAGACTCAGAAGCAGGTTGGAGAGTGTAGAGGGGGCAAGGGTTGTAGAAGAGAACTGGGGCATCATCCAGAATAGTCTACAAGCAGTAAACCATCTCCTTTTTGGGGCATGTGGGGAAGGGCAAAAGAAATGGGGAACTGCTCTAGTTTACAAGCGAGGTGGGGTAGCAGTGAAAGAAAAAAGGGCAGAATGTAGGAGATCTAAAAGGAGCCAAGCGGGTGGGAGGCAAATATGGAAGCGTACCCTAGGGTAGCTGAATGAGGCTAACAGGGTTGTGAGGTAAAACTACAATGGAAGAAGAACTAAGGATTGTAGAAGGAGTTAAGGAGGATAAGGTCTTCTTTCCTTACAGTAGGAAAAAGTGTCCAGCCCGTCAGTGTAGCGGTAGCGTTACCACTTGTGATGTCAGTGACCCGGGTTCAGGAATTAGCGTGGGTCACTGGGGACCACTGGGAGGGTGGAGGATAGAGCATCCCAGAAGACTTGCACCTTCTCTGGGGAAGGGGATGATGGGCCCTGGTGCTACACTGGCAGCTGGGTAACCATATGTGATAGTGCGCATGGGACAACAGCAATGGGGTAGGGACGTCTGATGGCATCACGCTACAAGCATATGAGTGTGCGAGTTGCGACACCTTGAATCGGTGTCCCACATAACAGGGGAAGGAAAATCCCTGGCCCAGTCCATGTGCAGTGCACCATGACAAATTCGATCACACCAGTGGCGGGGCACTCTCCCAGGTGACAACACATCTGTTCTGTCAGCTGGTTAGAGGAGGGACCCACTGACCTCTCAATATGGGGGACAAGCCATGAAGGAACACAACCAGGATTGCAGGTAAGCCCCTGAGGGGCCTGGTGGTCAGGCGGGGTCCAGCCGGAGCTACTAGCTACTGCCTGCATCACTGAGTAAAAAACAGCATTAGTGTGTAAAAAAAAAAAAAAAAAAAATTATAATTTAGGGAAAAGCAACAAACTAGGGAGATTTATGTGATAACAGCGATCACTGAATATCGATCGCCATTAGGGCGAATGTACATCGCCTAAAATAAATTTTGGCGATGTACTCCCCGGCGAACAGCAAAAGGGCGCTGGGGACTTACATTTTAACTGTTCACGCAGGGGGCTGTGCCCTCCGCAGCACCCCCCTACTGAAGAATTCTCAACTCCAGGGGGGTGCATGTGTGAAATAAAAATAAAAAAATTAAAAAATAAACATTTTGGGCCAGGCGCAACAAAAGGTACCTGCGCCCGGACCTGAACCTAGTACCCTGTACAGCAAAGCCCTGAACCCATCCACCATGCCATGAGAGCAGCTCGGCAGCTTGCCACAGCACCACCCCTCACAATCCCACCCCTCACCGAGCATGCTCGCTCTCCCCCCCCCCCGGCATGCATGTAGTGACATCCTGTTATATGCGCAAAAACCACCACCCCCATCCGGTCGCCCTCCCTGCTGGGTTGCCCCGATGACAAGCACCATGATTGAGTCGCTATTTTTTGTATGTGCCCAATCACGGTCACCTATGTCATGGGATACCAACTAGGAAGGGCATAGTCAAGCAGAGACAGGCAGAAGGGTGGCAGTAAACTGACAGAGGTAAGACAGAAACACTGAACGACTGTACCTGTTCACTATTTACTCTTGCAGCAGGTTACACCATTGGGACTGAGGCTCTGCAGGCCGTCAGACCCCACGAAATCTTCTACTAGCAGTCTTCAGCGGAGACGACTTCCTCAGGCCGGTCCCACCCCGACGTCAGGACATAGTACACATATGAGGCGGTCCCACAGAATCCCCAGTTCTCCCGGCCAGAGACTCGCCGCTGGATGACATCAGAAGTGGAGACCGAGGATCCGGCCATCAGAAGAAGAAAGAGGTAAGCTCCTGTCAAGTTCGATTAGACCATACCTCCTCCAAGGGGGAATGGGTGAAGGCACCTGCTGCAAGAGCTGTTCTCTCGAAGATCTACTGTTACGTAAGTTCATCGTAACTGTACTATCTTACTTCAAGATACAGCCCTTGCAGCAGGTTACACCATTAGACTGATTCCCAAGCAATAGCCTCTAAGCATTCTGGGAGGAAGCATAACGGAAAGATCTTGAGAAAATCCTGACTCTAGGACAGGAGACCCTGTAGAATGGCAAGGCCGAAACCGGCTCTCCGCCGTGAGGCAATGTCCAGGCTGTAATGCCTAATGAAGGTGTGTACTGAGCTCCAAGTAGCTGCAGCACAAATGGCTGAGGTGGAGACATTCCTCAGTGCTGCAAAGGAAGTGGCCACCCCCCCCCCAAGTTAAGTGGCCCTGGACTGTGCCCGGAAGGGGCTTCCATTTGTTGTTGTAGCAAAACGAAAATGCACTGGACAAGCTAGCGTGAAAGGGACTGTTTTGAGACTGGTTGGCCCAACATCCTCTCAGCGAAGGATATAAACAGCTGTTCGGACCTACGATGCTGTTTAGTCCTGAGTCAAGTAGTATCTTCAGGGTGGTGAACATGTAGGGGTGAAGCAATGCCTCTCCTCTATTAGTGTACTTGGGAAAGTATACAGGCAGATCGAGTGTCCTGCTTAAGAGTAAGGGCAGAGACCACCTTAGGCAGGAATTTAGGATCGGTTCCTCAAAGACACTCTGTCCTGGTAGAAATTTTAAGGTTCTTACACATGAGAGCGCAGTAGCTCAGAAATTCTCCTTTGCTGGACGAATAGCAACTAAAAATAATCGCTTTCCACAATAGAAAACGTGAGCCTTAACCGCGGCAGGTTCAAAAGGGGACAGCGTGAGCTGCTCCAGGACAAAGAGTAGGTCCCAAGGAGGGACGGGATCCTTGATGGGTGGCCTGTTGTGTAACACCCCTCAGGAAGTCCGCGAGAGGCATCGAGTTGTGCCATTGTATGTGGACCTATCGGGTAGTAGTGATGTCAATCGCATAGAGGTGAAGATTAATCGAGGAGAGGCAAGGCCTGAGTGAAAAGGGAAGCAGGTATTCCAGAACTGATTTCTCTGGGCATTCTAAAGGAGAGAGGCCGCGCTTGAGACCACAGGAAATCGGGCGCTATTTTATGTGCGACGTCGTGATGTGTTGCCGTGTCATGTTAGAAAGAACTTCCCGCCACCTCTTATGTAGACCCCTCGTCGGATAATGGCTAAGTGTCTCGAGGAGCCACATGCAGGTTCAGTGAGCGTAAGTCTGGATGGACTAACGAACCCCTCTTGAGACAGCAAGGGAGCTGAAGGGCAACGGGAGTGGAGGTTCCTCGGACAACTGCGCTAGCATGGGGAACCAGATCTGTCTGGGCCAGAAGGAGCTACCAGGATCATTGTTGTGCGTTCTCGCGCAGTTTGAGAAGAACTCTGATCAACTGGAAGGAGCGGAAAGTTAGAGGGAATCTGTCCGCCCAGGAGAGGGACAACGCCTCACCAGAAAACACCAGGCCCTGGATCTAGCGAGCAAAAATTGGGCAGTTTTATGCTGATGGGGAAGCTTACTAGTCCAACTCTGGAGTGCCCATCAAGAAACAGATCCTCTGCTACCTCCTGAAGAAGTTCCCACTGTGACTTCTGCCTGGGAACAACTCAGGCCATCTGTGATTGTGTTGTCCACTCTGGGAACGGAACTGCAAATCAGGCTCGGCCCGTCAGATCACCTGATCCCACACTCAGCTTCCGCAAAGGGGTAAGAGTGCCTCCTTGTTTGTTGAGGTAATACATCACCGCCAGTATTGTCTGTTTGAAGCAGAAGAGTACTCAGGATTTCTGACTGGAAGGTGCCTGCGGGCATAAAGGACCGCCCTCATTTCCAGAATGTTGATGTGGAGGTGAGCTCTTTGAGGGGTCCATGTTCCTGGGACCACCCTGCTCAGGTGTGTTTCCACCCCAGTCCTGAGGCATCTGTGGAAAGGATTACTCCGGGACGGCACTGCAACGAACACCTGGCAGAGAGTGTCCTTGGTTCAGCCACCATCCAGTCCCGGAATCACGGCGTCGTGGATTCTGACCAGCTGCTGCATGTGTGTCTTGCCTTGGTCCCACTGCACTCTGAGCATCCACTGAGTCACCCGCATGTGGAGCCTTGCCATAGGGACGGTTGGAATGGCCGCAGCCATGTGTCTGAGCAGGCGAAGGACCAGTCTGGCGGGGACAGTCTTCTTCGCTGAGAGGTCCCTGATGAGGGACCTGATGCTTTCCGCTCTTTCCTCAGGAAGAAAGGCTTTCCCTTGGACGGTGTCCAGAACTGCGCCTATGAACTGCAGTTTCTGGGACGGTACCAGGAGAGACTTCCTCGTAGTTGATAAGAATGCCCAGTGACTGAAAAAGAGCTTGGGTGTTCTGGATAGCCAACAACAGCGCCTCTCTGGAGGCGTGCCATGAGAAGCCAGTCGTCCAGGTGCTGGGAACACGTGAGGCCCTGTCTCCTTAGACGCTGCCGACCACTGCCATACACTTGGTAAAGACCCTGAGGGCTACGGGACAGTCTGAAAGGAAGAGCCTGAACTGAAGTGGTGGCCGAGAAACTCGAAGCTATCGGAACCTCCTTGCGCTTGAGCTAGAGGGATGTGCAGGTAGGCTGCCCTGCATGTCCAGAGACGCTAGAAAGGCTCCTTTCTCAGTACATGGAATAAGCCCTTAGAGGGTTACCAGCAAAGCGCTTGTAGGTGACTGACATGTTTGAGGTCGCTGAGGTCCAATATTGGACGGAGGTCCCTGTTTTCTTTGGAACCAGAAAGAAGTGGGAAGGTAGCCGGTTCCTTCTGGTTTCTCCGACGACTCCAACGCTTCCTTTTTTGCAGGAGCGGAGTACTTCTTGCCTGATGAGCGATCTGTGCTGACCCGAGTAACGGGAGAGCAGAGGAGGCCTTGTGGTGGCTTGTCCACGAATTCCCATAAAGTGGCCTTGTTTGACCATCAAGAACCCACCTGTCGGTGAAAACATAGACTGCCACCCTGGCAGGTGGTTCAGACCACGCACCCCGACCTCGGTAGTCCCATTGATCCTAAGAGGCGGGGCGGGAAGGAGTCATGCTGTGGCGGTTGAGGGTCCTGCAGGCTGGGCCGACTTGGCAGAGCGCTGGCCTCGGTTTGCGGATTCGATTTCCTGGGCTCTTCGGGAGAAGGAGCCCTCTGTTATGGGACTGCTTGAGACTGCTGTCTCTGCATCTGGCCTCAAAACGCTCTGGTCCTCCCTATGAGGAGCTGAGCTTGGGTCTGTACATGGCTTGGACAGACCGCACCGCCTTTCCCAGCCTCTTGAAGTTTGGTGGAGAACCTTTCCGATGACTCACCAAAAGAACTCTCCATGGAACGAGGCGTCCCAGAATGTTTTTCCTGGATGTCCGGTAAATCCGGACCACGGAGCCAGAGGCGTCTCCGAGCATTACGCCAGGCTGCCGCTCTGGCCGAGGAGTCTTGCGGAATCATCTGGTGGCTCTGCAACACCTGGGTTCCCACGTCCGAACCTGCAGGAGGAGCTGCAGCAACTCCTCCTTCTGCTCACCTTCTGGCATCTTTTCTGCCAGATCCAGTCCCTGCCCCACAAGGCATTCTGAAACTGGACCATGTGGGTTAGATAGTTGAGGGACCTAATGGCGCAGGTAGCGGCTGCATACATGCGCCTGCCCATAGCGTCCAGTTGCTTGGACTCTGGGTCCGGTGGCAGGGTGCTCAAATGTTGCGGCCTCTGGGACCGGTCATGTGAGGCTGTGATGACCAGAGAATCGGCCAGAGGATGGGATGCCAAGTACTGGTCCTCCCTAGGGGCCTTGTACAGGCGGTCAACCTTCAGCATCACCAGGAGCAAGTGTGGACGTTTCCACGCTGCCTTGGTGACGTCCACGAAGGTGTCCACCAAGGGTGGCACCACCACAGGCTTTGGGTCCTTTTGGCGAAGATAACGGGCAAGGCGTAGCCTCTCGGGGTCAAGTTCTTCTGTGTCCCAGCCCATGTTCTCCTGGATATGCCTCATGATCTCGGAGAACGATGCGTCATCCGGAGGAGATCTTGGGAGCTCACGTGGGTCTGGAGAGGGGACGCTGATGGGAGAAGGGGATCTGGATCCGTCTGAGAAGTCCGATCCCGAATCCTCCGTCGAAGGCGAGTGGCAGCGTCTTCTGGGACTCTTGGGGCTGGGTGACCCTGAAGAAGATCTGGACGGAGGTCTCCTTCTGTCTGGTCTGCCCCTAGGAGGTTCCGCAGGCTCCTGGGGGGGAAGGTACTCGGCCTGCTGCCCCTGATGGGGTGGGGGGGCGCTGGGGCCGGTGGAGTCATGGGTGGAGGAGGAGGAGGAAGAGGAGGAGGTGTGGGAACCACGTCCTTCTTTATGGTATCCCACCAATAGGTGAATAACTCCTTAACTTCTGAAACACCGAGGCCCGATGACGGGCCGGGCGCCGGTGGTTGGTCGTCGGGTTCCGGCGTTGGCTCCACAGGGGTCTCTGGTTCTGGGGAGGGCTCCCCTTGGGGGTGAGACAGGACCGGGTTTGCCCATCTGGTCTTCGGGCTGAGTCAGCTCCTCCTCCATAAGCGCCTCCTGACCGACGTCGGTAGGTGGCATAGGTGTTCTCCTCTCTACTGGAACGGGCGTCGGTCCCCCGGCCAGTGTCCGAGGTGGAGAAGGCCTGACCGGCAACGGGCATCTGGCAGTTGTCGGGTCCCGGGACCGATGATGCTTAGCCGACGTCGGGTGGGCCGACATCCTTTTGAGCAAAGTCAGCTCCTTGGTCTTCCGCTGGGGTGGAGGAGGCAAAGAGACCGACCGGGAATCAGGGTCCGGGTGGCGGGAGCCGGACTTGTGGTGGTGGTGGCGGTCCCCTGACCTCGGGGAGGCCTTGGAAGCAGATGAAGAAGGCCTGGAGGTCTTAACAGGCTGTAGAGAAGAGGAACCCGAAGATAACTTCACCGCGACCGGGGAGGCTGAGAGCGGGCCCAGGAAGGGGAGCGGTCGGACCGGGAGCCGGAGCTGCGGGAGTCGGAAGCCCTAGAAGGGGATTTTGATCTCACCCTCTCCCTGTGCTTTTCTAGGTGCTGCCAGGCTTTCTCAGACGATTCCCCCTTGGAGGCAGAATCCATGGCCTTCACTTTCTCTTCAAGAAAGTACGCTTGAAGGGCCTTCTGGCGACGGATCCGGGTCCGGCTATTAAATACCTGACAGAAGGAACAGGCCCGGGTGTCGTGGTCCGGGTCTAGGCACTGCATGCAGGCCGAATGTGGGTCTTTAAAGGGAATTTGCTTCCCACAAGCGCACTTTGATGGATGGCCTTCCGCGGAGGTTGGAGAGGACATCAGATGGCAGACGTTCGATGTGAAAAAAGGTTTCCAAGTCGGAAAAATAACTTTTCCAGGCGTCGCGCGCTAGAAACAGACTGAAGGATCGAGACATGCAAGTCGACGGCGGGAAAGAACTGGGGATTCTGGCGGGACCGCCTCCTTATGTACTACGTCCGACGTCGGGGGCCGGGCCGACATCGGAGGCGGTCTCCGCTGAAGACTGCTAGCTAGAAGATTTCCGTGGGGTCCTGACGCCTGCCGGCCTCAGTCCCAATGGTGTAACCTGCTGCAAGAGCTGTATCTCGAAGTAAGATCCCCATGTTCCCTCTCCTAATTTCCCTGGCCATGTTCTGCTCCTTCCTTGCCTTAGCCACCCTCACCACCCTAGTGGCCCTTCTAGCCATCAGTTCATACTCCCCTCGATCCCCTTCGCTCCTTGAGCACTTGAATTGCCTACAGGCTGCCTTCTTTCCCGCACCACCTCCTGGACCTCCCTGGTCCACCAGCAGGATTTTCGGGCCCTACCGCATTTTTGTCTTACTCTGGCACAGGTGCTGGTAGTATCCTGCACCCCTCTCCTGATTATTTCCCACCTACTGTCAGCGTCCATGTCTGACCCAATCACATCCAAATGCTCCTTAAGGATCCTTCCCATTTCCTTAAATCCACCCCCATGTCAGTTACCTCCATCTTTGTGCAGCCTTCTACCCCTCCTAGGCCCAGGCAGAACCAGACCGTGGCATGGTCACACCCCGCCAACGGGTCCCTTACCTCCAAGCCCCCAATCTGGTCACTGTCTGCCAGGACCACATCCAGTACCCGCGCCTCATTGGTCGGTTCCCCCACCTGCCGAGTTAGGAACACGTCTTGAATGACATCCAGTAACCTCTGTTCCCTGGCCACCGAGGATGTCATAGTCTCCCAGTCTGTTCCTGGCATGTTTAAGTCCCCCAACACCACCACCCTTCCCCTGCCCAACTTGCAGTGTCTCCCAACATCTGCCACCAGACTCTCCTCCAGCTCCTCTGCCAGCGCAGGGGTCTATATACCACTCCTATTTTTACTCTCTTGCCCCCCCTTGTTATCAAGGTGACCCAAATCGCCTCCACAGTTCCCTCCGCCTCCTCTACTCCCCCTATGCCAATGCAGTTTTTGACTGTTATTGCTACCCCTCCTCCCCTTCCCTCCCACCTGTCCTTCCTGAACATAGTGTAACCCTCCAGGTTCAGGTCCCAGTCGTGTCCTGCGGTGGCCCAGGTCTCAGTGACCACTGCCACGTCCACCACTCCCTCAGTTAGCATCGCCTGGAGCTCAGGCATTTTATTGCCCAAGCTCCTGGCATTTAGCAGGACTACCGTCCACCCTTTCCCTATACTTCCATTTCCCCTGCTCGTGTTCCCATGGGGATTCTGTTTTCCCCTGGTCTGCACTTTACCAGTCGGCCTTTTCCCGCATTCCTCCATCTCCGGGGGGAAGAGAGTTCCTCCTTTATCGGACCCCCCTCAACAGCCTTTTCTACCATGGAACATTCTATGTACTGTCTATGTGATATAAAATATGAAATAAAAATATATTTAACAATAAAAAAGGAGGGGGAAGGGAAAGACTTGGACTAGCTGGAGAAATGGTCAAGAGCCTTGCAGCTGAGCACCCAGGCCAGAAAGAGGAAGGTCATGCATGTATGCATAAGAAACCAGAGGGTTGAAAACATGTTGTGAGGAGTGGCAGCTGTTGTGACGGAGGAGGAGGAGGAAAAGGATCCTGGGGGGGGGGTCAACATCCTCCAATCATCACCATAATGTAACAAAGCAATGGGGAAAGCAAACAGCATGCTGGGATGCATTGTGTGGGAGTTCCAGAGCAGGAGAAAAAAGTAATTCTGCCCCATGCAGAATCCGGTGCAACGGCACCTGAAGTACTATGTGCAGTTTTGGAATCCTTACCATAGGAAAGGGACCAACAGACTGGAGCTGGTGCAGAGGTGGGTGATCCAAATGATACAAGGGCAGAACGGTAAGACATCTGAGCAGACTGACAGCCTTAACACATACTCACTGGAGGCCAGGAGGGAGAGGGGGACATGATCAAAACGTTTAAAGGGGAAACACTAATGGCTACACACCAAAGAGTGGGGCTGTTACCAACTGGCACTTTGTTGTGCAGATACATTTTTTTTTTTTTAAACTTACTGTAGTATAGTAGATTGTAACAGACTAATTTTGTTTACTTTCAGGGTGACATTTTCTGAAATTACATATCCCAGAATCCCTTGCAGCTGACATCAGAGCAGAACTGCAGCAGTGGGAAACTCTAGAGTCTCCCCATGAGTCGATACTGTGGCTTTGAGGAGCACCAGGTTGTGCATTAGAGAAAGAGTAAGGTGCCTCAGGATGTCCCACATTGCAGATGCCTTGGTGGCACAGTTGGTAGCGCAACCGGAATGGTATTCCAGGCAGCCTGAGTTCAATTCCCAGCTAAGGCCCTTATTTCTTTCTCTCGTGTTTGTAAATGTTCCATAAACGTGCACACTACACTGTTGTGATTGAAAATGTAACTATCTGTGTAGCACCAGGTTTTGCATTAGAGTAAGAGTAAGGTGCCTCAGGACATCCCAGTTTCCAGTTGCCTTAGTGGCATAGCTGGTAGCACAACTGGAATGGTATTCCAGGAGGCCTGGGTTCAAGTCCCAGCTAGGGCACTTGTTTCTTTTCCTCTTCTGTTTATTTTGGTTCCATAAATGTGCATACCACACTCTTGAGACTGAAAATGTAATTATCTGTGCAGCACCAGACTGTGCATTAGAGGAAGAGGAAGGTGCCTCGAGACATCCCAGTTTCCAATTGCCTTGGTGGTGCAGCTGGTAAAGCAACTGGAACAGTATTCCAGGAGCCATGGGTTCAAGTCCCAGCTAAGGCACTTATTTCTTTCTCTCTTCTGTTTGTTTGGGAGAAAAAAAATACAGACCTGGTGACCTAGTTTATTGATTTGGCATGCTATTCCATGGGCTCAGGGCATCATATTAAAATATAATCGCATTAATTGTATTTTATTTTTTGTTTACCGGGAAGAAGGCTCCACTGAGCAAAGCTTATTTACAAGGAGGTCCTGGAATGGACAGGCAGGTTAAAATACTAACAATGTAAATTTTGGAAACAGCACTATACAGAGTAAACGGTTACAAAAAACAAATGTACAGCCATAACAAATTATACAAAAAAAAAGATAAAGTACAGTACAACAGTAGCACGGAGAAAAATTTTACATGTGTTACAGAGGGCAATCCAGGGAAGGGCCCAGCATTTTTCTGCAACATTTTACAGTGGGCCTAAATTAGCTACAGTCGCATACATTTGAGCAGATATTTTCAATCCACTCCTTAGATGAAACAAGGCCAGTGAGCTAAGTTTTAGAGTGCTTTGTAGTTTATTCCAGAGGCTAGGGGCAAGCATACTAAAGGCCACTTTGCCAGTACATCAAGAAGAATGATGTTACTTTTTTGTAATTACTGCCCCAAAGAATCCACAAGGTGCTGAGGCAAGGTATTAAACAGGGCTTTGTAAGCCAGACGTACAATCTTCAGTCTTCGGGATTGTATCCAAATGCCCCCCCCCCCAAGTTCTCCTGGAGGCATTGGCTGCTCTTTAAGCATGTTAAAATACCTCACAAATAGCCACTTAAGAAGCTGTGCTACCGAGAGGGAATGTTGGCCATGGCACCAGGAATAACTCATCCAAAATACCCAGAGACATTTAACACTTGGGAAGACAGGATCTCAGTTTACCATCACAGCTGGAGGATGTGTCTGTATGTTATTTTTGTGCTCACTACTGTTTTGAGTATATCACAGGTGTTCTTCCACGCATGATTATGTTGTACGACAGTACACAGCGCTAGTGAATTTTAGTAAATTCATGCTCCTTATCCTAGTCACGTCATTAACTCCTTCCAATTATCCTGCTGCCCTTGGTGGTCCCAGAGGGATCACTCCATAAGGGAAGTAGTATAGGGCGGTGGTTTAAGGCTCTGAGCTTCAAATCTTGTGACATCCAGCAAACCAAACCTGGGTTTGAATCCTACAGCTTCCGCTTGTATACTGTGTGATCCTGAGCAAGTCATTTAACTTCCCTGTACTCCCAGGTCGCACCTGTAAAAAAGCTTTCAGCTTAGTGTGCTACTCCTGGTTAAACTACTAAATAAAAAAAAATAAAAACTCGTAACCCACAGGTCACTACTCCCTCTATTCCCACAATCCCTGGATGTGTCCCTGTCCAGGCATGGACTGCTTCGGACTGGAAGGGGCTTCCTGCAGGGCTGGTCTTCAGTACCTAATTTCGCCCCTTGGGAAGAGACTCTCTATTACATCTGGAGACGGGGGGGGACTAGAAGTCTGGGTGCCCCAATGGGATGACTGGTGGGTGAAGCAGCTTCATCTATCAAAGAGGTCACTTTTTCCCCCACCCAGAACAGAGATCTGTGCATGCATTAGAACGTACCACACATGTATCCCACCCACCTTGACCCATGAATGTTGTCCCTATTGGACTGCCTCCTGTGGTCCACCAAGAGGCAGTACAGCAGCATGGCACATAGCCTTCCCACACTGGAGGAATGTGTCCTCTGAGAAGCTCGATCCTCCTCCTTCTGGATGTCCTGGGCTTGGATGCGTACCTTAGCTGCCAGTTTCATGAGCAGCAATGTGGCTGCTGCAGTATTTTGTAATTTCTAAGCCAAATGAGGCAGACATCTTTTTTTCCTGAGAAAAATCTAAATTAAAATATGAATAGAACATTAAAATATTGGTGAAACTAGAAAATCTGGCCACCAAATAAAAGTGAAATGTAACCACCCAGTCCCCCGGGGTTACTAGAATTCCATCAGTGCTAGACTAGGAAGGTAGTGGACAGCTGGTAGAGAGTTTATTAGAAGCTCTACAGACCCCTCACTGTTTACCTAGCTAGCCTGGGTGAGAAATGAGTGAGGTCATTTAGAACTCTCGCAGCAGCCTGAGCCACAGTGGAATCGGCTACTAGGGGAACAGTTTAGAATGCTGAGTTCAGTTGAGTGGAGAGTGAGTGTGGGAGCAGTGGAGAGAGGATCTCCCAGTGTGGAGGTGCCTGCCAGCCTGCCCTGCGGCTGGGTGAAGGACCTCTGGTTGATTTTCTCACCCCAGTGTATGTGAGACAACAGCAGTACCACAAGAAGTAGTGGAGACCCGTAATTTCTGAGACCCCAGTGGGTCACTCTTGTGAGAGGTGGATGGGACTGTGAGATCCAGTGGGGTCCAAGGGGCAATCCCCAGAGGGCCCAGAAGATTGTCCAGCTGCCCAGATCAGAGAGAGAGAGAAAGTCTCAGTGAAAGCTACCAGAAAAGGGGAGAAATAGGTTTCTTCCAAGGTCCATGTCTGTAACAAAGGGACAAACAAACTGAGTACAGCTACATCGGAATGTTTCAGAGGGAAATCGTCTGGTGGTGTATGTGCCCAGAGACAAGGCTAGAGTACACCACTCAGTGCCCCAAATATCACCACAAAAATGTGCTGAATTAAGGAATTTGAAAGTGTAGAGAGCTTTAGCAATCTGAGGGGGTTGGAAGCTCTGTCCGTGTATCCCAGAAGGAACGGCAGAGAGTGGCTGGGGCTAGAATGGTCAGATCCTCATTTAAAACTCCAGTCAGGGCTAACTGGCTCACGGAAGGGCACAAAGTTACCCTGGAGATGTTAACTTAGCTCATCGCGTCAGGAGGAAATGTATTTTAAGTGTGTGGCAACCCCCACGTAAAACACTTGTGGAAAAATAATGTCCTTTAGGTCCCTAGTACAGAGGGAAGGACTGTTTGAGGTTATGTGAGAGAAATGTACAAACCCCAAACTGTCTGTTCTGGAAAAGAAAGTGCTTGTTGTGAAGTCTGCATTTGCAGTTGTCAAACCTGGGGGACCACCCCATTCTGTCTCCATCTATATCAGAATAAAGCCATACTGTACAATCCCATTTCCAGTAGCGGACATTACATCTGTGCTTCCCAGTGTGAACTGTTTATGGGCGCCCTCAGAAGCCAGACATAAAGCCAGGGGTGGGATCTATTTTTATGCCAGCTTGTGTTTTTTTTTGGTTTTTGTAAAAAATATTTATTGTTGATTTTAAAATACAATACATACAAGTATTTGTCATAGAACAGGAAGTCGGGTATTAAAAATACAATATGACAATATCTGATCACTCAGTATTAGCAGTACTCCTAATTTATTACTTCATGTGGGGGTCACCTAAAGCATAGAACATAAGATTAACTAGAACAGTGTGTTCAAAGGCTAATTGCAGCCGTGAGTAGGGATATCCTATACATTAAACAGGAAAAAATATTCACTTAGCACATCCCTGTGATAAGAGAGAAACATCCCTATTTCTCAAAAATCGGGTAAAAAGGAAAAATAATTATATAACATAACATTTCTTAGCAGCTTCCTCCACCTCCTCCACCACAGTTATCTCAAGCAGCAAAACCCAAACTATCAACTGTAATCTATTTGAGTGAGACATCTAATCAATCTCTCTCTCTCTCCAGATAACCACCTTTAACCAGAAAGTACCATTTTTAAAAACTTTTAAACAGAGACAATTTCACTTTTTTCAGACAAACCTTTCTCATATTAAGAAAACTTATTTATGTTCCAATGTTGCTAAGTTGGTGAATTTAGCCCTTCATTATAAAAACAAACTGCGCCATTACAGGTTCTGAGACCTATTCCCCAAACTTAACTCTCGATTCTATTCAGCTAGACCATCAGAAAAGGAGAAAAGTTATTAATTAGTACTAGAAACCCTCAGCAACTGAACAAAGTAAATATACAATTGTTTTAAATAGTTAGAAGGCTCAGCGTGAATGAATGTCCCAAGTGATAATGGAACTGCTAACTAATCACTTCAGCCATGTGCTGACTTACAAGTTACAGTCTTTTCGGTTCAGGTATCTTCTTAAGAGTCGGACTCTTGGCTCCGGACTAGATAATCTGATCCAGTTTTCTCCAGGAGTCTTCCCGCATCATTCAGATCAGTGAAATGAAAGTTTTTATTGCCGTATGCCACTTTCAGGCTTGCCGGCATCAGCAATACATGGTGGACCCCCAGTTGCCAAAGCTTTGGCCGGATCCCATGGAACGCCTTACGCCTCTGCCTTGTGGCATAACTAAGGTCTGGGAAGATGTGAACACTCACTTCCCACCATTGTATGGAACCTTGTTTCTGGATCAGTTGAAGAACAGTCACGCTCCTTAATGGAACCCACTACATCCAGCACAGCACGTGTCGAAGGGTGGGCAGAGTCCTGATGCAAACGGGCCCCTCGTACATTCACCCTGTAGGCCCTCTGTAGGTAGCTGCTCAGGAATCCACTGCTTGAGGAAACCACATAAATCTTCTCTTTCCTCCTCCTCTGGCAGTCCTATAATTTGAATATGGGACGCCCGCGCCCTATTCTCTAAATTTTCTAGGCGCCGACGAAGCAGAAATTTTCTTTGAGCAGGCCAGACGTGGCAATTGCAGTTTTCCCCGCAGATTTGCTTACCTCCTGTGCCACTTCTTCCACCATAGTCAGCTTTGTTTCTACCATCATGAGCCTTGAGGTAAAGTCGTCCATCTTTTTTATCTATACTTTGTATTACTTTAAGTAGCGCAGCATTCAAAGACTGGTTTAAGGTAGGGTCTGCATGCTCCTTATCTTTGTCCAGGCCTTTCTGCATTTCCTTCTGTTCGCTTCTGTCTCCTCCAGCAGTTGTTTTTGTACAACCCATTTCTATAAAGGGCGATTTGTAGCATGCCCCGAATCTGCATCGTTAGCTGGATCTGAAGATATAACTTTTAGGCAGATTACTTGATCTTAACTGCTAAAAAGAAACAAAATAAATCTGGGTGCGGAGCTGCAATGAAGTGTTGCTTTTAGCTCGCCTGTTAATATGTTTCCCCCAGCTTTGTGGTTTGTTGCCTTGTCTGGGTACAAGTTAGGGGGGGTCCTGGTTGCAAGATGACGCTCTTGGCCGGGGTAAGGGTTGCAGAAAGATGATGCCTGGAATCTTTTATAGTGAAAGAAATGTTGGGTCAAATTTTTTGCCCTGCTTTATTGTTCTGCTACTTTAAAATGCAATATGGCCAGAATATGCAGCCCTGTCACAACCATTTTCATGCAACTGTTTGCCCCATAAGTCACCACCTACGTATACCTTGGATGTTCTGCAGGTGATCCCTTAGCCCTGTCTGCCCCTCCCCATGTTAAAGTCAATGGGAAGCTAGTGGAAGGTGGCTCCAAAAGTTCTGGCAATTATCATTCAGACAGTCTGGTGTGCTTCCTCCCCCCAACCCCTCTCCCCCCCTTAGCCCCGCCCACCTCCCACACAGCGCAAGGCAGTGTCCCACTCCCTGCAGGCCACTGAAGTATGCATCTCCTTGCAGAGGAAGTAACTTCCCTGGCCCACCACTGGGGCTATGACTGCAGAATCATGGCACCATGCTTCCCCAGTTGGAAGCACTACAGTGCAGCAGTGCTACCCAAGTCCCCTCACCCACCTGAGCCAGCCCTGGAACTTCACCTCCCGACCCAGATCGTCAGTGTGGGAGTGCAGCGTACAACCCATTGGGCAACTTGGGCAGCCCGCCCTGCCTCAACTGTTTAAGAACAAAAAGATTAAAACTTGAGGGTCCCATACACTTTGTGTTAAGGGAAGTTTCTATGAATTTAGTTTAGCTTGGGGCTGGTAGTATAGCCAAGAGGTTAGAATAGAGAGCTACGAATGAGCTTGGTACATCCAGCAGACTTGGGTTTGGCTCCCACAACCTCCACTTGCATACTGTGAGACTCTGAGGAAGTCACTAAACCACCCCAGTGCTCCCGGGTCTCCCCTGAAAACAGGCCTTGTGCCTAGTGGGCCCTACTGAGTTATTAAAGAATAATTAAAAAAAAAAAAGTTTAATTGTGGAATTTACGAATTTTATTTATTTACAATTCTTGACCAGGGGAGGCATATAAAAGCATAGGTTCTTTTCCAGGTGTGACCCAGGATAATTGGGGAGGTTAAGTGACTTGCCCAGGGTCACACAGTATGCAAAATCCAGGTGTGGGATTCAAACCCAAGTCTGCAGGGTCTCCAACTTCACAGCTTGGTGTTCTAACCTCTAGGCTATACTGCATTCTACTGTATGTTCAGGGATAGCTCCAAATCAATGTGGAGCATTAGTATGAGAAATCTGGCCCCCCCCCCAGGTGGGAGGGTGCACTCCCCGCTGCTTAGCTGCTGGTGGCAGTGGGAGGGCAGTTAAGGGGACAGTGCAGTGGGAGAGGAGACGGCACATGCCACATTTTAAGCATGCCAGTGGCAGTGTCAATATATTCTCAGGAAGCCACGGTACAGAACAATGGAGGGAAAAACGCAGCTCCCCCCAAGCAAAGGATGCCATCAACATGCTTAATTGGGACCCCCAGACCCCATGGCTTCTCTTTACCTTCCGATTCAGGCTCCTTCATTGATGGCGGTTGTCAGAGCCATGGCGCAGAAGGTCAGCTGGGGCTGGGGGCGGCATGGCCCAGCCAGGACTGAGTTATGGTGAAGGACTTATAATAAGTGCATTGAGTTTTTTTTTTTTGGGGTGACACCTCCAGCAGTGATACTAAGAACAAGGGGAGGGACTACTGCAATTAAGGAGTAGGGATGGCAGGAGAAGGACAAAATGTGAACAAAGACAGGACCTGGGTGTTACCTCTCAACTGCTTCACTCTGCAGCAGTGGTGGTAATAGTAACTAAAGTATAAATGAGTTCTGAACAGAGTGTTGCAGGTGGCAGAGGAGGGACAACTGGAATTTCGACCTTTGCAAAGGTAGTGGAGGCTGGCCAGCCCTCCACCTGGTGACTAGAACACCATGACAGTGACAAGTGACTCAGCGAGAGATAGCAAGAAGGAACAAGCAAGCAGTGCGTGAGGAAGTCTGGACATATGCATAAAGGATCCCCATAATGACATCCTGTAGACATGATCAGAATCTAACCAAGCTGTCAAATGGCCGAGGGGCACCACTCTTAGTCAGGAAACAGAAAATGGGCCCGTCATCTGCACATCTGTATCGAAACCCCAGCTCTGGATTGTACAACTGGAACAGCAGATACAATGACACCAACCGCAAGGCACCACACGTGGGTAGGAAAAACGAAGGAGGCCCTACGCACCGAGTGGGAATCCTCCTCTGCAGCTGAGGAGAAAAGCCATCAAGAGGGCCAGCAGAATGCTGGGGAGCATCAAAGGGGAGGGGAGATCAGCAGAGCAAGAGAAGCAATCCTGCAACTTTATAATGCCCTGGTCGGGCCCAGTTTGGAGCACTGTGTGCAGTTGTGGACTCCGCACTATAGAAATGACACTGGATACTGCACAGGGCTGCCAAAATGATCAGCAATATGTAGGACAAAAAGTATGAGGAGAGGCTGGAGACCCTTAACTTGTTCACCCTGTAGAAAGGGTAGGCAGAGATGGGACTTGATCTCAGTTTTTTTGCATATTCAAGGGTATCCACAGGCTCAAAAAGTGAACCTATGCAGCAGCCGACTAGCAGAGACAGTAGACATGAAGACAGTATAGGCCTTCAAGGTTAGCCTGGGCGATCCATACTTATCAAGGGAAGCGCCAGGTACCCTGGCTGGTAGGGCGGTTAGGAAATCCCTGTTAATTGGTACATGTTTGTGGGGGGACCTGATGGACCTTCAGACCTTAAATTACAACATGTTTGCTGAGTCTGCTACATCTGCAGAGTCTAACATGTTTCAATATAAGAAAAATAGCAGGACAAGAGGACACAGCATGAGATTAGAGGGAGGCCAATTAAGGGGTAATGTAAGGAAGTTCTTTTTCACAGAAAGGGTGGTGGATGCATGGAACGGCTTACCTCAGGAAGTGGTGGATAAGAATACAGTGCAGGGCTTCAAACAGGCATGGGATAGGTATAAGGGAGCAATACAGATGAGTATGAATAGATAGGCCATTGACAGAGCAAAGGCCGATGGCACATTCATAAGGCAGAAAAAAGAAATGGGCAGACTGGATGGGCCTTGCGGTCCTTATCTGCCATCAACTTCTATGTTTCTAAAGTTCCAACATCTTTAGGCTGTGGAAAACTATGGGAATCTCGGGATCATCTTCAACTCCAGGCTGTACATACACAGAGCTGCAAGACTAGCCCAGCTTTGGACTCATGGTACTAAGTTCAGCTCTGGGCTGTGCACATGGTGCTTAGAGACTGTATCTGCTAACAACATGAGGTATAGAGTTCAGCCCTCTGTTGTGGGCTGCATACCACAGGGTTGGGAGACTTTAGACTAGTAATATGCTCAATATACTGGACTTGGTCTGCTCAGGACAGAAGTTCCAGCGCTCAAACCCCAGCTCCAGGCTGCATAAGGCCTCCAGGCTGGAGACACAAGGCTTAGCTGAAAACTCTGTCTCAGATGCAAGGATTCAAAACTAACCCACACCAGATGTCGAAATGAAGTTTGCTTCCACTACATTGCAGGGCTAGTGACTGGGAAAAATCCACTGGCCCCACAGACTGACTGGCGCAACTGGTGTGTTTAACGGCTACCTTCTCCAGTACAAGCCAGTGGGCTAGTAAAGGAAGATGCAACTCTCCTGATACAAAATCTGCCTGAATTTGTATAGTGGGCCAGTGCCAATTTCAACTCCTGCACACCAAGAACAGAGTTGCCGGCAGGGATCAGAAAGGCTGAGTTGGGCTGGTGGGGCCTCCAGTCTGCACACAGTATGTGCCTACAAGATACTCGGTCTTGGGTGATGTGGAAGAAACCCAAGCCACAAAATAGTGCCACACTGAACAGACTGTACATGCTTCTGAAACAATCCACAAGTACCACCCACCCCCAACCTCACACACTGGGGCAATTACTAAATTACAGTGAATAGCGAACTACACAGCTGTGGTAAGTGAAGGAGCCCCACCTTCCATTACCCCCCCCAAAGATCTGGGCCAAGATGATTAGATAATGTCATGGCTTGTCCGATCCCAGGACCACCTCCATCTCATCCAGTGCTTCCTGCCCCACCAGCAGGGGCAGGTAGCAACCCGTCTTCATGGGAAGCAGTATAGTACCAACACCTGGCACTCTCCACCCACAGAACAAAGGCATTTCTACATCAAAGCAAGCCATTGAAAGAGCTTAGAAACACCAGACCCTGATCTTATTCCCTCTCCCCTCCCTGCCAAAGTTTGTCCATACACAGGGTTGAGGAGAGAGAGACAGGCTGGAGAAAGACCCATGCAGAGTAACCAGACTGATTCAGGGCCAACAAGGCACTGGACAGGCACTCACTGGAGGCCCAAAGGGAGAGGGGCAACATGACAGAGACCTTCAAGTTCCTGAAAGGAATAAAGGGAAATGGCAGGGAACTATTCGGCAGGAATGTCAGGTCAAAACAAGGGGACATGAATGTAGGCTGGTGGGGGATTCGGGAGGGATGTGATAAAGTTTTACTTTATAGAGAGGGTGGGTGAGCTGTGCAACAGCCTACCAGCACAGATGGTGGGCGCAAAACCCATTAATGGGTTCAAGCACAGCTGGGACAGAGTAAAGGGCTTAACTGTTACTCGGAGGGGGTAGCAGTAAGGCAGGGAGCAAGGGGAGGGGTAGGCATGGGCAAAATCACATCTACATTTAATTGTGTTTCATGTCAACAATGAAATAAAGAAGTTTAAAAAAAATCTAGACAATAGATCATGGGGTAGAGTAGGGTAAAACTGTGCAGACTGGGTCTACCAATGGTCTTTTTTGGCCAGTAATGTCTATGTTACAATACTGGGCTGTGGGGGTAGGGGCCAAAAACTAGCTAATTAGTGTAAGAAGGACCCACTCCATGGCCAAAGTTCCATTCCATTCCCAGCATTCCCATTTGGACTGAAGCTCACAATTGTGTTAAATGCACCTTTAAACAGTACCTGTTTAGTGCTGCCCTGACAGGCTGGTGGTAGCGTATCACGGAGCCATGCAGGCGACACAGGTATGGGAGTCAGGGTCTCTCAGGTCATGTGGCCTAGGATTGGGGCACTTCTTGGCCAGGGAGGGAGGTGCCCCGGTTCTGCTCCTGCGGCAAACAGCTGTGGTGACCCCAGGAGTTAGTTTTCCAGCTCCATCATGGGGGCTGCTGCAGATGTGAACATTGTGGTGAGGGCACAGTAAGGGGAAAAGGGTTAAAAAAAAAAAAAAAACTACAACAGGGGTCAGAATTAAGTTTCTCAGCTATTAGCCATCAGGGCTAGTAAATGGGAAAATCTTCTAGCCCCACAAACTTTTCTACTTGCCATATTAGTTTAGCTACTGAAGGGTTACCTTCTGCAGTAGAAGTCACCATACCAAATGTACCAGCATTGACCAGCGGGCCAGGGCCAATTTCAACCCTCGCACAACCATGAGAATGATGGCTGTGGGTACTATCCGACTTTGATACAGCTGTAGCGTGGCATGGTCATCCAGACTGGGATGCCACAGGTTGGGGCCCTATGGGGAGATGGTCCGTGTGTGTGTTGGGGGATGGGGCACTGTTTGGAAAATGAGACCCTGAATCTCATGGAAAACTAGAGAAAAAAAAAAAAACAAAACAAAAAAAAAAAACACATTTACGATGCAGTCCACTTTAGTATTCTAGACACAACCCATGAATTTCAATGCACTGTTGCGACACATGATTGGCACTGACGGGGGTTGGGGGATGGCGTCCCATGCCCACCAACAGGCACCTCTACAGCATCAGAGAGAAGAGGCAGCTTACAGCAGACAGCGTAGAAGAGAGAAATGTAAGAAAACAGGTTCTAGACTAGGGATCCCCCAGCCTTGCCCTCATACAGACTAGGGCTCTCCCAGCCTTGTCCGCATACAAACTACGGATCCTCCAACTTCTCCCTGTGGAGACTAGGGATCCCCCAGCCTCCCCTCTGTACAGATTAGGGATCCCAGGCTCCCCTTCATACAGACTATGGATCCTCTAGCCTCCCCCTGTGCAGACTGGGGATTCCAGTCTCTCCCATGTACAGACTAGGAATCCCCATATTCCCTCTCTACAGGCTAGGGATCCTCCAGTCTCTCTCTCTCTTGTACAGACACGGGGTCCTCAACCTCCCACCTTACAGACTAGGGATCCACAAGTTCCCCCTCTACAGACTTGAGATCTCCAGCAGCCCCCCCTTCCCCACAGACTAGGGATCACCCAGCCCCACCTCATACAGACTAGGGATCCCCCAAAGACCAGGGATCTTTCGGCCAGTCTCGTATAGACCAGCGATCCCCCACCCCTCTCACATGGACCAGCATCTCCACCCCTCTGCATAAACAAGGGATCTTGTACAGACCACAAGTTCCCCTCTACAGACTTGAGATCTCCAGCAGCTCTCCCCCCACAGACTAGGGATCACCCAGCCCCACCTCATACAGACTAGGGATCCCCAAAGACCAGGGATCTTTCGGCCAGTCTCGTGACAGACCAGCGGTCCCCCACCCCTCTCACATGGACCAGCATCTCCACCCCCTCTTGCATAAACAAGGGATCTTGTACAGACCACGGATCCCCCATCCCTTTCACACACACAAGGATTTCCGCATCCTCTTGTACAGACAAGGGATCTCCGACCATCTTGTATGAACCAGAGATCCCCCATCCCTTTTGTGCAGATCAAGAATCCTCCCCCATGGGCTAAGGACCCAGAACCCCTCCCCCCCAATATGGGCTAGGGATGCCCAGCCTTTACTAGTATAGACTATGGATCACTGAACCTCCCCCCTTTGTATGGGCTAGGGATCCACTCCTTTGCATAGGCCAGGGATCCCCATTCCCCCTTGTAATAATAATAACAATAATGATGATAATTTCATTTATAAAAGCGCCTTTCAAAGCCAAGGCATTGTACAAAATAAAACAGATCAAATACAACATTAATATTTCATAAAATCCAGTTACAACATTTGTCCATAATGAATTTCCAAACAGCAGCATAACACTAATGGCTAAAATGGTCAGCTAACACTATCAGGGACCACTAGCCTAAATAGATAGGTTTTAAGGGCTGACTTGAAACTTTGGACAGTCAGGTACTCTCTCACCCGACTAGGTAGAGAATTACACAGGGCAGGGGCTGCGTAAGAGAAAGACCGAGCCCCTGATGTCTTCAAACACACCCTGGGAATCTTTAGCAATCCCTCGTCGGTGGACTGAAGCTAACAGGAAGGAGGGGCAGTAAGAGTGAAGGAGATCTTTCAGGTAGCAGGGTCCCTGGTCATGCAGGGCTTTGTAGGTCAGTAAACCGACCTTGAAGGTGATCTACCACTGTACTGGCAGCCAGTACAATCCATGAAGCAGAGGTGTAATATGACTAGTCCTAGAAGTACTAGTCACAAGCCTGGCTGCCGCATTCTGCACCAGCTGCAAGCAGCGGATATCAACCCCCGGAAGTCCTAGGTACAGGGCATTGCAATAGTCAAGGCAGGTAGTCACAGAGGCATGGACCAAGGTAAAAAGATCATCAGGAGGAACCAGGTGCTTCACCCGGGTGATATTCCTCAGATGAAAAAACGAGGTCTTGACAACTGCCGACAACGGAGATTTCAGGGTCAGCTCATTGTCAAAAGTAACGCCCAGGTTACGCACCTGATGTGAGGCAGCTAGTGGAGTATCACCGAGCCAAAGCCCAGATAACTGCCCCGCCAGCATACCCGCCGCCAGACGATGTGGTCCACCACCAGCACCTCAGTCTTATCTGGATTTAATCTCAGCCAACTGGCACTCATCCAGTCCTGAATCTCAGAGAGAGAGTTGTTAAATACTGAGATTGCATCCTCCTGCCCAGGTACAAAGGACAGGTACAGCCGAGTATCATCTGCATAGCAGTGAAAACTCAAGCCATACCACCTAATATCATCTCCCAATGGCAGCATGTACACTACGAACAACATGGGTGCCAAAATGGAATCCTGCAGAACCCTACAGGATAGGGGGAAGAGTATCAGAGGAATAAATCCCAGTGACCACTTTAAGTCCTACCCTGGAGGAAAGATCTAAACCATCTAAGGACCATACCCGGTAGTCCACAGATGAACCACAGGCGTTCCAATAACACACCATGGTCCACAGTGTCAAATGCTGCAGACAGCTCAAGGAGAACCAAGATGGAACAAGATCTCTGATCTCTCGCTATTAGATCATTAAGCATCCGGACAAGAGCAGTCTCGGTACTATGTCTCTTCCTAAATCCGGACTGGAGAGAATTATAGACATCATGGATGGTAAGATGGTCATCTTGCTGCAGCGCAACCACCTTCTCAATAACCTTACCCACAAAGGGCAGGTTAGAGACAGGTCTGTAGTTAGCAGGACAATCCGGGTCAAGGGAGGGTTTTTCAGGAGCGGTGGCACGACCGCCTCCTTTAGGGGATCAGGAAATATCCCCATCTCCAATGAACTCCAGACTATCTCTACAAGAATCGGGCCAATCTCGTCCATGCAACCCACTAGGAGTTGCATGGGGCCCAGATCCAAACTACAGCAGGTTGGCCCCAAAGTCTGGATGACCCTCACAATGTCAGTGAATTCCGTCCAAACAAATTGGGTGCTTGTGATGTCCTGCCAACTGTCACAGAACCCCTTGGAGGTGGACTGGCCAATCTCAGACCCGATGGTGGCAACCTTATCTGCAAAAAAACTGAGCAAACTCATCACACTTCTCTTGTGAGAAAGTTCCCCCAGACTGAAGACAGATTGGACTGCACAATCTGTCCACAGTCCAGAAGAGCTCAGCTGGTTGATTCTGTGAAGCGGCTATCTCCCTGGACAGGAATTCTGCTTTCTTACAGGAGATTGTCGATTGACAGATTGTATAATGTTCCATCAGCCTAAGCCTGTCACCGTCCAGACCCGATTTCCAACAGGCCCTCTCCAGCCTTCTCCCCACTATCCTCAACTGGGGAGGCAGAATGAGAAGAGAGCTGGATAAACTGGCAAAATGGTCGGAAGAGTGGCAACTGGGGTTTAATGCAAAGAAGTGCAAGATCATGCACATAGGGAAGAGAAACCCTGAAGCCACCTATAAGTTGGGAGGGGAATTGGTTGCAATCACAAGGGAAGAAGGAGACTTGGGAATCATCATCACAGAGGATCTGAAATCATCCAAGCAGACCAATAAAGCAGTAGGTAAGGCTAGGGGGATGTTGAGGTGTATTAGTAGGGGTATCAAGTCGCAAAAGAGAGGTAATCCCTCTTTACAAGACACTGGTTAGGCCCCATCTGGAGTACTGTGTGCCGTACTTGAGGCCGCATCTTCACAAGGACATTAACAAAACATAGGCAGTCCAGAGAAGGGCAACCAAAATGGTGCAGGGACTGCATCAGAAAACATATGAGGACAGATTAACAGAGCTCAATATGTATACCCTAGAGCAAAGGAGGGAGAGAGGTGATAGGATCGAAACATTCAAACATCTTAAGGGCATTAACAAGGTGAAAGTATCTAACATGTTTCAATATAAGAGAAATAGCAGGACAAGAGAACACAGCATGAGATTAGAGGGAGGCCGATTAAGGGGTAATGTGAGGAAGTTCTTTTTCACAGAAAGGGTGGTGGATGCATGGAATGGCCTACCTCAGGAAGTGGTGGATATGAACACAGTGCAGGGCTTCAAACAGGCATGGGATAGGCATAAGGCAGCAATACAGCAGAGTATGAATAGATAGACCATTGACAGAGTAAAGGTCTATGGCAGATTCATAAGGTAGAAAAAGAAATGGGAAGACTGGATGGGCCTTGTGGTCCTTATCTGCTGTCAACTTCTGTTTTTATGTAACTCCTTCAAGGTACCATCGAACCATGGACACCTTGGACGAAAGGTGAGGGGGCGAACACGAACAGGAGCAATGGAATCCAGGGCCTCTGTTACCGCCATATTATAGGCAAGCACCAGGTCCCCTGGATCCATGCATTCCCTTGGCATGCTCGATAGATCCAGCACCGCCATTAGACCATCGGGGTCACTCCCCGCAAAGGGCGGTAATGGACCATCTCCATGTCTTGTATGGGCTAGAGATCCCTGAACCCTCCCTTATACGGGCTAGGGATCCCCAAACCCCCCCTTGTATAGGCTAGGGATTCCCTGAACCCCCCCCCCTTTGTATGGGTAGAGATCCCAACTCCCCCTAGTGTATGGCCAAGAAATCTCCCGGCCCTCACATGTATGGACTAGAGATCCCCAAACCTCCCTTGTATGGGCTAAGGATCACCAAACTCCCACTTGTATGGGATAGGGATCACAAAACTCCCACCTGTATGGGCTAGAGGATACCCCATCCCTCCTCGTATGGACTAGGAGGTCCTCCATTCCTCCTTGAATGGACCAGGGATTTCCCAAGCCCCCCTTGTATGGACCTGGGATTCCCCAAGCCACTCCTCATATGGACTAGGGATCCCCAGCCCCCCTTTTATGGACTAGGCATCTCTAGCCTCCCACGTACAGACTAGGGACCCCCGGCCCCTCCTCACATAGGCCAGGAATCTACCCCATTTTAAGAACTAGGAATCCCTCCAGCTCCACCTGTATGGACCAGTAATCTCCCCCCACCTTATAGGCTAGAATCCCCCAGGCCCCATCTGTATGAATTAGGGATCCCCGAGCCCACCCTTATATGGTCTATGAATTCCCCCCCCGGACCCTCTTCATGCAGATTAGGGAACCCCAAGCCAATCTCATATGGATCAGGGATCCCCACACCCTTTCTTATAGTCCAGGGATCCCCACCTCATCACTTATGGACCAGAGATTCCTCGCCCTATCTTGCACAAACTGGGGATTCTTGTACGGACTAGGGATCACCATCCCCTCTTGTATGGACCGGGGATCTCCCACCCTCTCTCATGTGGACTAGAAATCTCCAACTCACCTCTCTTGTATGGACCAGGGACTCCAAGTCCTTCATGTACGGACTAGGAATCCCCAGCCCCCACTTGTACAGACCGGGGATCCCCACCCCATAGTCATCTAGATGAGGGATCCCCCTGCCCCTCTTATACTAAGCCTCTGTCTTTATGCTGAAGTGTCAGCTCCACTGCATGCACCAGACTCACTGGAAGGCAGTGTGTGGTCTAGTTTCCAGAGCATACAACTATAAAAACAGGTCACAGGTTCAAATCCCACCACTGCCCCCGACTAACTGTTTGACCATCAGCAAGTCACTTGACTTCTCTGTGCTTTAATCCCTCTCCCAGCTGTAACACTGGATAGCAGAAGAATTGCACCCCCCCACCCCGCCAACTGAAATGGAGAAATGACATGTCCACACGGCCTATTTTTAAGTAATACAGCACATTGTAATACAAATTAAATAACGCTGGGGGACACCACGCAATTCATGTTAGAAGAAAAAAAAATTGGGGGGGGACAGCTCTGGCGAGGTTAGGCTGTACCTCAACACGAGTTCTAGTTTATCAAGTAAAAACAAAAAGACATCATATTCCGCTCTGACTTTCATTATTCATTTTATTGAAGCTTAACTATTAAGGACATTTTCATTTACAACTGCAACCTTGGAAAGTACCTCAAGTAATAACCCCTATTCGTATGGGAATTAACACTGTGTGCCCACCCCCCACCCCACCAAAGAGGCTCTCTTAACATTAGAAAAACTCTTCTGCTATGTTGCCTTGACAACTGTGAAGGACAGAAACAATCCAGGATGCTGTACTGTCTTTCAAACAACACAGGATAAAAAGAATTTAACAAAAAAAAAAAAAATTAAAAAGGATTGGGGTGGGGCAAGACAGGAGCCTCCAGAAAAGGGGTGAGCATCTGACGGAGCAGTGGATAACTCCTAATCAGTAGTTGTGGTGCAGGCTCTTTCTTCCCCTTCTGTTGTGTTTGTTGCTCTTCCTTTTCCTGTCTCCCAAGTTAAACTCACTGCCCCACATGAAAAGATAGATAAGCAGCAGCTTCTATCCCAACAGGCAACACTGCAGAACTTGCCTCTTAGTGCAACCCCCTAACCCCCCCAAATTTCATGTCCTCGCTACAGTCACATACACCGCCAGCTGCCCAAAAGCACAGTTTCCATCTCTGGAGTAGTGAGCCTATCCCAGTGGAACTGAGGCCCTGTTCCCACTCCTAACAGAAAGCAGAGTTAAAACTGGTACAGCACAGCAAATAAAGTGCAGCCATCATTCAACTGCTAAAACAAAAAACTGTTCTGTGTGTAACAATCACTTGCTACACAGTTTCTTCACACATGGTTGTGTGCAAAATGCTTCACATATTTTCCTTACCACTCCAAAAATTCACTTCATCATCATGGAAATTTATAAAATGAAGCTTTTCCTGTCCAGACCTGTCATCAGAGACCAATGTTCTGCAAATAAAGTGCCCCCAGTGATCCGCACACTGAGATCCAAAAACTCTTGTAAATCCCAACCCCACTGGAAGGATTTTCCATCTTCCTGAGACACTAATCATCCTGCGCCTCCAATTCTTCCCAACTGAAGTCTTCTGCCTGGACAGGCTGTGCATGACCTCACTCCTCGGGAATGTGCCTATACCTCAAAGGAGCCACCATCCAGTCATCAGATAAACCACTCGGTGATGTCACCAAGCGGTTTCCAACAGATTCTCTAGCTTACTGGCTTTCTTCAGTAGTGCACTTCTCCAGGAAGGACAGCCGAACACCACACACGCAGCTTGTCCTCACAAGGCAGGGCAGCCAGAGAGTTGTAAGGAAAGAGGAGAACCACCAGCAGATCCAGAGGGCACTTCAAAACAAACATCACAGTGGAAGGGGCTAACTTCTACAGGCAACTTCAGTTTTGACAGAGTGGCATCAAGGAAAGCGAGGGTTTCTGCCTGTGACGAAAGTCAAGTTTTATCATAGTAGCATACTGGACGATGGTGCAATAATCTCCGCAATTTAACATTCCATAAAATAAATTTTTTTATTATCACGTGTGGTTAAACGAAGTGTCTGTGTCCCCACCAACGTTTCAGGGTGCCCACCAACCCCTGCCTCCAGGTGGGCCGATCACATCTGTAAGTTATCACATCTACAGCACCTACGTCAGCTTATTTTACTCTATCTTGCCTTTTCATTATATTTATGAGGTTATTATGCCCTTCCCACTTCAGTGATGCACTCCCCCCCCCGACTCCCAGCAACCTCCTCTCTCAGGAGTTGTCCACCCTGAGGTAGGGGTTGCTTGGCACCCCAAAAACACGGACGGGGACACAGGTAAGTCGTTTAACCACACCCGGTAATAAGAAAATTACTTCTGGAATGGTACATCGTGGTCAGTGGGCATTCTCATACACTGCTAATAATCAGAAATACATTAAACAGCACAAAGTTTGAGACTTTAAAAAACTGAGTGATGCACCCTTACTCAAGTGGGAGTTACGCTGTGAAATTTGTGTCATTTTCTAATAGCCCCATACTGTGAAGGAAAGGTATCATATTTGGGCTCAGAGGAGCCAACAGTCTCATCCCTTTTATTTCCTGGAGTACCAGCTCTACCTCCACACTTAAACATTGCAACATCTTAGTTTTGGAAAGCATGGGGACACATGCCATTGAAAATAGTGACGTCTTTTCAGATACTGTCTGCTACATTTTAGAGGGTCATTGGTAAAAAATCAAAGCCACCACTCAGTTAACAAGGGTCCAGGGAATATGTATATGGGAGGAGGGGGAAAAGGCAGAGCAGATGACAAAGGGGAAGGTAGATCAGAGACAAGACACCATACAGGAGCAGGGACACTGGCCAAGAGTGGAGCAGAGCATGGACAATGAGAAGGAGCAAGGGTCAGCAGAACTGAAGGAGTATGACTGGCACACAGCCAGAGTTTAACATTGTTAAAATCACCCTTGAGCTGGGCAGCAAAGTTGGGAGAAGATGTGAATAGCACCATGCCACCTGCATACTGTTCATGTGAATGTATATGGATCTGCAGGACATTCGTAGGTGGTTCAGGAAGACCGAGACAAGATGGGAACAAGGACAGAGGCTTGAAGGACACCTGACTCGACTGGGAGAGGGAAGGAGAGGACCCCAGATATAAATGCAGACTGGAATCTGTTTTTAGATATGGCAGTACTGTTCAACTGTGAGATCAGAAAGCAAAACCACTGTGTGCTTGCTCAGTAGGAGGGGATGGGCCACTATGCCGAAGCTTTAGGAGGTTTGACAAAGACAGCAAGATGATGACAGCAGAGTACAAGAGGGAAGTAAGAGTGGAATGAGATTTCCTGAAGCCAGACTGATAGGGGCTGAGAAAGGCAGAGGAGATGAGGAAAGGGGAGAGTTGAGACAGTACTAGGTACCCTTGTAGCTGAGTAAGTACAGTGAGTAGAGAGAGAGGGTGAGAGAGAGGGTGATAATTACCTGAGGGACAAGGCAATTAGATGTTTCTCGTGGAATATTAACCATTGCTCAGCAATGAAATCACAAACTGTAGTGAGAAAGAAATAATGTGACCTGCGGGGAAATGAACCCAGACCACTGGCAAACCGTCCCGGTGCTCTAGGAGTCAGTTTCATTTTACTGGCATGACAAATGTTGGCTAGGACAATGGAGAAAATACCCATCTCCTACACCAAGTGCTATGGAATCTTTTTCCCCTCTGGGCAGCCACCAGAGAGGGACAGAAGGAACCTATTTTTAAGTTAAATACAGTGGCCTGGAAAAAAGTCTCATTTAAAGAATGGCCCCTCATATGCAACAACCCCCTCCCCCCAGTGCTGCACTGCAGTGTCAGTATTGGGTATTAGCCCAAGTTCCCGGAGTGGGACTAGAACCCATAACCTTCCAGTCTTCCAGCCCCAGAGACAAGTGTGCAACCTATTGAGCCACTGACGTGACTGAATGTACCCTTCCAATGGTACATGAGTCAAATGTGTGAGTTTGAGCACACGGTGCTGGCTGCAATGGGCAATGTCACTGTGACCAACAGGCCAGTGGCTCAGTTGCTAGTCTTGTGTAGTGGGAGGCCCACATGTACAGTCCCCAATCTGCAAGCTTTCAGGAAACCAGGGGCCTATAACAAAGGCCACAGCCTGTTCCACAGGTCTGAGGCCTGGGTCTGAGGCCACTGTCCCTTCACCACCCAGCACCAAGGAGTCCTAGTACCCCTCCTCGCCAGGCTGGACACCTCACTACCCATTCCTGGTGCAAAGTGGAAAGTACAAAGGCCTTACAGCATGTCCCTTGTACTCCTCACGGGAAACAGCATCATGCAACTGTCCCAGTGCAGTAGGCTGCCTTAAAGAAAACACTTGTTACTGTCAGCCACCCACCCACAAAAGGGCCTGCAGGTATATTCTATTCCATGTTTCCGTCTTTTTTTTTTTTTTGTTAAACTTGCTGTTTATACTCCCCCTTCCCCGCCCGCTGTACTCCGCACCCTTCGGGAGTCGCCTATGGCATCTGTCCCTGCCCTCCTACCTGGAGCCCAAAGTGGTTAGTCCCCCATGTAGCCTTGGTTTGCCCCCCAGGTGGGGACGAGGTGGGGCCCGTACACCCAGAGTTTCTTAGTGTTGTCGGGACACCAGTCCGGGACAGGCAGGAGCACTGGGGATCTGTGCCTGGTGCTCAGTCTCCCGGGAGCACAGCGAGTCATTTTCCTGTACTCTCTTGTTAGACATGTGCTCCGACGTCAAGGCGCAAGCACAGATGCCCATCATGCAGGCCCCCTCTGTGTGGATGGGCTTGCTGTACCTCAGGCCTCCGCCTGGGGTCAGCTGAGCAGCAAGCCTCAACCCCCAAGAGAAGGTGAGCAGTCCTGGGATGCTTAAGCCTCCTCCCCCCACCGGCCTGCCCTCCAGCTCCATGGGCTCATTCCTGAACCCAGGTCACCGGTGTCGCAAGTGACATGCTATTGCTGCGCCTGGTGGGCGCCCCCCATGTTTCCACTCTTATGGAAACAATGCTGAGCAGCTCCAGTTTGCATGCACAGCATGGCTGCACACCATTCCACTGTATCACGTTGTACACCAGCGTGGCATGGAGCCATGCTATGCCTGTAAAATGGCACCACGCTGTTCAAGCATTATTTACATATGAGGGGAAACAGAGACTAAAATATATCAGTTGACAGGCCAGAGAAAGATTAATTAACAGGCTTAGAAGCCTGATCAGGAGGTTTCCTACTAACTGGCATTAATAAACTCGCAGTGTACACACCCACAGGGCCCATGATGTTCTACAAAAAAACAAGGACACTGGCCAGTGCATGCATGTGCGTACGCGCACACACACACACGTACACACACGTACACACACACACACACACACACACACACACACACACACACACACTGTACACCCAACCATACATGACGTAAATACCAATGAACAGGCACACTGCATGCACGTATGCAGACTCTGATGCAGACCCTAACTTTAACCAAGACCTGCAGTATCCTGATTACAACCGTTTCTACATAAATCCTGAAATGCTTCGATTTTTAGCTTCAAAGAGCACTTCCCCACCTCTTGATAGTCGGCTGGGTGGGGATACTGATAGCTGGTCCCCTGAAGTCTCGCATGTCATTTCTTTAAAACACACACACACACACACACACACACACACACACACACACACACACACACACACACACACACACTCTAAATGGACTCTACATCCGTCAACATTTCAGAATTGGGCCCAGACAGCAGTTTTGGATTTGTGGATCTCAAATTGTGACCCCAAATTATATCCCATCCCCCACCCTAATCACTGTATGAACCGGTGATCAAAGGTTGTTCACCTTTGTCAGCTGCAAGCTGTACAGTAACAGCAGGAGGGAAAGGAGTTTGGCTGTTCTGAAACAGTCATTCCAGCTGGTTGGGTGTTCATAGTTTCTCCTCTCAAGACAGCCTGCTCTTTAGTTACCAAGATTACAGAAGGATTTGTTTTAGCCGAAATGCTACTTCATTAGCATTTGGAGGCAGGCCATCAGATGGGTCATGTTTCAGTTAAAACAGCTGGCAGCAGGCAGTGAAGCACCACACACACACACACACACGGGGGGCTGCTGAGTAGACCCATTTTCTTTGATACAAGGCTGGGCAATATTTCACCAGGCACAACAGCACTGTTAAAAGGCACAGCACGATGGAGGGAAACATCGGACAGTCTTTGAAGGACAGCGCTGGAAGTTCGTGCTCAGCTGACCAATGAAACCTTGAAGCAGTGCAGGGACAAAATGCAGACAGGGCAAGGCTAACTAAAACTAGAATGAATATTTACTTATCCCAACAGTAGATCTTTGAGAGAATCACCTCCATTCATCCACATCATGAAACTGGAAGCAGTCAGAGTCCGCACCACCCGGAAACTTTTGGTAGCTGGGGCTGCCCAGGTCAACGTGCATCGTCGTCACCTATATAACGTGGGTGGCCCCATCATGCCTCAGTTTCCCACCAAAGACAAATTCGAGAATCATCGGACTGGCAGGGACCGAAGCAACCAGGACCAAACCAGGCACCCAGGAGAGGATATGGAAATCTGAGTAAACCTGTCACATTCAGGCATAAGAGGAGAACCAACATGTCAGAGCAGGCAGGATAACCACCTGTCAACCGAAAAGGGGCAAGGAGAGCTGTGGCCAAGCAAAGGAGAGGTTTTTTTTTGTATATTTTATTTATACTCCCGTCTTGCCCTGGAGCTGCCTCTCCTTCGGGCTGCCATGACCCTCAGACACCCTCCTATCATCTCCCCAAAGCCACCTTACCTCAGCTCTGCAGCCATCCTCGGGACAGCCTGGTGTAACCCTATACCGGGTGGGTCCCTCTCTTCTGAGGGGGAAGGCACTGGTGGGGAGAAGACCGGCACACTATTTTTCCTCCGTCCCGGGTGCTGCTGAGGCTTTCCGTGGCTTCTTGGGAGTATTCGGTGGTGTCCGGGGTGGGCAGCCGTCATCCGGCCAGTCCCAGAGCGGTATTTCCAATTTTCTGGTGTTCCCCCTTAATGCAATCCCTCTACAGTGCTCTCGGTCTCCACCGGGGGCCGCTGCAGAGCGACCGTGCGTCCCTAACCCACCCCAGGGGAGGAAAGCAGTCCTATGGACGCTCAATCCTACCCCTTCCCCTGCCGACCCCCGGCACCAGAGTCCGTTCCCGAACCCAGGTCGCTGGTGTGGTTCAAGGTGTGGTGTCCAGCGCCTCAGCCCTCTGCACCACCGGGCCAGCTTTGAAGACCTACTGTTATTGTAAGTAACTATGCGGTCTTCTCTCCATTGACCCACACCTTTGGAATGATTCCCAAGCAGTAACAAGGTACCCAGGGAGGATGGCAAAGTCTGATATGTGTTGTTAGGACACAAGGCCTTGCAACACTACAAGACCAAATCCAGCACATCTACGAGAGACGATGTCGAGACTGTAGTGCTTACTGAACATCTGCATAGTGCTCCATGTGGCAGCAGCACATATGCCAGCTGCAGAAACATTTGGAAAAGTAAGCAACAGAAGTAGCCATACCATTTGTAAGATGGTCACATGCAGCCTCAGGAAGTTCCTCACTGTATTACCTACAACAGACCATAATACAGTTAGGCAGCCTTTTGGACAGGCACTGTTTAGACACGGGGATGCCCTCTTTCTCAGGGCAGAATGAAACAAAAAGCTGAGAGGACTTTCTGTAGTCCTTGCTGCAATCGAGACAAACGTTGTGTCCTATAAGTGTATGGAGAAATGCCTCACCTCTGTTAGCATGCTCTGTATACTATACAGGAAGGTATATAGTCTGATTCTATGCAAAAATCAGACACCACTTTTTGTAGAAAATGAGGAATGGTCCACAAGGATACTCTGTCCTTGTGGAAAATCAAATAAGGAGGGCTCATGCATCACAGCTTGAGGCTCGGAAATCCTTCAAGCAGAAGTCATAGCTCACAAAAATGGTTTTCCATGGAAGGAAACGCATCTCACAGGTCACAGCAGGCTCAAATGTAGCAAAGGTCAGTTTTTCCAAAATGAAACTGAGACCCCAAAGTGGAACCGGTTTACGAATCAGAGGACGCATGTGCAGAATACCCTTCAAAAATGTATACCGAATACCTCTAGTTGTGCCACCATGCACCATTCAATGGGGGCATATAAGGCTGAAATGGCAGCCAAGTGAACCTTAATGGATGAGTACTGGAGACCAGAGTTAGACAGCGACGGAAAGTAGTTCAGTACTGTGTTCACAGGACACCTAAATGGGTCCACTGAACGGGAAGTGTACCATATGGAAAAGCGCCAGAGAGGGCTAGTGATCTAGGCCTTTAAAGAAGTGCCTGACCATCTTCTCCTGCACCACCGTCAGCATACCAGCTCCCGCATGATATGCAGAGCTGGCTGCCAGGTAAACCTTTAGGGTCATGGCTCACAGTCCCGACTGTGACATGGGCCAAAGGTAGTCAAGGATCATGGCACTAAGCAGGTGAGAGAATAAAGATCCTCCCTTTAGCACCAGAGCAAGAACCTCATCCACTTGAACATGTATGTTCTGTAAGTTGTCTCTTTTCAGAACACCTCCACCACATGGAGAACGTCTTCCACTAGGCCCAAGGCCTGAAATCCTAGCCTCTCAGTAACTAGGCTGAGAGATGCAGGGACTGAAGGTCCAGGTGCAGGACCATCAGATGTTGCCTCGTTAGTAGATCGTGGTGGAGAGGCAACCTCCACAAGGACCTGCTGCTGAGGCTGAGGAGATCCTGGTACCAGAACTGTCTGGGCCAGTCTGGAGCAATCAGGATAATCCGCACCTTGTCCTTCTCATCCTTAATCACCACCCTGTGAATCGAAGGGAGGAAAGGCATACAGAAGGCCAATGGTCCGAGGTTGAGCAAAGGCATTTCCCTGCAGCATCCCAGTCTAAGGGGACAGGCACAGAGCCCATTTTCCGTTCTACCACGAGGCAAGCAGGCCCATCAGAGAGGTGCCCCACCGAGAGAAAAGCAGGTCTAGAGCGTCCGCAAGCAGGATGTTCTCTACTGCGACACGGATTGCCAGGAGATCAGCCTGCAGGCTGTGCACCAGTTACCAAGTGCAGAGAGCTTCCTAACAAGGGAAAGGAGAGCATCCCACCTGGCTGGTTCAAGTAGAAAATGGAGGTCAAGTTGTTTGTGTGGACCTGAATGACCAAACTCCAAATTAACTGAGTAAATTCTGTCAGAGCCAGATGCACGGAGTGCCAGCAGGTTGATGTGGTGATGGGACTCCTGGAGTGACCAGATCTCATGGGTCCAGTGGTCTCCCAGGTGAGTGCCCCACCCCAGAAAAAGCCCACTGGCAGGGTGACGAACAGCTCTGGGTAGACAAAGGGAATACTTTCTTCCAGGTTCTGGGGACACAGCCACCATTCGATGACATCCTGCACTGGCTCAGTCACCTGGACCGCCTGGTCAAGGTGACTGTGGTGCCAAGACCACTGTCAGCTCATCTCCCACAGGAGGGGGCACATTCATCAGCATGTCCAATGGTCCAAGCTGGTCGATGCTGCCATGGACCCCAACACCTGGAGGAATTATCATGCTGAGAGTAATTGCCCAATGTGAAATGATTGCACAAAAGTGGTAAGAGCTGAAGCACTGTCCGCAGGATGGTAGGCCCTGGCCTGAACAGAGTCCGGTTCTGACTTGGCTGGGTTTACCAGGAGACCCAAGTCACGAAAGGTCTGGAGAGCCTCCCTGAAGCTGCCTGCTGTAAGGCACAGTTGTCCAGGTACAGGTAAACCCTAACTTCCCTGCAATGGAAAAAAGCCACCACAACTGTAATGCACTTGCTGAAGACCCTCAGCACAGACATCAGGCCAAAAAGCATGACCCTGAACTGGTACAGTATCCCTTCTTCCCTGAACCAGATGTAATGATGGTGTGACAGACAGACTGGAATGTGGAAGAATGCAGTGTTAGAATTACAATTTATGAGCTCTGGGAGCTGGGGGACTCATAATGACACCATCTTTAAATTGAGCTCCCCTTACCATTGTAAGTCAATGGCAGTGATGTGTGAGCTACCCAGACCTCACTTCAGAGCTGGGGGGGCCGAGCTCCGACAAGCCCCCCTGTAATTCCAACAATGGAAGAATGAGCCCTGCAGGTCTAGGGAGCAAAACTACTTCCCTTGCTCCAAGAACAGTATGATCAGAGTCAGCGTGACCATACATACAAAAAATACAGTTGCGTAAGAACTTACCGAAACAGTAGATCTTCAAGACAATGTCTTGCAGCAGGTCACTACATATAAGAATATTCCAGCCATGGGCTTGATTCCATCCGGATGATTTATCAGCAGTCTACCTCGGACTGCCCCCAACAACATCACGTGTTGTGTCCAGACAGGTATAAAAGGGGACAGTCCCAGATGCTCCTCGGTTCTTTTCCACCTCAGCAACCGTATGTGATGATATGGTTATCAGGCCATCCGAGGGAAACTGTGGAGAAGTAGGGAGCCCTTACAAATTATGTTTTTGGACAGAGTAGGAACATGTTACCCTCTTGAAACAGGAAGTAAGGCGGATGGAGGGAGGGGCAGCATGACCCGCTGCAAGAGATTCTCTCGAAGATCTACTGTTCCTGTAAATTCTTACACAACTGTACTATGTACTATCTTCATTGAGGAACTCTCTTGCAGTAGGTCATTACTTACAGGAATGAGTCCCCAGCAGTTGGAAGGCAAGTGGGGAGGAGACAAAAAATAATAAGAGTTCAGGACAACAGCCCTTGAAGAACTGCCCGACCAAAGTTGGTATGCTTTTTGGACGCTACGTCCAGGCAATAATATTTAGTGAAAGTATGAACAGTGAATCAAGTAGCAGCTTCACAAATATCAATGGCTTAAATGCCTCTAAAGCATGTTGCTGAGGCAGCCATACCCCTCGTGGAGTGAAACTTTATCACCCCGGGAGTGGTTACTTTTTTGCTGTAATACGTACAAGAAATGCAGTTGGCCAACCAGGTGGACAAGCACTGCTTGGAAACAGGAATGCCCTCTTTTCCAGGGGTGAAAGAAACAAAAAGTTGCTCTGATTTGCACAAAGGTTTAGTGCGAAAGAGATAATATCATAACAGTCTATGTACGTTCAGAGTATAGAGCAGGGATTCTCCTGGATTAGCCGTCTCCAGAGAACACACTTACCAGTGTATGGCTTGGTTCAACGTAAATTCAGATACCAATTTTGGCAAAAATTTAGGATTAGTACGTAAACAGACCCCATCCTTGTGAAAATTCAGGTAGGGTTCCTTGCACATTCGTGCATGTAACTCTGAAATATGTCTACCCGACATAATATCAACTAAAAAAATAGTTTTCCAGGAAAGAAAACGCAGCTCACAAGAGGCTGCAGTTTCAAAAGGTTTTAACGCAAGTTTTTAAAGGACAAAATTCAAGTCCCGAGGGACCGGGTCCCTAACAGGGGTTTTGAGTTGAAGAATACCCTTTAAAAAGGGGTTTTATTATTTGTAGTTGGGTGAAGAGGTTTGTCATCCACCAAAATATGGAAGGCAGAAATCTCTGACAAATGTACTTTGATGGGGGAGTACTTTAGGCCACCCTCCAAATGGGAAAGCAAATTGTGGCAGACAGGAATATGGGTCCAAATTGTGATCTTTTGACCACAATGAAAACCTCTTCCATTTCACTGACTAGGAGGAACGAATGGAAGGTTTACGGGCCGGTCTCAGAACCTCCGCCACTTTAAGGGAGACCTGGCATCTGGAGAGGACTATGTCCTCAGTAGCCAGGCAAGGAGATGTAAGGAACGGAGGATGGGATGAAGCAGACTTCCCCCAGCCTGAGTCAGAAGTGCAAGGCAAACTGAAAATGGATGAGGGTCCTGGACAGTCAACTGTTGCAATAATGGGAACCAGACTCGTCTCTGGCACAGAGGCACAATGAGAAACATGGAGGTCTTGTACTGGAGTAGTTTGAGTAGAACCCTCTGAATAAGAGCGAAGGAAGGGAAAGCGTAAAGAAATCTTCCTGTCCGGGAATGAGATAACTCATCCAGCCATTAGGTTCCAGGACCTGGCTCTAGTGAGTAATAGTGAGGCAGTTTGGTATTTTGTGGCGAGGCGAACAAGTCCACAGCTGGCCGACCCCAGAGGAGGAAGATGTCTTCCAGAGCTTCCTGGAGATCTCATTTATGTTTTTGAGTTTTGGATCCACTTAGTGCATCTGCTAGAGTACGGTTGATGCCTGGGACATGTACTGCTATTAGATGTAACCTTTTTTGTACTGCCCAGTACCACATTTGCATTGCTCCCCTGCATAGGGGATAAGAATGGGTGCCCCCTTGTTTGTTGAGGTAGTAAACCAATGCGGAACTGTCAGTTTGAATCTATAGACAGCCCTGAGGAAGGAGGGTCTTGAAGGCTTGCAAAGCGTACATGACTGCTCTCATTTCTAAAATACTGATATGTAAATGAGCTTCCTGTGTAGTCCAGGTCCCTTGTGTCTGAACCACGTCCAGATGGGTGCCCCAACCTAGGGTGGAGGCATCCATGGTGAGAATTAGGTGGGGAATGGGACACCATAGAGAAGATGATCCAGAGGCATCCACCATTGCGAATCGTGAATGACCAGGGATGAAATCAGAGCAGGAGCTTCAAAATTGTTTTTTCAATTCCATTAAACTCTTAGGGTCCACTGAAGGACCCTCATGTGTAGTCTTGCATGGGGAACAGTGTATATGGTCACCACCATATGCCCCAGGAGACAGAGGTAGTCCCGGGCCAAGACATACTAATTGGAGGTCATCTGGGATGCCAACAGGATGAGCTTGTCCGCCCAGTACCTGGGAATTAAGGCTAAACCCGGGGCGGGGGATTGTTTAACCAGGAATGGCACACTAAGCCAGAACTCGTTTCCAGGTGCGACCTGGGAGCACAAGCAAGTTAAGTGACTTGCTCACGGTCACACAGTATGCAAGTGGAAGCTGTGGGATTCAAACCCAGGTCTGGTCTGCTGGATGTCACCAGATTTGCAGCTCAGAGGCATTGAGGACAGCTCCTGAGTATTGGAGACATTGTGTGACATCCATTTTGGACTTCGGCACGTTGATCATGATTCCCAGAGAGAAGAACAGCTGAAATGTTTGGGATAATGTGGCCGCTAGCAGAGTACTGGATTGAGCTTTCAGAAGCCAATCACCCAGGTAGGGAAAGACGTATAGGCCTTTTCTGCGCAGAGCAGCTGCCACCACTGCAAGACACATTGTAAAGCCCCTTGGGCAGAGAACAGACCAGCTTAATCTGGTTCAAGGTCAGTTGGCATTCATCAGTATTCCCCCTCCCCCGGGTCGTACCTGAAAATAGGCAGGATTTGTCTAGTGCACTTACCCGGTCAACAAAAACTAAATAAACTAAAATAAAATAAAATAAAATAAAAAGGAAGTGCTCCGAATTGGCAATGATGACCCTGAAAACACAACCAGAGGAAGCGCCTGCGAGCAGAGTGAATCATGATATGGAGGTAAGCATCCTACATATCCAGAGAAGTGAACCAATTCCCCCTAGTTGAGAAGAGGCAGGAAGGTCTGCAGGGTCACCATTCTGAACCTTTTGTACTCTATGTAGAGATTAAGGTTTCTGAGATCTAGAATGAGATGTAATCTTCTGTCCATTTTGGGACGAGAAAAAAAAAATGGGAGTAGAAACCCCTGCCCTTCTGGGAAAGAGGAACAGGCTCTATTGCCTGTTTTGACATCAAAACTTGAATTTCTTCTGCTAATACTAATGCCTGGTCGGGGGGGGGGGTTAGTGAGGGGCATGGGGGCATATGGAAAACTTCAGGCAGATGAGCGTCCTGGTTGGGAACAGGGGAATGTAACAGGTAGTTTTTGGGTTGTTATGTGGTCTTGGTAGGGAGACTGGAGCCTTTCTTTTAATGGGCTGCTGCCTAGGGGCGCACCTCTGTGTTCACAGGCCTGCGAAAATTACCCTTATAATTGGGTCTCGCCTGAGTATGGTAGAGAGAGAGAGAGAGAGAGAGTGTACCGACTGCAAGATATGACCGGAGGCCTGCAAGTATATCAAAATATCATAGGTCTGAGGATCAGACAGTTTGTCACCCTTAGAGGGGGCATTGAGAATGGATTGCTGGACATCCAGGGTAAATCCTGAAACTCTGAGCCAGGCATGTCATCCAAAACAAACGCTAGCTGAAGAAGCCCTGGCTGTGGAGTTGATGGCATCATAGGCTGCCCTTAATAAATGACGGCCAACAGCCGAGGCTGTGGTCAATTTGGCCATCAGATCCTCCTTTGGAGCAGTGTCCAGGAGGGACTGAACAGAAGACAGAGTGGCTTTCAAGATTTCTTCTTGATATTTCAGAAGATGGCCCATATAATTTAAAATCCTGAGGGTCAGAGTGGAAGAGAAGTACACCCTTTTCCCCACGACATCAAGCTTCTGAGATTTTTTATCCAGAGGCCAAGCACAGAGATGTTTCAGTCGTAGAGACCTGTCTTGAGCTGCACTGATAACTACAGAGTCAGTCTGTGGAGGGAAAGTAAAGTAAGGGTGTTCCATTGAGGCCTGATAGGTCCTGTGGGCCTTACGTGGGGTGGAGGGAATAGAAGAGGACTGTTGCCAAGCAGCCATAATGGCATTTTCATATGTGTGAAGTAAAGGAGGAATGACCAATGAAGGACAATCGGGAGGGCCTAAATAATTGGCCAACTTCCTCTGGGAGGCATTTTTGCTCAGTCTCCTGGAACCCAAAAGTCTTATAAAAATGAATCATAATATCAGAAAAACTAGGGTAATGAGGAGAGGAACAAGAAAGGGCAAGAGAAGTCTCATCCTGACCTGAGGAAGCAAGAGACATCGATAAAGGAGATAACTGTTCATGTTCTAAAGCATCCTCCTGATCTTCCAATTCCCAATCTTGTAAATCAGGGTCCTCCATGTCAATGTCCTGAGGAAGTGGACCTTGAGAAGCTGGGGAGAAACTGACAATTCTAGAACCCGAGGAGTGTCTAGAAGGCAGAGAGACCGGAACAGAAGGAACACTCCCATGGGAGACAGGAGTAGACTTTTTGAGACCCAGAATAGTCTGCACAAGGGCCTGGACATCAACCATGGCCAGCTGAGGAGAAGAGGCAGAACTTGGTGTGGAATGCACTGATTGTATGGGCACAATTGAAGAGACTGGGTTTGGTTGTGGTACCAATCAAGCAGTCAATGGGTGGACAAAGGCACCCAGCGCGGTCAACGGAAGAGCCGATGATGGAGAAGAACTCAATTTCCTGACCAAGCCGTGCAGACATGGTCGTCAATGACACAGATGGAGTAAACAGATGATAATGAGATCCCTGAGATGGGAGTGACAGTGTTGTAAGCTGCAGTGGAGAAAAAACAGCTGAAGTCATTGATGGAGGAGCTGTCAACAAACAGGCAGAAGAATGGCCAGAGGTTGTCGACGGTGTGGAAGAGGACGTAGCAGCTGCTTCAGAAAGCACAGCTAAAACCATTTTAGTTTTAAGTATTCCCCTGCTCCACAGAGTGGAAAGAAGGTAGGTTGGCTGCCGCCAAAGAGTAGACAGGAGTAGCATGCTTACTCTTGGAAGAGTGTTTCTTAGACTTCTCCTGTGTGTCAACCTTCCCTGTCGATGAGGGATCCTTACCCAAATTGTGGGATCCAGAGGATGAAGGAGAGAACTCATACTTCGAACGATGTTCCCATTCCAGGAGGGCAACATTTTGCTCCATGAGGTGCTCTCTAAGTATCTGGAGTTGTCAGCGTTTGGTGGCTTTATTAAACTGCTGACACAGGACACAAGCACGGCTATCATGCACTGGGCTTAAACACATCACACAGAATTCATGCAGGTCCTCTGTCGCGATTCTCTGGCCACAGGAACACTTTCTGAAAAGAGAATCCGTAGACGGAATGGATTGATAAGTAGGATGCGAGGATACTGGTAACGCTGCAGTGAAATCGTAGACTTGAACTTTTCATCATGAGCTGAAGCTGGACTCCGAACGGAGAACATGCAGCATGCAGGTTGCAGCAGGAAAAGAACTGAGGAGGATCTAAAACCACACCCTTTTATACCTAATAAAGCCAAAGAAACAGCACTCCAGACAGAAAAAATTGCCAGCAAACGAAGTTGACTACTAGTGCAAACACAATTTTAAATGGCAAAAAACAAGCCACACGTAGGACCCCGGGGCTTCGGCTGCTAAGCCTTCATTAGGGGTGTAGCATAGGAATATCACGTCTTCTTTAAATATCCTCAATGAAGTGACATCATCACAAAGTCCCCAATATATACAGGCAATAACAGACTAATACAAATTCATTCAAAAACATATAAATGGGATACAAGTAAGCCCAAGTAGAAAAAGCTATACAAAGTAATGTAGCTACATTAACCACAAATTTCAAGTCATTACTGCACATTCAAATTTAACTCTATCAAATGTAGGCTTGTAACTGATAACAAGAATGCCCCAGAAGAAAAGGATTCAAAGGCAGAATAAAGTAATTCCTAAAAGGTATACCTGTCAGGACACAATACGTGGTGGCGTCAGGGGTGATCCCAGATAGACTGCTGATAAATCATCCAGATGGAATCATGCCAACAGCTTAATCTGGTTCAAGGTCAGTTGGCATTCATCTGTATCCCCCTCCTCCGGATCGTGCCTGAAAATAGGCAGGATTTGTCTAGTGCACTTACCCAGTCAACAAAAACTAAATAATAAATGTCTGCGGCTGGAATATTCCTATATGTAATGACCTGCTGCAAGATATTTCCTCACTGAAGATCTTCTGTTTTCACAGAAATTTAGTCCAGTCATGCAAATTCAGTATGGGGCACCAGCCCCCCCCCCAATTCCCTTCCGTACCAGAAGTACTGGGAGACGTATTCCTGCATAACCAGGGTGTCCGGGACCCTCTCTATGGCCACAGATGCCAGACACTGAGCAATCTTGTTCCTGAGAGGGGGCAGTGTGTCTTGGGCACCCAGGACTTCCAAGAAGCCCTGGTTCAGCAGAGCAGAAGAGCCTCGAAATCAAGAGGCAACCCTTCGCCCACCACTTCTAGAACCCACCTGTCCATAGTAATGGTGGACCACTGTAAGAAGAAGTGAATGAGCTGGCCCCCAGCTGGGACAGGTACTGGATGGGAGGAGTAATGGCACCCCCACAACCCGTCACTTAGCAACCTCAGAGAGGCTTTGGTCTGCTGAGCACTGGTTGCATCCCAGCAGTGTCGTCACGAAACAGAAATTGATTGGTTGAGGCAGAAAGGCGGTGCTGGGGTGCAACTCAGCTGCACCCCAGCCTCCCCCTTTTTTGCCTCAACCACTGAATTTCTGTTTCAGACACCACTGCTGAAATTGCACCATTGGAGTCGCTATTAAGCCTGCAGTGGCTGGAACCCTTGAGGCTGAAACGACTTTTTCTTTGCCTTGGCCAGCTTAGAGTCCTTCTGAGTCAAACCACAGAGTCGAGAGTGGCACTAGACTTCACAGTATGTGGGAGATGTGCCTTTCTTTGGTCCAGGGGAAGGAGGGACATCGGCCAACTTGTGCTGTGTGTCGGCCATGAATGTGGGCAACTTCAGCAAGGCTCTATGGCGCATGGGCACAGCCGCAGCCAATCAGCATGCATAGGAGTCACCCAGGTCAAAGGTTGCCTGAAGCTGGTGTTTAGCTAGCATGCAGCCCTGGTCTCCAAAAGTTGTAGCAGCAACTTGATTGCTGGCAGCGAGCAAAGGAAGGAGCTCCCCAACAAAGTCAAACAAGGCATAGCCAAAGTGAGCCATCATCATGGCATAGCTGGCTTGCTGAAGACACAGACAGAAGGCCACTCAAACCCTCTTGGCTGCATGATCAGATTTCTTGGACTCCTTGTTGGGTGACTTATCCACATCCCCCCGCCCCTTTGACTTCAGAGTCGCACACCAGGCCCTCCCCAGAGAGGGGTTCCAAAACCCCTCAAACTTGTGGACCATACGGGCAGGGGATGCCTGGCAGAATGCAGAGTGCTGCCACAGGTCCATGGTTGGCCCTATGAGAGTCAGTCATGGGGACTGCCACCTCCAAGGAATTTTTCCTGTCCAGGTCGTCAGTGAATAGGTGTTTAGCCCACTTCTGAACCAGCTCCAAAGGGATCTCCAGGGATTTCAACATCAGTTGGAGCAAAGCCCCAAGACAGGTCGAGTCCAACTAAGATCGATCAAAGAAGTCAGTCAAATGGGGGGTCTTAGTCAAGGCCATGGAAGACTCTCCTTCCAAGTTCGATGGTTCCTTGAAGACCACTGTGGTCCATTTCTCGAGTGTGCTGACCACTCTAGAGACCTGGATGATCTCAGCAAACAGTTAACCAGGCAGACAACTGGCCGGGTGAGATTCCTTAGTAGGGGCCCCTATCTGCGGCTGCAGGGGAGGGTGGCTCCACCACCGATGCAGGAGAGGCAGATGCAGCAGTCTGCGGAGCCACCAGCTGGGGGCAGCACCAGGGAGGCCCAGGGTACCAAGGAACTCAGATGTAAAGCACTGCCCACATCCGAAATGGACTGTTGCCAACAACAATGTCGACGAAGATGGCTCGGATCCTCATTTGAGGATGATGAGTCTGACTGTGTTGGCATTGACACCAGTCGAGCACAATCAGGACCACAAGCAGTACCTCGACCGTTGATCCTTTACAGACAGCAGGTGTCCACCAGCAAGCCAAGTAGACAACCTTTTTTGGTAAGGAGACCATGTTTGGTCCTTGGAGTGAATCCTGGGGGTGAGGGGGGAGACCACCAAGGCAGGCACAAGTCTGCTTGATTCAGCCAGGGCCACCAACTGAGCTAGTTCCTCTTGAGTGAGGAGTGGGAGAAAGGGGATTTGCAAGGTCAACGAATGCTAGTCAGTCTCCTCCGACGCCCATTCAACAGACTCAGGAAAGATCTCCACAGATTGCTCATTTGGAGCCGAGGTTGTAAACTCCGATGGGGTCACCATGGAAGCCTTAACCTGTCCCTTGACTGGTGGACATTCAACCAAGGTAGCTTGGTCAAGAGAGTGAAGAGAGCAGGAAGAGTGAGGTAATTCCTAGTCCTGCGATAGACCATGACAGTGCTTCTTGTGCTTGTAGGGTGCACTCACCGCAAAAGTCTGGAGGGCCAACTACATTTCACAGAACTGATCCGTGAAAGGTCCTCAGACAGTGAGCTCAGGAGGGACCACTGCAGAGATAGACGACGTGCCTGCCGCGGCCTCCATCACTTCCATTTCCATGGCAGCAAGTTGGATCTCTGACCCGAGAGCTAACAAGGGTAGTTTGCGGTCCTTGGGCCAGCCAAGGCAGAAAAGAGCCTTCTGTTCTTGTCACATCAGATGCATGGCCTGGCATGAACACCACTTCTGCATGTCATGATCTTCTTCCAGGCAATACAGGCAAGCGTTGTGTGGGTCTGTGGCTGACATCCTCTGGCTGCTACACACACTGCACATAACACCAGGGTTCAGTTTTTCAATCCTACAAGCTGGAATGTGAATTGCAAGTCAAGATGTGCTCAATGGGATGCAAACGTTTTAGAAGTGTCAAAATTTGCCAAAGAATTTAGCACTTAACCCTTAGGCTGCCAGAAGATGTAGAATGTACGGGTTTTTAGGACGTGCACACACGCCGACAGCAAAGCAAGGGTTAAAAACTAGAATCCTCCCAATGCATGCAGTGCTGTGAAGGAGACCTGTCAAGGAAGGAAGGAAGATCGATCTAACTTGACGGGGTGAAGCCAAAGGATGCCACCACAGATGGTGTCTGGCAGGCTCCTGGGACAGGAAAGGTTTAGAGGAGTCAGAATGACATGGATTCCATTGGGAAAAAATGGGAGGGGGGGGAATCAAACAGAAGGCTGACATGTCATGCAGTACTTCACTAAAGACAAGATTATCTGTACCATGCATCAACTTGACAGTGGCATTTGTGTGTGGGGGGGGTGTTACTCGAGAACGGCAGTCAGCTAAAGTGGTGGTTTCTTGCAATGTCATCATTTGCCTTTCACTCTCACCGTTTATCGTTGCACACCATATTCCAGTGGGAGAGGGGAGATTCCAGCCCTCCACATCATTACCCACTAAATCACCAAATAAAGTTATAGCAGGAAGCAGCTGTACAGAAGGGCTCCGGAATGTCAGGTCTGACACAGCTTCGTTATTTACGGCTTCTTCGGAACTGTTCCCTGCAACTACCACCAAAAGAAAAAAAAAAAAAAAAAAAAGAAAAAAAAAAGAAAAAAAAAGGCTTTGGCTTAAGCCTTAAGTAAGAACATTTGTTAGGAAGGCTAAGACTGGTAGCCCTTGATGTGGTGTTAACGAGAAGCAGATCTGTCCTTCCCTGTATCAGCTCCCCAAACATACACACAAACACAAACATACAGATATGCATTCACCCTCAGGATTTTGCTGCCTGCTACCTGATCAGAGTGTTTCTTGCAGCCACATGGAAGCAATTTCCAACAATTAGCTGCAAAATAACTCAGGTGATGGCTGACAACTTACAAGGAATGGGCTCAACTCCCAAAATCAGGAAACTTACAGCTGCAAGGACGTCCAGCAGCATATTATAATCGCTTGAGCACACTGTGCATGCTTCTTCAATAAGCGTACACATTTTTTGGGCCGAGAGGACACATATGGACACATGTTCCGAATGTCCGACTGGGTGGCCACATGTAAGATGGTCTGTTTTAAGCAGCCGCTAGCCAAATAGCATTTTGCTATGCATTTCTGTGGCTAGCTTGCCTGGAATTACAGCAGAGTTTAACCACCTTATGCAGTTTGAATGCCTGGTATGAGAGCCATCTGAAATTACCCAACAATCTGCTTTTGTATTTTGCTTTAAATACTATGTGTCCAGCAGCCAAACTGCTACTGCAGTTCCACAGGCTACAGGTCAAGCCCGACGTTTGATAGAAGTACACAGTGTGCAGTATTCATGCCCGTACCCAAGAAAAGACATCAGCCGGCCCGGCTGCACAGAGAGCTGAGGTGCCTTGAGTGCCTTACCTCGCCTATGCCTGCGACCCAGGTTTGGGAACAATCTTGGGCCACTAGGGGTCAGTCGGCAGGGAGGGAAAGCTGGGAGTGGATTGAGCAGCCACTTGGCAGCTCTCCTCTCCTGAATTGGGAAGGCAAGTCTTCCAGGATCTTGGCTGCCACCAAGTGGAGGCTCAGTGGCAGTGCCGAGCAAATGGGGAGCTGGCACTAAGCCAGGGGTGGGTGGAACAGGGTCGTTGATTCCGGCACACATACATGCCTCCATATGCATGACTGACCGTGTCATTAAGGCACTAGGGAGTTAGAGAGAGAAAAAACATGTTTCCCCCATTGCTGTATGTGACAGCCGGAGGACTCGGGTCCCCCACCATGGAGATCCCTGCTTGCATGACAGCAGGGGAAGCAACAAGCAGGACTGGGAGACCCCAAGCCAGGGCCCAAAGGCAAGGCATAGGTGGTGGCAGGTGGGCAAATAGCTCTATGGAGGGAAAAAAACAAAAATACAAAACAAATCAATCTTCTGGAAATAGTCCAGAGGAGGGCAACTAAAATGACTCAGGATCAACAGGGTAGGACATACAAAGAGAGACTGAGACCTCAACATATACTCCCTGGAGGACAGAAGGGGGAGGGGAGATATGACTTAAATATTTAAATACCTTAGTGGTATAAACAGGGTCAGCTCTGAGGTTCTCTTCAGCCATAGCAGTAACAAAACCACTAGAGGACACTGCCTGAAGCTGGTGAGAGTACTATTAAAGAGGGAAATGAGAAGGTACTTTTTCATTGAGAGGGTGGTAGCTAAGTGGAATGAGCTGCCAGATGAGGTGGTATCCCTAAAGATAGTGGACAGCTTTAAGAGGGGTTGGGACAAAGTAAACAGGGGGTTTGCAATTAAAAGACGAAATTGGGGGGGATGACTACTATCAGGGAGGGGAAAACTAACAGTGAGGGGGGTGGACCCCTCAGTAATCACTGAAAGATCCACATTACAAGCAGACAAGATCGACTGACATTTTTCATATTTTCCTAGGTAAGAGTTTTATCATTTGGTTAAAATGTTCGGGTGACAGCTGGCTCTGTGATGCCGAGCACTGCGACATGTGCTCGTCATGCTGGTGATTCAGTGTCATGCTCCAAGACAGGGACCTCAGTAGCAGAGGCTAGCAGGGAGGGTTCTAAGCAACCACACACACACACTCAAAGGTGTGTGTGTGGGGGGGGGAAGAGACAGTGCTCTGCTACTGAAGTGGCTCCTGGTAATGACGTGATGAAGTGCCATCAGGAGAGTGGGAGACCACGCACTGCTGGGAAGCCCCTCTCCAGGCCAGCTGTGCATGTGCATCCACCTGTGGGTGGGAGGGGCACAAAATGAGGAAAGCTGCCCCATTCAGTGCACTCCAAATGTCAATTCCAGGGTGTGCTCCCCCATACCACACTACACTCCGCAGTGCATTCTCCCCCCCCACAGCTATGGGTTCCAGTAAGAAGCAGATTTCCCTGTTGCAGTGAAGGAAAAGACCATCTAGGGATAGATTAACCCTGAAACTAGGGGACCAGTGACACACTAAGGGTGTTCAGTGGCACGACAGGTGACCAGAGTGAATTGGGATGGCAAGTAGCAACAAGAGCCGAAGGGGATCTGAAGGATGTAATATCAATAATACCAAGCAGAGTTCCATGTGGCAAATAAGTCTTGTGCACAAGTGTGGGGATGTGTGTGTGTGTGTGTGTGTGTGTGCAAGCACAAGTATAGCTATCTGCATTTGACTGTGAACCTGCTCAACACTAAGAGTGCTGGTGTAAAAAGGCAACAATGGCATTCGGAGTGCTACCAGTCGAGACTGAAATCCTAAATCCCAAACATGCAGCAGGATTCCAGATGTCAACGATGTCTCCCATGGGGATGCTTTTGGGAGCCAGGGAAGGAGTAAGCACATAGGGAGAGGGTCTCTGTACTGCTGGTAGGTGCACCACTTCCTGACATCATTTTATTACCTAACAATAATTCCCCTCTACTGCTAGCCCATTCATTCCCATATCAAGCCTCCCACAGTCAGAGTCCAGTACTAGGTGTATACCCCCAAGGTGAGTCCAACTGTCTGTTCCTACCATGAGGCCACCCACAGCAAGACCAGTACATTAACTTCCCTTCCATGAGCCCATCTGGGGGTCCCTCACTTCCCCCACATCACCCCGCATGTCAAACCCAACATCCCCTTTTCTCAGTTTACCCACCCATGGCTACCCCCAAAATCCCCTTCAGCCCATGTCACTCACCCAGGTTGAGCCAAACATTTCCCACATCCCATGTTACCCAACCCTTAACATCCTATCCTGTCCTATGCCCCCCACTCAGGGGGAGTTTAACGTTTCACAAATTCCATGTCACCCAACTGTCAACATCCCCTGTCCCATGTCACTCATCCAGGCTGACCAACATTCCCCAAATCCCTTGCACCCAAGTCCCAACCTTCAACAACCCCTGTTCCATGCTATCCACCAGCATGAGCTCAATGTTCCACAAACCCCACAATCTCCAACCCTCAACATCCCCCACATTCCGTGTCATCCTCCCAGGTTGAGCCCAATATTCCCCAAATCCCAGGTCAACCAACCCTCAACATTCCCTGTTCCATGCCACCTACCCACCCTGGGTAAGCTCAACATTCCACAAATCCCATGAAACCCAACCCTCAACATCTCCCATGTTCCATGTCACCCACCCAGGGTGAGCTCAATGTTCCTAATGATCAATGTCTGCCACTCAGGGTAACCCCAACATCTCCTGCATCCCACGTCACCAACCCCTAAACATGCCACATGCACCATGTGTTCCATGTCCCCAATGTTCTAATATCACCCCCCAACACTTCCCATGTCACCCACACAGGGTTACCCAACATACCCCACATCCCATGTCACTCAACTCTCAAAACTCATATCGTTTCATGTCACCTACACCAGATGTCTCCCCTATCCCATGTCAGCTCAGACAATCCCCCCCAAATGAGTCCAACATCCACCGATTTTTTTCAGATTACCCACCAATGACCCCCATTTCCAGTGTTACTCTCCCAGGATTCCCAGCTTCCAATGTTCTCACCTGTCTGCCTGCCCACCTCCGATGAATAAAGGTTTTTCGATAGTACTTACCTTCCCATGGTGAGCTGAAGGTTCCCTGTACATGCACGGATCTTATTTTGGGCCTCGACGTGAGTCATCCCATCAGTACTCTCTCCATCAATGCTCATCACCAAGTCACCTACCCCAATATTGGCTTGGACTGCCTTTCCAGCAGGGGTTAGCTGCAATAAAAAAAAAAAAACGTTTATGGAGAGAACTAATAAAACGCAACAGAATATTGTACTTGGACAGTACTGAAAACCAGTTTGCGTCCTGATGGCATTAACCAACACGGTGTCAAGAGCGGTTTCAGTCAAGTTCAGCTTAACATGCGAAAATCCCCAGATTCTACAAACAGAAAAGTTACAAAATCAATTCCTTAACAATTTCTCAACTGTACTCAATCAGTAGTTTGGGATAGTCCGATCTCTGCTCAAGCAGTCGTTGCTCTTTTCCAACTGCACTGGCTCTAAATCTCTCTGCCAGTAAATTTCGAGTAGTCACATCCTCACGCTTGTGCACCTATGCATGCCTCTCAACTTTCTGTCATGTGGGACACACACACACACACACACACACACAACACACAAGGGGTGCCATTATCTACCAATGATTGTAGCATCTGGGAGTGTTATTACACTTAGGGGTGCTGGAATATGAAAATACTCACAAGTATGATGATTACCTTGAAAAAATTATCACAGTTACCATGTATCACAATGTTATGGTGTCTGGACTGTTTTTTTTTTTTGTTTGTTTGTTCGTTTTTGTTGGGAGGGCTCTCTGCACCCTACATTTTGTCAGGGAAGGTCAGTGACGTAGACTGAGAGACCATTTTTTTTTCATACTTTATCACAACATATCAAGGTATGTCACGAAAAACAGTTATCGCTATATAGGAAAATAGTCACCATATCAGCATTGTCAGTGAAAATGATTGTGGTTACCTAATAGCACTTATAAAATAGTCTGTAACTACACATTTTGGCTTTGAAGACACAGCAACCTGCATTCGTATGTACAGACACAGCAGGAGACTTGGTTCATCCAATCAGCGAGCAGTATTTGCAGCAAACATCTTGATCTATTTAAAAAATGAAACTTGGGACACAGTCCCCCAAAATGCAGGGACACCATCCCCCAAAATGCAGGGACACCATCCCTCAAAATGCGGGGTCTGTACAGGGCCCTCAGAGCTAATATATTGGTGATGGGAGATTGTTGGGAGAGTTTGAGCTGAGGACAGGGGCTTGATAGGGTTGCCCCTTCTTTCCACTACTGTGTGCCGTGACGATTGAGCCGCTGGTGCAGGCTATTAGCACAAGCAAGGGGGTGATGGAAGCTGAGGCAGTCCAGAGCACTGAATCACAGAATTTCACTATATGCCGATGATGTGCTCCTTTTCTATCACCAAACCTGAGAGCTCAATCCCAGAGGTGACAAGTCCCATACAGCAGTTTGTCTCCTTCTCAGGCTCAGGGTTAACTGAGAAATTAAGTTAATGGGAGTGGGGACAAGACAGCATGCTCAAAGGTCACAGATAAGACGGCCTGCTCACGCTTCAAGTATTTGGGTATAAAGGTAGGCCCAACAATATTGTCTCTGTATGATCTTAATTACAGGCAGCTGTTGATGAATATTAGGAATGATCTATGTAGATAGCAGGGCCTCCCTATCTCATGGTTAGGCCACATCACTCTTATCAAGAGGAATATCTTGCCCAGGGCATTATACCCTCTACAGATGCGGACAACGGGGCTCAGTTGGGGTGATTTGCGTAGCCTGGATAGGTGGTGCTGAGTTTACTTGGGCAGTGAAGAGACCAAGGATTGGTCTGGGGTGGCTGAGGAATACAACGAATAAGGAAGGCTCAAGTTCCTGGACTTTGGACTATATCATTTAGCAGCCCAGATGGGGCTATTAATAGACTGGATGAAGGGGCCTCATGGCAGGAGCCAGGTAGCGCTGGATAGAAATGAAACACAGTTGCCAATGACTGCCTTCTTGAATTGATGCCAGAGATGGGGTCAAAAAACATGCTACAGCAAGGGAGGTTAACACCATCCCTGCCTTAATTGTGGGTAATCCGGAATTCTTGACCAGATTGGAGGACCCTGGTTTCAAACGCTGGGAGAAGGGAGGGAGAAGTGAGGTGCTTAAGGGGCCTGTATGATGGTGGGGGGTTTAAAAACCTTTGTCATACTCAGAACAGTTGGGTATACCCCCAAACCATAAGTTTAGGTACTTGCAGGGGAAGAACTGCACATCTAGGATCGGAATGCTGGACACCCGTGATTCCTCTGTACATGGTATACAGACTAGTAGTTTACAGAACTGATGTAATTGGGGGGAGGGGGGGCGCTGTGGAGCCCGCACTGAGAAGTCGCAATACAGCTTGACTCAGTGTTGAAATAAATAGGATTTTTAAAACAATACCAACTTTAAATTGGTAAAACTACTAGATCGTTATTTCGAGAAGTGGAAAGTTTGGAGAACATCATGGGAAAAACCCATAGGAATCCACAGCCAGGAGAGGGCAAGAAAGACAGATGGAGAGGAATACCATCAGGCCTAAACACTCGCTCCACTCATGGCAAGACAACTGAAGGAGAGGAACCCGAAGAGACCCTTCAAACACTTGGCCGGAAAATGCAGCAGCTCTTGACATTGGCAGTTGCCACAAATTCCAAGCTAGACATTTTAGCCAGGAGGATAGCCATTGTAAAAAGTGCAGTGGACACGCTCCATGGCGATGTGGAGGAAGCAAAGAGACATGTGGTGATATGCCAAAGTATAACACTACAGAGCGTTAAAGAACAACAGCACACAAATAACAGGCTTAAAATTCTCAAAAAATCAGATCTGTAGCCAGAACTTACATATAGTGGACCTGCCAGAGGGATCTGAAGGGGACTCTACTCATTTGTTTGTAAAGGACTGGTTGGGTGAGCAGTTTCGTTCTCACATCACAGATCTGGATTTTTCTATTGTAAAAGCCTATCGCTTACCCCATCGCTCTAAAACACCTCCAGAGCTCCCCAGGGTTTTAATGGTGGTCCTAGATAGCATGGGAACGCAGGATCAATTACTGAATTTGGCAAAACGCTACGGACCACTTACATATGAAATGCTTCAGTTCACTTGTTTCCGGATATGTCATATGCCACCCGTCTTAGACGGAAGAAATTTGATGGTGTCAGAGCAACTTTACGAGAACTGGACATACCTCACACGATCCAATTTCCTACCAAATTGAGGATTATCCAGGACAGCAATATATATTATATACATACATATACATACACATATATATATTCACAGATCCATCTGATGCCAGGAAATGGGCTACAAAGATGGCGGCGGTTATGAAAGTCAGGAAGGACTTTGCGAGTGGTGAAGGAAATGTGGACACTTGAGAACTTTCATTTTAATTTTGCTGCGTTTGTGTTCCTGCTTACTACCTTACTGCTGCCAAATGCCAATACGTGGGGAGTTAAGAGGCTGAATTAGCGATTTTCCAATGCTCTCTCAGTTTCTATTTTCCTTTTTTAAAAAAACGGTGGGGTGGATTCCTTATAAAGTTGAATTAAGTTATAAGTATGTGCTAGAGGGGTAAGTACACCTTCCTCCTGTAATAATGGGGGAGGTGAGGTTATCTATGCTCCAGTTTAGAAGGGGATTATACCCTCTATTTAGTGTTCCATCCTAGATTTGATAAGTTTTTCCTAACTAAAAAGTTAGCACAATGAGGAGTTGGGAAGTAAGATTTGCTGTCCTTGGGACATGGGAGTCTGGAAGCTGTTTTTGTTGACTGCAAAATTTATACTGTTTAATCTTTACATTTAGTTAATTACATGGCTCCAAATAATCCTTTGGGATAAGGAGAGTTAGTTTTACATGCTAAGTATTAAATGTATGAGGTCATAGCCATGGACCCTTGGGCTAAATACATAGCATTCAGTAATTGTATTTTTAGGTGAATGGTCATCTTGTTGGCCTTCCTCAATGGGCACAATGTAAGAGATACTGTCTCCTGTATAAGACGTTTGATCTCATTTGTAAGAAGGTACAATTCTCGTTGTTACTTACATGGGATTTTTGTATGTGTGTATAATATATTCAAAAATGAATAAAATAGGACTCTCTGAGCGGCTTCTGAACTATCAGATGTTGTTTAGAGAGGGTGATACAGAGGTGCAAATGCTGATCAAAGATACAAAGGCTACATTGCAAAAAATTATAGATAATAAGGTCCAACAGTCTCTATTTTATCTTCGACAAACAGTCCATGAGAGTGAGCCAAAAGGGACCAGGAAGTTGGCTCAGAGGCTCAGGTCATATAGACGCACTGCCACTATTTTGAAACTTAAAAACTTAACTACAGGGAAGGTTTATCACTCAGACGAACATATACTCCAGGCATTTTCGTCGACCTATGCCAAATTATATTCAGTGGAGGAACCTTTAAACCCCCCTGACCCCTCACAATTTCTAAATCAAGCTACTCTCCCAAAATTGTCACTCTCCCAAATCAATGATTTTAAGCCCCCATCTCCCAGGCTGAGATAATTACGACAATTGAAAATCTTAATATGGGTCATTGCCCGGGACCAGATGGTTTCACATCAGAATGGTATAAGATGTTTATTAAGGAAATTACCCCCAAAATTCATGCTTTATTTACTGAAGTCTTTCAGGGTGGCGCCCCTCCTCCATCCTGGGACTTCGCAACAATTGCCCCAATACCCAAGCCCCAGAAGGACCTCTCAGATCCTAGATCTTATCAACCCATCTCCATATTAACGTGGACTATAAGATCTACACAGCCATTTTGGCCTCCAGATTGGAATCTACTATTCCACAAATTATACACCCTGACCAGTCTGGATTTATCAAAAACAGGAGTACTGTAGATAATATTCACCGAACAGTAGTTCTCCAAGAAATATAGGTTACTCACCTGTAACAGGAGTTCTAGGAATGGTATATGTTGTTCATCCACACTGTCTGGCAGGTTCCTTGCCGCTTTAAATCTTGCCGGAAGGTCTTCAAGCTGGCTCCTCCCACCCACCCGGGTGGTAAAACTCTCGGCTCTGCCCCATGACGCCAGATCTAGCCCGCTGAAGCCAGGTTGTGCGCCGGCCGGGAGGTTGGTGGAATGTGGGATGAACAACATATACCATTCCTAGAACTCCTGTTACAGGTGAGTAACCTGTATTTCTAGGGACATGGATATGTTGTTCATCCACACTTTCTGGCAGACTCCTAGCAGTTCTCCGGGAGGAGGGAGGCAAGGCGTACACCCCTTACTTAGGAATAAAGACTGGAGAACAGAGGCCCCGACCAACATCCCGGCGTGACCCAAGGTCGATGTGGAAGGGGGGTAACCGGTATATGCCTGCTTCCAGGTAGGAGCCCTATGGATATCCTGGACAGGGGTATCCTTGGAAGCAGCCACCGATGCAGCGGAAAGGCGGGTTAAATGAGCACTTATCCTCTGGGAGGCTCCATGCCCGCCCACCTATAGCGGAGATCTATGCAGGAGGTGACCCAGTTGTTTGTCAGTCCGCTAGCTGCAGGTCTTCCAGGTGCAGCTCAGCGAGATGACAAACAGCTGCGAACCTCTCCGAACTTCAGCCCTACGCTCCCTGGGAAGGAGAACGCTAAATTAGGGTCCCAATGGATCCTATATGCGGCCTCCGAGGTGTGAATGGGGTTGAACCCGGCAGAGACAATACCCGGTTAGGGAAAAAAAAACTCCGCCACCGCCTACGGAAGGAACTTCGGGTGGGGCGCAGTACAACCTTGTCCCTGTGGAAGACCAGATAGGAGATTCAAAGGAGCTTGGAACTCCCGGCCTTCTGTTGGCGTGGTAGCCCCAAGAAGGTGTTCTTCCACAACAGGTGGGGGAAATTGCACCTGTGCAAAGGTTCGAACGGCTTGCCCGTGAGCTAAGCCCATACCAGCGTAAGATCCCACAGAGATGGGGCTACTCTCCCTGGAGGGGAAGTGTGATCAAGGCCTTGGAAAGCGCCAGACCACCTTTCCTGTGCCACCGACTACCTTCCGGCCCACGCCCGGAAGACAGGAGTGGCTAACAGGAGCACCTTAAGGGTCGTCGACCGAAGCCCTTGTTCAAGAAGAAGAAGAATGGACCATGGTAGTCCGGAATGCTCGCCAAGGAACAGGAGAGGGCACCAGGCCCTATCCTAACACCAAATGGAGGACTCTTCCATTTGAAGGCGAGCATATCCGTCGACTCTGGCAGGATGCCTCAACAACGTCGAGGACCTTGCCGGAAGACCGCGCCTGGCCACCAGCGCACAGGGACCAGGCCGGCCAGGTGCAGGGATTGAAGGTCCGGATGGAGTACCTTTCCCTAATAACAGAGATCAGGACCGGGCGGGCTGGAAGCCACCTCGGGAGCCTGGGGCTGAGACTCAGGATAGCTGGATACCAGAGCTGGCAAAACCAGTCTGGGGCTACCAGGATCACCTGCGCCTAGTCCCTCCTCGCCTTGCCTGTGGGTCAAGGGAAATGGGGGAGAGGCGTAGAAGAGGCCCGGGGTCCACGGCCTCAAAGGCTTCCCTTACAGCAAACCGTGCTGAGGGGGCGGGCATGAGACAGTCTCGGCCTCGAATTCTCCCTGGAGGGAAAACAAAGATCCGCCCGAAGTGTGACCTGGAGGGAGAAAGATCTTGTGCTACCTCCGGCAGGGAGACCACTCGCGAGGCGCAGCCCTTATCCAGCTTAGGGCATCGGCCAGGGTGCTGGAGGCTCCTGCCATCAAAATGGCTAGGAAACCGCCTCCCGGCTGCACGAAAGACCCAATGCGGAGAACCTCCTTACGCAGAGGTAATGGGCTCATCCGACCCTGGCGGGTTAGGTAGCACATGGTCGGGGTGATTGTCCGCCTGGACCTAAACCACTAGACTCGCACAGACGGAGCAAGCGGTGCAGCTAAGCAGACCTGCCGAGCTCCAGCAGGTTGGAAAGACATCGACTCCGAGAGGACCAGAGGCAGGCACTCTGTATTCCCTTGATGGGCACCCCCACCCATCCGAAATGCATCGGTCGGAGAAGACCGTCGACTCGGGGAGGACGAACGGGATGTTCTCCTGCAGATGAGCTGGAACGGTCCAAAGGAGAGCGTTCCCTAACCCCTGGGCAGTTGTCACGGACTGGTCCAAAGGATCACAGCGTTGAGACCACTGGCTGGCCAGCCCCCATTAAGGCCAGCCAGCCCCCATTAAGGGGACGCATGGACCGGTGGATCCAAACAGACCACGCTGGTGCAGGCCGCCGCAAGGCCCAGGAGGTGCAGGAAGTCCCGGGCAGGGCGCAATTGTCCAGTCAGACATGACTAGGTAAAGGAGGAAGAATCTCGGCCCTGTCCGCCGCGAGCTGAGCTCAGACTCAAGAGTCGAGCTTCGTCCCGAAGAAAGGATCACCCGCTTAGACACGAGCTCCAACATGGCTCCATTAGAAAGGAGACCAGTCTGCGAGAGACATAGAGGGCCAGAACTCTGGACCATCCCCCTCCGCCCTGGAGGGGTTGCAGTCAGACCGTCTTCCGGGTGGGGTTACGCCCGGACCCCTCGGTGCCGCAGGAATGCTGCTGAGAAACGACCGAAGGGCATGGCCTGGAACTCGTAAAGAGATCCCCCGCTTTAGAAACGGAGGAGTCTCCCAGGAAACGGACAGGTAGAAGTGTAAAGTACGTCCTTGAGGTCCAGGAAATAGAGCCACACGCCTCGTTCCGAGGATGGGATATCTGAGTCAGAGAGACCATCCCGTTGTGCAGGTCAAGAATGGGGCGCAAGCCCCCCGTCCGTTTGGGGACCAGGAATACCTGGACACGAACCCAGGGTCCGGAGGAGGATCCGCCACCTTCCTGATCACCTCTATCTCGAGGGGCCAGGCAAGTCGGTTCGGCGGGCCAACAGCGAGGCTGCGGATCCCATGGCCCCCGAGGGGCAACGGCTCAAAAGGGTGGGGCCTGCGTGCAATCCAGAGGCAGGACCTTCCCCTAGCACCTCCGACACCCAGAGGTCCATGAAAGCGGACCAGGTGGAGGAGGGGCGGAGCCATCTCCCTATGGGGGAACCCGGCTAGGGGTGATGGGGCCAGGGACAGCACCCCTCAGCCCGTCACTGAGCAGGCTTGGAGGAGGGACTGGCCGAAGGAGCTCCTGGGCCTTTACCTCCCTGCTTCCCTTTGGAGGAAGCCGCTGGCTTGGGGTCAGGATGCCCAGCACAAGCCTGCTGGGCCCTCATGCTGGTGTTGATGGGCCGGTCGGCTGCAGGGCCGAGGGACAAAGGGCTTACGCAGTGCCGGGCGGCCCTTGTCCCTCCAGGCGGGGTGACCCGAGTCCAGAGTGGCATCGAACTTCCGGTCCCCTGGAGGTGTCCCTCCACCCAGGAAGAGGCAGTCCCCAAGACGGGATGTCCGCCGACTTGTTCTGGGTATCCGTAGAGAAAGAGGATAACCTCAGCCACGCCCTGCGGCACATGGCCACCGCGGCCGCTACCGACCTGGCACAGGAATCACCCAAGTCCAGAGAAGTCTGAAGTTGCTGCTTCGCTACCGCCCTACCCTGGTCCCGCACCCGCCGGACCGTGGTCCACAGGTCAGTCGGGAGATGAGGGAGCACCTCATCCAGGGAGCCCAAAAGGGCGTGGGAAAAATCTGCCATCAGTGCAGCCGAGCTGGCCTGTTGGAGGCCTAGGGAGGATGCGGCGTAAGCCTTGCAACCGACATAGTCCATCCTTTTGGACTCTTTGTCGAGGGGCCTATCCACATCCCGAGCGTTCACAGAACACTGGAAGACATTGTCGGTCACTAACCCCTCAGCGGAGGGGTGCTCCGAAAAAACGGGCAAAGAACCGACAGGGACAGAGTACTTCCTGGCCATCCTGGCCGAGGGTGCAGGACAGGAAGTAGGCCGCTGCCAGAGCTCCAAGGCCGGGCCGACAGTGGCCTCGGCCACCAGGAAGGCCTCCGACGGTGAACCCCCTCGGTCTAGAATCTCCGTCAGGGGATAAGAGACCCGTTTGGACACAGGTTCAAGCTGCATCTCGGTGAACTCCGAGATGAGCTGAAGCAGACCCAGAAAGGATGATGGGCTGTCGTCCACAGAGCGTTCCGGAGAGGACCCCGGGTCCTCCCGACTGGGGAACATGAAGGAGTCGACGTCGGACTCAGAAGGGTCTGCAAAGAGCTGCCTCAGGCCTGAGCCACTCTTCGCCCGCCGAGGGCGGGCGGGAGTGAGGGGGACAGACAACCTGTGGGACAGGTCGTGACCCGACCGAGGTTCCACCGAAGTCGGGTGGCAGCAAGGTTCGGACGAACAACCGCCCTGAAGTGGCACCTCGACTGCAGCGAGTGGTTGCATTGGCTTATTCGGCAGCAGCTGTTTGCTGGACGGGAATGAATCGGTCGATTGATTCCCGGACAACAGCAACTGCTGCATACGAACTCCTCGAACGCCGACGCCATCTGAATTGCGCTTACCTCATCCGAGGAGGGAGACGAGGAGGAACGGTTATGCCACTTAACTTGGTGCCCCGACCGAGATCGCCGAAGTCGGCGGGAGCGGCTTGACTGAGAAGAGGACCGAGACCAAGACCCAGATCCTTGGGGAAACCGAGGGGGGTCAAAGAAGCGGAGACACCCGCCTTCCTCGCTCGGACAAAGATCGAAGCTCGTCGCCTGGTTAGCTGACAGAACTTTCCGCCGGAAAACTGCCAAGGGTTGATGGCTCCTGCAGTAGACCGCCCGGGTGACGGGTCAAGAGAGGACTCGACAATGCTGACGGGAGTCCTGGCCGGCTGACCTGACGGGGACACCGTGAAGCCAGTGGCCTGAGCCGCACCCTCGACCGAAGTTGAAAGTCGGCAGACAGGGGAAGGGGAACTCTCCCGCTCCCGCTAGCGCCGACGATGGGACTTAGCCTGCGACTCCTTTGACCTGGGCAGAGGCAGGTCCCAGTCCCTCCCTTCAAGGAAAGGACTGGTAAGCTCCTTGAACGAAGCTGAATGAGGAGAACTCAAAGAGAGCGGGATAAGCGCCGTGACCGAGGGGGGGGGGAACAGACTTGGTCGCCGCCTCCTTCATGGAGGAAGAGAGATCGAGCTGCTCAGCCAAGACAGCCGACGCGGACACCGCCCGACAAGCCTCTAAGGATTTTTCCGGTGCGGAAAAAATTTCAGTCGCCCGAGCCCCAAATGGGCCGCACGATCCTCCAGGATGCTGGTCGAAAGGGCACAGCAAAATTCGCAAACTTGAGGATCATGGTCCAAGTCGAGACAGTAAACACACGTGGAGTGCGGGTCCTTCCTGGAGGTATTACCCGGGTGCCTCCGAGAGCCGGGAAACGAATATCCATCGTGAGCCGCTTAGGAAGAAGACCAAGTTTTAGAAAATCTTCCAACTAAATTCGAGAAACCAAAATTAGGAACCAGTCGAAATCGCAGAGCACTAAGTGAGGGAACCTGAGCTTCCAAGTGGTAAGGAAGATCTGGCGTCATGGGGCGGAGCTGAGAGTTTTACCACCCGGGTGGGTGGGAGGAGCCAGCTTGAAGACCTTCCGGCAAGATTTAAAGCGGCAAGAAACCTGCCAGAAAGTGTGGATTAACAACATATCCATGTCCCTAGAATATATCTGTACCAAGAAAATCCCATCTGTATTTATTAGCCTTGACACCGAGAAGGCTTTTGACTGTGTTTCATGGTCCTTTTTGTGGGACACCCTAGCAGCATTTCACTTCCCCTCCTCATTTATCGCAAGTTTAATTAATCTTTATAGGTCTCCAACGGCTTATATACGAGCCAATGGTTTTCTATCCTCTTCGTTCCATTTGAGTAGGGGTATGCGGCAGGGTTGCCCCCTGTCTCCCCATCTCTTTGCAATATACCTTGAGCTCCTGGCCTCTGTCTTGAGATCTTCATCCCAGATAGAGGGCATACCCATAGGGCAACAAGAATACAAAATTAATATGCTTGTTGATGATATATTACTAACATTATTATCCCCTAATACATCAATTCCTTCAGTCTGGAAAGTTTTGACCTGGTTTGAGAAAATAGCTGCATTTAGACTAAATCTGTCTAAAACAGAAATTTTGACATTCAATTTTAAACCTTCTCAGCAACTTAAGAAGGCCTTTCCCTTTAAATGGCATTCCATTAAAATTAAATACCTGGGCCTTCACATACCTAAGGAGCCAGCTGCCATGGAAATGACAAATTATATACCCATCTCATTACAAATCCAGTCGGATCTGGATAGGTGGACTTCTGGTATATTTTCTATCAGCGAATTGAAATTATTCGTATAAATATTCTTCCTCATCTCCTATGCTTGATCCAAAATGTCCCCTTCTTTCCCTCGACCTTTTACCTTAAATCATGGAATAGAATGATAGCAGGTTTTATATGGGGTAAGGGACGTTCAAGAATAAGGTTATCCATCCTTAAGTTATCATTGGCCCAGGGAGGTTTTAATTTGTCAGACTTTAACCTATACGCAAGAGCAGCATTTTTAAGAATTCTGATACTGTGGCTTGCGGGATCTTATGTCTCGCCTTGGAAAACTATCAGATTTCACTTAAATGATCTATTTGATATCAACAGATTATTATTTTCCTCTGACGAGAGATCGGTGTCAGCCTTGGCCCTCACGAACGTTGCCTCTCCAGTTTTTAAACTGTGGAGGCGTATGAGAAGGTCCCAACCAATTTATACCATTTAAGTACTGCAAGTTAATTTCCCAGGATGAAACTTTTGCCCCTATTCATATGGATAACACCTTTTCCACTTGGAGACAGATGAGATTATCCCATGTCTTCCAGTTTCTTTCTCCCCAAGGGATTCTTCCCTTTGAAAACTACAATCTCAATATTGCCTCCGGGACTCAGATTTATTCAGATAGTTCCAAGGCCATAACCACATACTGCGAAAAAGAGGCTTCAGGTTTAAATGCCCTTCCCTCTTCCTGATTTATTAAAAGTATTTATTGAAGCTATCAGAGGAAATTTGGGGACTCACATTATAGGACAACTTTACAGGGGGTTGAGGAGTGAGCAGTTAGAATCCACGGCTTCAATCTTACAAGAATGTAATAGAGATTTGTCTCTAGAGGTTTCTCTTGAGGCTTGGCTGGGATCAGCACTACAAGCTATAAAGATTACATCATCTCCTTGTTGGAGGGAATTTGCTTGGAAGTGCCATTCCTGATTTATCAGGGCTCCAACAATTCTCCTAAAGTTTTTACCAGAAAAATATGGGAGATGCTGGAGAGAGTGCAGGTGTCCTAGGGCCTCATTGGGTCATGTGTTTTGGCTGTGCCCTTTGTTGATGCCCTTTTGGCTCTCTTCAGATGGAACTTTCTGGGATATTCAATGAGCCGGTGGAGTTAACGGCTGAACAAGTTACACTAGAGATCTTTCACTCCCCCATGGTACAAGACACTCCTTCCGGTCTGCCTTTTGGCAGCTAAAAAAGCTATAACAACTCGTAGGTGGATGTCAACTCTGATTCCTATGGTCCAAGAATGGAGAATTATCATGTTTGATATATACAGTTCTGAAAGTTTCAATGCTAAAATACAAAACAAGGGTCCATCTTACCTGCTGAAATGGCAGCGGTGGGTTCTTCACCATTCAACGGTAGACCACACCTTTTGCCCATAATTCTCCCCTTATTGTGGGTTGTCACACCAGAGTTTCTCACCTAGCAGGTAATGGGGTTGGGGTTAGAGAGTGGGTCATGTTGACCTGGATTTCCTTATACTTCACCTATATTATGAGGGAAGGAAATCATAAATACACTCCTTTATACCTTGTGATTATTTGGATACCTTTTAAAACTATAGGATTAATACCATTTCCTTCCACATTAATTAGTGGAGTAACATGGAGATGGACTACTTATTATATATCACTACCTGGTGTACTGATCTCATAGGACAAAGTCTTTTACCCTCACAGATTAATGATTCTGCAGCAAAAATAATGCTACCATTGTAAACACTTATACATTAACTGTAACCCTTTTCTTACTTGCAATGTGTATAACGAAAACTTTTAATAAAAAGAAATAAAAAAACATGAATAAAATAGAAGTCTAAAAAAAAACCAAAGAACTGATGTAATCTGAAGGGAGTGTTGGCAAGTGCGTACCAGTCCCAGAGAGAGTGCTCACCTGATTTCTCTCGCAAGGTCAAGGCATGCTGGGAGAGAGAGAGAGAGAGAGAGAGAGAGGAGAGAGGGAGGGAGAGAGAGAGAGAGAGATAGGGTGCATGATTTCCGGAGCAAGCATGGATCCCTTTCTGTGAAACGCATATGGGGCCTTTTACATGAAAAAAGTTCAAGAAGGCCCAATATAAAATTTCTGCATTGATTATACATGCCACCCCAGACAGTAAGCAAATTTAATGCTGGGATCTCACCAATTTGTGGGAGGTGCACCAGAGTCATAGGAATGTACATACATTATATTTGGAGCTGTCCCCAATCGAGGGGCTTCTGGACAGACACAGCAAAGGATATCACGGCAATCCTAGGGATTTATGTCAAGGATGAGGTTGCGTCATTATTGGGGGTGGCGGTACAGGAAGGGAACGATTGGGATCTATGCCCCTCCCACTAAAGCTATGTGGAGAGGGCAAATGATGAGTGTACTTCCCTTAGAACGCCTAACATACAAACTAAAAGGATGGGGGAACGATTTGAGGCCCAGTAGGGTCCATATTTAACTACTCTATCATCAATAAAAGCCACTGTGATGTGAATGGTGGTTTAAGAGTTCCATCTTTGCCACGCCGGTGACCCGGGTTCGGGAGCGAGCTCGGGTTGTCGGGGGTCGGCAGGGAAGGAGAGGATTGAGCATCCAGAGGACTGCTCTCCTCTCCTGGGGAGGGTGGGTGGCTCCCAGTGGTGGCTGGGAGCACTGCCATCTGGGGATCATGCAGACACAAGGGGAGCAGCCTTGACAGACGTCCGTGGGCTGGGTGCGGGAGTGTGCCCGGCTGCACTGGACGTCACCGTACATCCAGGCTCCTGGGGGAGCGCTCTAAGAACAGGGAAAACACCCATTGGTTGAGGGTTAGACATTGCCTGCCCCCACCTCCAGCACCAGATCCTGCCCACTGTGGACCTGGTCTCCGTGTCACCTCCTCCTCCCCCCGTGGAAGCACAGGAAGAAAGTGCAGAGGAGCAGCAGGCGGCCCTACTCTGGGGCGTGGATTCCAGAGGGACTGCTCCACGAAGCGTGTCGCAGGTGTGCGAGGACCGGGGTACAGCTGGGAGGATTTCAGGTAGGAGGGGAACAGGTATATCGACTGAAGGGGCCCCAGCCAGCGGTGACGGGAGGGAAATAAAGTTGGGGGGGGAGAGAATGCATGTGACAGACATAAGGGAATTCTGGAGGTCAGGGGTAAGGGGCAACTGACTTCTAGGAAAACAAAGTAAACTTACAAGCTCAAATGGGCAGACTGGGTGGGCCATAGGCCCTTATCTGACAACAGTGTATGTATTTATGTATCTTGCAGGACAGGAACACAAAGGAATGTTGATGGATTTGTGAAAACTGTTGAAGATTAGCAACAGTCTAGCCTGTACCTAAAGATAACTGCATTTTAATTAGGTAGGAAATTAAATAAAAAGTAACTTGGTTTTATGAACTGTATTTAATGGGGTGTATGTCTACGTATGACTAGTTTACTATAATTTTTATTTTATTTATTTCGTTTTTGTTTACTGGGTAGGTGCACTAGCCATAGCAAGGACTATTTTCAGGCACAACCCGGGAGGGTACAGAGCAACAACAGGGAACAATTTACAGTACACAGTAGACAACAGCAGAGCATATGAATAATGTTAGCAGGTGAAAGACATCATAACAAGGTAAAATACATAGTGTGAAAGGACAGCAAAAATACTAGTAGCTATACACTAAATCAAAACTAGAAGTATATTGCAGAAAATAGTGGAGGATAACACAATGAGGACTATAATCTATAGAATAGTCAATAAAGGATAGGTGTAGTAGAAAATATAGGGCAGCTAGAGAAGAGGGTGGGATAGAGTAGAAATTGGGACAGGCTAAAAGGGAAGAATCAGTTGGAGAAGGGGCAGTAAGAGCAGGTAGGAAACAAGTGCAGAACATTAAGCGGGGCGATCAGAAATGGCCACGGGAGCGAAGGTTAGGAAGAGATATGCAAGCTTAGGTAATTTGAAACAAGAGCATAAACTGGAAGTGGTGAGATGGTTACGTAGAGTCTTCTTGAAAGAGGCATGGGAAGAGGCTCGGCGTAAGTTTAGTGGGAGGGAGTTCCAGTACTGAGGGGCATGACAGGCAAATGCACCAATGCAACGTTGGAGGTGTTGTATCTGGGGATGTGGACAAGGGCATTGTCCATCGATCGCAAGCCATAGCAGGAAGTGTGGTTTTGGAAGAGAGTTGCCAGGGACTTAGGTATTTGTTAGTGTAGTATTATATAGTTATCTGTTCAATGGTTTTATGTTGTGTGTAGTATAGACAACTTGGGATTTCACCATCGGGGTATTACACTGTGTGTATCCTTAGAAATGCATTCTGAGAACTCGGCAGTATAAGAATGCTCACATTTTAATACATTGTTTCTGTTATGTGATATTGTGGTGTCTTTGTGTATAACATGGCAAACTTTCAATAAACAGAAGTTTAAAAAAAGAATGTGGGGACACATATCAAATCATGCAGCTACAAGCTGATAACACCGTAAAGGAGTACTTGTGTTTGTGTAAACTTCAATTTTTGATTTAACATTATAGATTACTTATGTCTGCTTTTAAGTCTAAGCTTACAATATGGGACTTGCACTAGCTGTATGCTGGGCAAAGAAATTCTGAGAGGTTCAATGGGCGACTGGCTACCCACACGCAAAAAAAAAAAAAAAAAACCTGGACTCTTGGAAGGGAGAGCAGCGAGCACGAACTGCAGGACAAAAATAACTTTATTCCAGTTCCTCACATGTCATTCATAACATTGTCTCATTAATGTGCTATCGTAGGCTCCCTTACCAGACCCCGAGATGTACTCATGGCTGACAGCCACTTGCTAATCTGACGGGCAGCTCAAAAGTCAAATCCTGCTGTCTGCACTCTTCATTTTTAAGTGCTAAATTCCATCATTGTGGCTTGCTTCAAGGATAGCCAAATAGGCTTTTAGACTCCAAAATCATAGGTATCCCTGTCCACTGCCACATGCATCAACATGGTATTTCTATGCTGATGTTCTCATGTCACAATGTCTTCCCTCAGTACATGAAAGGAAAAAAGAATTAGGGACTAAGGCCCTGTACAGACTGTGCCTCTTAAAATGGCTTAACTCTGTTAAAACATTTTTAAAAGTGTTGTGTCCAGGTTGCAAAATTGTAAAAACAGTGCTACAATCTGTGTTCTAAAACCCTGCTTAGAGCAAGGCTTTAGCATGGTTTTAGACAAACACATCTGCCTTAACCCATGTTAACAGATGGAAGGGGTCCAGGCTGTAATGCAGGTTAATGCAACAGAATGATTGAAGCAAAAAATAATTATCAGATATGCCCGAGCTCCCAATGAGCTACCATTTTTAAGGATGCACTTTTTAACCACAATCCATTCATGTGCCCCATCACAAGAGTCCTATCATGCCTTGCAGCACACACAATGTTTCATATTGGTGCCACAATCATACCTGGGAACTCGGGCAGGCTCGGTGTCAGAGCGCAGTGTGGACACTGACACCGTGCTAAGTACCGGATTCCAAAATGTTTTTTTATAACATTGCTAGTGTATACAGGGCTTTAAAGTAGTATATGCCAGTATATATTTAGGGCCAGTATACGTCATCGCCATAGTATTTCCATTTGTCATATATCAAATCATACAATCTGTATGTGTACACTGTAATTCCAAAGATGGCCGTTTATCTAGTTTATGAGCTGTACTTCCAGTCTGTGTCAGAAAAGAAGTGCTTCTTTGATAGAACAACATTCTGGGATACACGTGTATAATTCCCCTGTATCTTGAATTGTTTGTTTTGTGGATGGGGGGTCGTGTATAATTTTGCTCCTGACAATCAGGTTGGATAAGTTAGGTGGTTGTTTGGAAGCCTAAAGGTGGTTCTTGGAAAATACATTTCAAGGTGTCATCCTCGTGAATACTGGTTGTAGGTCCCTAACTTTTCCCAGGGGCTCCAGATCAGGGTCGTAAGTGACAACCAAGGGTTGCACCCTGCAGTATTACCCACCATCTAGAAAATGTCAACTATTGTTCCAGTACCCAAGAATGACAACAGTAAAATGATAAACTTTAGACCCACAGCCATCCTACCTGCCCCTAATAAGGTCCTCGAATAGTGTAAATGCAACTCGCCAGCTATCTCACGACCTACAACCTCCTTTCCCCAGTCCAGTACGACTTTCATCAATACCATAGTACCACCGCGGCCTTACTCTCCTTGACCAATAATATTGCTTGCTTACTAGACAAAGGAGGACTTACTGATGCGGTTTTTATTGACCTAACAAAAGCCTTTGACACGGTCAATCACTCCCTTCTTTGTAACAAACTTAGGGAACTAGGAATCTCTGACTCCACTCTCCCCTGGTTCAATAACTACCTGACAAGTAGACAGCAGAGTGTACGCTTCGGCCCATCCCCGTCTACCCCTGCCTCTGTCAATATTGGTGACCCTCAGGGATCCATATTAGGAACTTTATTCTTCTCCCTTCACTTCAACACAATCCATCACTGCTTTACCAACTGTACGTCCCTCATGTATGCAGACAAACTAGTGTTCTACAAGGGTTCCAAAAAATACTACTGACCTCAACAGAAAATTGACTGCAGACCTAAGAAATGTTTAAACATGGCTCCATCCGAATAAACTACTTATGAACACAACCAAATCAGAGGCCATGCTATTTGGTACCCCTTCTTGCCTTAAAAGCATCCTAGCACCACTACAGGTGTTTAGCACAAACGGCACCCCCTACACACTGTCCACTCTTTCAGATACTTGGGTATCACCTTGGACCCCTCTTTGGAATTCACCCTCAACCTGACCAACATCTGTAAGGAAGTCAATACAATATTGGGATTAGTTTACCAGGCTAGTCGGAATCTCACCCCCTCTGATAGAATATCAGCGACCAGGAGTATCCTACTTCCCAAGTTATCATATGGACTTCCCATCTTTTCCTACACCTCCCGCCACAACCTCCACAAACAGGATGTGTCCTATAACAACATCTGTAGATTTCTGCTATCTAGTAGTGGACTTGTTCACCACTGTACCTTATATTCGAAGCTAGTATGGATACCCCTGCTGGTCTGCGGGACTTCTCTCTTGGGAACACCATTCAAAGTGTATTGAACAACCACACCCCTGTGTCCCTTTCCACTTACCTGGTGCCATATAAAACTGCCTACCCTCTTAGGTCCTCAGACCTAGACCTACTCTCCACTCCAAGGGTTAAAACCAAATACGGATCAATAGGCTTTGCAATATCCACCCTGAAACTGTGGAATAAGGTCCTTCTTATATCAGACAGTACACTACAGCCACAACCTTTCGGAGAAACAGTTCAAAAACTACCTCCTACAATCATACGCTTGTTCCTGCACCTAGGCCCTACCACTGAGGAATCACATGTTAACAAATTAGATATTTTACCCTCCTTTGTACCCTGTCTTGACCCACCCATTGATTATTGTATTATGTAACCTAAATCTTAACTACCGACTTGTTTGTATTGTAAAATGCTATGACCTGCCATTTTGTTTACTGTATGTTTGAAAACCTTGAATCTCACTGTTAACATGGATTGTATTTCAATTGTTTATGTATATACTTCTCCTGGGTCGTGCCTGAAAATAGGCAACTGTTTGTCTAGTGCACCTTACCCGGTTAACAAAACTAAATAAATGTTCCTAAATGTAAAACATATGAGCACATTTCCACTTCAGACTTCACCAACACCCCCCTCCCCCCCACACACCACCACAAGCAATTCAAGATAACCAGGCAACCCCATCAAACCCAAACAAACTCACACAGGTACCACATAAAAATGTAAAAGACTGAAAAAGGACAGCATTTCTCTCCATTTGATGTCTGTCTCTGTCTCTCTGTCTCTCTGTCTCTCTGTCTCTCTATCCTCAAAGGACACTTCCGAAATACACAAGAAAGGCGGGCTTATGAGGTCAGACTTATTTTTCCTTCTTAATACAGTACATAACGAAATCAATGTGGACCTTAGTTTCATGACCCACTGCACACTTTAAACTGACAACTGCCTTCCTCTTGCCTCAGGTACAGGTGCATTTCCCGGGCATATTATTATATATCATCTCTTACATTTGATACACTTTTATTATGTCTTTCTACATTAATACGGTTCTATTTATATGCTTGATAATACCTTGTATCTGCTGTGTTCTTGTGGATATATATGAATGTTTATGCAGCACAGATAAATACACATACGTGCTTCAGAGCTCTCACACATGCACACACAGACACAGTCTGCTTGTTGGGAGGCTCTTAGACATATCAGCATTTCACAATTTATAGGCCTTCTGCTGACGCATTCCATCCATGGACAGGATTACATTTATACCTAACTAGGACTTCAAAGATTTTTTTTGTCTCTGCCCATATCCACTTACTTCCTCATCAACAGTACCATCCTTCTGCACCAACTGCAGGCACCGATAAGTACCATCACTGACCCCAAGGTAAATGGCATCACAGTAATCAAACTGGATGCCACAACCCCATGTACCAGTGTCACCAGGTCTTCGGGGGGGGATACCGAATTTAATCTGGCTGATGTTCCTTAGATGGTAAAAGCCACTCTTGACTACAGTCAACACCTGGGCCTTCAGCGTTTTATTTATTTATTTATGTATTGAAAAGTTTCACCAGGAAGGCACACTGAGCAACAAGTTGCTCGACTCCCGTTGCGACCTGGGGGGTAGGGGAACATGAGGATAGTTTACAGAGATTTGGTACACAATATAAATGTACAGTAGATTACATTAAAATAATTTGAGCAGACTGTACAGGAGTAATGAAATAGTGGGATGCTAACAGTTTTGAACTAGATAGATACAACACAAAACATTTAAGCATATATTAAATGACACATAACTGTGTAGCTACAAAGTGGCTGAACAGAATTGTTGTAGTTTGATATAGGGAAGTTAGTGAGGAGTAAACACAGGCAGATCAGGTTGGCCAAGGTATAACAGAAGTACAAGTTAACTACAAGTGCAGTAGAGTTTAGGGGTCAGCCATAGCTAGGACAACGTAAGAGGGAGAAGGGAAGGTGAGAAGTAGGTATGTCAGTAGGTAGAGAAGCTGGGGGGGGCGGATGGAAGGAGGAGGTGAAGGAAGAGGTAGGAGAAGAAAGGTCTGCTGGGGCCTGACCCCTGCAGTATGCAGAGAACCCTGCCTGCACAAGGCAGGGGTCAAGCACTACAGGAAGGGAGCAGGTTGTGGCAGCAAAAGGTAGAGTACGATAGGAGGGAAGCAGGTTGTAGGCAGCGAGGGGGAAATAGGCTTCAGAAGAACAGAAGAGAGGGTAAAGATGAGAGAGAAGAGAGGCCGAATCCCAGCCCTTCAGGATGTGGAGAGGTGAAGGGAAGAGTTGGGTTAATAATGTAAGAACAGGGTAGGGACAGGCCCTTGGTACAACTTTGGATGATTGAGAAATCACAGTAAGAGACTAATGGAAGGTCTGAAGGGAGGGAATCTGAGGAAGGGAAGGAATGCTGGTTTTTAGGTAGGTGGGAGGTGGAGCTGCAGCAGGGGCATTGCATGGGTACTGAAGGGGGTAGAGTTTCTCACGGGCTTAGAGGGGGGAGTTAGGGAGGGCTACAGCAGGAACAGCTAGGTGCAAGAAGTTTTTGAGGGCAGAGCTGATTGAGTAGTAGTAGGATGAGTGACGAATTTGAGGAGGAAGTCACTCATCCAGAATGACCCCTGGATTGCTCACCTTAGTGGAAGCCATAAGTCTAAAGGGACCATGCCAAAGCACTGTCACCTCTTTGGCAACCCCCACACCTACCTTCTGGCCTGCATTTATCACCAGTACCTCAGTCTTACCTGGGTTGAGCCTTAGCCATTTAGCTGCTACCCAATCCTGGATCTCAGCCAGACACAAATTTAACACCTCCATCACATCCGGCATCCCGGGCACAAAAGACAGATGCAGTTGGGTATCAACAGCATAGCAATGAACACCGACACTGTATCGTCCAATGATCCTCCTCAGGGAAAGCACATACACTGTAAAACATGGGTGATATGATTGGCCTCTGGGGTACTGCACAGAACAGAGGCAAAGGGTGAGAGGAGAAATTCCCCCATCACTATGCTCTGCACCCTTTCCCATAGGTACAACTCAAACCAGCAGATGACTGCCATGAGTCCCACATACTCCTGTAGCAGATCAACCAACAACACACGGTCTACAGTGTCACATGCCGAGGAGAGACAGAGGAGGATAAGAATGGACCGTTCACCCCCCCAGATTCCTTGTCCAGAGAGGTCATTCTGCATTATGGTCAACACATTCAGTGTTGTGCCTAGACCTAACCCAGACTGGAGGAACTCACAGATTTCAAAAGCATTTAGGTGTGCTTCGTGCTGGAGCACTACAATCTTCTCAATAATCTTCCCCAAAAAAGAAGGTAAGGGACAGGTTGAAAATTTGCATGGTTAGCTAGGTCCAAATATGGTTTCTTCAGAAGGGGCCTCACCAGCGCATCTTTCAGTGTAGTTGGAAAGATCCCTTTGGTAAGAGCAACGGGCAATCCCTGCAAACACCGGACCCAAAAATCCTACACAGCTCACTAGTACCCACATTGATCCCAGAGTCCAGTTCACTAAACGTGGCCCCAGCTCCAAGGTCACTTCACAAACCTTTACCATCGTAACTGGCCTAAACTCTTCCCAAAACAGATCAGTGTGCCCGTGAAGACCAGGATCAACACTGCAAGGTCACAAGAGCCCACTTGGGAGGATCCCAGCCTGTACGGTGGACACCCTGTTTGACAAATTGAACTCCTCGTATTTCATGGATGAACATTCCCTAGCAGGCTGCAGACAGGCCAGGTAGAGTAGCCTGTCCACTGCCTGAAAGAGCAGAGACATTCAATTCCTCCCAGCAGCAATATCCCTAGACAAAAAAGCTGCTTTTTTTCCTGGACGATTGCCCTTTGGTATTCATTGCAATGAATTCACCAAAGCCAGTTTGTCCTCCAGGGCCCTGGACCTCTGCCAACAATTCTGCCCCTTGGGCCTCAATCCCCTCAGCTCCCCATCGAACCAAGGGAGCCTTGGCGAGAGACCAACAGATGTACATGGATGGGTGCAATAGTATCAAAAGTTATGGAGAGCACCCGTTATAAGCCACCACTGCTTCTTCTGATCATGACTGCTGCCATCATACCCGAAATGTCCATGAAATATCCAAGATCACCTGAAGTCCTTCTGGCTGTAACCCTCTTAAAGGTCAGTATATACAGGTTACTCACCTGTAACAGGAGTTCTAGGAATGGTATATGTTGTTCATCCACACTTATTGGCAGGTCCCTTGCCACTTTAAATCTTGCCGGAAGGTCTTCAAGCTGGCTTCTCCCACCCACCCGGGTGGTAAAACTCTCGGCTCCGCCCCATGACACCAGATCTAGCCCACTGGAAGCCAGGTTGAGGCCGAAGCCGGGAGGTCGGAGGGTTGTGTGGATGAACATATACCATTCCTAGAACTCCTGTTACAGGTGAGTAACCTGTATTTCTAGGACATGGATATGTTGTTCATCCACACTTATTGGCAGACTCTAGCAGTTCTCTGGGAGGAGGAGGCAAGGCGCACACCTGCTTAGGTAGAAGACTGGAGAACCCGAGGCCCGACCAGCACTGGCGCGACCCAAGGTCGATGTGGAAGGGGAACAGTAAGCCTGCCTCGGCAGAAGCCCCATGGATATCCTGGACAGGGGTATCTCGAAGCAGCCACCGATGCAGCGGAAGGACGGGTAAAAAGAGCATTATCCTCTGGGAGGCTCCATGCCCGCCGCCTATAGTGGAGACCTATGCAGGGTGACCCGCCCACTTGTCGTCCACTGGGCTGCAAATCTGCCAGATCACGGCTTCAGCGAAGATGATGAACAGCTGGCGAACCTCTCGAACTTTAGCTTTATGCTCCTAGATAGGTGGCGTTAAACGGTTCCTGGAACCTGTATGTAACCTCAGAAGTGTGAATGGGATAAACCCGGCAGAGGCAATACCCCGAAGGAAGACTCGCCACCGCCTTCGGAAGGACGGGTGGGGGGCGCAGGACAACCTAGTCCCTGTGGAAGACCGGATAGGGAGGTTAAGGAGCCTGAAACTCTCTCCGCCTTCTGGATGGCGGAGTGGCCCAAGAAGATGTTCTTCCACAACAGGTGGGGAAACTCGCACCTGTGCAAAAGGTTCGGATGGCTTGTCATGAGCTAAGCCCATACCAGCAAGGATCCCACAGAACGGGATACTCTCCCAAGGGGAGGCCTGATCGAGGCTTAGAAGTGCCAGACCACCTTCTCCGCACCACCAACTGCCTCCCGGCCTGCACCCGAAAGACAGGGGAGACCCGGAGAAGCACTTAGGTGTCGTCGGCCGAAGCCCTGGTTTAAGGATGGACCGCAGATTGTCCAGAATGCTCGCTTGGGGGCGGGAAGGAACCTGACCTATCCCATCAACAAAAGGGAGAACTTCTCCCAGAGAACGAGCATCTTGGCCGATTTCTTAGCAGGACGCCTCAAGGTCGAGGACCTTGCCGAAAGACCCTAGGCCTGGCCCCTAGCCGCACAGGGGTCGGCCTACAGGTGCAGGGATTGAAGGTCCAGATGGATAACCTTCCCCAGAAAAGGAAAGACAGGACCAGGCGGACTGGAGGCCGCCTCGGGAGCCTGGGGCTGAGACTGAGAAGAGCTGGATACCAGAACTGGCAATCCAGTCTGGGGCTACTAGCATCACCTGCGCCAAGTCCCTCCTCGCCTTGCCCATAGGTCAAGGGAAATGGGGGAGAAGCACGGAGGGGCCCCGGGTCCGAGGCCCCGATGGCATCCCCTGCAGCAGACCTTGCTGAGGGGCTGGCAAAAAACAGTCTCGGCCTCGTATTCTCCCCGGAGGGAAGAGGGAGAAGATCCTGTGCTACCTCCGGCAGGGGAGACCACTCATGAAGCGCAGCCTATGCCCGGCTCAGGGCAGCAGCCAGGGAATCGGGGCCCCTGCCATCAAATGGCTGGGAACCCTCGTGCAACAACCCAATGTGGAGAACCTCCTTGCACCGAGACAAGGGGATCGACTGAACCTGGCGGAGTAGGTAGCACATGGTCTTGGTGTTGTCCTACTTGGACTTAGACCTGTAGACCCCGTACAAGCAGAGCGAGCGGTGCAGGCTAAGCGGGCCGTCTGTTCTCCAGCGAGCAGGAAGGACATCGGGACTCGTGAGAGGACCAGAGGCGAAGCACTCTGTATTCCCCAAGATGGGCACCCCACCCATCCGAGAAGCATCGGTCGGAAAAGACCGCCGACTCAGGGCGAACGAACAGGATGTTCTCCTGCCGAAGTTGGAACGGTCCAAAGGAGTGTTCTCTTAACTCCTGGGCTGTTAGTCACGAACTGGTCCAAAGGATGCATCGCTGTGACCTCTGGCTGGCCCCTCCCACTAAGGGAAGGCCACCCTGAGGCCCAGGAGGAGCAGGAGGTCCTGGCAGGACATAATTTCCCGGCCAACCCAACCGGCAAAGGAGGAAGAACCTCAGCCCTGTCCGCCCGGAGCTGAGCTCGGACTAAAGAGTCGAGCTTAGTCCCGAAGAAGCTTCACCGCTAAGGTACGAGTTCTCACTTGGCTCCTGAAAACGGGAGACCAGTCTGCCTTCCGGGTTGGGTGACATCCGGACCCTTCAGTGCTGCAGAGACTGCTGAGCAAAGAAGGGCCTGGCTAGGAACTCGTAAGGAGCTCCCCCGCAAGAAGGGGTGGAGCCTCCCAAGAAACGGACGGAACGAGGAGTAGGTACATCCTGGAGACCCAGGAAACAGCTACACACCACGTTCTGAGGATGGGATATCTGAAGTAGAGAGACCATCCAGGCGTGCGGGAGAATGGGCACGAGCCCCCGTCCGTTTGAGACCAGGAATACCTGGACACGAACCCAGGGTTGAATGGGGGGGTCCACAGCCTTCCTGATCACCTCTAACTAGAGAGCCAGGCATGTCGGTACGACCGACACAGAGGCAGTGGACCCAAGATCCCCATGGGGCAATGGCTCAAAAAGGGAAAACCACTCGCAACCTGCGACAGGATCCACCCTCAAATGCCTCCAGAACGAGGTGCGGAGCCGCCCCCATGGGGAAACCCGGTTGAGACGACGGGGCGGGCAGTGCCCCTGGCCCATCACTGAGCAGGCTTAGAGGGGAAGGAGCCGGGAGCCTCTGTTTCCCGCCTCCCTGCTTCCTTTTGAGGAAGACGCTGACTGGCAACAGGCCGCCCAGCGCATGCCTGCTGGCCCTTATGCTGGGCGTGGGGCCCCAGGGCTCAGGGGGCAAAGGGGCTTATGCAAAGGCTGACGGCTGTCCTTGACCCTCCGGGTGAGAGTGACCGAGTCCGGAGTGGCATCGGACTTCTCGGGCCCATGGATGTATCCCTCCACTCCAGGGCCGAAAAGGTCAGTCCCCAAGAAGGGGATGTCCGCCACCTCATGCTGGGTTTCCAAAGAGAAGGAGGATAACTTCAGCCACGCCCTGTGGCGCATGGCCACTGAGGCCGCCACCGATCTGGCACAGGAGTTGCCAAGATCCAGAGCCGTCTGGAGCTGCTGCTTTGCCACCGCCCTACCCCGTCCCGCACCTGCCGAACCGTGGTCCGCAGGTCGGCCGGGAGATGAGGGAGGACCTCGTCCAGGGAGCCCAAAAGGGTGTGGGAGAAGTGTGCCATCAGTGCAACCGAGCTGGCCTGATGGAGGCCTAGGGAGGATGCAGCGTAAACCTTGCGCCCGACGTAGTCCATTCTTCTGGACTCCTTGTCAGGGGGTCTGTCCACATCCCCAGCATTTCCAAGACATTGGAAAACGTCTGTGGTGACTACCCCTTCAGCCGAGGGGTGCTCCGAGAAACCGGGCAGAGAACCGACAGGGACATGGTACCTCCGAGCCACCCCGGCCGACGGCGCAGGGCAGGAAGTAGGCCGCCGCCATAGCTCAAAGGCTGGGCCCACGATAGCCTCAGCCACTGGGAAGGCCTCCGAGGAAGAACCCCCTCGATCCAGAATCTCCGTAAGGGGGTAAGGTACCCGATTGGAGACGGGCTCGAGCTGCATCCCAGTGAATTCTGAAATGAGCTGAAGCAGACCCTTCAAGACGATGGGCTGTCGCCACTGAATGTTCCTGGAAGACCCCGGTCCTCCCTGCTAGAAAACATAGCAGAGCCTGCTTCAGGCTCCGGGCGATCTGCAAAAGCTGCCGCAGACCCGAGGCACTCTTCCGTCTGCGGGGTGGGCAGAAGTGAGGGGACGAGTGACCTGAAGAACAGGTCATGGCCTGGCCTGAACCCGCCCGAGGCGGGAGCAGGTCGGACCTGCAACCCGGCCCTGGAGGCTCTCGACACGATTCGAGCGGCTGCCGACCGAGCGGAGGCTGCTTGCTATCCGGAGAATGAATCGGGGTCGATTGAAACCGGACAACAACTGCTGTCGCCACATAAGTTCCTCGTAACACCGACGCTAACGGCATCGAAACCGCTCCTCATCCGAGGAGGGGGACGAGGAAGAACGGCAAAGCCACTTAACTCGGTGCCTCGACTGAGAACGCCGAGATCGGGCGTGAGCGGGTTAGACCGAGAGGTTGACCGAGACCCAAACTCGGGGACGAGGGCGGGTTTGGGAAGAAGCGGGATGCACCGCTCCTCCTCGCTCGGAAGAAAGGACCGAGGCTGTCGACCAAAGGGAGGACAGAGTTCAGCCTCGGCCAAGGCGGAGGGAGGATGGCACCAGAAGATCCCCAAAAGACGGGTCGAGAGACTAGACAACGTCGACGGGGAACCTGGCCGGCTGACCTGATGGAGATACCGTGAGGCCAGTGACCAAAGCCGAATCCTCGACCGGAGTCGAGCGTCGGCCGATGAGGGAGGGGGAGATCCCGCTCCGCGAAGAGACCCCGCCTGCGGCCCTTAGCCTACAGGCCGAGCGACAGGGTTTCCAGGTTCCCTCCCTTGAGGAGAGGGAATGACAAAGCTCCTTGAATGAAGCTGCATGAGATGAATCCAAGGAAAGCGGGATAAGCGCCGCAACCGGGGGGCCGCCCCTTCCCTGGCAGGATCAAACTGCAGAGAAACAGTCGAAGCGGACACCCGCCGGGCCGATGAAATCTCCGGAGCGGAAAAAACTACCATATGTCCGAGCCCCAAACAGGCCGCGCGGTCCTCCAGAGAGCTGACCGAAAGGGCAGAACAAAAATTGCAAGCCTGAGGATCGTGATCCAAGTCCAGGCAAAACGCGCACGTGGAGTGCGAGTCCCTCCTGGAGGAACTAACCGTGCGCCTCTCGGGGCTGGAAAAAGCCATCGCCGTAGCGAAGAAGAAAAGATCGAAGATTCAAAGGGACACTTCAATAAATTTGAAGACCGAAATTTTCAGGAACCAGTCGAAAACGCAGAGCGCTAAGGAGGGAAACCTGAGCTTCCAAGCGGTAAGGAAGATCTGACGTCATGGGGCGGAGCCGAGAGTTTTACCACCGTGGGTGGGAGGAGCCAGCTTGAAGACCTTCCGGCAAGAGACCTGCCAATAAGTGTGGATGAACAACATATCCATGTCCCTAGAACAGAACATTTCCACAGGAAATGGTCTGATAACGGTTCCTGCTGGATTCTCCATGATACACTAATCTGGGAGGGGTCATGGTGTACTGGCTGATACTACAGTGTAACTTATGTGTAACGTATCTGTTTTTTATTAAGATCCCAGGTCACCATTTTAAATGGAGTTCTGCTCAATGGTCTAACCCTTAATAAAATGAAATGACAGGGGGTGGGCCATGAAGAGGGCGCCTAATGAGAACTTCTAGTGATCCGACCAACTGACCAGATCAATCTCAATATTATCAATCTCGAGCCCAAAGTCCACGGCATGGCCATGTTGGTGAGTCACTGAAGTAACTACTTGTGCGAGGACCAGTGATTCCATCACCCAGAGGAAATTCTGTCCAAAGTCTGAGAATTCGTCATCCACTGAGTCATTGAAGTCACCCAGAATCAACCATTCGGGTGACTCCAACACCCTCTCAGTAATGAAGTCCACAATGCCCTGCAAAAAAATCTCCCTTGCACCCCGGAGGCCAGTACACAAGGAGGATCCTGCAACCTGCACCTGGACCCCCACACATTCAAATGAGGAGGCTTCTCACATTGGGTGTACGCTGAAGCTCAACTCAGATATAACACAGATGCCCCCGTCCACCCCCCACCCCTTGATTCCTCCCAGGTCAGTGCATCATGGAGAATCCAGCCGGAACAGCTGCCTCCAGCAGAATGGGGCCAGCATCACTCAGGCAGGTGTCTTTAAAGCAAGCCAGATTGATCGAGGAACCCGAAATAAAGTTCGTCATGACGGCAGTTTTGTTCCTAACTGATTTTGCATTGAATAGTGCTGCCCAAAGGGGACAGAAAGTGGCAGCTGGCCCCTTAGCTGCCTGCCCACTTTTATTTACTTATTTGAGTAGAATCGGAATTACAATCCTTTGAGTCATAGGCTCTTTTGCAAAGGCTCCATGTCAGATAAAAGTAAAGGTACAAAAAAAATATCTACATACAGTAACAGTGTAAGATACAGGGTTAGACATTCTTGGCTTAAGTTTATGTTGTCGGTTGCCTTAACTGGGAACATAAGGGAGGTCCCGTGTCAGTGCTAAGATAGAGAACAGTTTCATAGGGTCTTGAGGGACCCAGAGTCATAACACCAGGGTAGGGGGAAGGGGGGTGTTGGAGAGTGAGGGGAAGGAGGCTAGCAACAATCTAACAAAGGGCTACAGGAAAAGAAATTACTGAGACAAATTAAGATTCCTGAAAACATTGTCCTAGGAAAGGAGGGCAGGGGGCGGGGCGAAAAGAGAGTAGAAAGAGGGTGGGTCAGTAACAGTCACAGGTGGTGGCGTCAAGTAGTAGGGTTTTGAGACCCGACTTAAATAGGTTGAGACTATGGGGTCCTGGTCCCATTTTGTCCCAGGGCATCTCCTGGTTCTCACTGTCCCAATGATGCCCTCCTCTGAAGCTCTCCCAAACCCAGTTGATGGCAATGCTGCCTAGCAATCCTCCCCTCTCCACAGTGACAATATGCCACTGCAGGCGTGGGGAGTCATGGAGGTCACGAAGTGGGACTGGGGGAAGCACAGCCTAGATATCTAAGGGCCCACACACATCCTGATGCTGACATCATAAATAAAACCCACACAGTAATCACAATACCCAAAACAACCCTCAAATAATTATTGCCTACAGCACCACAATCCCTCCTCCTAATACTCCAGGCACCCCAGAGACAGACACACACACACACACACACACACACACACACACACACACACACACACACACTCTCTCTCTCTCCACTCATTCACTAAATATACACTTAAATGCCTAAATTCCTACAAGCACACTCAATCATACCTTTCTCTAAACTAGTCAAACCACATACAGGAACCCCGCCCCCACCACACAGTCTTGATTTAGCAGCTAAAGCACATTTCTTGATGTAATATACAAAAGTTCCCGCAAAAGCCTTTCCAAGTATTGCTGGTTAGATCTGATGAAGCCAAATAGTTAATCAAATCTCCACTGATGCTAGTTGCACTGCAATTTCTTGTTAACAGAATACTTCACCTTCTATCCCAGTCCCAGTGCACACGGGGCGACAGGGCCCCCAGTCCCAGTGCACACTGAGGTGACGGGGCCCCCAGTCCCAGTGCACACTGGGGCGACAGGGCCCCCAGTCCCGGTGCACACTGGGGCGACAGGGCCCCCAGTCCCGGTGCACACTGGGGCGACAGGGCCCCCAGTCCCAGTGAACACTGGGGCGACAGGGCCCCCAGTCCCAGTGAACACTGGGGCGACAGGGCCCCCAGTCCCAGTGAACACTGGGGCGACAGGGCCACTGCAGTCTGGCACTCTCTAGTAATCTCAAATTGGGTCCTGGCACCCTGTAACTTTTTTTTTATTTTATTTATGTTTTTGATAACTCGGTAAGTGAGTGGATCCAATGGACCATTTTCAGCCACGACCTGAACCACAGAGTGGTAACAAGGGTCAACAACAAAATACATAACATGGGTAGTGTAGTTCCAATACCAAGGATACATGAAAGAGCTTTGGCCCAGAGTCCCCAGAGCACATCACTGTGAACCTACGTGCAGATATTCACGATCCTAGAGGGATGTCCTACACATGTGTGCACATATATCTCTCTCCCCTAGGGCCTGAGTATTACAGCCCACAGATGACCCCCTCCCCTCAGGTTTGAATGTCAAAGCCCTTAGCAGAGTCTGTCACATAACAGCTGAAGTCATTTACAACCTGGGAGTGATCAGGTCCCACAGCCAATTCCATCTGGAATGGTTCCCAGGCATTAATGGAGTGACATCTCCCACCAATGAAAGGCATGGCACACTTGTCAAACTGCAGGACTTACTGGGAGACAAGATGCTTAATCTGCAATGTTCCATAGCTGTGTGGAAGTTGATGCAGACTGTAATCTGCACTGTGAGATGGGTCAAGCAGATGGGGACAAAAATGGTCAAAATTCCTGCAAATACACACGCAGAAAGCAGTCTGTTCATAGGTTCAAATCCCACCACACGTTTACTTTTTCATTTTTTTTTTTTTTTATTCTTTGGTAACCGGGTAAGGCCCACTAGACATAGGTGCCCGTTTTCAGGGGCGACCCAGCAGCACTGGGGAGGTCAAGTGACTTACTCAGAGTCACACAGTATGCAAGTGGAGGTTGAGGGAATCAAACCCAGGTCTGTCTGCTGGATATACCAAGCTCATTCACAGCTCGTTATTTTAACCTCCAGGCTATACTGCCAGCCTATGTACTGTACAACCCTGATCAATTCACTTGACCTCCCTGGGCTTCAGTCTACCCTACTGTAACAACAGGGTAAACACAGGACCCTACAAGGTGCTGCATCTCAACTGGGCTGCCCTGGGCATGAGAATGCTTTCAGTGGGCAACAAGTAGGTGAAAACAAACAAAAGGCTACCCATCGACCCAGTGGCAGACCACTGTGCTACCTTGCAGGGGACCAGGGTGTGGGGCCAAGCCTGAGTCAACTATGATCAGACAACCATGGCAGAGAAGCGTACTCCTTGATAAGGGAGGCAGGCATCTGCACTTCCTCAGCAACCATGACCCCTGTGGCAATGCCACGGTGGGCTCATCCTTCACCCTAGCAGTTGTTGCATGATTGTGAGGCCACTGCTGCTAGGCACAGCACAGAGGGAGGGGAGGCAGGGTGCTAGAAAGGACAAGGAAAAGAAATGCCCAGGGCTTGCCAAAATAACAGCTAGTACTCACAGACCCCCATTTCTCAAGTGAAGCCCCCTTCAGGGCAACCATGGTGTCACAGCTGGGAGGTTACTGGCCTGAAGTAAAAGGGCAGCCTAGGGTAGGGTGGGGTCAGGGAGAGAAATCGTGATTACAGAAAGTCACAAAAAGGCCAACCCATTCGTACCACAGCTGGGGAGCAACTTGCCATGTTAGAGATATGGGTTCATGCCCAGAGCCCTAGCCACTGCTGCATGCTGGCAGGAGGTCACACAGTGCCTGAAAGACGCTACCAGCCTACGAGAATGGTGGGCAGGTTGACTCAATCCATAACTGCTCCTGGTGGCTTGGGGAGGAAGGTTTGAGATGCCTAAAAAGGGTGAATGGAGACACTGGCTGGCTCCTCAATGACATGCCACTGTGCTCACTTGGGGCTCTTGCTCTCACAGTCACTGGAAGGGCAAGGCAGAAAACAGCCCCCCCCCCAAAAAAAATAGCAGAACTCTTGACCCCCCACACACACACAATCCTGACAGAAGCAGTTGAGGCTCCTGTGCACCCTGCCAAAGGGAGCAAGCCACAGAGGCTCAAAGCCCAGGTAAGAGGCTGTCTAACTGGGAGGTTGCCTGGGAGCCAGAAAGCCCGTGGGGAGAGGGGATTAAATAAGTGAAATAAAAACACGCCCCTGTTGGAACTGAACAACAGAATTAGGTGAGTTAATGAGAGTGTGAGTGTGTGTATGAGCAGGTTTATTTCCAAGGTTACACCATCATGATGTATAACCATTCTTTCCTTCACCCCACTCTGTCATTTTTCCAGACATTACCTCATGGTCATAGAATGGGATAATTACAAATTCTGTGATGTAAACCCCACCCCCAACCACCAACAGCAGCATGGCCCAAAAAGTCAAACACTATTTGTAAGACATTTTTTTTTTCTTTTGAAATCTCTTACATTTATGATAATCCTAATAACAGATCCCAAGCAGGTGTCACTGTGTTGTTTTCTAAAGAAAGATCCCTTCCGATCTCCAGTTTCCCCCAACACACCTCTAGGGAAGTTCCATCCCATAGCCGGCTGGTGCAGATCCCTAATATGGTTATGCTGGCTGCTTAGGCATGTTCATAATTCTCAGGTTTTGATACCGTATTAATAAAGTATAACTTACATGGCAAGCTCAGAGATGACGAAAGCGAGACTGAGTGTGTGCGTCGTCAAGGCACAGGTCAGGAAGCACTGGAAAACCATGAGCAGTTGTAAAATTCACAAGTGGTGTTTTATTATTACCAATAACGGTAAAATAAAAATACAAATTGTTCAGAATAACTATTTACAAAGGCAGTAATATCAAATTCTAAGTTTGTCTCGCTAGCAAAACTTTTGCTGCTCTTTTTATAACAAGTCTTTGCCAGGTAATTAACTTCTTCATCCTGAACTTGTTATGGAGACATCCTGCTTCTCGCAAAATGTTCTGTCTGTTTCTTTGCAAGTGCAACAAATAGAACACGGTGATCTAGAACTGACCTGTTGACAGCTCTGCAAAGAGTTTGCAAACAAGCCTGAGAGGAGCTCAAACTGCATCTCAGGTTAACCCACTAAATTCCAAATAGCTTTTTGCAATCATTTCAACAGTATAACTATGTACAGTTTCAAACAAAGGGATCCCAGAATCACAAAGAGTCACATATATTTTTATAACCACAGATATGCAAAGGGGCAGAAAAAAACAAACAGCAAGTGAAGGCAAAGACATAGCGAAAGGCGAAAAATCGACAGTCAGAGTTATCAGTTCCTAGGTCTCATGAGAACATTCGGTTGCGCAACCAGACAGACAAGAGACAAAAAAGGAGAGGATAGAACAGATCCTTGTGTTTAACTCTTTCTGCATAACAAATGGGACAGGGCCTTATTCAACCCTGTCACAGTGTGTGTGTGTGTGTGCGCGCGCGCATGCACATTTCTTTTTGTAACATGGCTCTGCGGCAGAGTGACCGCGCATTGGGTGAAAGCCATCAGCTGACCATGGATTAATTCTCAAGTAATCCACCAGCAGCAGTACCCTTAGCAGCCACTGCAGCAGCAGCACCCAAATCAGCACACAGCATGGAATTGTTTTAAAATGGTAGGCAACTGTGCAACATTAGTTTGCTGGTAAACCTGTCTGTTGAACTGCACCTAGCATCTTCATGTACTGTGGAGCGCACAAGGGTACAGTGGGCATATGACTTGGGAATACATACAGAGAATGTCATATTTTGTGAACCTTTGCATCTGAGAATGGGGTTGCTTCTTATCTGTCATTTCATTTGCGATTAGAGATCCGGGAGAGCAGAGGGGGTGTTAACCCTTTGTGCCGGGGGCAGGGCTATCGGGAGCAAACCCAGAACAGAGCCTGGAGGTTGAAGGACCGTTAGCGCTGTGTCTCGGGAGAACGTGTGTGCGTGCGTGCATGTCCGGTCAGTGACAGAGAGAGTGAGCCACAGAAAGACAGACTGAGCACCATGCCCCTGTAACCTACAGTTGGCACACCACAGCAGTGACACACACGGAGTGCCCCGGTCAGCTCACCCAGAGATGTCCTTGCCATTTTGTTGTTCCATCCACCAGATCAAGTCACTGCAGAAGTCAGCAGTATTGTTTTATGGCTCCCGCTGCCATTGTTCTTCTGTTACGGCTCCCACTTGCCCTGGTAGACAGTCCCCACAGACGTCAGCAATGTTCTTTCAAGGTTTCCACTTCTTGTTTTTTTCATGGCTCGTGCCTACCATGTTACAAGCCTGCCGTCCCATGGGTTAATGCTTACATATATTATAATAAAAAACACATACATACATACATACATACATACAAGGATGGAACTTTTTCCCCATAAAAGTGGTTAGCAATTATTTGCCCGTATACCTTTCCCTGCACATGTAATAATAATTGACTAACAGTAACCATCCATTCAAATGTATTACATGAAATAAGAGATGGACAAGTCCGCTGTACTCTGAAACAAACCAACTCAGGGAGCTAACCAGATCATAAAGTCACACACCTTGCAGGCTCATGCCTTTATGATCTGGTTAGCCCCTCAATGGAGTTATTTCCTTGTATACCACACATACCCATCATACATATGTGTGTATATATATATATAGAAATCATATAGTGTATCATATGTGATATATAGCACACACATGTGTATACACACACACACACACACACCCCATCTCCTATGATATACATATGAAATATTATATACAATATATTATATGATATTATACATGTCTATATAGTATATACTGCAAAAAAAACTGCATTCATGTTGACAGAGTTTAAGAACACAAAGCAGACGAAGTAAGGAAATTAAAACATGAGGGTTTGAAGTCTCGGGATTCTTGCAGAATCGGTGGTGTGGTGTGGTGTACTTTGGGGCTGTCAAGCCTAATGCCCACATTCCTTCTGCCCCCAGCACACAGTCTCCTGTCCAAAGCACCAGGTACAGCTCTAAACCAGTGCCTCGTAGGCATATACTCTTTGGAGGTAGAGAAGTATGTCCCACCACATGAGACCAATAAAATCAGTCGCAGCTTTCTTAAGAAGCAAGAGATAATGTTTGTTTGCTCAGGGGAGGAGGCGTGCATTAGGGATGGCAACCCCAAGGAACAGCACACCACCAATTCTCAAAGACTCCCGTAACTCCAAAGACTAATGCTATTCATTTCCTTACTTTGCCAGCTTTGCATTCTTCAACCCTAATGTCTGCATTAACGTAGCTTTTTGGATTTTGTAACAGTGTAATCATATCCTCATTCACATGAACAGATCCAGACGTGCAGGGCCCCAAAAGAAGAGTCTGTCTGCCTGCAGAAAGTGCAAGGCCCGGTTCTGTGTGGCTACGAATGTAAAGATTCCAGGAGGCAGTCTGGGGTATGTGGACACATAGGGCCCTTCTGGTCCTGCGCTTCCATGTAGCTATAGATGCACACACGTAAAGGCCAAGAGTCCATCTGGTGCAGAAGTGCAGGGCCCTCAGGGCAGTATGCCTACAGAAGAGTTCTCTTCACTATATGGTTACGTGTTGCCAATGTCTCCATAACTCCACTGTCCCTCCCCCAGCTGAGAGTTGTGCTGCATGAACCTGCACCAAGGGAAGAATCCATCTGGCTGCCGTGCAGCTATGGATGCAGTGGCGAAGGTTAACCAAGAAAGCTAGCATCTTAGGTCTGGCTTTCAGATAGGGAAATTGGGCAGACTGGGTGGGCTTGGAGGTCCTTTTCTGCCGACACATTCTATGTTCTATGAAGAGCCAAGACAAGAATATGTGGGGCTTTCTGTTGGGCTGCAAAAGCAAATGGCCCTCTGGGCCCAGCACTGCTATGTGACTATAGATGCACATAGCAGGGCCATCTGGGCCCCGTGCCAAGGGAAGAGTCCATCTGACTGCAGAAATGCAGGGCTCTCTAGGCACTAAGCTTCCATGCAGCTACAGGTGCAGATGCACAGGGCCTTTTGGGGCATGGGCTGAGAAGAATCCTCATCACTATATGGTTACTTGTGTTTTTTTCTCCCTACTAATGTACTTTTCAGTAGCAGTATATTCACTTTTGTATTTTTCAGTACTGAATTTTTCACTTTCATATGTTTTGTTACCTCACGCGAAAGTATGCATCTTGGATCAGGCTCTAACAAACATGTAAGTTACAGGTTTTTAAAAACAAAAACATTTTTTAGCTACAGGAGAGATTAAAAAAAAAAGGATTGGTTTGGGTGAATTTTAGTGTTTTTGCACCTCTAACTTTTCCCTCACCCCTCCCAAAAAAAAAAAAAAAAAAAACAACAGAGAAACATTTTCAGGATCCAGAGACCCTGGCCCAGACTCCACACCTGCCAAACATCAGGCAAACTGACTTAACAGAAGCAGACTTAAGATGCAAAAAAAAAAAAAAAATCAAGGTTTAACACAGTACTTACTCAATCTTATCACAAAGATCCCCGGGATTGGCCGGTTTAAAATAGCCCTCCGTCAATACATTATTGCTAGCCGATGCTGTAAATGTCTGTAGCGGATCCTAACTCTGCCTCATGTAGCCCTATGCCCTCTGGCTCCCATAGACGACTGGGTAATGGTACAATGAACAACTGTAACAATGGTAGTAACATAATGATGCATGTAACTCAACAAATGTATGTATTTATATCATGATGCCTGTAACTCTGCGTGTGTATTTATGTATCTCACCTGTATGTAACCACTGTCCTAAACCTCCTTAATTGTTGTCTCCCCCCCCCATGACGAGGTACCTTTGTAAACGAGTCCCTGACTCAAAGGTTGTAAAACTGATTACTTCAATAAATAAAAATAAAATAATATAATATATACCCATCTTAAAGAGACAGTGCCCATTTTAGAGGGCTTGTTTGGGCTCTTTCCTACAATGTCTCTCACCCAACAGAAAAAGTAAAAAGGAATCACAGAATACTCATCTCTCAAGAAGGTTTTATTTATTTATTTTTTTGATCAATTCTTTTTGTCCCATCACTTGCATCATCCCCAGACGATAGAATAATCTGGCTGCCCCATCCTCCAAAGCACAACGGCAGGCAAGCACAGGCACGAATGACAGGCAGCCAGCACCTTGCCTAACCAGGAACGGTACAGCCTCACTTCTGTAAGGGAAGGATTTGGAGGCTCACAATCATGGCTGTGCCAATCGGCAGTGCAATTACAGTGCCGGCACACCATCAGTCCACTCCTGTAAAGGTTTGTAAACCAAGCCTAGGTTTGTTTTCTTGGCGGAGGGAGTGACTGTTGATAGTTTTGACAGCTCGCCTTAATGCTTGGTACATCCAGGACCAAATGGTGCACTGAGAAGAGTTATATGCCCCCATATTCTTTTAACCTCTGACTTGGGAGCGAACTTAGAAAAAGGAGCGACTAGACTCCTCAAAACAGACGCAAGCCTGCAAGACTGGGGTGCTGTAATGGACAGGAGATCAGTCCAAGGAAGGTGAACAGAACCAGAAACGAAATTGCCGATCAACATCCTGGAAACCAGAGCAATACGACTGGCGGTACAGTACAGTACCAGTGTCAGTGGCTCAGTAGGTAGCACACTCGCCTCTGAGGCCAGGAGATCAGAGGGCTGTGGGTTCAGTTCCCAAATCTGGCACTTGGGTTAATATCCCAGTACTGACACTGTAGTGCAGCATGAGAGGGGTGCTGCACTTCTGAGGTGCCGTCTTTCGGATGAGACATTAAACCGAGGTCCCATTTGCCTGTTCTGGTGGTAGTTCAGGTGAATGTTAAAGATCCCATGGCACTTATCAAAAAGGGTAGGGGAATTTTCCCCGGTGTCCAGGCCAAATTTCCCTCATTCACTAAAAATACCACCAACAGCTTAATCTGGTTCAAGGTCAGTTGGCATTCATCTGTACCCCCGGCTCATGACAGAAAATAGGCAGGATTTGTCTAGTGCACTTACCCGGTCAACAAAAACTAAATAAATAACATGAGGGACTACTGATAAAACTAGCTGCCACTTGCAGCTACCATGTCCTCGGTACTGTACTGGGTCCAAAAGTGCACGAGTTGACAATTAGAGCAGAGACCACATTGACACCCCAACCCCCATTTACTTAAGAAAAGTTGTAGCTCTCCACAAGAGGCAGCCATTTGTGATTTGTGCTCCACTAAATGAGGGAGACCGCATAGAAGGGGCAAAGAGCTCCCCTGCCCCCCAACACCTAACCCTACAAAAAGGCCCAGCAGCTTGGAGGGAATTTTGGTTGTTCTTCAGCCTAGTGCTCCACTGGAGTATAGCCATCAAGTTCCTAAAATTGTCCATTGCTGGACTTCAATTTCAAGCATTATCTACCAAACCCTTCACCTCACTTCCTCACAAGAGTGTCCAGATTTACTGCAGAGTGTGTGTGTGTGTGTGTGTGGTCAGGGCCCGCTGGGCCATTGGAAACTGACCAAGTATTTGGATAAGGCTTGCTAAACATGCACATACAAGGAAGGCCCTGATCAGTGCTCACAGCTCTGCACAGCCGCTGTCTAATTTAGGCTCCACAGTAAAACAAAGAATTTTTATGAACTGGAAAAAAAAAAAAGGCAACACATCGCTCACTGTTTGCTAAAGATCCCAGCTCACTTCCAGCATTTATAAACTCTGCCTTCTAACTGTTTGCATGTCTTATCATTGGCTGCACTAAATGTCGAAGGACTGCTCAAGACAACAAGCCTGAAGTTATTTAATTTTATAAAAAGGGTCTGCGAAAGAGAGCTTTCTGATTGTGGCTGTAGGCATTCTATCAGCCTTATGTTAATCTTTTATTAACACATATGTTGAGCCTATTCCCATACTGAACAAGGTTTAACACAGTTTAAAAAAAATGTTTTTATTATAACAGAAATAAGGCACTCCCAAGGGTTATGTAAATGGTTAGTTAATCTCCCTCTATGGCATGTGGTCCTCGGCTATGCCTCGTGCAACATTATTATACCCCTAGAGGGTGAATAACAGACCGTTTACATAACCCCTGGTCATGTCTTATTGCTTAATACTGTTTGGATGTCCTTACCTTTACAGTTTTTCTTTCCTATGTATATTTTAGCCTGTATATAGCTATTCCTGCTTGACTTTGTTAATCTGCTGACTGCCGCTATCCTTCCTGGAACCTCCATGAAAACAAGATACTGTATTTAATGGGTTACCCCAGTGGAGTAATTTAAATTATAAAATGGCAAGAAAAATATCTAGAAATCTCATTGGCAAAGACAGATCAGCTGACCGTACATTAATTCTCTGTATACGCACAGTCATCCTGGTCCTAAACCACATTACACAATGAGATCAGTCCTCCTACAACCAGAACCATCTTCCATCAGTCTCCCTACAACCAGAACTGGTCTTCCACACAAACACGGCCGCTACCTTCACACTGCAGAAACCTTCAACTAGGCCTTAAAATTAAAATGACCTTAAATATAAAATAAAATTAATTAAATGTTGTTTACCAGATTGTCACACTCTCCTTACACACAAAAACAAATTAGAAACATTAAGCATTGTTTATAGTTTTCATTACAACTATTTGTTGTTAACAGTGAAAAATCCCCCTTCTGTCTTTACCTGCTCATCAGGGAAATCTCTTCTGCTTTCCCTGACAAGTGAGATAATCGAGTCTCTGGCTCTAAAACAGGCCTTTGTTGTCTGTGTGTACGGTATGTTAGTAGAGGAACATTCTGCTAGTAGAACTGAGCAGAATTTTGAATCCCTGTATTCCATGGTAAACATTCCATGATAAACATTCAATTTCTTGAATGTGGGAAACACGGAGGGAAAAAAAAACAGAATGAAGAAAGTAAGCAATAATACTATATAAACAAGGAGAAAAGGTGGCAAATGACTCACCCTGCTGTTTATCTTTTAGGGCAGAGCGAGTAGTTTATGATGCTGTCAGTGAGAGTGGCAGTTTTGAACCACAGTCATGCTTGCAGCACTGGGGAACTGAGAAGCCTCTGTTATGGCTTCCTTTTAGTTTTGTCTACAGAGTGAGGAGAATGAAATAAAATAATGGTGCTATGTGTTTTACTTAGAATGAGAAAAACGGCATTTGTGAATTGTTGTGGCTGGCAGGGGAATATGAAGTTTAAGTGGACAGGGAGGCACACACTGTATAACACTAATTTAAAATTAGTCTAGCACCAATAGGCGTAATGACTACTATGTTAAAAGCACAGATTCACTTACATTTTTACTCATTTAAAAATGTGTTTAAAAATAAAAAACTGTTTCTAAAAATAAAGGGACATTTTATAAGCGCAATAAGACACTCCAGGGTTGTGCATTATGGTGTGATAAGTGCACTCCTAGGGACGACCGGCACTCGACCTTCGGCCTCATGCCTAACTACACCCAGGAGTGCGGTTATCACACCATAATGCACACCCCATAGTTTCTTATTGCTTACAAAAATACATCAGGGCATGGAATCTCCAGAGGAGGTGCTCTAGAACATAAAGCTGCAGCTATGTAATTCAGTGATATTATTAAGGGGACCCTAGTGCTTATATGGTCAGGGATTACCTGCACCCCCCCAGTCCCCATTATAAGGCTCTCTCCAAAACAGGCATCATCCTATACCCCAGCTACCAATCATGACAATCTACTTTCAGATTCATGTATAAGCCGCCATGAGAAAAAACTGCATTTTCCAAAGGATTCGTTTATTTAGTTATAAATGACCTGGTTCATTGAAGAACATTGTTGCCTGTAGGTCCACAGCTTGTCAATCTTTCCTACAACCTTAGTATTTCAGTTGCACTACCCCGGGGGATGAACCATTTAACCAGAGTTTGTAAGCGTGCTCAGGATGCAGTTTCGGTAGGTAGGCCAGACCTCTGCGGCTGCCACGCGGCAATGCGCTGCAGTCAGGAGGGATGACATCAGGCACCTGTTGCACAGTGACCCCAGCAGTGGGCCAAGGGAGCTTGCACCCTCCATAGAGCCTTCCTGCATGCATCAGAGGTCATCAACAAGCTCCTACCGTGCCTGGGGAGGAGACAGTACAAGGAAGAGAGTCAGGGGCAAAAATCTAAGTAGCATCTACATGATGGCCAAGGTTTCTGGGCTCCTACTGGGTCTTAGCGCCACAGACACTAAATCTTTGCCTGCAGTAGACAGTCTCAAGGGACATTACCATCCTCCTCCCCACCCCCGAGCCCCTACTGGACAGAGGGGAAACTGTGGGAGATGTCGAGTGGTAGCTGAATGGGGTGTGGGGGTTAGAGGAATAACAGGTCTGAAAGGGGTAAATCCCTGGGACCAAGGTATATATCCCTAAAGAGGAGCTGCCAAGGAAGAAAAAGCTCTATTCAAAAATCAAATCCATAAATAAGCAGCCCTTCATGTTAGAGATAGATTTACATTTTACATGCTGGCCTAGTGGCATGGTAAGCTGAGGCAGGAGGCCTGGCCGCCTGCCACACTGGCAACCTGGGTTCAGGAATGAACTGGGATCGTTCTGAGGCCGGCCAAGGGATGGAGCATCCTGCGATGGCTCTCCTCTTTTGGGGAAGAAGGGACAGGGTGCACCACTGCTCGACTGCCATCTAAAGGAGGCTTGGTGGTGTAGCAGCAGTCACCTACCTGGTTGGCCAGGTGTAAGTCACTCAGGCATGCTGCATCTTCACGCAGTACGTGCGCGTCACAGCATGCATGCTGGCCTGGGGAGAAAAGCTGTGGGGAAAACAGCTTCGGCAGGCAAGATGATGGCGACCTCACCCGCAAGTTCTACACCACCCACCAGGGCACCCACTGGAGGCAAGTCCTGGGCTGGGTGAGTGACATGGCTGGAGTGTGAGGAGGATAAACACAGGATGAAAAAATATGTATTTTCACGATTCCTCCTGCACTCCTTCTCAAACCAGATGCTGATCCCAGCTGTTCAGTTTTGTTTTCTAATCCATTTATATTGGGGTCACATTTACTTTTACATTTGCCAAGCTACAGCTTTAGTTCTGTGTCCTGGAGTTAGCCCTAATGGCCCCAAGTACCCCTTAAAATCAAACAGAAGTGGCTGTTACATGCTAGTTCATGCTAGCCACAAGAAACTTGATGTTAAATAAGAGGTGTTCAAACACAGCTGATTGCTGACCTTCACTCTTGTGTCCTTTTCAAAACAAGACGTCAAACAAAAAGCAAGGTGGGATGCCCCTTCCAGTGCAGGCTGCCAAGAGCCATTAAGTGTGCCAAGCCACTCTTGAAACGGAACAGCGACTAGAAACATAGACTTTGACTTTGATGGCAGATAAGGACCGCTTGGCCCACCTATTCTGCCCTAAGGTCGCCAAATGGCCTAGCGGGCAGCATGCTTCACTCCTACACAGGAAACCTCGATTCTGGCATGGACTTTGGTGCTGGGTTGGAGTGTCACTGCCGCATGGCAGTGCTCCAATCAGGGAAGGAGGCTACTCTGGCTCAGCAGCTCCCCCTGCAGTTGGCTGGGAGGTTGCCTGTGTGCAGGAATGACACTGCACGCATGCAAAGCCTAATGGAGCACCACCCATCACCAGGGAGGTGGCAGGGTTTAAGAGAACCAGTGAGAAAACCAGAAAAGCAGCATGGGTTTCGGGCCACACACTGTGTGGATCTCCACTGGTCTCAACAGGGTGGAAAGTGACAGATGGGGCTGGCAGGTTGCCAATAGATCAGCCAGAAAGAAGGATCCAGTGGCACCATGGGGTTAAGTTAACAGCTATACGGAACAAAAACTGCGACCTAATGTCCGGTCATATTTCATAGAGATTTCCATTAATCATCTCAAATCTAAAACAAAATGCTAATGCAGAGCAAAAACAGGGAACAAATGTTAGTTACTTACTTACCAGTAACAGTGGCTCTTCAAGAGAATCTCCTCCCTAGAAACAAAGAATTTGGTGGCAGAAAAGGACCGCTTGGCCCACCCCATCTGCCCAGATTGTTCCTACCTAGTCCATCTCCACAGAACACCAACTGGTTTCTGGTGACCCTCCCTCCTCCCTGTCTATTTACTATATGTTTATAGGGCTAGTGGGGGTGGTTTCTTATGAGATAAGAATGTTCTCTCATGCTGGTTTGGGCGAGAGGACCGTGAAGCAAAGCTGAGCGGTTCTGTCAGCCCAAACCAGCACAAGATAACATTCTTATCTCATAAGAAACAACCCCCACTAGCCCTATAAACATATTATATGGCAGTGGAACTGCCTCTACCCCAAAATACAACTTTTGTTTTTAATGTCGGAAGTGGGGCTAATTGGGAGCATCAGTTCTGTGGTGCTGGTGGGGATCTTTGAGGTGGGGAGGAAGCTTTTCAGCATCAGCGGGAAAGAAGTGCTGATTACAGGTTTTCATTTATTTATTTATTTTAAAGTTTATCAATTTCTGCTTCACTACGTGTATTTTTTCACAGTGAGATTCCACCCTGGTAGCTGATTCCGCCGTAGCGACTCCGACAGTAACAGTCTGACAAGCAAGAGTCACCACAGCGAGAATCAGTTGTATGAAGCAGTGCGAGGCAGCAACCGTATGCTCAATAAGGGGTACAGTAAATGCTGCATTCTGATTGGTGGAGGCAGTTCCACTGCTATATAGTAATAATCCCCTAGGTCTATGCCATGCATGCTTGAAGCCCCCCTGCTCTTTTCACTTCCATCACTTCCACTGGCAGTCTGTTCAAGGCATCTACTACTCATTCAGTGAAGCAGTACTTCCTCACATCCCTCTTAAACTCCACCCCCACCCCAGCTTCACTGCACACTCCGCAGGGATTCAAAATCCTGGTACTTTCTTGTCAGTCTGTCCATTTGCTACAATCATAATAAAGCCTCAGCAACATCTCTACTTTTTTTTTTCCCCCTGTTCTTTTTGCGCACATCCTTTTTGCGTCATTGCACCCCCACGAGTCCTGGTGCTCTTACTCATTTGAAAGAGACTCCCCTCCTGCACCCTGTTCACCCCCATGAGGTACCTGTAGGTCTCCATCATGTCCCCTCTCACTCTCCTGTCTTCAAGGGTGCTTCTGGTGTAACCCCTGCACCATTTTAGTTGCCCTCCTCTGGACTGCCTCCACCCTATGTCCTTGTTGAGATGTGGCCTGCAGAACTGGACCCCATACTCCAGGTGGGGTCTCGCCAGTTAGCGATACAGTGGCAACACTACATCCCTCCTCCTGCTAGAGACACAGCTCCTTCTGCATCCCACTGGCCCCACCCATTGCTTTTCACACTGCCCTGTCACTTTGAGAACACCAGATATGATAACCCCAAGGTCCTTTTCCTGATGTCAGCAACTCCCCCTCATCCTCCCATCCTACACTCTGCTCCTAGGTTCCTATGCCGTAGGTGTATGATTTTGCACTTTTTGGCATTTAACTCTAATTGCCATGCTCTTGACCACTCACAATTTTCCAAGATCCAGCAGTGAAACACTAAAAAAAAAAAAAAAATGGTGTTTTCACTATTAATCAAAGTCTGTCTTCTGACTTTTAAAGCCCTACATGGACTGGGCCTGGACTACCTGAAAGAGCTTCTGGTCTCTTACTGCCCTGGACGATCGCTCCGCTCAGCCAAGAAGGGTTACTAGAGATTCCAAAAGGTGTGTTTGAAATCTTCTGGGGCATGCACGTGGCCCCTACCTTCTGAAATTCTCTACCCCGTCGGTTACGGGAGTGCACAACTGTGGAGGGATTTAAGCATGCTTTAAAAACTTTTTTATGGCACCAGGCATTCGGTGACTGATTGATTGGTGGTATGATGATACTGTTGATTTTATATGGATTTATGTTTGTTGATGTTTGATTTCTGATTTTAAATTTGTTAGGCGCCTTGGTACTTGAAAGGCGGCATAAAAATAAAGTTTTATTATTATTATTATTATTATTAATGGATTACTACAAAATAATATTGTTTTTATTTTTGAGTTCGTTGTGGCGCGCAGGCGCAGACAAACCCATTGCTATGAGGTGCTTTACAGGGGTGTGCCCAATGGAGAGCTCCATTTGTAGGGGCAGGTCAGTGACAGGCGAATCAGTCGGCAGGCTGGCGATGACTCACATTCAGCTGTTTGGGCTGAGCAGGACAGTTTTTCAGAGAGAGCCGCACCAATAGTGGTGCGGCTCGGTCCTTGAAGTATTCCTGCATTGCATTCCTGGTTGCGTGTTCGCACTGCTGTAGCTTACAGCAGTGTGAATGCGCTTGAGCCCAGACTTCCTCACAGTTAAAAAACAAACAAAAAACTCCCAACAGGGTGCTAACCCCTGTCAGCATGTCCCTCCCAGTTTGAGTTTGCCACCGGGAGCCCACTCCCATCGGCATAATGTCTCCCCAATTTGTTGTGTGCAGCTGTGCACAAACTGATGGGCTGCCCAATCCCCATCAGTATACCCTCCCAGTTAATTTGCTGATCGGAGCCCACTCTCCATCGGCATAATGCCCCAATTAGTTGTGTGCGAGAGGGGTGAACAATCTCCTCTCGGCTCTTGCCCCCCAATTTGATGTGTGCCGACGGGGTGCCCAATCCCAGTCGGCTACAGCCCCTCCCCACAACATTAGGTGGCATGCTGGGAACCCACCCCAGCATGCCAAATGTCCCTGTAAAAAGAAAACCTTCCTGTGATGTTAATTTTTTTTTTTTTTTTAACCTGCAAAATAGAAAATGGTCCCTCGTTGAGTCTGGTGGCCCCTCAACCCGCGCCCACCCTCTGCGCACTCTCCCCACACCCGCCCCACCCATACTTACCACCAGTGCCTGGTGCGACGACCTTCGTGGACTGGGAACACGTCTGCACTCTTCAAAGCTGACCACAAACCAAGAAATGCCGTAAGCTGTATAATGGCATAAATAGGTTTTTTTCAACTTTGGCGCATATCTCAGGCTTTTTTGGGATTTTTTTCACCACATCTGCAACATAGGCTTTTTGAGAGCCCACCTCATTAACAGTGGCACTGTTTCGTTAATCGGTCCCGAAAGGTGATTTCACGGTCACTGCGCGGAATCACCTTTCCGAACCAATTAATGAAACAACAGTGACACTGTTCATGAGGCAAGTTCTCTGAAAGTCTAAGTTGCAAATTTGGTGAAAAAAATAAAATGATTGTTTTACGAGCATGCATTGCGCAGTTTCCACACACATACATAACTTTGCGAATTTATAATATTTTCACTCCAGATTTTCAACATTGGCATTTTTTTTTTTTTTAACACCTCCTTATGAACAGTACAGCTGTCATTTTTCACATCCTGGCCGAAATGTGGTTTTGCACTTCTGGTGCAGAATAGTGCGGTCACTGTAGGAAATCAGTGTTCGGGACAGATTAAGAAGAACAGTGACTGTTCATGTGCGGAGGTCCCAAAATGCCTATGTTGAAAATTTGGTGACAAACGTCCATAAAATGACTGTTACGAGCATGCGTTGTGCAGTTTCCACATATGCTCACACGTTTGAGCATTTTTAATATTTTCACTCCAGATGTTCAACACTGCCTTCTCTTCACACCTCCCTATGAATGGTACAGCTGTAATTTTTCACATCCTTCCCGAACTGTGTTTTCGCACATCTGGTGCAGAATGGCGCGGTCACTGTGGGAAATCAGTGTTCGGGACAGATTAACAAAATCACAGTGCCACTATTCATGAGCAGAGGTCCCATATGCTTTCATGAGGTGGGGGTCACAAAAGGCCATGTTGAAAATTTGTAGTGTAAATACCAACAAATGCCTGGGGCATTAGGGTTTCTAACCCTAACCCCCAACCCATGGTGGGACTCCAGTGCCCTTATTTTCTCTGAACTGCAGACATGTCACTCTTCAAAGCCAGATCACAAATTGAGGAAACAGGCATGCCCTTCACTGTATTTCAACAGGAATGTGAACTTGGTGGCATAACTTGTTCTTTCTACTGGGAACTGCAATCCTGCCAATTGGTGCATACCAACATTAATTCCAAACGACGAACTTTGGCACTGACAAATGCTTGACTAATTTTTACGTCACCCATTTTTCTCTCTTGATCAGCTTTTCTCATCAGCTGTGGGCATGAGTGCAACCTCCAAGCCTTGTCATTCACCTAACCCAGGGATAGCCTGGCCCCCACAGCTGTTTCCCACCCCTCCCGACTCCAGACAGGGCCATCAGGCAAACCGTCCAGCAGCCTTGTACACCAAGCCCTCATGATGCCCTGGCAAAAAAAGTATTTAACAGCACCATCCAGCATTGCCAGCCAGTTTTACTCCTTCCTGCCCAGAGGTCGTTGATTAATGTGGGGCCTCGGCTACGTTCTCCCACCCAAAGGAGCAGCACCATTGTGCGAGCCACCTGTGGTACCCTATGGAGAAATAGCAGAGCAGATGACCCACGGCCCCTCGAGTAGGACAGCATCCACTGAAATGCATGACCCATCACCCCACCCCACCCCCACCCATTTGGCCCTCCAACTCATTTCCAAATCCTGCTCACCAGTGTGGTTAGATGAGCGAGGATTTTGAATTTAAGGTCAGAGTGGAACACATGGAATGACCCTTCATGTGACCACAAGGCTTCTGTGGAGTAAAGGGAATGTGCAACAGCTGAGAGGTATTTATGAAAGTTGATCTCACCCATCTTAAATTAAATTAGGGCAACAGATTAGGTTGTTTTTTTTGTTTAAAATCAGTTTTATATGAATTCCAAAATTCTAATTTGGGTATCCTGTCCAAAAATTTGGTATGCCTTCCCCGGCTGACTACAGCTTTACTGCACACTTTCAGACAGCCAGTTCCAACACCATGCTAGCTGCAGAGCTGCCTGCCAGACTGCCATCACTGGTCACTGCTGAGGGTTGGCAAGCAGCAGGTTGATGTAGCATGTGACCAGACACTACCCAGCACTGCAGGAGGAAGGAAAGCAGGCTGACCTTCTGTGTGTCTGCCCCCTAGCAGCACAGGTGGCAGATTCAGCATGGTGTCATACTGAAGTGCGAATGTCAGGGGGAGGCACAGGGTGAAGCAAGGAATGATGCCACTGGCACGCTCAGACCCAGACTGCACTGGGTTATACTCTGGACGGGGGATGCCCACCGACCCCACTATTGGGGGGGGTGTATAATGGACCAAGTTTTTATTTATTGTATTCACCCCGGAGGACTGGGCATCCTTCCAGAGTACTTACTGGGCTAGGGCCTCTCACTCCCTGCCTGAGCCCCCACGTCCTGGATCTCCCCACCCGCACTGCCCAGACCAGACCCCCCGGCATAGCTGGGATCAGCACAGCCTATGGGTTGGTGCCTGGGAAGATCTCTGTGAGCTGGGCCGGCGGTGGGATGTGGGCCATGCCACGGAAGTCCCCATCATCTCCGCAGTGCTCCAGGGGGTTCTTCTTTCTGTACCCCAGCCACCCCGCATGGTGCACTTCAACGTACTAGCATATGGCAACCCTGCCAGCGTCTGCCACGCTAGTTACGTGCTTGCCTGGCTTGCTGCAGTGTCCCCGGTCTCCACTGGGAGCCGCTGGCATGCCGAGACATCACACCCCTTCTTCCCTGTGGAGGAGAGCACTACAAGGGTATTCATCCATAACCCTCCCCTGCCGACCCCCGGCGCCAGAGTTGGCTCCCAAACCCGGGTCGCTGGTGTAGCGCGAGGTGCAATCAAGCACCTCAACCCTCAGCACCACAGAGCCGGCTGACAAATGTCAAGTTGCAAAGAAAGACTCAAAAAGGAAAGCTGCCACAGAAGAGTATACAACCTTTAACACCATCCCCCACCCCACAAAAAATGCTGTGTTATACTAGCACCAGGAGACTAGCAAGCTGCTACAGCTGATGTTCTCATAATACCAAATGTATGGAAAATGTCAGCCCTACTCCTCAAGTTCTGTTCAACACCCCTCCTCCCCCCCAACACACACACCTTATATCCCATTCGGTTATCCGCAAGGAGACCTAGTCAAACAGTAGTTAGGAGTAGGGTTACCACCTGTCCTGATTTTTGCAGCTGCGTCCTGCCAAAAATCATTGAAAAATACTTCATGTCCTGTTCTAATAGTAGCAAAATAATTTCTTACTTTCCTCTAAAATGTTGCAGAAAATTGTAATACCTTAAAGGTGATATGCAAAACATACACTGCGGCCCACTCCTGTCCCCAGATACCTTTCAATGCTGCCGCGGGAGTCAGGGGCTGCTATGACGAACATTTTCAGAGCAATATTTATATTTTAAAACTCTGCAGAAACTTCGCTCCAAACGCTGAAGCGCCGCACGAGTCCCAATTGAGTGCGGGCAAGTTCTCATGGGTATTACACCCATTTAGTAACATGGATAACACCATTGCTCTGAATGTAGTAGCAGTGGCTGGAGCTTAATACAGTTATTTTATTGTTTCCACAGGGCTCTTGATGCCTAAAATAATACAGCAACAGCCTGTCCAGGTGTTGCTGTTAGTATTATTTTTGGCATCAAGATCCCCATGGAAGCAATAAAATAACTATATTAAGCTGTTATATTCAGAGCAGTGGTGTTATCCACTTCACTAAATGGGTGGAATACCCATGAGAACTTGCACACGCTCAATCGGGACCCACACAGGGCTTCGATGTTCCGAGTTATGTTTTGGCAGAGTTTTACAATATAAATATTGCTCTGAAAATGTTCATCATAGCAGCCCCCGACTCCTGCGGCAGCTCTGAAAGGTATTTGGGGACAGAAGCAGGCTGCAGCTCATCTTTGCATGTCACCTTTAACTAAGAAAGTTCACAGAAACAATATGAACAGCTGCAACACATAGCCTTCACTCAGATTCTTTAGAGAACACAAGCCTGCTGCATTGGTCGAAGTTGCACAGTGTCCTGTAAAAAAAAATCATGTTTCAGTAAGAAATGTCCCACTTTGGGCTACTTAAAAGGCAGTAACCCTAAGCTCATGACTGGGATTTGGCTTTAAACAGACTTCAGGAGAATGCAGGAACTGGCATCATGCTGTGAAATGAAAGCCGTGTCAGTATTCCATGCAAAACAAGCTTCCTGATATGTAGCAGTAATGGCAATGCAGTGTTCGTGGCCTGCACAGTTCCCGAGCTCTCTGTTGCCTTTCACAGCGGCTCCCGAGATGAGGGCAGCACACTTGTGAGGGCAATTTCTCTTGGTGTAGCAGTCACTGCTCCAGAACCGAGAACCATTCCATCTCTGAGCAGAATCAGCAGCGACAGGATTGGGTGTCAGCAAGTCCTAACACACTGATTAAGGCCAAGAGGTGCTTACTTCAGAAATGTTTCAGGAACAACCCCCGCCAGAAAGTGATTCAGTCCTCATTTCTCTGGAAAAAGGCGAGTCACAGTGGCAGAGCACCAGCCCAGCTGCGTTTTCCCGAGACGCAAGATGCAACCTTTTTTTTTTTTTTTTTTTAAACTTTGACCAACTGAATCAGATCTTTAAACCAGCTTTCAGAAAAAGAATATAGCTGAGGATTAGAGAAATAAGAAACTCCGAGAATAACAGGATACACCTGGCAAGCATCTCACCGGTCAACTCCCTTTTCTGGATTTTATTTAAATGGGATAACTGGGTAGGTTCTCTGGACCCAACGGACCCACATTCAGGAATTTCACTGCTCATTTCCCCAGGCTAACCCAACGGAGATGCAATGTCTCGTTTTCAGTGGGGGGTTAAGGGGGTTCCTTCTTGTACCATATTTTACATCTGGGAGGCACTGAAGCACAAGGAGGTCAACTGACTTGCTCAAGGTTACTCGGTGAGCCAGTGGCTGTGGTGGGATTCAAACCTGGGATCCCGTTCCTACAGCTGTGTGCGGTTAGTGGTAGTCACTAAATCATACTACCTTCAGTCCCCAAGGGCGGTTTGTCAGGTTGCATCTCTTTTCAATAACATGATACAATTTACAGATACTCTGGGGCAGTGACAGTGCAAAAAGTAACACCACATCAACACACAAGGGTGCAAGTGAACACAGTTAAGATATTGTGACACAGGGTGCACACATGTTGCACAAGTTATTGTGTTCTATTATAGATGTTAATCCCCTAAGATTCTGGTTGTCCCTTTTGGAATCAAAGTGAATGACCTCTCAGTCATCTACCCACCCAGATAACTGCTGTACAGCTTCACTAATGATGCTGGGTTTGAGAGTACTTACTGTGAATTGCTCTGTCTTCCACAGGTGCCATAATCCACCCTCAAACCAGTAGCAACCCAGTGGCAGACACATGGATGCCATTTCTTTCCCATGGCCAGGAAGCACTTCCTTCAGTGGATCCAGCCCCCCTCCTATTAAACACTGCCGAACAAGTGGACACCTAGACTTGCACTGAAATATGGTTCGCCCACATGTTAGCATGACACACTATCGCTGATCATCAGGGGGAACCCCTTTTATTTATTTAAGTTCTCCATATACCATGATAATCTACAGAGAGGTGGGCATTCCCATTTTGTTCTCAGGTGGGTTCCAGAGGCACCATGTTACAGGTCCTTAGGTGGTCCACGGCTAGCAGCAGTGCATCATGTTACAGGTTCTCAGCTGGTCCACGGCTGGGCGTCAGTGCATCATGTTGCAGGTCCTCAGCAGGTCCATGTCTGGGCAGCGGTGCATCATGTTGCAGGTTACCAGCTAGTCCATGGCTGAGCAGCAGTGCATGATGTTGCAGGTCCTCTGCTGGTCCAGTCCACTGCTGGGCAGCAGTGCATCATGTTGTAGGTCCCCAGCTGGTCCATGGTTAGGCAGTGGTACATCATGTTGCAGGTCCCCACTGGTCCACAACTAGGCAGCAGTGTGTGATGTTGCAGGTCCCCAGTTGGCCCATGGCTAGGCAGCAGTGCATCATGTTGCAGGTCCCCAGCTAGTCCATCGCTGGGCAGCAATGCATCATGTTGCAGTTCCTCAGCTGGTCCATGGCTAGGCAGCAGTGAAACATGCTGCAGGTCCCCAGCTGGACCATGGCTAGGTAACGGTGCACCATGTTGCAGGTCCTCTGCTGGTCCGTGGCCGGGCAGCGGTGCATCATGTTGCAGGTCCTCAGCTTGTAGTGAAGATTAAGGAGATGAGTAGAAGAGGAGAATTTATTCAATATAATTTATTTTTTATTTAATTCGTACTTCAGAAAGACCTTTGAGAGTGATCTCTTTTACAAAGGTTCCATGTCAGGGTGGACTATAAGACAATACACATTCAGTGGTTATAGAGGCCTGATCATTAGGTATTAAAGAGCGATTACATGACAATTAGCCAAACAGGAGAAAAACAGATCAGTTGTGATAGAATACTAAGCTATTTCGAATTGGCTGCCCCAGGTAGCACACCCCTTGAAACCTCCAAATCCGTTGACAGACTATGGCAGAGTAACTGCATAGGGTTCAACGCTATCCCAGATGGCGAGAGGCTGGGTGACAGTGAAACAAGGGGGACTGGGTTTGAACCTACTGCAGAGAGAGAGAGGTGGGTGGATGGTGAAAGCAGAAGTGCTGTGATGGGGAACAGCTCCAGGAGGGCTTTGTCGAGTAGGGTGTGTGTGTGTGTGTGTGTGTCTTTGGGGGTTAGGAGAGGCAGTACCAAGGGCGTGCTTAACGAGGACCCGATAGCTTACTTAAGCCCTTGGCTAGGCTGGAATGGAGGCAGGGTTCTCTAGGTAGCCCTGCTGGGTGCTACCTTGGGGGTAGGCCTGTCTATCAAGAGGGGCCTGAGAAGCAGGTGCATTTTGAGCTAGACATTAGGTGCTGTTTGAGGCCTGCTTTGAATTGAGACAGGCGGTTTGTAGTTTCATCGGGAGTTAATTTATCCAGAAGGGGGCCAGATAGGAGAAAGCGTGCTGCCCTAGTGAGGTTTGGTGGAAGAAAGAGGAGTTTCGGGGGCATTTGTTTTAGATAAGGTGGGAGGAGAAGAAAACAGCAGAGAGTTGCTGATGGAAACTCACTACACAGCAGGGGGTTAAAATGAAATCATTCTTAGGGCACTTTTTTGTTTTGTTAATCCAATTTATTTACCCTGGATAGCCAGGTAAGATGCAACATTTCATTCCCATGTCACATGGGACCTCTGTCCAAGAGAATCTCAACCCGCACAAGGCACATTTTTAAAATGTTTTGAGGTTTTTTTTTTGCTCCAAGATAGTTCAACTGAGATGCAATATCTCATTTTCAGTGGGGTCCTGTTTGTACCCAGTTTGACAGCTGTTGCTTGGAACACTGATTTTCACCAACTTGTGCAAGGTCTTGCACTGCAGTGAGAGTACGTAGCTGTGGAAGGCTCTTATACCTTGCATCCCCTGGTTCACAGGGCGCCCCCCCAATTATCTGAATAAATACAGTTTTGCATTGGCTAAAGGCATCACAGTGACTCATCTTGAGCAACTCCTGCTTTCCACGATGCTCAGCCGCTGCCAGCAGCCCATTGGGGGAGTCTATCTAGCAGCTAGTGGGGGTACAAAGGAGAAGTCAGGCAAATCTCCACCACACAGATCTACCAGACTGACTCAGATTTAAACCTCATTTTAAGTATTGTGTTCAGGTCTTGCCCCCACTTCGGACAAAAAGTGGATCGACAGGATTGAGGTGTGCAGAGGCGAGCCAGTAAAGTGGTTGAAAGCTTGAATAATGTGGACTGTGAGGGCCTCCTGCAGAACTGGGACTTTTCACTACTGAAACGAGGTGCCTCATGGAGGACAGGATTACTCTGTTCAAATATATGAAAGGGATAACACAACATCAGACCAAACACAACTCTTTAGTATGTACAATGGTGAAAGGACAATGGGACACACAATGGCTTCGGAAGGAGGAAGCTTCAAGGGATAGGACAGAAAAATACTTCACAGAACGAGTGGCAGACACTGGGAGCAGACCAGCAGATCATGTGTTGTCAGCGGACTCGGTTTCTACCTTCAAACTGAAAGTAGGTAAGTAATGTGAACAAAAGGGGGCGAGATCACCACTAAGCAGACAGTGCCCCTTAAGAACATGCAAAACCAGGAAAAGGCTCTGCTCTCAAGTTGCCAAAACAAACTTAGATGTCCAACTATGTGCAATTCAAACATTTTAGAACAGCAACAACCACATGTCACATACTAGAAGAATGACCAAAACACCCAACGTGACTACCTGATGTCTCCAGTCACACCGAGGCTTCACTGGGATGTCAGAAGCCTCACTACAACATGAAAGCCAAGTACTCATGTCAGGTATCTGGTCATTCTTCTGGTTTGTGATATGATGGGGTCTCAATTTTGATGATTGAATTGCACGCATTTGGACCTGTAAGTTTAATGTCTATCTGTAAAAGGCAAGAGCTTTTTCTTGGTTTTGCACGAAACTAGGCTAAGTGCCTTGAAGAAAAAATGGTAGCAAGGTATTCCCATGCAGTTAGTAAGGGAAAAACTTGAGGCAGTAATGACCTTCTTCCGTTCCTAAATTACAATATATTCATATACCCCAAAATCACAGGCTTTGTCAGCAATTTTGTGCCCAAAGCAAACACATGACAATTTCAACTGGATAATAATCAAACAGCTGCAACAGTAAAATAAAAGAAAGTATGTTTTGAGAAGCACCCAAACTTCTAATGTACATTACAAAGAGTAGACAGAATTTTTTTTTTTTTTTTTTTTTTTTTAAATGTGGTTTGTCGTCACTTTTTTTTTTTTAAATGGTTATTTATTTAGATATTTTCCAAAGAGATATCCAGATACCACATACAGCACATTTCAGATTAGGTAGACAGGTTATAATAAAATGCTTTTTCCTTATTGGTCAAGAGCAGAGTACAGCAAATTCCTACACTTTTTTATATACAACATTTATCTTGTCCTCTTAATGGCGGTATTAATTAGTTCCACTAGATCTCTTGTTGTCCCTCATTTATGGAATCAGGTCTGTTCTATGGCCCCTTACCCAAAGCCACCATCTGATCCAGAAGGCTGTACAGTTTTGCACCCTAAGGGTAACACTGGCTGTCAACATTTCCATTCTATATATTTGATATGTTATAATGTTGTATCTTCCCATTCTTGGACCATACGTGATCCCTCTGGAACCATTTTCTTGTGATAGCTTTATTCGCTGCTAGAAGAAGAATGGTCAACAGCAATCTAGATTTATCACCTCGGACCTCACTCGGGATGTGAAAAAAATAATAGCACACTCCAGCGTTAAGGTCCCTATCTCTGGGAACAGTTCTTTTAGTGCTCCTCCTATATCCCCCCAAAACTTGGTCAATCCATCACATCTCCAGAAAATATGATGAGTATGGGTCGCTACTGGTTCCCTACAGCCTCTCCAGCACTCTGTTCCAGACCAAGCATCAATCTTCCCAGTTATCTGGGGGGGTTCTGAAGAAATGGACAACACACTTCCATCCAAACTCTTTCCATATCAATGATTTGGTAAACCTATGGATAGTCTAGTATATTGCACTCCATCCCTCCTCCTGTATAGGTGTACCCATCTCTTCCTCCCATCTCTTCTGAGAGCGCCGAGTTATCTTTCTCTGACCTTGTGTGACAGCCTGGTAGGTATGAGATATGTGTTCTGGAGTGGCTTTTTTCATTGCTTTTGTTATAAACTCTGTTAGATGATGTAAGAACCCCTGGTCCCAAGTTAGGCCTACCATATCCTTACAATATTTCCTCACCTGAAGAAATCTATAAAAGTCTTAGAAAATGGGCACAGAGAAATCTCAATTCTGATTGACTAAAGACACCAACCAGCGGGTCCGGTATCAGGCAGCAGAGACCGGAAAATAACGAGTCCCCACTGTCTGTTGCCTGATAACGTTCTAAGAGTAGTGCGACCACAGAACGTCCAGTTTTAAAATACCACCATTTTTTTATGTCACCACCCTCCCGCTCGCCATCACTGCTGTCAGCTTCACATAATGGGGCCGTCCCAGCACATTTGCTAAAACTGTAGCCCGCGGCTATAATCACACAACTGCTGCTTATTGAGCAAATACAGAAACACGTTTAAAAAAAAATTGAAGGTTGACATACACACACACTCCAGATCTTACCAAGACCTCTGGCATATCTTCACAGTCACCACACTCGCACCAAGTCCTCTGCCCTTGCTCCACAGTTATGATGTTCACCACATAGTCCCCCTGCTCATTCAAAAAAAAAAAAAAAAAAACTACGCAGAACCTCTTGCTTCAGGACGCAAAACGCCACCTGACTCCCAGGACGAGCAGCGCAGAATAGGTGTTGAGGCATTATGGGTGTTGTAGTTCAGTACTTCGCATATCCATGCTGCAGTAGTAAGATGCAGCTTGAGTAGTGAACTACAATCACCAGAGTGAATTGCTCCGTTTCTCCCCCGACATACCCACTACAGTCTTCTCAAACACTCAGTCGATCCCCCCAAAACAAAATAACCATCCTTGCTGACTTGCGCTGTGTGTGTGTGTGTGTGTGTGTGTGTGTGTGTGTGTGTGTGTGAGAGAGAGAGAGTGTGTGTGGGCGGGTGGGGGTCAGGTAACCATAGCAACCAACTCTAAAAGGCAGAGAGACAGAAGTGGTGGAGGAACTATTTTACTATAAAATAAATTAAAACCTAAGATTTTGCATTCTTTTCTTCAAACATACATAATATACACTAGCCCATTTTCTAAGCGCAATAATACCCTCCAGGGTGGGCGGTATTGGGGGATACCACCCACCCTGTCGGGTATTATTGCTTACTTGTCTCCTTAGTCTAAACTGTCTCTTCATCTCCTGAAATTAGCAGAAAATTCCTTTTTCATAAAATTGATAGAAACTGTCAAGTCCCAGGCTTTGCCACCTATTAAGGGTACAGTCATATCTAGCTGGGGTAAAGCCAGGGTCTTCTTGACATTTTTTGAAATAAGTTTACTGCTGGGTCTTTTGTTTCGTTAATTATTTTCCTCCAGGTTAGTATTGTTTGTCTGGTGTATTGGGATGTGATCTCACCGACTAATTCTGATTTTTGTATGATCGAGCTAAATAGGAATTTCTCTATCCCATCTCTCAGATTCCCTCAACTCTATTTCCTTCCAGTGGGGATCCACCCCTCCATCTATCCACTGTAAGACATGTGAGACCACAGCCACCTGGGCGTATTTTTCTAGATTTGGTTTTTGGTAAATGCAGGATCCTGTGCTTTATCCTTGGTCGTTTCTTTTGCCAGATAAAATCAGTTGTTTTATGCCACAGTTTAAAATCTCCCTTAGTCAGGAAGATGGGAAGAGTCTGAAAGAAATACAGCAGCCTTGGGAGGATGTTCGTTCTTATGGCCTCTATTCTTTGGTTTAATGAGATGGGAAGGAGGGTCCATCTCTGTAGGTCCTCTCTTATAGCATTAGTTAAATGGGCATAGTTAGCTTCATATAGGATTTGAGTGTCATTAGGAATAATGATTCCTAGATACAGTATCTAAATTTATTACTCTTCCATCTTAAGGGAAACTGATGTTGGGTCTCCATGCTAGGGTTGTACTTAAAGGTTAGTACCTCCGTTTTACTGGTATTGAGTTTATATCCAGAGAGGGTCTCTAGAGCTCCCAGGAGGGAAAACATATTTGGAAGGGAGGTCTCCGGACATCAAGTAAATTAACAAGTCATCTGTGAAGAAGGCAGTTTATTTATTTATTTGCTTTTGTTAACCGGGTAAGCACACTAGACAGCCAAGTGCCTATTTTCAGGTGCGACCCGGGAGATTACAAGGTACATACATGAACATCAGGCAAATACAAGTGAAGAATTACTATAAAGTGACTTAGCACACAGGGACATTGCAAACATCAGTAACAGCAAGGATTTACATTACAGTATTTACACTGCAGGCAGTAGGAAGAAGTACAGTGTGAATTTATTGCTCCAGGCAGCAAAGTTGTAAGGCTTGCAGGTAGGCAAGGAGGAGTCACAACTGGGATAGAGTGCCCAGTGCAAGATAAGGGAGTGCACAGTTATAGTGCTCACCCTGTTGTGCCGGTGGGCCTAAGTGGTCTATTTTCTAGTAGCTGTGAGTACAGGAGGTGTATAAGCGCAGATGTACTCTACCCAAGTTGTAATGTTTAGGTAGCATCTCAGTTTGTTGGGGGGAGGGGGGGGCAGAGGCTGAGAGGGTTTGTCCAGTGCACAGACAGGTGGAGGCTGTTTTGAGAAAGCCCCAGAGGGAGGCTTTAAAGCGCTGGTGGGAGGGAGAGGAGCGAGTGCTAGGTGAAAGAGAGTTCCAAACCCTGGGGCATATGCAGCGAAGGCTCAGTCTCCCATTTGTATGCAAGTTTTTGGTACCAGGAGGGCATGGGAGTCGCTGGATCGCAGGTTATAGGAGGAAGTAGCTAGAACCAGGGACTCTGCGAGTTTAAGAGGGGTGGCAGTTCTGACAATACTGTCTATGAAGTTGCCCACGACAGTTTAATGGACCGTATCCAGGAACCGCACTCCCAAAATATGTGGGTCCTCCCTCATTGCCTGTGCCAGAAGAGGGGACAGGGGACAACCCTGTCCAGTGCTTCTAGCCAAGGGGAAACAGGGCGAGTAAGAGCCGTTCACTTTTATCAGGGCTTGTGGGGAACAGTATACTTGCTGAATGGCTTTCACAAAAAGATTAGGGAAGTTGAATGAAAGGATCAGGGAAGTTGAAATCACTTTTTATTTCTGAAGTAATTTTCTTTTTCCTTATTGCCAATTAGAAGATTGCATACTGGATAATACATAGTGTGATGTGTAGCACAGTAGACAGCTGACATTATCTAGTTCTGCTCCCCTCCATACCTCGTCAGCATTGTAATTCCACTCACTGTGACATCACTAGTGATGGATCTTGCAGTCGACGACTGGCTTTTCTTTGTCGCAATCAGTGCGGTCACAATGCTGGGGAGATGTGAAAGTAAAACAAGATATTTCAGCCTGCAGCGGACATTGTCTAGTACTGTTCCCTTTTACACCTCGTCAGCATTGCAACTTTGTTCCATAGCAAATGTGTATATATTTAAAAACTAGAGGAGCTATCACGTACCAAGAGTGGAACAAATTAGTTTGTGAGCTGGAGGTCGGTTGGCCTCTAGCTTTTAAAATCTGGTAGGCAAACCAAACTGTCAAAGTAGCCATTATTTTTAATATTCTAGTTAGTATTACTCCCATTGTGGAGGGGGGAAAAAAATCACTTGTGTAGATGGCCAATTGGCCACTAAATTTTTGAATTTGGTTGCCAAACCATTTGTTGACTGGCCACTGGCCACATGGCTACCTGATCTGTCCCACCCTGCACGCAACCCCACCAGCCATTTGCATGGCAGCAGAGTCACATTGTGCCCCCTCTAGTTTCTTTATGATACAATCTATGTGCTTTGCTAACTGGGACATCAATAGTGACTAATTCGTCAGGAGGTGACTGGCTCTTTGTTATTAGTCAGGATGTCGTAATTAGTGAGGTCACAAAGCTGGTGAGGTATGAAGTAGAACAAGATTTGTTTAGCCTGCAGTAGGAGCACTGTTGCACACATCACACCTAGTATTCATGTAGAATACCTTCTAAACAGCAAAAGAGAAAAGAATAAAAAGTACCCCAGATATAGTAAACACCAACTCCTTTTAAAAGTTATTAATTCCACGTGGTACGCCAGCTCTTTAAATGTATCTACCCAGGATTGCTGGACTGAGATGCAACTCCTCATTTTTTGTGGGGTTGTGCTTCTACACCAGTTTACAGCTTACAGAAGAACAGGGCCCAGATTTTCAATTGGCGCAGGTGCAGGAAAAACTTGCGCAAGTGGGTCTTCACTTGTGGAGCTGCAGTTTTTCCTGTATGTGCTGGGTTTTGAGACACGGAAACATTCTGCAGCAGGCTCCATGGTTCATGGCAGCTTGTGGACATTTTTTCCAGCACAGCTGTCTCAGAATACTACACCTGGTAGGACTGGGCATAACACCCTCTGCAGCTGCGTCGGACGCCTGTGTGAAGCAAGGGCTGAATACTGAAATGCCTGCTAGTGCAGAGATTCTTCTCCACACTGCAGAATGAGAGTTAGTTCCAAACGAGCGGACGCTCTGGCCCCAGGTATCCACAAGGATCAGTACTGCAGTCAAGTCTTATCTCCATATTTATAAATTACACAAGAGGGGCCGATATTCAAAAACGGATCCAGTCTAAGCTTTGCCATTGTCCAGGAGCCCAAGGATGCTATATTCAGTCGGACAGCGCACCGGCACTATCCTACGGAATATAGGGACATGTCAACACAACACTAAATGCAGTCATCCTGCTCGTACTTGGACCCCCTGCTGTAGAAGGAATAAGCCACCAGAGAAGAGTAGCGCCAGAGCGATAGGCACAATATTCAGAGCAACCTATGCAAATAAGCCCATTGGGCATACAAGGTGCCAAGGGGCCATTTGCATGTCCACTATGGGCTCATTTGCATAGGAAGCGGCGTCAGGTTTGCGTGGTGCTGCCTCCACCTTGAGTGCCTAGTCCCATACAAGACAGAAAATTCCCCTGGCACGTAGTAGTACCCCTGCCCTCTGATCACCATCCCATCATTTAATAAAATAGCCCTAGTGCCCAGTGACCCCCTCACCCCCCCATAGCTGTTCCGGCATTAACAAAAAAAAAATCCCTGGTGCCTAGTGGTGTCCACCCCAATGGTCATCTCGGTATTGAATAAAATTATCCCTGGTGCCTAGTGGCCCCCCCTTCAATCACCATCCCAGTACTGCATGAAATTATCCCTGGTGCTTAGTGTATTCTGCCCCCTTCAATCATTGTCCCGGTATTGCAGTAAGGTATCCCAGGTGCCTAGTGGTCCTCCCCCACCCACCGATCGCCAGCCCAACATGAAATGTATACATCCCTGGTGCCCAGTTGCCCCCCCAACCTCTGTTCACCAGCCAAACAACCACTACATGCCTCCCTGGTGGTCCATGGCCCCCAGTGTCCGATCATCATCCTGTACGTGACATACCAGCCACCTGGTGGTCCGTGGGCCCCCCTCAGAGTCTGATCCCTGACCCCGTAATGAACTGCATACCCCCGGTAACCAGTGGTTCCCCCATCCCTGCAAAAAAGAACTATAGGCTATGGTGGCCACTGTCGCCAAGCCTCCACCCTCCCATCACCAGCCCAGTATGTCAGAACTGTGGATAACAGAAGGTTATCTCTGAAGTCTGCAATAAAAGAAAAACTCTAGAAAACCATGCATATATCCTGGCATCTAATGTACCCCCCCTCCCCCAACCACCGATCCCCATGCCTGTAGCATTCTTCTGTGGTGTCTAGCGCCCCCCCCCACCCATACAGCAGACCTCGGCTACCCAACCTGCCAACCTCTCCTTACCAGATGCGCAGGTGCTGCGGGAGTACATTCAGTAACCAGCACAGCCCACCTCTCACCTCCATGGCCGGCTGCCATATGGACACTCAGGGAGTGTGCTGCCAATGTTTCGTATAGGGCACATGCCTCCATACTGTACAGAGAGCATATGGCCCTGTACAGTACACAGGCCACACACTCCCTTACAGTACAGAGGCGCTCACCCTATACAAAACATTGGCAGCTCGTTCCCAGAGTCTCCATAGGCCAGACAGCCAATGAGGTGAAAGTTGGGCTGTGCCAGTCACCAGATGAAGCTTCTGTGACACCAGCCATCTGGTAAGGAGGGTTTGCAGGTTGGGTAGCTGGGGCCTGCTGTATTGGGTGGGGGGCCAGGGACACCAGGGAAGGGAAGGATGCTTCAGTAATGGGGAAAATCGTGTGGTGGGGAATACACTAGATGCCAGAGAATGTGGTTTTCAAAGTTAGTTTCTTTATTACAGATGTCAGGGTTAACCTTCCGCTATCCACAGTGCTCTTATACAGGGCTGGCGATGGGGACAGTCAGCCACATGGGCTATATGTTTTGTGTGGGACCACAGATTGAGAACGGGGTAACCACTGCCACCAGGTGGTATGCAGCATGTTAAGGGACCGGAAATCGGACACTAGAGGGGCCCACAGACCAGCAGGGGGATGGCATTTCAAGTACAGAATGGCAAATGGACACTGCGGGTTGGTGTTAGGTTGGCGAATGGAGAGAGAGGGGACCACTGAGCACAAGGGATGTATGCATTTCATTTTGGGCCAGCAATAGGAGGGTGGGGGGACCACTATGCACCAGGGATACTTTACTGCAATACCGGGATGATGATCAGAGGGAGGGTGGGTATACTAGGCACCAGGGATTATTTCTTTCAATACTAGGATGGTGATTGGAGGAGAGGGGACCACTAGGCACCAGGGACACTCACTGTTAGTACAGGAACAGCGATCGTAGGTGGGGACCATGGACCACCAGGCCAGCTTGGTTGTTAGCTGCATTACCTTGGGTGGTCGCTAGAGCTGCCCGAGGTAAGACAGAGTTTTGTTTGGTGGCATTTTGCGTTGTGCAAATTAGCCATGCTAACCTCTTTTGTGCAACGCAAATGCACTGAATATCATGCTGCGCCGGTATTCCTGTCCCCACCCCTCCCTTTGCGCACCCGCATACATTACTTTTTGCGGGGCATTAACAGCGTCTGCCTGCACAACCGCTCCCTTTGAACACCACGATCTGATGCAACACCCAGTTTGCGAGGGCAAACACCCATTAGAGCCCACGCAAACTTTTGAATATCGGGCCCCAAATGTATTGACAAATGTGTATACACTGCTATATACAGAGAACGCTGTTTTGTTGTATATAGAGAGAGGTAACAGAAGTACAGGTATTAAATAATGTGGTGAAAGAAGGAGTTTATTCTTTATTAAATAAGCAAATGTTTATTTATTTAAGAGTTTAACCAGGCACGCATGCTGAGTGGGGAACCACTCATTTACAGATGTGACCTGGGGGAAATTCATAGGGAAATTTACAAACAGTACAGGATTTACATAGTATGCAGCCTTACAGCCAGAGACAATACATAAGTGACATTGAATACCCTAGGCTTTTACATCTTGACAAGTAAACACACCGAGAAACAGGACTACATTACTAGAGGACCATACTGACCTTGCAGTGCATCAGATTACTATAGTAGGGCAGACAGGTGGCGCGAACAGAAGAACATGTGGGCACAGAATTTATGGCTGCTGGGAGCAGGAGCAAGTGGTGGAGAAGTGTGCATGGAGGAGTGGGTTTAGGTGTCTAGGGCTTGTGGCGCTCCCGATGTCGGCAGGCAAGTCATTCCATAGTTTGGGCATACGATATTTAAAAGCTGATTGGCCCTTGGTGGTGTGCATGAATGGTATCTGGAGAAGCCTGGAGTCTGTGCCTCTGAGTGAGTAGTCAGGGGAAGGATGAGCCGATAATGCGGAACTGAGATAAGGGGGAAGGCTCTGGGACCACAATTTGGTAATGACTCTGGAGCAGTGGATCAGTCTGTGGGATGTGAGTGAGGGCAGGGCTACGGAGCTGTATAGGTCACAGTGGTGTGTCATTGGTTGGCAGTCCAGGATGAAGTGACAGAAGGAGTGAAAGATAGTGTCTAGGCTGGCCAGGTTGGATGAGGGTGCGGCACCATAGTCTAGTATTGGGAGAATCATTTGCATCCTTTGTTGCAATATAGAGCACCCAGTTTGGGGTGTAGCTTTTTGTGTAAGGATTCGATGTGAGAGGAGAAATCTAGGTGTTGGTCTAGCCAGACTCCAAGGTATCTGAATGAGGTGCAGGACTCCAAGGGGGTACCTTCTAGGGTAAGGAAAGAGAGCGGAACTACTAGCCAGGAGAAACGTTGATTCACGTCGAAGGTTAGAGAGACTTTTTTTTTTCCATTTAGGAATAGCTGGTTGGACCGGAACCATTGCTTTACAGCACTGAAATCCTGCTGGAGCACATTGGACACTGCTCCAGCAGAAGGACCTGAAGCGTACAGTACGGTGTCGTCCGCATACATTTGGATAGATGAGTGTGTGCAGGCCAACAGGAGGTCGTTTAGAAATACTGAAAAGAGTAGCGGGCCCAGGACTGAGCCTTGGGGGACCCCCAAAGTAACTGGGAGGGGGGTGGATATATGGGGGCCAATTTTCACTGATTGTTGCCTGCCTGTCAGGTAGGCCTGAAACCAACTAGTGGAAAGACAGGAGAGGCCTGCATCTTGTAATTTGGTTAGTAGCAAAGGGTGAGAGACGGTATCAAAGGCCTTGGTCAGGTCGATGAAGATGGCAGAGGTGATATGCCCTTTGTCCATACCAGTGAGGATGCCATCGGTAAGTCTTAATAGGGCGGTGATGGTGGAGTGAGACTGGCGGAAACCCGACTGATAAGGGGTGAAGAAGGAGGAAGCATCAAGGTATTGGGAGAGCTGGGCAAGGGCAAGGTGTTCCTGAAGTTTGGCCAGTATTGGGAGTAGGGAGATGGAGCAGTAATTTCCTAGCGTGGAGGGGTCTCCGCCCTTAGGGAAGGGAAATGACAACCGCATGCTTCCAAGCTGATGGGATTTTGGCCAGGGAGAAGAAGAGGTTGAGGAGGTTGGCTAATGGGGGGGCTATGGCGGGGGCAGATAAATGAAGTAATTTGGCGTCCAGGCCAGAGGGCATTGCTTTTATTAGGTCTCAGAGCTCTCAGAGCAGAACTTAGGCTGGTTACTGGTGAAGAAGAAACTGGTGGCAGAGGAAGAGTTCAGGGATTTCTGTGAGGTGCTTGGTGGGCATGCGGGGGGCCGGGGACTGGGTAGGACAGACATTGCACTACTGGTGAAGGAACTGAAGGTAGAGGCAACTTCACCGGGGTCCGAGACGGTCGTGCCTTGTATGGATAGGGTCTGGGTAGGTGGAGGGACAGGCAGTGAGAGAAGGAATTTGACAGTTTTCCAGAAGTTTGCAGGGCGGTTAAGGTTGAGGTTCAGAGCCGACGTAAAGTAGTTCTTTTTGGCCTGTCATATAGCTTTGGTGCAGGAGTTGCGGAGAACACGGTAACTTTGTAGGGATTCATGGGAGCATGTTAGCTTGTGTTTTTTCCAAGCTTGGTCCCTGTTGCGGCATCCGCTAATGATTTTGGCGGAGACCCAGGGAAGGTGGGAGCCCCTTAATCTTGAGCTTCTTAGAGGGGCACGATAGTCCCACACAGCAAGAAACTGGTCTTGAAAGTCTCGAAAGCGTAGTCAGTGGAAGGTGCCTTCTGAATAAAGGACCAGTCCACAAATGACATCATAATACAGAATACACAAGGTGCGGACTATAATATAACATAAAAAAGCCATTCAGAGTCTGTTAGAAGAGCAGTGATCATATCTGTCTACCAGGAAATCTCTCCCCACCCCACCCCACCAGACATCCAAGCAGCTAAGTAATGTTGTGTTGCACTGGTCTACAACTCATTGCTAGGAGTCTGCCTGTAGCCCAACTGCCTGTACAGTCTATGGGAAAGGAAACGGGGAAATGTTTAACCAGGAAAGGCACACTAAGCTGAATTTTGTTTCCAGGTACAACCTGGGGGCACAAGGAAGTGGAGTGACTTGCTCAGGGTCACACAGTATGCAAGTGGGGGCTGCGAGATTCAAACCTAGGTCTGCAACTCAGTACCTTAAACCACAGCATTATACTGCCTCCTAATAGGAACTGACAATCTAGTAAACTATAAACCCTAAAGCAGGTGAAGTGTGTACATAATATCTTCTGTATAATCGGTTAGAAGCAGATTCGAATTTACAGATATGGTTGGAAAAATAGAAGCTGGTGCTTAATTTGGAGGAAAAGAAATACTGTTCAGGACCCCCAACAAAGTCAAGGCCAAGTAGTCTAAACTGAAATTTACCAAGTAGGAATGAGACTGCCTGGAGGATGTGAAAAAAAAAAAAAAAAAATACCTAGGAGTCTGACTGGATCAAGGATCGAATTTTATATAAACAACATCAAATGGAAATTACTAAACATATTCATATAAAATCTGGGTAGGACTGTCTAGGGTGATGTATAAACAATAACACTAGAAAAATAACCAGAAGCTCATTATTGTATACACCGTATTATGGCATTGCTGTTGACCACTTAGGATCTAAGCAGACTAAGTTACTGACAAGACAGATAACTGATGAGGTACAGAGGTATATCTCATTATAAAATGGGGTATAAAAAGAATAAGATGGGTCAAGGAATGAGACACATAATAGAGCTCTGCTAAAGATACACCTGGATCAAGTTATAACAACAGAAAACCAGGCAGAACAACAAAATCAAATGAAGGCAATCAGATTGGATTTTGATCAATAATAGAATAAATATTTCTGCATGTGGTACTCTGCCAGATAGCATGAGTGATCATGCACCTGTGTTTTGCATATGGAGTAATGAAAGGCCCTAAAAGATACCAAAAAAATAATAAAATTTAGAAAATAATGCAACAACTCAGAGTCTAAAAGTGAACTGTCCATTATAAATTGGTCTCCATTAAACTCTATGGCAAATGTAAATGAGGCTCTAAAATATTTTCAGAAAATAATAAGTCCAGTTCTGGATAAATATACCCTTTTTACAACAAGGGCCATCAGGGGAAATATAAATCAATGGTTGAATTTGGAGGTTTTGACATTAGCAAGAGAGAGACGACCTCTGGAATAATTATATGATCTCTGCCAAAATAAGCACTTGGCAACAATACAGAAATCTGATGAACAGATGCAAAAAAAGCTTAATAAAGCCAAAGAAATGTATTATAAAACTCAGACACAAAAATTCACTGATGGAAAAATGTTCTGGAAACCAGCAAATTAATGAATTAAGCCAAGTACAAAAACACAAGTTAATCAAATAATTGATGGTGATAGGGAATTGACCGACAAAATGGAAATAGCTAACAGGTTTAATCACTCCATTACAAATCTTGAAAATTACATAAACTGGTTCATTTCCAGTTGATGGGAGTATTTAGATAGGCACCACTACTCACTGGGTCCCAGTTTAGTTTCAGGAAGGAGTGTGGAATGGCAACTGCCTTGGCTAGATTCATGAAATACTTGCACCTAAATATGGAAGAGGGCTGCTTGACTGGTGCAGTCTTCATTCACCTAGCCAAGGCATTCAATCTGGTAGACCATGCTCTTTTGGGGACCAAACAAGGCCTCATGGTAGTTGGAAAAATCAGCAATTAAATGGTTTAGTAACTACCTGAAAAACTGTAAACAGTATGTGAGGTTTGATGGTACTTTGTCTTCTTATTCGGTACAGTATGGTGTTCCACAGGGTTCAATTTTTGGACCTTCACTTTTTATGATTTTCGTAAATGATACGTCATTTGTGTTTAAATTCAAATCTGATTTTGTACACGGATGATGCAACTGATACAAATATAAACCTACTGAATGAAAAATTACCATCTGAACTATTAAAGTTATAAGAATGGTTTGATTCTAACAGGTTGCTGCTTAACAGGAAGACAACAAAGGCCCTGCTTTATTATACATCTCAAAAGTATGTAAAATTTGCTAAGCATTTATGTGTAAGGATATCTGACCAAACTGTTCCCAAACAAGTGGAACATTTTAAATATTTAGGGGTCACACTGGACTCGCATTGCTCCACCTCTCCATATCAGAGATTGTCGTTTAATAGGGAGTCTGGATTCATATCTATTTAAGAATTTATGTCACTGGAGGTCTTAAGACCCAAATATGTAATCCCATTAGGCTGTCAGCATTCCTGCTCTAACATGTCATACCCATCTTGTGCAGATCCTTCACTATAAGCACACATAGCTTGGGTCTTTTTACAATTAACTACTAGCCCCGATAATTCAGAAAAGTTATGTAAAATTCATTTAAGTGCTGTGATTGGTTTCTTATGTTGTGTCAATGTGAATAAAAGACAGTCGGCAAAGGCCTCATTGGTGATTCTACCAACTGTCAGTCCTTTCACCTCTGTTGATATTTCAGTTTTCCTAAATCAGAGGTTCTAGAACTAAAATAAACAGGTATGGACAGAGGGGGTATCCCTGTCTTGTTCCTCTGGAAAGTCTAAGTGGGGAAGACATAAAACCATTTGTGATGACCTCGGTGGTGGGATTGCTATATAGGGTTCTGACCCAATTAATAAAAATTCTCCAATATTATACTTCTTCAGAATCCCAAACAGATATTTCCATTTGAGAGTGTCAAAGGCTTTAAAAAGAAAATCACCAATGGAAAGCACAGTAATTTTTTTTTTTTTTTTTTTAATATCTGAGAACTATGGCCAACACTTATTAGCCTTCTGATATTCTCCACTCCAGACCTGCTTGGACAAAACCAACTTGTTCTCTTCTAACTAGCTTAGTGATAATACTTTTAAGTCTCTTTGCGAGAACTTCAGCCAAAATTTTGTAATTCCCATTTAGTAATGAGATGGGTCAATAGGTCTCACAAAGTTGGGGATTTTTATCTTTTTTCAAAATGAACTACATACATGCTCTGCTCATGGCTTCAGGCAAGGTCTTGTTAAGATAGGCTTCTTCACAGGTTTTAAGAAGATATTTGAGGATAAAGGGCCCTAGTATCTCGTAAAGTTCCTCTGGAATGCCATCTGGCCCAGGAGGTTTATTATTGGGAAGGTTATGATAACCTGATCAATCTCTTCAGTAGTTATTGGCCTGTCCAATGTCAGTTTTTCTGCTATGTCTTCTAATGCTGATAAGGAAATGGTGTAACAAGATTCTGCAGAGGAGGGTCTCCATCAGATGTCCTATTGAATACAGCTGTTTGTAGAAATCTACAAACGTCTTATTGATATCCTTATCAATAATACTTAAACTTATTATTTTTATTTGTAATTCCTGCAATTAGATTTTGGGATAACTGCTTCCTAAGCCTTTCAAAAATATACATGAGAGAGGCTTTCGAGATCAAGCTCATTTTCCTTCTCAATATGGTGGGAGACGGTATGAACAATGATTTAGGTTTTATGTCACATTACACTGCTTAAACTTTCACCTACTTCAGGAACAATGAACAGATGTATAATGGTAGTACACTGTGTTTTTGTTGCATGTTTTAATACTAAATGGATATAGAAATCCCTTTTAATTGGTTATCATTATGTTGGTTTCACCCTCCCCCCAAAAAAAAAAAATTTAGGGCATGAGGTGGGTTGGTGGTATTGGGTAAAGCTCATATACAGATACATGTTCATAAATGGACATTTTAGGTCCAGTATCTTATTTACTAGGTAGTCTGGGTTTGTGCCAGTTTCTTTATGTACACAAACTCTTAGGTTTTGTTTCAGATTTCTAGGACTGTTACCATGTATACAGCAAATTTATAATGTGTCCGCGTATAATCAAAGAATTAACATATTAGGATACAGGATCTCAGTTACTGGGGTGTCTTTGTTAAGTTTGATTTTTTATTAATACATTAATACTTCTCACTACCCAGATAGACAGGCCTTATTGGTGGCTTTCAGAAATAAGAAAGAGATAGTATATGAAGGCCATAGGCTCACTCTGCATCAAGATATGTCTCAAAGGATACAGAAGAGACAACAGTTTAATACACTGATGGATGGGCTGAGACAACAGGGGCTTGATTTCTTTATGGTATATCCAGCTACAGTCAAAGTAAAAATCGAGGGGGCTACATATTCATTTTGGGAGTCAGAGAAGCTGCAAACATTCCTGGAGGACTGAGACAGAAAGAATGGGAGAACCTGAGCTGGACCAGAGCACTTTGAGAGTGGTGAGAAGATGGACGCTGACTTGGTGAACGGTGAACTGAATCGGTGACTGCACTTACTAGGGGGAATAAACAGCAGGGGGAAAGAAAAGCATGGAGAAGCTGAAATTTGCTCGGATTGCCCCCTGGAGATGTTTTCAGTTGCCCTTCCCTTTAATCCTGCAGGTTGCTAACAGAAGCAGACTCCTAGGGATTTACAGGTGGTGTACGAGGAATGCTGGTGAGTTATATCTTGGCATTAAAGAGCGACAGGGATATGATCCCCACAGGCCTCGAATGGTGTGGACTAGAGACAGAACTGGGCCTTTGAAAGAGGCAGATTACTCCATGGGGCAACTATGCCGTAAGTTTACAAAGTTTAATAAGGGGAGGTGAAAGGGTTGCTGGCGGCCTCACGAGTGTGGACTAGAGACAGACCTTTTTTTCCACAAGGAGTATGTGGCACCGTGGGGCACGAGCTTCTGCCTTTTCCCCCCCCCATCTCTCCACCTGGTGATGAGAGGGCTAAAATGGGAATGCACAAATGCAGGGATACACATAATGTCCAAATCAAGGGAGGCATACCTAGCAAAAGTAGGAGCCGAGGGCCGTATAGGGGGATGTGGAAAAGCCCTGATGGATAGGGGAACGAACTGAATGGGCTCTTGGAATGTGGCTCCGTAGGATCTGATGGGGCAAAATGCCTGCCGACAGTATGAAGGGCAAATATAAGTAGGGGGGGAGGGAAATGGGCTGTGCATTGCAACCAATTAGGGGGGGTTGTTGGAGTGGCCTGGACAGAGGGGGTGCAGACACCGATTCTGAGGGGGGGGCGCAGGCAGTACAGTAATAGCATAAGATAGACGGTTGGGGCATATTGAGGTCAATTTAGCACATGGACAAGTTTGGGTTAAGAAAGACGGAGCAGGAGTAGCGTGTATGGGGGAGTGATTATATACTGAAGATCGTAGTATATATAGAGGGGAGAGAGCAGCTGGGGTTAGGGAGGAGGGAGGGCCAACACAGGGGAAGAAGGGATAAAGAAGGGCTGTTTTTGGAAATGAACCAAGGGAGGGAGGGGAGCAAAGTTGGGGTTACTTTTATACAGTTTGATTGTTCAATTGTGTTTTTACTGTTCTCAGAACGGTCTGTGTCATATGGTATCTGCTGGAGGTAAAAGGTCGAGCTATGACCAGGACGTTCCATGGACGATTATACTGTGGAAATGACTAATGGCACACCCCAGCCCTTGGTGGGGGTTAAAACAGTCTCCTGGAACATAAAAGGTTTTACATCTCCCGCAAAAAGGGCGAAAATCTTAATGGCTCTTAAAAGACGCAGGGTTTCAGAGGCTATGTTGCAAGAGACACATTTATCAAATAGTGAGCACAAAAAACTTGTACGAGGATGGGTGGGGGAGTGTCACGCAGCAGCCTATAATTTGCATAAGAGGGGGGCAGCAATTCTAATTCATAAGCACCTGCCCTTTAAAACACAGAGGGTGGTGAGAGACACTGTAGAAGGGAGGTATGTTTTTGTAGAGGGGGAGCTCGAGGGTTAAAATGATCACTTTCAGAAATCTATATGCGCTGGCTGATGGGGATCAGAGCTTTTATCAGAAGGTGCTGGATGTCCTGGTTAAGGAATAATTCACGAATCTGATATTGGGGGGGGGGAAGGGTGGATTTTAATTACGTGGCAGACCCTAAACTAGATTACATAGGGAATTGGGACAGGACGGACTAGGATATACAACAATGGCTACTAGGATTAGCAGAATTAGGCCCGATTGATGGATGGAGGACAGCTAACCTGGGGGTAAAGGAATATACTTTTTTCTCCAACCCACATCGTTCCTGGTCATGGCTGGACTATATATTTTCAGAGAGACTTGTATCAGTATACCAGAGCAATGTAACATAGCCCAATATTTTTATCTGATCATGCCATGGTAGAAATGGAGATGGTCTTGGGTCAGAATGGCATGCAGAGGGGTTGGTGGAAATTTCCCACATATACAGTATGTTGGCAAGGGAGGAGTTTCGGGATTTTGTAAAAGAGCAATGGAAATTTTATGAGGAGACAAATAAGGGTACTGTGGAAAGTGAGGGTATATATTGGGAAGCCGGTAAAGCATTCATAAGAGGGGTCATAATTGGATTCACAGCTAAGCAAAAAAGAGATAAAAGGCAGAAGCAAAGGGATTTTGAAGTCAAAATAGGTTACTTGGAGAAGAAGTACTTGGGGAGGAGGAGGAGGAGGAGGAGGAGAAGAAAAACAGAGAGACCTTAGGAGGGAGATGCTTAACATCAATTTGGACAAGGAAGTGAATACTAACATTTTCTTTGCAAAACAGAGGATGTATGAATGTGGCAATAAAGCAGGCCCCCTATTGGTCCAGCTTATGAAGGGAAGAAATAGTAGTCATAGGATAGTGCAAATTAAAAACAGGGAGAGGAAAATAGTTAAGGAGGAAGGGGAAATTCGTAACAGATTTATGGAGTTCTACAAGGAGTTATACAGGGCAGAGTGTCAAGGCAAAGGTGGAGAAAGGGACGGCTTCCTTAAAGAGATGAAAATACCCAGTCTGAATGAGGTACAAAGGAAACAGCTGGGGGGAAAAATAACGATGATAGAAGTTAAAAATGCGATCAGCCAGCTGAAAAATGGGAAGGTGGCAGGACCTGATGGGCTGGGGGCAGAGTTTTACAAGTTATTAAAAGAAGAAGTGGCAGGCTCACTGTGTAATATCCTACAAGAGACCAGAGAAGGGGGAGGGATCCCAAACACGTGCTGCCAGGCTTTGATCACTGTTCTTCCCAAAGCAGGAAGGAACTTGGAGAAATGTGGGTCCTTTAGACCGATCTCGCTCCTAAACTATGATTGCAAAATCATGACAAAAGTTTTAGCAAACAGACTGGAAGAGGTACTCCCCCTATTGGTCAACTCAGATCAGACTTTGTTCGTTAAAGGAAGGCACTCCTACCGTAACCTAAGGAGGCTGCTGAATGTCATCTGGTGGGGGGGAGAGGCAACCAGGCGAGGCTTGTGTCCTTTCAATGGACGCTGAAAAAGCCTTCGATAGAATTCAATGGGAATATTTACTGCACATCTTGCAGAGATTTGGGCTGGGGGAAGAGTTTGTAAAGATGGTAGGGGCATTTTATGTACATCTGAGGGCACAGATTTTAATTAATGGAGCAGCAACTCCAGAATTCAGACTATACAGGGGAACAAGACAGGGATGCCCCTTGTCACCCTTGCTATTTGCATTGGCAATAGAGCTCCTGGCAATTAAAATTAGAAATGAGCCTGCTATAAAGGGTATTAGGGGGAAAACAGGGGGGGAGGCATGTTATATCTCTTTTTGTGGATGATGTTCTGCTGTTCATGACAGAACCAGACGTGTCAGTCCCTAAGGTGTTGTCAATAATAGAGCAATTCGCAGTTTTCTCCTGGTATAAAATTAATGTGCAAAAATCTGAAATCATGTTTTTGGGAGGGAGCAGTAGGAAGGAGGCCTGGGGGCTAAAAGAGTACAACATACGCTTACATACTTGGGAAGTGAGGTGGCAAAGCAAGTGGGGAACCTATATGAGGCGAACTATAGACCATTGATAAGGGAAATCTTACAGGATCTGAGTAGGTGGAAAGAGCTGAATATTTCCTGGATGGGACGGATCAACCTCCTTAAAATGAACGTTTTGCCCAGAATCTTATATAAAATGCCGATGATCCCTTTCAGCCTGACAGCCCAGGATATAAAGAAACTGGAAAATGCATTTACAATTTTTGTTTGGAGGGGTTAAACACCCCAGAATTAGTTTGAAACGGTTAAAAGCACCAGTAGCACAAGGGGGGCTAAACTTCCCAGACATGATGGGGTACTTCTTGGCAATGCAATATAGGTACATACAAAATTGGGTACATAGACAGGAGGTGGCCGGGTGGGTCGAGCTAGAAGAGGATGGGGCCCCAGGGAGAATTTCGAGTTACCTATGTGAAGAAGGACTTAAGCAGTATAGAAAGCTGGCTGTACCTAATCTGATGGTGGTAGCGGGTTTAATGGCCTTGGGAAAAATCAAGAAGAGACAAAGCATTGAGATATGTCAGACTTTGCTGGTCCCAGTGGTGGGGAACCCCGACTTCTTGCCAGGTCTGGAGGATGATGGATTTAAACTATGGCAGGATAAGGGGGTAAAATGCATGGCGACCTTGACATCAGGGGGGAGCATATGCACATTCCAGGAGGTTAAAGAGAGGTGGCATGTGCCCACTTCACACAGGTATAGATACTTCCAAGCAAGAGACTATTATAAACGGCTTAGCAGGTCTAGAGAAACAAGGAGACTGATGGAGGATGTGGAAAGAGTAATAATGGGGGCTAATAGATGTGAGAAGGGATTAATAGGAAGGGCTGTGAGGCTGGACAGGAAAAGTTTTTTTCAGGATCCTCCCCAGAAGGCAAAGGTATGGTGGGAGCAGGATATCGGGCAAGAAATTAGTGAGGCTAATTGGCAGATAATGTTAGAATCCCACCAGGGACTGCTAGTGTGCAATAAGTACAAAGATGCTCAGTTCAAATACATACAGAGGCTATATTACCCACCAGCTATGGTGCACAGCTTTTGTCTGGGGGTCTCGCCGTTTTGTAATAAGTGCAAAATAAACAGGGGCACATACCAACATTATTATTGGGGCTGCCCAGTGATAAAGCCCTACTGGCAAGACATAGCTAAAGAAATTGCATCCATGAGAGGAAATCCCATTGAGATCTCCCAAAAATCACTGTTGCTGGGGTAGAAGGAGAAGAAAATGGGGAATGGTTTCTTTACCCTAGATGGATAAGGGTGTTACTTATAGTGGCCAGAATAGGAATACAAAATGTAGGGACTACAGCTCTGGGGCCTACAGTGGGTCAATGGAAAGAACTCACGGTGAAAGTCTTGGCAGTGGATAAGCCGACATATAGTTTAAAAGGGACGGAAGATAGATTTGAGAGAACCTGGGCAGAATATTTGGGTGCTCTGAGTATGGGGGAAAGAATGCTGCTGGAGGGTAGCGGGTTATTTAATTGAGAGAATGGACCTCTGAGTAAGGTAGAGATGAGATAAAAAGAAGGGACACAGACCGAGTTAATAGTTAATTGTTAGGGGTTAGTAGGTTAGAGGAGGGGGGAATAGTTAAAAATACAATGAAAAAAGGACAGTAATGTGGAATGAAGTCTGAAATGTTGCTGTATTTAAGTGTTGTGGCAAATGAATATGACTTACTATATGGATTTCCTATAGCTGATAGCTATGAACTGTATATGGATAACTGTCCATTAATAAACACATGAAACAAAAACAAATACATTAATACTTGGCAGGGGGTTGGGCGTGTTGGTGGAGTGTTGCTTCCCTATTTCTATTTGGATGGATTGAACTATTATTTAATAGTACAGAATATTAGGAATATACAGATACTTGATATATGGACATATTAGGATAACAGCATCTCAATTATAAGGGGGTCTGTGTTAGGTTTGGGTGTTAAATGTGCAGAAACACTAGTCACTTGTTACACTGTTTAAACATTATCTCTCTGCAACTCTAATTTTGAATATTCATGAATAATACTGACTTATTGTACACTGGTTTTAAGGCATACATATCTGAATAGTACTTACACTGTATAAATGTAGGAAACTGGTAGTTCATGCTTAATTTACACTAGGCCAGGTTGTCTTTAAAACACACATTTTTCCCCAACGATATTTTATTATTTTTTATTTTATTTAAACATTTGATAACCAGGAACAGCACTGAGCAGAGGCTCATTTCCTGGAGTGATCCGGGGGTGAGAGGGAAGGAGTTACAAACAGTATACATACACAGAATAGATACATGAGAATATTACACACAATCACATAATTTTGTACAAAGGAGTGATTTACATTCAGTTGCAAAGATGCAGTTATTTACAATCAGTTACATGAATACAATAATATACACAGTACAGCGGTTTGGAAGTTTAAACCTTGTTCCTTTGGCTAAAGGCAGACTATCTGCAGTTACAGGCGGGGAAGGGGAGTTGACGAGGTTGAGATTTAATGGAGTTGTGCGAGGGAGAGTTTGAGGGGCTCGGGAAGCGGGTTCCATAGGTAGGAGAAGGCAGATTTGCCAGCTGATGAGGATGGTCTGGGGAGGGAGAAGAAGCGCGAGTCCTTACAGTGCAGCAAGCGAAGAGAAAAGACTGCAGGGGCTAGTTTCTCGGCCAGGTAGGAGGGCAGTAGGTCGAACCAAAATTTGAAAATAAAAAACGTAGTAGTAAAAACGGTGATGGGAGAGGGGCGCTAACCCGAAGGAGGAAAGGAGTGTGCAGCAGTATGTTCTGAAGGGGAATTTGTTGCAAAATGGCAAAAAAGCGTGGAATAAGCAGTCCAGCCTGGATAGCGAGGTGGAGGGGACAGTGCTGTCCACAATGTCCACATAATCAAAGATGGGAGTGATCATTTTTGTTAGCAGTGTGCGTTTAACAGGTAGAGGGAGGGAGTCACAGTTTCTGTAAAGAAGACCAAGCTTCAGGGGGAGCTTCGAAATGTTGGAATATGGTGGTGTAGTTTGGGGGTCAGCCTCAGTTGGGGTCATAAACAACATACTAAGAAACCAGCAGATTAGTCCCTATGGTCTATTGAGTCTGCTCGATGATCAGTGCCTTCCCAGGACACCGTTATTAGCCCCCTCCCTACAAGGTCTGGGATGCCCTTCCCCATACCTACCCAGCCTCTCAAACTCTTCCATAGTAGCAGCAGCTACCAACTCCCCAGGCAGCGCATTCCAGGGCTCTACCACCCTCTCAGTGAAGTAGAGTCTCCTTGTGTCCCCCCCCCTCCGTCTCCTCCCATCCAGCTTCGTTGTGTGTCCCCTGGTGGCCCCTACCTCCCTCAGCTGAAGCACCCCTTCAAGACTTACCCTATTCATTCCTTTGAGATATCTGAAGACCTCTATCATATCCCTGCCCCCGTTCCTTCTCTCCTCCAGCAAGTACAGGTTGAGCTCCTCCAGTCTCTCCTCATAGGGCCTTTCCTCTAGTCCCAGTATCATCCTGGCTGCCCTCATCTAGACCCTCTTCAGAATAGCAATGTCTCTCTTTAAATAGGGATGCCAAAACTGCATGCAGTATTCAAGGTGTGGTCTAACCAGGGAACTGTACAGCGGAAGGAGCACCTCTCGACTCCTTGAGGTTATCCCCCCTGGCTATGCACCCCAGCATTCTATTTGCTTAGGCCGCAGCCCTTCTACACTGCTCTGAGTTATTCATTTTGGCATCCACCACCCCGTGGTCCTTCTCCCCCCTAGAAACCTGCAGCCCCGGGTGTATATATGAGCCGGGTTTTTGGCCCCCAGGTGCAGAACCCTGCATTTCCCAGCATTACATTTTAGCTTCCAGGCTCGTGACCACCTCCCCAGAGTCTACAGGTCCTCCTAGAGAGCCAGCTTCCCCTCCTCCCCTTCCACCACCACCCACAGCTTCATGTCATCAGCAAAGAGGCTCATCCCACTCCTGATACCACTTCTGCTGTCCGAGATATAGGCAGTAAACAGAAATGGGCCCAGTACCGACTCCTGTGGGACCCCGCTAATAACTCTCCCGGGGATGAGACCCCCCCCACCCTCACCTTCTGTACATGCCATGCTAGCCAGTTTCCAATACACCTGATCATCTGCCTCCCCACCTCCACATCCTCCAGCTTCCCTAGTAGCCCGGGATGCGGCACAGAGTCAAATGCCCTGCTGAAGTCCAGAAAGAGGACGTCCACTGGTCTGCCCTGACCCAGCGCACTCGGCACCCCTTCATAGAACTCCACCAGGTTGGCCTGACAAGATCTGCCCTTAACAAAGAAATGCTGGTGATCATCTAGGTGACCCCGTGCCTTCAGAACCCCCTCCAGCCACTCCTTCAAGATGACCTCCATCACTTTGTCCACTACCAACGTCAGGCTAACCAGCCTGTAGTTCCCAGCTCCTCTTGCGAGCCACCCTTGTGCCACATCCATCCTCCCCTCCACTAACAGCACCCGAAGCTCAGGCACCTCATTTCCCATGCTCCTGGCATTAATTAGGACCACCCTCCAACATGTCCCCTTGCCCCCCTTCCCCGAGGTCTCCCTGTTCCCTGCCTACAAGGACCCCCTTGTGCACTACTGGGTGCTTCAGCACTGTGCCCCCTTCCCCTGCCCGTGGGAGAAGGCCAGGGCCTTCCTGGCCTGCCAGGGAGCCCCCTCACAAGTTTAAACCCCATCTGGAGCGGATGAATTCTGCCAGTCTAAGCTGCAAGACCTCTTTTCCCTCTGAGCTAAAGCGGAGCCTGTCCCTTGTGTACAATTCCTTGTCCTCTCAGGCTGTACCCCAATCCCCCACCCACCCATACCCTTTAGCCTCGCACCATTCACCGAGCCATACATTTACATCCCTTATTTTTTGTTTATTCTCCACACTGGCCCTAGGCACTAGTAGTATCTCCAAGAAGAAAACCGAGCACCCCACATCCTGAAAGACCCTGGCCAGCTCCCTAAACCTAAAATAAATAAATGACAAGCCCTTCATAATATGATATGCCACCACAAAATGGTCCACACAGAGCTAGTCACTACAAACTGTATGAAAAAGCAAACGGTTGCCATTACTACAGAAATATACTGTCCATGTATTACAATTCATTTGTAAAAATATTAGGGACAAATCCTTTGGCAGATCTGTTAATAAACAATGACTCAAACCAAGGCTCAAGATCAGCTGACCAGTCACTCCTGGTAACTCAGTTATGTAAACCAGTAATGGGACAAATGCTTTTTCCTACTATGCCATTTAAAAAAATGGAACGAGTTTCCAAAAGAGATTCAATTGGCACCAAAATTTTTATAAATAAATTGTTAAGTCATTTATCAATCATGTCTCTGTGTAAACGTTGATTATATAGTAATATTTATCCTATATGTTTGAATGAGATTGTAAGATTTCGCTTTTTTTTTTTTTACTTGTAAATTTTTATTGCGCATAAAGGACAGTAGTATATACATGAATTTATAGTTCAGAGAAAGTTGCATCTCAACTGTTGTACTTCTTAAGATCTAGGTCTTATAACATTTTTCAGAATTGTCCATAGTACCAGTTCTTAATCCTGGTTTAGGTAATTTTATATTTGATTTCCTGAAGCAGCAGCAATGGATTAAACCCAAGATTACGCCATGGGTAGACAAGTCCTTTGTCAACGTTACCAATAAAAGACATCATCCATGCAAGAAAGAAACAATAGTTCATCTAATAAAATCAGTTGTGTAAATCAATTTGCGTCTGTTTTATTTCTGTCCTTAATTTCTAAATGACAATTGAAAAGGAAAAAAACAGCAACCACTGTTTGCTGCAGTGTGGGTTTAACTTAGCATAAACCATTTCAAAGGAGACAAATGCTAATTAACAAGTCTTATGGCCCATAGTGCCCTTCCTATGTTCTATATAATCGAAATATGGGAGCCACCTTGAATTAAACTGATCAGTTTTGAGTCTCAATTGGGCTGTGACAGCTTCCATGGATCTAAATTGAGGTTAAATTAGATAAACCAGAGCTGTATTGTCAATCCTCTAGCGGTGAGCCAGTTCTGTGTAATAACTTTCAGGGCTGGTGCTACTAGTATGTAAAATAAATACTTTTTGGCCCCAGTAGTGACCCCCCTGTGGCGGTAAACCCAAGACCATATTTTCAAAGGAGGGGGTAATCTCCAAATGAAACATGGTCTGCACTGCTTCTGTAACATCTACCCAAAATCTACTCGGTTTAGGGCACGCCCAAAAAATATGATAATGAGTACCCCTTGGGCCACACACCCTCCAGCAATGATTTGATGGGTGAGAGGCATAGTGTTGACATTGTGAAAATCTATAGAAGTTCCTCGTGGGTATCCCAAATTCTTTTTGTAAAGTTGCAAAGGATTTTGCCATTTCACTCTCTAAAAATTGTGGCAAATATTTTAATCACAAGGTGGCCCACTGAGAAAAAAAAAACATTGGTCGCCCTGTATGGCTGGGAAACCTGGCAGAAAGGTTAGAGGGAGGCATCGTCAGACTGGTGCCAGGATCTCCCACCATTGCCTGGCATCGATCCAAAGAGACAGGGTGCGTTTAGTCCACCTATTGGTGACATGCTTCAGGTCTCTCTGGATTATTGTCCAGGGAAGGATCTTTAGGGGAATTGGGGGGGGTAGGCAAATTCCTCCATAGAATTCCAGCCTCCTCTCCTTTCCGGAACTAACATTCCCTTCACTGGAAGTAATTGTGCAGCTCTAATAATGCTAAAAGTTAAGCAATCCTAGACCCTCCTTCTCTTTGGCCTATGTTAACAATTCCCATCAAAGACTAGTCCTTTTTACCGGCCCATACAAACTGGGCAACTTTTAAAATCTTTCCAGTCCATTTTGGGGACAGGTAGTGACAGCGTGGTGAAAAGTAACAAAAAAACATGGCAGAACATTCATTTTAATCGAATCGATACGATTCGACAATGTAAGAGGGAGTGTTTTTCATCTATTTAAATCTGCATAGACTTGACGTTTCAATGCCCCATAGTTGTATTGGTATAATTTAGAAAGATGACAGGGAATCTGTATCCCCAGATATCCAACTTTATCTTTGACCCATTTGAAGGGGATCGTATTTCTCACTTCTGCAGGGAGGGAGCCACCAATAAGCTAAACCTCAGTTTTCTCCATATTAACCTTAAAGCCAGATAATTGACCATAGGTTGCTATGAGTTGGAGCAGAGGACAGAGGGAACTACCAGGATCCTCCAGACATACAAGGGTATCATCAGCGTAGAGAGGTATTTTATTATTCACTTGCCAGACTGACATCACCACAATAGCTTTTGTCTCCCTGATAGCCTGTGCAAACCGCTCCATGCTCAGTGCAAATAATAAAGGAGACAAGGGACAGCCCTGTCTTGTGCCCCTTTCAATGGCAAAAAACTCAAAATAGTGCCCTTGACACGGACCCTGGCTTTAGGCTTTTGGTAACAGAAGGAGACCCATTTAAGAAATTTACCCCCTAATCCCATATGCTCCAGTACAATCAGAAGGCATGTCCAATTAAGGTGGTCAAATGCCTTTTCTGCATCTAATGATTAAAAAAATGCAAGTTGGGAAGTGGTGGTTGGGGATTTATAAGCTAAGCTATTCAACAGTTTTTTAATATTATCCGATAAGTGACAGTGGGGTATGAAGCCCATCTGGTCCGGATGCACTAATAATTCAATACATTTTTGAAGGTGCACTGATAAGATTTTTGTAAGAATTTTGAAATCTTGGCTAAGTAGGGAAATGGGTCTATAGGCTTCACAACTAGTTACACTTTTCCCAGGTTTTATGATAACTGCAATTAAGGCCTCATTCCAACAGTCCAATAATTTCCCCTCTTCCAGACAAGCATTACAAACCTTTGCTAAAAGCGAGGAAAGCACATTCTTAAGTTTTTTTTTTTTTTTTTAATAAAGCTCTGCACTGAACCCATCAGGGCCTGGGGTCTTGCACGTTGGTAATGTTTTAATCATTGATGCAATTTCCTGGTCTGTGATGGGGACTTCTAGAATAGTTCTGGCCTCCAATGGCAAGGTCAGATGCTGTAAACTATTCAAAAACTCTTTCATGCAGGTTAAGACTTCTTCATTGCTTTTGTCCTCAGCATAGAGATTCCGATAAAAGTGACAAAATTGAGAGGCAATATCCCGTGGTCTACTCCAGATTTTAGTTTTTATATCTATGTTACAGATTAGTGATTTTCTCTTGCAACCTGTTGTATAGCAATTGGGCCGGTTTCTTTTTTGCAGAGGCATTACCCCGGACCACTTTTAGAGTATCCCGCATCAATAGCAGGAAGCATTTCTCAGATGAAGTAGCTGAAGTCAAATCCTCAATTGTTTTATTCGGCTTTTCAACAAATGACACATCATTCAGCAAAGCGACTTTAAGCCACCATATTGTTTGCTTGTCCTGAGGAGAAAGAGGCAACTGAATTGAGAACGGGGCATGGACAGATAATGTAATGTTATGTATTTTGGATTCCTGGAAAGAGTTTAACTCAGTTTTTTTGAGTTAAGAAAAGATCAATACGGGAATATGACTGCTGTGCATTAGAGTAAAAAGAAAAATCTTTCTCCCCCCGATGGAGAGTCCTCCAAATATCCGTTAGCCCCATTCGTCCAAATATGTGTTGAGTGTTTTTGTAGCTTTTTTTGTTGGCAATAAACTTGACCCAAGGAGTGATCACACTGGGGGTTGGGGACTATGTTAAAGTCCCCCCCCCTAAAATCACCTGGCCCTAGGGCAATTCCGCTACCCTAGAGAATATCTCCGGGGAAAAAAAGCAGCTGTGTCCACAGTGGGGGCATAGATATTGATGAGATGAACCTTCCTTCCCTGAATGGAGCCAGAAACCCTAACGTACCTCTCCCAAACCTGTCTCTTAAGAGTCAAGTGTGAAGAGGCTATACTTTTTAATAAGTATTGCCACTCCAGCTTTCTTAGCCCTCGGATGTGACGCTGCCACCACCCATCCCACCCATGTCCGCTGTAACTTTAGGTGTTCAGGTTCAGACAGATGGGTTTCCTGAAGACAAGCTATACCACAGTTTAGACATTTCAGCTCTACCAGCAATCTAATTCATTTAATTGGGGAGTTGACCCCTTTGACACTGTAGGAAAAGATGTTCAGTTGGGCCATGATGGTAATAGTAACAAACACTGACTGTTGGGAGTAATCTTCCTTTTAGCATTTAACTGCATTTCTCCCTTGGTTTGAAACACTTTTCAAGTGGCATTTCTAAACAATAAACAAACAAACTGTAGACCGGAGCCCCATAAAAACAAACCGTGCTCACCAGTCAAACTTACAATAAACCATGTGGAACAAATTCCAAAACATAACAAGAGTAGAACTGCTAAAAAAAAAAAAATCAAGATAACTTCCTAGGTGTACCCACGACACAAAAGCTGCGTCATCTGGAATTCGCACTTACCAATGGTGTGAACGTTATACCACACCCCAGGTGATATTAGGGGTAGGTGGCAAAAATGCTACCCACCAGAGTAGAGAGATGTCCACCTGGCTATCCGTCACCACTTGGGAAGGGGATCTCACAAGTATGGAGTGTTCCTCCGGAAACTATCTTCCTCTTACCTTGTTCCAGAGTACGCTTAACCTCTCCCTGAAGGCCCTTTGCTCCCCCCCCCCCCAAAAAAAAAACCTCAGAGCATTGTGTCCTTCAAAATATAGCTATTTTTCATTCTTTTATTTAGGACTGTCCCGCTTCCTGATATACCCTTAAGGGAACCCAAACAGTCTCATAAATCAAAGCATCCTACTCAGATGTTCTTCATTTCCCATCTCACACCCCAACAAGATCAGATTTCCACTACATGGCTCATTCCCTCCTTTAGAGGGCATAAAGTATAATTAGACAAGGGGCATCAATATTTCAGGGGAGCTGATGCAGTCAAGCCTATATACAATATATACAGGTTACTCACCTGTAACAGGAGTTCTAGGAATGGTATATGTTGTTCATCCACACTGTCTGGCAGGTTCCTTGCTGCTTTAAAGCTGGCTCCTCCCACCCAACCGGGTGGTAAAACTCTCGGCTCCGCCCCATGGTGCCAGATCTAGCCCGCTGGAAGCCAGGTTGTGCGTCGAAGCCAGGGAGGTCGGCTGGATCGTGTGGATGAACAACATATACCATTCCTAGAACTCCTGTTACAGGTGAGTAACCTGTATTTCTAGGGACATGGATATGTTGTTCATCCACACTGTCTGGCAGACTCCTAGCAGTTCTCCAGGAGGAGGGAGGCAAGGCGCACACCCCCTACTTGGGAAATAAAGACTGGAGAACCGAAGCCCCAAAACCAGCATCCTGGCGTGACTCAAGGTCGATGTGGTAGTGGGAGATGAAGGTGTGTGCTGACTTCCAGGTAGCAGCCCTGCAGATTTCCTGGATAGGGACGTCCCTGGAAGCAGCCACCAATGCAGCGGTATGGTGGGTAGAATGAGCTCTTATCCCTCAGGGAGGCTCCATGCCCGCCAACCTATAGCAGAGATCTATGCAGGAGGTGACCCACCTGCTTATCGTCCGCTTGGCTGCAGGTCTGCCAGGTGCGGCTTCAGCATAGGTGACAAACAGCTGGCGAACCTCTCCCCGAACTTCAGCCGTCCGCTCCTTATAACAAGCGAGCACTCTTCTAGGGTCCAAAGTATGGAGCCTATATTCGGCCTCCAAGGTGTGACTGGGGTAGAACACCGGCAGAGTCAACACTTGGTTAGGTGAAACTCCGACACCACCTTTGGAAGAAATTTCGGGTGGGGGCGCAGGACAACCTTGTCCCTGTGGAAGACCAGATAAGGAGACTCGATGGAAAGCACCTGGAGCTCTCCCATCCTTCTGGCTGACGTGATAGCCACCAAGGCGGTATTCCGACAGGTGAGAATGTCACACCTGTGCATCGGTTCGAATAAGCACCCGCAGAGCTTAGCCAATACAAGCAGTAGATCCTCCGGAGGTGGGTTCTCGCACTGGAGGATATGTGATCAAGGCTTTGAAAAAGCACCCAATCACCTTCTCCTGCGCCACCGACTGCTTGCCGGCCCACGCCCGGTAAGCAGAGATGGCTGCCAGGTGCACCTTAAGGGTCGTCGACTGAAGCCCTTGCTGAGAAAGGGACCACAGGTAGTCCAGAATGCTTGCCGAGGAACAGGAGGAAGGGTCCAGGCCCTTGCCCTGACACCAAATGGAGAATCTCTTCCATTTGAAGGTATAGCATTTTCTGGTCAACTCGTTACGGGACGCCTCAACGACATTGAGGACCTTGTCGGAAAGACCCAAGGCCTGGAACTCTAGCCGCTCAGGAACCAGGCCGTCAGGTGCAGGGATTGAAGGTCCGGATGGGATACCTTCCCCTGACTGACTGAGATCAGGTCCGGGCGGGCTGGAAGCCGCCTCGGGAGCCTGGAGCTGAGACTGAGGAGATCTGGATACCAGAACTGGCAGGGCCAGTCTGGGGCTACCAGAATCACCTGCGCCTTGTCCCTCCTCACCTTGAGAAGCACCTTGTGGAGCAAGAGAAATGGGGGAAAGGCGTAGAAGAGGCCCGGGGTCCAAGGCCTCGAGAAGGCATCCCCCTGCAGACAGCCCTGCTGAGGGGGGCAGGCATAAAACAGTCTCAGCTTCGCATTCTCCCTGGAAGCAAACAGGTCCGCCTGAGGCGTGCCCCAGTGGGAGAACAGATCTCAGAAACATAGAAGTTGACAGCAGATAAGGACCGCAAGGCCCATCCAGTCTGCCCATTTCTTTTTCTACCTTATAAATGTGCCATCGGCCTTTGCTCTGTCAGTGGCCTATCTATTCATAGTCATTTGTATTGCTCCCTTATGCCTATCCCATGCCTGTTTGAAGCCCTGCACTGTATTCATAGCCACCACTTCTTGTGGTAAGCCATTCCATGCATCCACCACCCTTTCTGTGAAAAAGAATTTCCTCACATTCCCCTTATCGCCTCCCTCTAATCTCATGCTGTGTCCTCTTGTCCTGCTATTTTTCTTATATTTAAACAAGTTAGGCTCTTTCACCTTGTTTATGCCCTTAAGGTGTTTGAATGCCTTGATCATATCACCCCTCTCCCTCCTTTGCTCAAGGGTATACATATTGAGCTCTGTTAATCTGTCCTCATATGTCTTCTGATGCAGTCCCTGCACCATTTTGGTTGCCCTTCTCTGGACTGCCTCAATTTGGTTAATGTCCTTGTGAAGGTGTGGCCTCCAATACTGCACGCAGTACTCCAGATGGGGCCTAACCAGTGTCTTGTAAAGAGGGATTATTACCTCCCTCTTACGACTTGTGATACCCCTACTAATACACCTAACACCCCCTAGCCTACCTACTGCTTTAGAGGTCTGCTTGGATGATTTTGGGTCATCAGTGATGATGATGCCAAAGTCTCTTTCTTCCTTTGTGACTGCAAGCAACTCCCCTCCCAGCCTATAGGTGGCTTCACGGTTTCTCTTCCCTATGTGCATGATTTTGCACTTCTTTGCATTAAATCCCAGTTGCCACTCTTCTGACCATTTTGCTAGTTTATCCAGATCTCTTCTCATTCTGCCCACCCCATCTGGATCTTCTACTCTGTTGCAGATCTTGGTGTCATCTGCAAACAGACAAGCCTTACCCTCTAGTCCATCTGCAAGGTCACTAATGAAGATGTTGAAGAGGACTGGCCCCAGGACTGATCCCTGAGGTACCCCACTTGTGACCTGCATCTCTTCTGACTGTATACCATTTACCCACACTGGTTTTCTGCCCTCAACCAGTTTGCCACCCAGTTGACCAACTTCAGCCCACCCTGAGCCTACCCAGCTTATTTATTAATCTTCTATGGGGAACAGTGTCAAAAGCTTTGCTGCAAGAATTCAGGTGGCGACATCAACTGCTCCCCTTGGTCCACCACTCTGGTTACCCAGTCAAGAAATCTATGAGATTAGTTTGATAGGACCTTCCTTTGTAGACCCATGCTGTCTTGGATCCTGTGCCCTATGGATTCGGGTGTTGCACTATCCTTTCCTTAAGGAGTGCCTCCATAATCTTGCCCACTACTGAGGTAAGACTGACTGGTCTGTAGTTCCCCGCCTCCTCCCTGCTACCACTCTTGTGGGAGCGGGATCACATGAGCCCTTCTCCAGTCTTCTGGGACCTCTCCTGTGCTCAGAGACTCACTAAACAATTCTGCTAATGGCTCTGCTAGTTCCACCTTTAGCTCCTTAAGTACCCTGGGATGTATGCCATCAGGTCCCATTGCCTTATCCACCCCTGAGCTTAGCAACCTCTTGTAGGACCCTTTCTCTTGTAGAAGGAAGTAGTGCTCACCTCCCTTCCCCTGTGTCCATGATGCTGAGCTGTGGCCTGCCCTACCTTCTTCAGTAAATACTGAGCAAAAGTATCTATTTAGGATAGATGCCTTTACAGGGTCCTCCTCCTCACATGCTCCCTTTTCTCCATTAGCTTAGCACATCCCCCTGTGGACTTCTCCTTTCACTAATGTATCTATAGAAAGTCTTGTCACCTTCTTTACTGTTCGTGCTAGTTTTTCCTCAGTTTGGGACTTTGCCTGCCTTACTGCCTTCCCTGCTTCCCTTAGGGCAGTTTGGTATGCCTCCCTATCTTCATCCCGCTGTGTTCCCTTATATTTCCTGAAGGCCAGCCTTTTGGCTCCGACCTTTTCTGCAACTGTATTTGAGAACCAAAGTGGTTTCCTTCTTCTTTTGCACTTCCTTTTCTGTCTAACACAATGAGATGTTGCTCAAGTATTGCATCCTAATGCTTGCCCACTTTGCCTGTACCCCTCACCTGTGTTTCTTTTGCCAGGGCTAGCTTAACTCTGTTGGCCATCTTATCAAAGTCAGCTCCTCTGAAGTCCCATATTTTTGCCTGGAATGGGATGATTTAGATGTAGTAGCCAAATTGAACCATACCATGTGGGGTCACTGGCCCCAGGTGACCTTCTACCTGGAGATCTGTGATCCCTTCCTTGTTAGTCAGTACTAGATCTAGGATAGCCCTGTCTCTCGTGGGTTGCTGTACCAGTTGTTTGAGGCCCTCCCCCTGCAGGGAATCCACTATGTGTCTAGTTCTGGCAGATGTTCCTGCTGGTATTGACCAATCCGTATCCGGCATGTTGAAGTCTCCCATTATCAGAACCTCCCCTTTAGCTGTCATGTTTTGTATATCTTCTAACAGTAATGTGTCTATGTCCTCCCCCTGGTCTGGGGGCCTGTAGACAACCCCAGTTCTTATGGCTGTCCCATTTCCTGTTTCCAGGCTGACCCACAGTTCTTCTGGCTCCTTATGTGTAATCTGAATTTCTGTAGCTTTGATATTTTCATTGACATACAGGGCCACTCCTCCCCCTTTTTGCACCTCGGGTCTCTTTCTGCAATACATAGCCAGGTACTGAAGTCTCTCAAGTGTGGTTACTGGTAAACCACGCCTCACTAATTGCTACTATGTCCAGTTTAGCCTCTGACATTATTGCCTGCAGGTCTGGGATCTTATTTCCCAGGCTGTGAGCATGTGTGTACATGATTTTCCATTGGCAGAATTTTGGTGTGTTGGTTGTTGGGTGAGGTTTGGCATTATCCTGTCGTCGTATGGGGAGACAGACCTTTTTCTTACCTGGTGATGCAAATGAACTGCAAACATGCTGAATCCCTGTTTGACCACTAGCTGAGGGGGGAGGGGTGTTCTTCCCATTCGACATATGGGGTGCTGCACCCCTCTCCCCATTTGCTAGTTTAAATATTCTGCAAAGACATCAAACTTCTGCCCCAATGCACTGACTCCCTCCTTAGTCAGATGCAGTCCATCAAATGTAAAGAACTTTCACTCCCAGAACTGTTGCCAGTTCCCTACAAATCTGTGTCCTTTTTCCTGGCACCAGCCCCTGAGCCATGTGTTTAGCTCCCCTATCTCCCCTTCTCTGACCTTCCGTCCATCTGCTCCCCTCTCCCAGACTGGCAGGATCTCAGAGAAGGAGATGCCAGATGAAATAGATGATAGTTTGTCACCCAGCCTGGTCAGATGTTCCTTGGTCTCCACAACTGACCGGCTGGCAAGATCATTAGTCCCTATGTGTACTAGGACATCAATGTTTTCTCCTGCTTTGTGAACAATTTTAGCAATGCGGTCAGTGTCTCTCCATGTTGATGTACCTGGAGACATCTGACCATTACCCTGGCTGGAGATGGGTATCAACTCCCTAATCATGGAGTCTCCTATGGTCAGAAGTTTTTGGATTTCCTTTTGCTTTTTGTTTTGGTTCCTGATTTGGGTGAGTTTTGTTGTGCTAGCTCCTGTGCTGCAGTGTCCTGTTTGCAGTGTCTTCTGCCTCTTTGTTTGATTTCAGAGATAGAGGCAGATACCTGTTTGTAGTGTTTATATGGTTTTGGAGGTAATATGTTGGAGAGCGAGAGTGATGGGGCACCGATTGTTCCCTCCTAACCACCTGCCAACCTCCTGGACCAACTACCCTCTGTGGTTGAGGTTTTTCTGTTGGATGCTGGGGAAATGGCGAGTGGTTCTTATAATGTATTTCCTCTTGAATATGAAATTTGAGGCGTGCAATCTCTGTCCATGCTGCCCGGAGTTGAGCCCTAAGATCTCCAAAGGCCCAGCATGTAGGACAGTATCCTAAATCCTGTAAGACTGTCCTTCTAAAAATTGTTCCACAGTATCTGCAGTTAATGATATCCATTCCAGATAAGTTGCTGGGTTTATAACCTAGTCAGAGTAATTAGAAGGAAAAAAAAAAATACAGGTAATGGTTTGATTGTGTTTTGTTTAACTTGTTATAACAACAAATTAAATTACTAGTGCTCCTGTAAATGAGCTCACCTTGTGGAGGCCCCACTGATCCACCCCTTCCTGCTCTGCCACAGGAAATGTCACAACTGTGGTACCCTATAAAAGGAGTGTAGTGTGGGGTGGTTGGGGATGGGGGTGGGTGGCTGGGCCCTTCCCCTGCTGAAAAAGAAAAACCACGGACGAAAGAACAAGGAGGTAAGAGCAGAAACAATCCGTCAACAACAAATGCAGTAACCCTGAAAGCTTATCCTAATGTTAGATAAAACTGTAAAACCTGTAAAGCACCACCTGTAATAATTTCAGAGAAGATATATGCTATAAGAAACACTTTGCTACAGAGAAAAATAAAACAATGAAATGTTAGCAACAAACAGTAGCAATCCCTGTGAGTGAAAAATAAACACAACACCACACAGTAAATCTGCTTAGCCAAAATAAGTCAATCCTTTTCCCTTGCTCTGGTAAGTTTCTCTACTCTGCCTTTCAAGCAGTCTTAGAAGGAAAGAGCTCAGGCGAAGCTAGGTGCCTTGGCCAGCAAACCAAGTCTTCTACCTCACAGCACTTCGATCCTACCTCCGGCAGGAGAGACCACTCGTGGGACGCAGCCCCTATGCGCTTAGGGCATGGGCAGAGTGTTGGAGGCTCCTGCCACATGGATGGCAAGGAGATCCGCCTCCAGGCTACGCATGAGTGACCAAATGCGGAGAGCTTCCCTGCACAGAGGCATGGAGCGCGTCCCGCCCTGGCGGTTTAGGCAGTACATGGTCGTGGTATTGTCCGTCTGGACCTGAACCACTTGACCCCGTAGAAATGGAGCGAAGGTGGTGAGGGCTAGACGAACTGCTCGAAGCTCCAGCAGGTTGATGTGGTATCGGGACTCCCGCGGAGACCAGAGGCCGGGCCCTCTGTGCTCCCCCAGATGAGCACCCCAACCCATCAGAGAGACATTGGTCGATAGAGAGACCATCGGCTCAGGGCGGACGAATGGGATGCCCTCCTGCAGATGTGCTGGAATGGTCCACCACTGGAGAGCGTTCTACATCCCCTGGGTCACTGTCACTAGCTGATCCAGCGGATTGAAGTGCTGTGACCATTGGCTGGCCAGCCCCCACTGAAGGGGACGCATGTACCAACGGGCCCAATGGACCACGCTGGAGCAGGCCGCTATGAGGCCCAGGAGGCACAGGAAGTCCCGGGCAGGGCGCAATTGCCCAACCTGAAATGATTGGGCAAAGGAGGAAAGAACCTCGGCCCTGTCCGACGGGAGCCATGCTCTGGCTCGTAGAAAGTCGAGCTCTACCCCGATGAATTGTATCACCTGCTTTGGCATGAGTTCCGACTTGGCCTCGTTGAGGAGGCCAACCTGAGAGCAAACCTGGAGGGCCAGATCTCTGGACCACTCCACCTCCGTTCTGGAGGACGCTGCAATCAGCCAGTCGTCCAGGTAGGGGTACACCCGGACCCTTCGGCGCCACAGGAATGCTGACACCACTGTCATGCATTTGGTGAAGACCCTGGGAGCTAGGGAAAGGCCGAAGAGCATGGCCCGGAACTCGTAGAGGGATCCCTCTGTCCTCAAGCAGAGGAATTTCTGGTGGGACGGACGGATTGGGATGTGAAAGAACGCGTCCTGGAGGTCCAGAGAACAGAACCACATGCCTCGTTCCAAGGATGGGATTATCTGAGCCAGAGTAACTATCCTGAAGGTCTGAGACCTTAGGAACCTGTTCAGGTCGTGCAGGTCGAGAATGGGGCACCAGCCCCCTGTCCGTTTTGGGACCAGGAAGTACCTGGACACAAACCCCGGGTCTGGGGGAGGATCCGCCACCTTCCTGATCACCTCTTTTTCGAGGAGCAGGGCGATATCGGCTCAGCGAGCCAACAGAGAAGCTGCAGACTCCGTAGCCCCCCCAAAGGGACGACGGCTCAGAAAGGCGGGGCCTGCTCGAACTCCAGGGGCAGGCCCTTTCCTACCACCTCCAAACACCCAGCGGTCCATGGTGATAGCGGACCAGGCGGAAAGGAAGTGGTGGAGCCATCCCCCCACGGGGGGAACCCAGGGGGGAGTGACGAGGCTGGGGGCGACACCCCTCAACCAGTCACTGGGCAGGCTTAGAGGAGGGACTGGCAGAGGGACTTCCTGGGCCTTTTCCTCCCTGCTTCCTATTAGAGGAAGCCGCAGGCTTGGCTTTGGGGTGCCAAGTGCGAGCCTGCTGGCCCTGGTGTTGGTGCTGTTGGGCCGGACGTCCCGCAGGTGCAGAAAGGCGAAAGGACGTATGTTGTTGTGTCGACAGCTCTTGTCCTTCTGGGCGAAGGTGACAGAGTCCAGAGTGGCATTGGACTTTTCGATCCGCTGGAGGCGACCTTCCACTCCAGGGCCGAAGAGGTCGGTCCCCAGGAAGGGGACATCCACCAGTTTATGCTGGGTATCCGCCGTGAAGGTGGATATCCTCAGCCATGCTCTGCGGCACATGGCCACTGCAGCTGCAACTGATCTGGCACAGGAGTCTCCAATGTCCAGAGTCGTTTGGAGCTGCTGTTTTGCCACTGCCCTTCCCTGGTCCCGTACCTGCCTGACCGTGGTCTGCAGGTCGGCTGGGAGATGAGGGATCACCTCATCCAGGGAGCCCATGAGGGCATGGGAGAAGTGTGCCATCAGCACGGCCGAGCTGGCCTGGCGGAGGCCGAGGGAGGACGCAGCGTACACTTCGTGCCCGGCATAGTCCAGCTTTTTGGACTCCTTGTCGGGGCTTATCCACATCCCTAGCATTCCCAGAGCGCTGGAAAACGCTATCAGTGACCAAACCCTTGGCTGAGGGGTGTTCCGAAAAACTGGACAAAGAGCTGGTAGGGACCGCATACTTCCTGGCCATCCTGGCCGAAGGTGCAGGACAGGAAGCAGGCTGCTGCCAGAGCTCCAAGGCCAGACCAACAATGGCTTCAGCCACCGGAAAGGCCTCCGTGGGTGAATCCCCTTGGTCCAGTATCTCCGTTAGGGGATACTTGGCCCGCTTGGATACGGGCTCGAGCTGCATCCTGGTGGACTCAGAGATGAGCCGAAGCAGACCCATAAAGGACGATGGGCTTTCGTCAATGAACTGGCCCCCGGAGGACTCCAGGTCAACGGGCCTGAGGAACAGGGAGGAGTCATTGTCGGACTCCAAGGAGTCTGTGAAAAGCTGCCTGGGGCCTGAGCCACCCTCCACCTGCCGAGAACGGTCAGGAGTGAGGGTGACCAACAACCTGTAGGGCAGACCCTGACCCGACCGAGGGTCCTTGGTCATCATCCCCAATTTCAGTTGTGGTAGCTGGTTTCGGCCGAACAACTGGCACAGGCAAAGGCACCTCGACTACAGCGAGGGGTTGTTTCGGCTGTTCAAGTGACAGCCACTTGATGGTCGGGGAAGGCGACGGCGTCGGCTTGTTCCTGGACAGAAGTAACTGCTGCCACATCAAGTCCTCGTAGCATCGACGCGATGGCGCTAGAAGCCTCTTCTCTTCCGAGGAGGAAGACGAGGATGAGCGGTGGGCGCTTACTTCGTGCCGACCGCTGGACTGAGACGATGTCAGAGACCGAGATCCTCCGTGTTTCCGAGGACGGGTCTGGGAAGGGGCGGGTGACACCCGCTCTTCCCTCGGCTCAGAAGCCTTGACCGGGGACTCCACCACAGGAGGCGCAGGCAAGTCCTCGGTCTCCACAGGGGGAACTGGTTAAGAAGGGTTGTCGGCTTCTCCAGTCGACAGCCTGTCCGATGGGTCGAGAAAAATCTCGACCGCATCGACAGGTGTCTCAGCCGGCTGACCTGACGGGGACACCGTGAAGCCAGCAGCCTTAGCCGCAACCTCGACCGAAGTCGAGTGTCGACTGTCCGGGGAAGGGGACCTCTCCCGCTCCCATGAACGCAGGCGATGGGACTTACCTTTCGAGTCCTTCTTTTTGGACCGAGAAGAATGTCCCGATGGCCCCTCTCCCTTCGTGGAAAGGGACTGGCAAAGCTCCTTAAAAGAAGCGGAGTAGGAGGAACCCAAAGAGAGCGGGATAAATGCCGCAACCGAGGAAGAGGATGATGCGGCCTGTGCCGCCTCCTCCTCGTGGGCGATCATCTGCTCGAGTTGCTCAGCCAAGCCAGCCGCCGCGGTCACCGCCCAACGGGCCTCCTTTGACTTCACCGTTGGTAGCGCTTCGGCGCCTAAGCTGTAACCGGCAGCGCCGTCTTCCAGGAAGTTGGCTAAAATGAATGGTATAACTCCGTAGGCTCATGGTCATGGTCTAGGCCGAGGCAGGACGATATGGAGTGCGGATCCGCCCTGGACATTTTCTGCCCACATGGGCACCACTGAAATCCGAGTCAATTTGTCCATCGCAGCCGCGAAGGAGTAATTTGACCAAAGTCTTGAAAATTTAAGAATAAGTTTCGGGAGAACCGAAGATTTAGGATCCAGTCTATACGCAGAGCGTTAAGGAGGGAACCTGAGCTTCCAAGCGGTAAGGAAGATCTGGCATCATGGGGCGGAGCCGAGAGCTTTACCACCCGGGTGGGTGGGAGGAGCCAGCTTGAAGACCTTCCGGCAAGATTTAAAGCAGCAAGGAACCTGCCAGACAGTGTGGATGAACAACATATCCATGTCCCTAGAACAATATTTATGTCCATAGGTCATTCTCCTTGGTCCCTAAAGGCTGTATGCAGAGTATAGTTAACCCACTGTAAACAACGGACTGGAGGAGTGTTAACATTGCATTTGTCCCCCCTACTCCGTTTAATATCACATACCCTGACAAGTCTCTCTAAAGTAAGTAGGGGTATAGGTATAAGGACCTTATAAAGCAAATAAACAGAATGTCATTAGTAAATCAAAAAAAAGTCAATTTATTCTCCCTCCGACTGCTGCTAGAAAAATAGGCGGATTACCTCCCACTGATATCCGCCCTCTCTACAGTCACATTGGGATTAGGAAATAAGCCGTTTACTGCAGACCTGTCTCAAAGTCACATTTCACCTTCTCAGAGACGTAGTGGAAATTGATACAGAATCCTGATATGGTTGTCGCTGATTGGCATCCTTCAGGAGCTTTGCAATATCCTGCGCCATGAGCTTGGGTAATGCTCCAAGGGAACCACGCTGCTGACCTCTGGTAACAACATTCTAGGCCCCCTGGGATAGCTTCTGTTCAAGCTGCTCCATTTCTAAATCAGGCAAAGAGATCTGCCATTCATTAAGTAAGGGTCACATCGACCAGGGGAGTTGAAGATTTTGGGGCCAGAGTTGAGGTAAACCTTCAGTCTCACAGGAAAATGAAGTTGTGCCTGAATTCCTTTCTTGTCCTTTAGCTCTTTGATAACTCCTCTCACCTGTTGACGTTCTGCCTGCAGGGCAGTAGAGAAAGCCTGATCAAAGAAAATGGGTGCCTCCTTGTACTTTAAGTCTCTAGGTCACCATGCTTCCTACAAGATCAGGTCCTTGGTCTGGAAATAGACCATCCACACAATCCAGGAAAGAGGGCGGGCGGACGGGTAGGCAGGCTTTGGTTCTAAAGAACGATGGGCCCTGTCCATGTCCAGATTAAGATCTGCAGGGATAGATAGTGTGGTTTTGAGCAGGTGTTGGATGAATCTCCTGGGCTAGCAAAACCCTCCTCGACCCCCTCCGGAACTCCATGAATCTAAAACTTATTCCGGTGGGCTCCATTTTCCATGTCTTCCAGATGGTTTTGAATGTCTCAGTCCCTGCACAAGAGAGACAGCAGAACGCAGTCATTAGTTTCCTGGGCCTCCGCAATATTGGAGACTTTTGTGGCGTTTTCTGACACTTTATCAATGTTACAAACGTCTTGTCGCAGGTCAGCCAGTGAGGACTCTATTTTATTTACTGTCTTTAAAATCTTTTGCAAGGTATGCTCTTATCTGGTAGGAGGAGCTGCTTCTTCCAAGTCTGGTTCCAGAGGCGATTCAGAAGGTGAGTAGCCGTGTTGGGACTGGGCAGAAAATCCCTCCATGTCCGTGTCTAAAACGAACTGCTTCATTTTCATGGAGGAGTCTCCAGATTTTGGTCCTTTAGCTTTATTTTGCTTTGTAATCATCCTTTCAGTAACTGGGGAAGCTGGATGCAGTTAATAAGTGCTATCTGGGAGAGAATTACCACTGATTAGAAGGATTTATCATGGAGCTCTGAAGTTAGGCTCCCACCATAGCGGTGACGTCACCAGAAGTCTACTGAATTTTTTTGTTGTAAATGATGTGTGATATATGTAATAGATGACTGTTTTATTGGTTGTGGCTTATAAAACACTCTGGTTGTACCTATGAACAGACCTCTTGGTCTAGTGTACTTACCTGGTAAACAAATGAACTGAAAACAAAAATGACCACATCAAACAATTTCATTGGTTAAAACACAGCACCTGATCATTATTCACCTAGAAACTGCAGAGTTTGTAACTAACCTGCCCTAATCTACCTAGCAACAACCTAACTAAATGGAAATAAAATCTCTTTAAAATAAAACATGTCCCACTTTTTAAACAAAAACCCACAACAGAGTATAGGCTTCTTCAGACTAAATACAATTCCTGGGTTTATTGAAAGGCATATGGCCTTTGTACCACACTTATCTATTCTACCCAACAACCCAATGAAAGGAAAATAAAATATTTTTCCATGGAGAAAAATGTTTTTCTCCCCATTTTATAAGTGCAACAATCTACTCCAGGGTATGTGTTTGAGAATTAATGCACCTCCCAGGTACACTGAAAGTCACTCTGCCATTGGCCTCACCTCTTTCATTTCATCTAGGGTGTGCATTAATTGTGTGCCCTGTTGTGAGTAATTGCTTTTGGGTGCAATGTCGATTTTCTATTGAGTGAGGAATTAGAATGGCAGTCTGTGCATGTCCGGTATGAGTTGGATATTTTCATAATTATTTCTGTATTTATTTTTTGTTTACTGGGAAAGAGGGCAAGAAAATACTTACTGTTTTCAGCCTCATCCCTGGGGGAGGGGGGCACAGGCACAAACCAGCTTATATTGAGCCAAGTTATGCTGTTGGTGTTTTTTAGTGAATGTGGAGAACTTGGCCAGGACACCGGGGAATTGTATGATGTCTTGAGAACTGAAATGCCACATCCCTTTTTGAATTAGTGATGTCTGAAACAAATGCGGGGTCTTGAAGATCAAATGATAAAATGTTTGATAAATGTACATAAGATAACTGGTCTGAAAGCCTTTTGTTGTGGATGCTGAATGACCTACTACAAAATTTAAAGGAAAAATACACTCTCATATTTAAATATTATCTTTTCATGGAAAAAAAGACAATTCCTTCCATGTAGCTGTTGGGGCTAAATGTGTTAGCTTTAGTTTGTTCTCACTGCTCATGGTAGCTCCGGTGACTGTCCTGGGGGTCTCCATTTCATGATGACCGTTTGTAAGGTTGTATTTTGTACTCTCCCAGGTCGTGCTTGAAAACAAGCAGGGTTATTGCCTAATGTACTTACCCGGTCATCAAAAGCAAATAAATAAAAACAAATGGTTGTTGAAATCTCATTGTCCAAGATAACTGCATTAGCATGTGAAAACATGTCAGATCAACCATTTATATCAAGTACTGTATCTCTATGCCGAAAGAACAAGCACCCTGCAAAAACTCTGGAAACACAATCTAAATCAAGTTTAAAGGGAAAAACCCTGCATTACAACTCAGATAGTTTGCAAAGCTCACTGAAGGTAAAAGTGGTATTTCATAACTTCTAGCAGCTTTTTCCTTTGAAAACTAATTAAGCAGACAGGCATACTGGAGACTTTAAAGAGGAACTTTCATGATGGTCCAAAAAGTTACTGCTTGTAGTCATTATATGTAGTACTAGACCTGAAAAGGTGTGTGCATTTGTTATTTTTGGCCAAGGTTTACTCTGCCCTCCATAATTTGGATTTGTTTTTGAGCCCTGCTGCACTTGCCTTTGCTGTTCAGCTGCTGGGCTGCTCACTCCAGATGGCATCACTTTAGGGTAGAGGAGTGACTCACACTGTGCAGTACCATGCAGTTGCAACAGTGTAGCAAGGAAAACCTAGCAGTACTCAGTGTACATACTGTGCTCCCCCTTCCCCAAGACATCCTGTTAGCAATGCATTATGCCAAAATCCAAATTCCTTGTCTGTATGTTTTTTTTGTGAAATTCACTCTGCCCTACAGTGATGTCAGCAGTACAACCCTGGGTCCACAACAACACCAGGCTTGCTATAGAAGCTCTGGTATACCCTGCAGTTTTTAGCAGCTCAGAATGCAAAAAACTGCAGTGGACAGTAATGAAACAGTTCCAGAATCAATGCAAGAAGGGGTAATTTGTGCATGAAAGTAAAAATGACTGGTGAAGGTTCTCTTTAAAGGTTGATTACGCATCTTGTTCTCATATGCTAATGCAGCTGTCAGGGACAATGAGATTTCAAGAACCACCAAATGGAGCCTCCCAGAACAGTTAGAGGGCCTAGTATGAAGTGTGAAAAAGACTAAGGCAGTTGCATGCATCTCTAACAGCTACATGAAAACAGCTGTCTGTTAGCATGGAAACAAATTAACTTTAAAAGATAGGAGGGTATAGTTTTCCTTTAAAGGTGATAGGAAACAGTTTTTACACCTCTAGAAGCCCTCCAGTTGTCCTGTTATTGGCTGCCCAGTATTCCGATATGTTTTTGACCTATTCTGTTACACTAATAAATAAAATTATGTTGCCTTTGTAACTACCCTGAATACCTCTTTCCTCAGTAGTCACACTGGCTGAACATTCTATGATATCACAAACTCCTTCCTAGGCCATTCAGATGAACAGCATGGAATGGGAGTTACTGATGTCATAGAATGTCTTGGAAATATGAAAATCAAGAGCAGTAGCTGGTGGAGAGTGGAACTCTACGTAGATCTGAGGGTTCCCAAAGCTAGATTATTTATTTAACAAAAAAATCATCAAAACATATCAGAATACATAACCGGCATGGAAAGGAAGATAGAAGGGCAGGTAAATATGTAAAAATAATTTCCTATCTCCTTCAAGGGGTGAGAACAACTTTACAGCTTTTAGAATGAATTTAACTGCTTGAAAATGAAATTTAAGTGCTTCGCTACTAGGGGCAATTATACTATTTTAGGTGAGCAGTAATGTACTATAGGACCTGCTTTAACTTAATGTTATTTACATTTGTATATTGTCTCAAACATGCTATGCCGCAAGTCCTACGATTTATGTCCCAGTGGAATTTTTACATACATACAAGAAGGAAGGAAATGTGACTTGCTCTAGATCGAAGTATACGGAATTCGCTTCACACCTGTGAATCCATTTCACAGTTCCACACTCCACCTTCTTGTTCTAGAGTATGGAGGGAGAGAGAGAGAGATATAGAGCTGGTGCAATACTGTTCACATCACATTGCCTATCCCAGTATGGAGTCCCTCAATTACCATCATCCCACACAGACCATTGATTCCCCAATCCCACACGGAGAGCAACGACATGTACAGCTTCAAAGCCACTTGCTGCACCACAGCAGAACTACATTAATCCAAAGGGCAGGTGTTACTTCAATTAATTTCCACCCGACCTCAGCATTCCTGCAACACATTCCACAGTTCAGAGGGGACAGCTGAGAGAGCTATAAACAACACACCTGTTTATAGCTTTCAAAGGGGGGGGGCTCCAATCCCCCCCAAACACAGTGTGCAAACACACACTCATATCAATTTACCAGCTGTAAAACAGACACATCCTTCCAAACCCCGAGCAAAGCAACTTGACAAACAAATTAAGGGGATCAAAAATCACTGAATAAGGAAAGTGGTTCCTCGTTTTAAGTTTCAGAGCAGTGCATGGGGTATCCTAATTTCTGCATCAGGGTTACAAAGCTTCTGCAGTAGTTTAATCATTTCTGTAGCATCAATTAGTTGTGTTGTGGTAGAATGCAGTCCATCATACTGTATGATGTCATTGATGACATCAGATGGCAAGCATGGATGAGGGGTTCAGGCTAAAGAAACAGCCCCAGGATGCCAAGCAGTATGGGAAACAACAGCGGTCTTAAAACAGGTGTGGGTCGGAACTGGCCAAGATAAAACTACTATCTTATGACTAACTTGCCAGATAGTAGTACTATCTTGCAAAGCTGGGTATGTCACAATGCAATATACATTACCAACTTACAAGATTGTACTACTACCTTATAAAGCTGAGTGTATCACAGTGGAACACTAGGCAAATCAGAGAGCAGCTTTAACAATGATGTTGACATCACAATATTTAATTTTTATTTTTATTTAGTTTTTGTTGACTGGGTAAATGCACTAGACAAATCCTGCCTATTTTCAGACACGACCCGGGGGAGGGGGATACAGATGAATGCCATCTGACCCTGAATCAGATTAAGCTGTTGGTGGTATTTTTAGTGAATGAGGGAAATTCGGCCAGGACACCGGGGAAATTCCCCTACTCTTTTTGATAAGTGCCATGGGATCTTTAACATCCACCTGAACTACCACCAATCCAGGCAGATAGGACCTCGGTTTAACGTCTCATCCGAAAGACGGCACCTCAGAAGTGCAGCACCCCTCTCATGCTGCACTACAGTGTCAGTACTGGGATATTAACCCAAGTGTCAGATGTGGGAACTGAACCCACAGCCCTCTGATCTCCCAGCCTCAGAGGCGAGTGTGCTACCTACTGAGCCACTGACAATAGCACTGTGCAGCACAAAGGCCAGCATATGAGAGATGCTATGTAGTCCTGGTTGCTTTCTACTTCACATTTATTTTGAGTGCATTGTATTATATTGCCTTGTTCTGTATAGATCATATTGATTTGTACATTACCGATTTGTAATGTAGCGATTTGCTTCTCTCATGCTGAGCCACTGATCAGGGCAGTTTACATTTTGTACTTTTTTCTTTTTGTAACTTTTGCCCCCTTTTATCACAAAACCACCTCAAGACCTGACCTGTTGCTCGTGAAAATTATATATATTAAAAACAGACACATACACGAAAAAATTCACAACGGCATCTTCTGCAGTATACACACACACACACAGATTCACAACGGCATCTTCTGTGGTTTCCGAGATACAGAATCTCAATTTTAAATGAAGAGCATTTCTTTTCCTATACTACTACAGCCTATACAGTATGGAATTTTTTCCCTAAACTTTCAGGGAAGGAGCGACCTGTGCCAAGGTAGTGCCTTTTGAAAGTTTTGTGACAAAACGTTAATTGGTTCCAGCCAAAGTTATAAGGGTACCCCCCAGCATGCTCAGTAGGATTTTGAGTCAACCCTCTGATATGAACTGAAAATTTTGGTTTGTGACAGTGCCACCCCCGAGACACACACACACACAGAGAAACGTGGGAAATACCTAAAATGTTTAGCAAAAACAACAAACAAACAAAAAACACTTTAACCTACCTAAATGGGACCCATTTACCTAGATTCCGCAGTCTGTTTTTAATATGATGAAGAAAATAAGGTTTCTGGACACCAAGATAAGCCAGAGGAGCTGTTCACCTGCATTCTCTGTATGTGAACAGTGAGACTTTCTTAATTTCTGCACCTGCAGATGGAGCGCTGCTGCCGGCTGAGTGCCAGCAGTGAGCTGGCAACAACGTGATCTCTCTCTCAAATAATCTAGCTTTTTTTATTTTATTCCCCCCCCCCAGCTCAGCCAGCTCTCCTTCCCCAATATACTAGCAAATGTGGACCAGATGCCCACCCCAGTACCGTCTGCCCAACCTCCTCTCCTCCAGGTCACCCCCCCCCATGCATGGGTGGTAACACCTGGGTGCCCACCCCTGGTGCTGCCATAGGGTAAAAGACAACACTGGGGTGTCCAGTTCCCAGTGTCTGATCCAGCACATTAGTAACAATGCTGAAAAAAAAGGAAAAACAAACAGTTCCTCATTGCCTTTTTCTGTTTTGTTTTACATATGATGTAAATAAGTAAACCATCCCTCACAAAACTTGATCCCCACATCCCCACCCACCCCGACCCCCACCCCGACCCCCCACTCAGCACCTACCACCCCTCAGAGCTGGACAAGATTTGAACATTTACATCTACCAGGTTCATGAGGTGGGGGTCATAAGAAGATTATGTTGAAAATGTGGTGGAACAACATGGAAAATACCTAAAAATATGTTTAACACAGAAATCAAACCTATACCTAACTAAAATATACCCATTTGGCTAGATTCTATTTTTGTCTTTTTAAATATGATGCTGTAAATAAGGTCTCTGGGAACTCAAAAATACTGGGTACTCAGGTAAGCGAGAGGAGCTCTTTACCCGTGTTCTCTGTACGAGAGCATGATTTTCTTACCCACAGATGGAGTGCTGCTGCCAACGCAAGTGCCAGCAGTGAGCCAATGATCGCTTGAGTTCTCTCTATCTTTTTTTGTTAATTCACTCCCACTCCCACTCCCAGCTTGGCCAGCCCTCCCTTGTCCTTCCACTGTATACTATTAGAAGTGGACCGGGTGCCCACCCCAGTACTGCTTGTCTAACTCTTTCTCCCCAGCTCACCCACCCCTTCCCCTAATGCACAGATGCCCACATCTGGTGCCGCCATACAGTAAAAGCCGGCACTGGGGTGCCCAATCCCCAGTGTCAGATCCAGTACACTAGTAATAAAAGTAAAGAAAAGGAAACAGTCCCTTGTTGTCTTTCTTTTTTATTTTACATACCCTGTAAACAAATGGTCTATCGCTTATCTGGCCCCAGCACACCCCACACCCCCACTCGGCACCCACCACCCCTCACTCTCCCCTCCACATACACCCTCTCTCACCTGAAAGTGTCCCATACAGCACAGATCCACTCTCCAATCGAAAACACGTCTTGCTGCTGGAACCAGCAAATTCGATATGAGAAAAACAAGCTAAGTCCATTTAATGTATTTCAGTGCCTTTTGAACTTTTACACCAAATTTTCAACATGCCTTTTTGAGACATCACCTCATGAACAAAGTAGGTGAAATATTTCAAATCCGTCCTGAAATGTGACATCGTGGTCACTCTGCAAACTCTTCGGGACAGATTTGAGAATTTTCACTAACCAAGTTCAAGAGGTGGGGTCATAATAAGACTATGTTAAAAATTTGGTGCACAAAAAATATGGTAAAGTGACCAAGTTATGAGTGAATGTTGAAATATTTCAACATTCACTCAGAACTTTGGAGTCAAAATATTGAAATATTAATCTTTCAACACAGCCATACCCCCCCCCCCCATAAACATGACAGGTGTCATTTTTTTCAAATCCTGGATGAGATGTCTGCGCACTTGTGGTGCGAAATGAGGTTTAACCACTATGCTATAATGCCACATGTCCTGTTTATAAAGGGGAGTCAAAATGACCATCTTGAAAATTTGGGGACTAAATTTAAAATACACAATTTTTAAGAAAAGTGTGTGAAGGAGGATACGATTCCACTGTCTCAAAAAGAAAGAAAATTCTCTGCAAAAAAAAAAAAAACAGTGTTAATGCACTAGTTAGGGTTCAATTTAATGCCACAGAAGTAAGGAAATGTGGTGTTTGGGTTTCCACCCCTAACTCCCCATCCACCACCACAGCAGCAAAAGGACAAAACGACGTAAGCAATCACAGACAGCCATCATCATGTAAGACAAATATATTACACAAATGCAGTAGCACTGATGTGTGCGACATCTGTGGATTTGTATCTGTGCCTATATATAAGCAGGCCCCACAGAGGCCTATGCTTATGCCGCCACACCTGTGTGTGTATGTTCTACAGCCTGCATTGAGTACCTGGGCCTGCGCTTCTACAGACAGCAGTACTATTGCAACGTCGGCATCATGGTTTCAGCAGCAGATGTGGGCATTTTTTTAAGGGGAAGGGGAACTTGTTTAACCACGAGAGAGGCACTAAGCCGAAGCTCATTTCAGGAATAGACCTGGGGCACAGGAGAGTTAAGTGACTTGCTCAGGGTCACACAGTTTGCAAGTGGGGGCTGTGGGATTCAAACCCAGGTCTCCAGGTTTGCAGCTCACAGCCTTAAACCACTGCGCTATACTGCCTTCTAAGGGGGTAGCAGTTTTGTTTAAGGGGAGCACTCCCCCGGAAAAGTAAAATGTTACCTTTGAAAGTTCAGATTAGGTGAAAACAGAGGTGTGGAAACAGTTGTATGTTTGTCTTGCTTGATGTGGTCTTGTCCTTTTGCTGCTCGGCGGGAGAGTTTGGTTTGGAAATCCTAACGCCACAATTCCCTACTTTTGTGGTGCTACGCTGAACCCTAACTGGTGCATTAACACAGTTTTTTTGCAAAGAATATATTATATAGACATACGTATTAAATACACATACATCAAGGTTCATATATTTTTCCTTCTGCAACACCTGGCCCCTTTCTGCTCCTTTCCACCTAGCCCCAAAAGCCACCTTTTCTACGGCTTTCCTGTCCTCCAACAAAGTCCCACATGGATGACACACCATGGCAGTGCTGACAAGGCCCTTCTGGAACAAAATTCAGATAGTCCTGGACAAATCTTGCTGGTGGTAAGGGGCCTGCAGTGGACCAGAGTGCCATCCTGTGTGGCTCGTGCTTTCTACCCATTTTCTCCCTTAAGGGCTACAGAGTACACCATGACACACCGTTGTTGCATGCAGAGGCAAACACTGGCATACTAACATCCAAGTGTGGGACCTCCTCTACCTAGATGCACCTGTTGTGCTACCACCCATCTTCCACAGGATGGCAGCAAGCTGTGGTGTGTTGGATTCCCCCATATAGAGAGGAGAGCAGTCCATGGGACATTCTACCCTCTCCCCCAGCCAGGCAGCATTGTGTCAGATTCCCCCTCACAGAGAGAGGCAAGCAGTCCATGGGACACTCCACCCTCTATCCTACTTTCTGCAGGATGGCAGGCAAGCAGTGGTGTGTCGGACCCCCCCCCCCCACACACACACACAGAGACATGAGCAATCCATGGGATACTCAACCCTCATCCCTAGCATCTGTATGCAGACAAGCAACAGTGTCAGATTCCCCTTCAAAGCAAAGGGAGAAAAGTCCATGACACACTCTGCCTCTCCCCTGACTTCCACAGGATAGCAGGCATGCAGCCCTGTGTCAGATCCCCCTCAGAGAGAGAGGAGTGCAGTCCATAGGGCACTCATCCCTCTCCCCCCCCCCCGAACCTCTGCAGGCAGGCAAGCAGTAGTGTGCTGGATTCCCCCTCACAGAGATGAGTGCAGCCCATGGGACAACTCAACCCCCTTCCCCAGCTTCTGCAGGCAGGCAGTCAGCGGTGTGTTAGATTCCCCCTCACAGAGAGAGGACAGCAGTCCATGGGACACTCTCCCCCAACTTCCACAGGACGGCAACAAGCAGCGGCGTGTCAGATTCCCCATCACAGAGAAAGGAGAGCAGTCCATGGGACACTTGACCCTCTCCCTGGCTTCTGCAGACAGACAAGCAGTGGTGTCAGATTCCTCCTCAGAGAGAGAGGAGAGCAGTTCATGGAACATTCTACCCCCTCCCAGATTTCTACAGGTAGGCAAGTAGTAGCGTGAGGGATTCCCCCTCACAGAGAGGAGAGCAGGCCATGGGACACTCAACCCTTTCCCTTGGCTTCTGCAGGATGACAGGCAAGCAACGGTGCGTCAGGCCCCCCTTCCCTCCCAACAGAGAGAAGAGCAGTCCATGGCACACTCCACCCTCTCCCCCAGTCGACCCCCATGTGACCAAAGCCCACTCCTCAACCCAGGTTGCTGGCAAAGCAGCTGGCAGCTTTACCATCGTGCTATCGGGCTAGCTGAAAAACAAGTTATATATTTGTAATGTTCTATGTTTACCCCTTCAACATTGGCTCGGTCTCATCACTCCCTTTGCAACCCCCCAGCCCCACAGCCTCGATGTTCAGTTCTCCATAGGTCACCAACGCTAACCCCTCCCCTCCAACTGTAGGAGTCGGAGGGTAGGCATTATCTTTTTCTGAGGAATCCCTACAACAGCTTTCACATAAGACAGCAGGCTAAACTGTACCCCATTTATACCTGGCTTGTTCATCTTGCAGAGCAAAGGGTTATGTCCTATAAATTCTGATTTGCATATACCTCCCATGATGCTCTGCATTACTGGGTATATGTGATTTATATTTCTAGGATATTTCCTCATTTACTCCCTAGGACACTGACACTAGGGACTCCTGACAGGCACTGAAGTGTTGTGGCACCACGACTGTGCCCAGCTTGTGTCCTCTCTCCCGTGTTATCACTGCTGCACTGCCACCCATGGTCCCCTAGGTGACTGCACTGCAGCAGAGGCAGTAACCTTCCTTCCTCGAAGAAAAGCCTCCTCGATGCCCAATCCTCTCCTCCCTTGACATCCCATGTTCTGCTACCCTTGTCACTGCTATCCCCGCCGCTGGCTGGCCAGAAAACCACAATTGTAAAATAAAAATAAAAATTTAATTCTGTGGCACTATATAAATTACGTGTTCCAACTGCAAGTTAGTTCTAAGGCTAATCTGCATCTGTGGAATTCCAGAATTCCAAGTGATCTGTTAAGGGAAAACAACTGGAAAAGTGATAGAAAGAGCAATCGAAAACCTGCAACAGCATAGCACTGGGATCCCGTTTTGGAGCGGCAGCAGCATTTGTGGTCTTATGGCTATTTCAGAAGGAGCAGCAGTGGGGTGTGTGGCAGGGGTAGGGGAGCTGGTTTGAAGAATATTTGTAACTTTCTTGAAAATGTGAAGTCAATAAACGTTATTTGAAGTTCTGAAAGATTCAGATTCGTTTGGAAGGGTACCTTAACCCCAGATTTTGAGAGATGCAGCTTTCCTTGTTGAATTTGGGTGCTTGGTCAGCCAAGGAGGGTGGCAGTAGGCAAAACAGCTAGTAAACAAAACAGCATGGAAGAGCAGAATCCAAGGAGGTTGTTCCTTCAGCCTGATGTGGAGTCAATGACAAAAGAACAGAGGCGGTATGGGGCTGTCCATGTTACATAGGTGCCGATGTATGGGGCTGTCCATGTTACATAGGTGCCAATGATCTACGTCATCTGCAGCCCCTGCTAGGCAAAAGTTCAGAATGATCCAACACCAATAGATTTTTGTTCAATAGGGGTGGCTCAATGAAGGGAGTTGTCCTCAAAGAAGATCCATCTCAAAAAAGATCTATTTTGTCCCTCACCCTCACAGATTTCTCTTCCACCTCTTCCCTACCCTCCACCCCCCACTTTTCTACCAGGTGCTCCTATCTACTCTATCTGGTTAGTATCCTGGACTACCAAAAGCACCCATACTGTCACAAAGTATGGATTTCAGGATTTAATATCTCTCCCTTTCTCTCTATTGTATGATATGTATTCTGCCTTTTTACAGTATTCTTGGAACTTTTTGAACTTTGCGCTTGACTAACGCTGAAGTCATTATTCCTGTGTCAGTGTCACTTCTGAATTATTATTGTTGTAATTATTGTACTAGCTTTGCATTTTTGTTCCTGTCAATTTCCAGGGCCACTGTCGGGGTTTGCTGCCAAATGCGCCAACAACCCTCCCCGGCCTGGGACGGCAGCACAGTTCTCAGCTGTCACCCAATTGCTAGCTTCCCAGGCTCACTCCCGAACCTGGGTCACACAGCATGCTGGTGCGTTGAGCTATCCCTGAGGGCATGGACATTTTATACATCCAAACCACAAAGGTACTCTTACATTAGTGACATCCCTTTCACTTTGTTTAAAATGGCCCAAGCTTAATAACCCCAGCATTGAGGCTGTGCACCAGACAGCATGTAAGCAGTAATGCCCAGCAAGGTGTCCAGCCCCTCTGGAATATATGGAGTCCTTGGGTCAAGTAGAGTGCTTTCACCTACCCAAGATATTTATTGTTTCTGCATAAACAGACACCTTGGAGGTATGATTGTGTTCATAAGGTATTTTTCCCTCTAATCTAGCTTTTTCTGCACCATCCAACCACGTCCTCCCTCCTTCGGCGTGAAGCAAGTATGCATCCCCAACATTTCCCTAATGTGCCACTGCAGCCCACCATGTTTCAACTGCCATGATGGGTTTGGGGGGGGGGGCTGTCTCTTCCCTTGGACATCTAATAGGATCCAGACCAGACGCAGGCTCCATGGATGAGGCAGAGATTCATCAGGACTGTAATTCTCATGGTGGTTGGTGGGTCTGCACCCTTGTTTGGACATTTCTCACTCCACCCCCCCCCCCATCAACTGAGCCTCAATCAGCCTCACATGATGCAGTGCAACATACGTACGGACAACCACATGCGAGGCAGCAGGGTCCCTGACCATAAGGGGCCACTGCACTGCCAGATGCAGGTGTTGCCCTCCCCCGGGCTGTCTCACGCTGCCTACAGGAGCGCTTCACAGCTCCGGCTGCACCAGATCCAAGCTCTCAGAGTCCGCTCCTGAATCGGAGTCGCCAGCATGGTGGCACATTGTGCTTCTGCTATGTCAACAGGCAAACCCCAGAAAGGCACTCTAGCTTTACACTGTACTTTATAATACTTCTTTCCTGGACTTTTATATACTCTCTCTCCCCCAGTTGCTCACCGAAGAAATAAGGCCCGGGGCAGAGGAGAACAGACTCAGGAAGCCTGTTCAGTATTAAACAGCCCCTCTGTTCTTCAGCATGGACTTTCATAAACAAGGTTTCAGCTACAAAAATGTACTAAAAAGATGCATTTTTTTTTTTTTTTAATTTCCAAATTTCCTTTCCAGGGTTTAATCAAACACATCTAGGTAGCCTAGCCAGAAAGTCTATATAAAATCCATATGACTGTTTCCCAGCTGACCTCATACAGTGCTTACCCTGCCAGTGACCCTTGATGTCACAAATAGCAACTCTGTGGTCAGTTGAAGATGGTCAAGAGAAATTAAAAAAAAAAAAAAAAAAAAACACACACAGGAAAAGAACTGCATTATCTGAGCTTTTTAGTAGACTATGAACAGGGAATGTAGAAAAGAACTAGAAAACACGAATGTTAGATAGTTGGTTTAAATCTCAGCTTTAAAGGGCTAGCACACTGCCTGAAATTAAAATTAAACTTTTGAAAAAGTAGTGAACTCTTACTGCTCACATCTACAGTAATTTTTTTTCTCTTTCAACTTGACCTAATTAGAGTTTCTACCAGACAATACTTGGTGCGATGTGTGGAACAGTGCTCCACCTAGAGGCTGACATGGCTAGTGCTATTCCTCCCCATACATCAGCCCTGTGACCTCACTGACTGATATCACAACTAACCAAGAAGAGCCAATCACCTGGCAGGGTGAAGGCTGGGAGTCAACCAAACGAACCTCAGCTTCAGGCTAATTTGAGGTTGCCAGAGAAGGTCCAGGGCTTGCCCTCTGGCTGCATGTATGAACCTTTCAAACACCTGTCCAGCTGGATTCAGCCTTGTGGTAGCCATCGGCTTGCATAGTAGTTTGTGACCTAAATTAGTGCTGGTGCGAGATGACTGACAGACAGCACTGGAGACTAAAGCCACCTGTTGATCCAGAGAGACCGGCAGTGCCCTGCACGTGCAATGCAGGCTGATGAAGTTAGAGATGGTGAAGGGTGAAGGATTGACCACACTAGAAACTGAAGCCTCCTATTTCTCCACAGAACCAGGTACTGTGTGGGCAGGTACAGTGCAGGCTTCCCACCCTCGGAGGGATTTAGCTCTGGTGAAAGGTAAAACTAACAGCACTGTAGAGGCTGAATCCCTTTATCAGCACAGAGATGCAATGTAGGTTTCACCACAATGTATGGCTTTAGTGCTGGTAAAAGGCGAGGAACCTGACAGCACTGTAGACAGGAGCCCTCTGTTTATTTTATCATTTGTGGACCAGGAAAGGCATACCAAACCAGTGCGATGGGGGCACAAATGCAAAACTGCAGAGAACGTTTACATAAAGGGATGTGGGTGCAAATAATACAAATTAGGAACAACATGAAAGAAATTTACAGAATTTCCTAAGAAAGGCAGCAAAGTGTGACAAGGGACAGGAAGAGAGGTCAGAGGAAAGGAAGCACATGTGGGTGTGAGGGATAGCTGAGAACACAAGGAGGTTTAGCCACAGACAGATGCAGTGTGGGTAGTAGGTGCAGAGCAGGCTTCCCCACACTGTGAAGGCAAAAGGTGAAGGACTAACAGCACTGGAGACAGAAATCCTCAAGTTTATCCACAGAGGCAGGCACAGTGCAGGCTTTCTCTAAACTGTGATGTATTTAGCACTGGTGAAAGTCTGACAGGAATGGCAACTGAAACCCTCTGTTTATCTACAGGGACAGGCAGTTTGGGGCAGGTAAAGGACAGGCTTTCCTCACACGGCGATGAGCCAAGTGCTGATGAGGCACTGAACGCAAATCGCATTTGAAGCTTTCAGTTCCTCCAGAGGGCAGGTACAGTACAAAGTCTCCCCCAAGCTGCACACCATAAAGTGCAAACATGAAAGACCCACCTCTCCAGGGCAAGTCAGGAACCCAGAACTGAAGTATGAGAAAACTCATTTAACTACGACTGACCTGCTCGCTCATGCCTTCGAAGAAACCGCACTCTCCTCAGAAGTTTTAATAAAGGAGTTTTGCTTCCTGTTTATGAAAAGGAGCTCCCACAAAAGGAGGAAGTGAGTCAAGGGAGTGTCTGGAAAGAGGGGAAGGGAGGGAGGGAGGAAAGGGAGGTTTCATTTCAGTCACTAACACCTACCAGAGCCATTTACTCGCTGTGTGATCCTGAGCAAGCCACTTTAACCTTTCAGTCCTTCAGTTCACATAATTGTCAAAGTGAGTACAAGCAGGACATCACTGAAAACCACACTTGCAGTAAGTTCCCCATTGGCTCTGGTACTGGTGGCAGCTCCATAGTTAATTTCACAGGTAAATATGGAGCGAAAGAGACTTGCGTCCATGGTGCTCGCCAGCTAAATTATAGGGAGACTGATTTCTTAAAAGCATTTAGATTCCATTTGAAACTATCCACTGAGGGGCTACCCACCACCTTTTGAAGCAGTGCATTCCAAGATGCCGCCACCATTTGATTGTACCACATTTTTCTTCTCCACGTTCTACAAATTTCACTTTTTTAGCTGAAGAGAACGTGCCCTGGTGAAGTATGGTTTGTCCCGAAATTCTAAACCTAGTCGTTCCCACAGGTCACGATCTGTAAGTGCTCTAAACAACAAGCACATATCCCCTCTCCATCTCCTGAATTCCATGAATACAACCCTAATTCACCAAGTCTGTTACGGTATTCTTTCCCCTCCATGCCCCTTATAGATCTTTTAGCTCTCCTTTGTATCCTGTATTCCTTCAATCTAATTTCTGTGGTGCTGGGACCATACTTGTGCCCTGTACTCCAGAATAGGTCTCACAAATGCTCCAAACAATGGAAGCAGAACCCCTCTATCTCTACTGCCAGTATGCTTGGTACCTGTGATAACCTCACAGCCAATTCTCTCACAGTTAGTTCCCTAGTGCCACTGTGCCTATGACAGCCTCACAGTTCCACGGTTAGTTCCACGATGACTCTAGGCCTGTGGACAGCCCCATGAGTAAGTGCATGCCTGCTACAGCCTCATAGGTGGTTCCCACTGGCTCCATGCATGCGACAGCCCCATGGTCATTTCCCAAGGAGTCCGTGCCTGCGACGGATCCATGGTTAGCGGTCATTTGGTTATACGCATGTGATAGCTCCATGGTAATTTCCAAGCATCGCTCCATGGTCAGCTAGCTACTGACCGCTCTACGCCGATGGCAGCACCATGGTTAGTTTCAGGTGACAAAACAGTTCTGCCAGAAGGTTACCAAGGTATTTTGCTCTTCAAGATCATCATTCCACAGTGAATGTAATATCACAATTCCTTTTAGGCAATCCCAAATCACATTCCTCTAACTCTTGCACAATCCCAAGTTCCAACCAACAATGCTACTCAACCACACCGAGCAGGGATGTCAACATACGGTCATGCTAGCAATTCCAAATGCTGATTGTAGTACAAAAAGTGATCAAGAACTGCTCTGGAAATCTAAAAACTGGTTAGCAGGGCCTTAATTTGGCTACTATGAAACTGGATTTTAGCAACTTGGAAACACTTATCAATACTGCCCCTGATCCAACCTGCTGAATCAAAGAGATGACATCACTTTCAAAATGCAAACAACCAGAGACAGGCAGCCACAGGCAAGCTCAACTCTCAGCTTCTCACATTCCTGCAACTCAAGAAGCACTTGAGAGCTTCTTTTCTTTTCAGATCAAGGCTTTGGCAGTCATAGGTTGATGTAATTAAAATGTCAGCTACATCCCCCACCCCCCATAAAGTCAGCAGCCAGCACTATTTAAAACTGCTGTGAGAGTTGGACATTTCAGCTTTTTTTTGGGGGAGGGGGTAGAAGCAGGCTAGAAGCACAGTCCAGTGAAATGAAGATGAGAAGGCTCTAATCTAAATATATTTATTTAGCTTTTGTTAACCAGGTAAGTACACTAGACAAACACATGCCTATTTTCAGTACGACCCGGGAGAGTACAGGAAATCAAAGAACATACAGAGTACAATTTGAAGCAAGTAGGGCAGATACACAGATGTCAGGAGAAGCATAACATACATAGTAAGATATCTCATGTCATGACAGTAATCAGTCAATATGCTGAGGTACAGCGTCACTGACACAACGTCACCAGCAATATATATACACAGATATATACAAAATTTACACATTTGCAAGATACATGGAATGAATACAGTCAAGCATACTGTGCAGCGGACCAGGCTAATCAGGGAGGGTTAAGACAGTCACATACTGATAGAGTTCTTATTTTTATTAATTGTCCACCAAAAACTTCCAGGTACTGGAAGTCTTGTATTGCAGCCTGGGAGTGCCACTTTATCAAGGTTATGGTGGTACTTTGTGGCGGTTTTATATAAATATTCTTCAGAAATCTGAAGTGCTCTACATTTGCAAATCCCATAGTTAAATGCAGTTTACAGGACCAGCCCTCAATCTTTTTTCTTCTCCACACATGTTGGTTGGCTCCTCATGGCAATCAATCCATTAGATCTGCCAAAAATATGCTGGGGAGCAGTTGCAGATTCCTCAGCTGTATAGGAATGGAGAGTCATCCTAAGAGTGAAGCAGGTCAGAAGCCAAGAGAAAGAGTTCTGACCTACTGCGAGTTTAAGCAGCTGCTTTTACCACTAAACACCCTCTCCATAAGTGATCCAGGAGAAGGCTTAAAGCCACAGCCACAGTACTGATAATACAAGTCACATAGCTCACAGGCGGTCAGTACACCCTGCTCTCTTAGCACCTGCCCCCCACACCCCCAAACATTGAGTTTTTCAGCAAGATAGTGAGTGGATAAGCATCATAGCTGCAGCGCTCTGACCCACCACCTGGGGAGCTGGGTTCAATAACAGACATCTCCCAAGTCACCGGGCTTGTGGAAGTGATAAGGATCTTGGATACGCAGATACCGTCCTGTTTAATATATCTTTCATCAGTGACATTACAGAGGGACTGGAGGGGAAGGTATGCCTCTTTGCAGATGACAAAATTCTGCAATAGGGTGGATACACCAGAAGGGGTGGAAAAAATAAGGAAGGACCTGGATAAACTGGAGCACTGGTCCAAAGTGTGGCAGCTAAGATTCAATGCAAAGAAGTGCAAAATCATGGACTTGGGGCACAGGAATCCAGGGGAGGAGTACAAGTTGGGTGGGGAATTGCTATCAGCCACCAAACAGGAAACAGACTTGGGGGGGGATCATAATCGGATAATCTTAAAGCGGCCAAACAATGTACCAAGGCGGTGGAGAAAGCCAGTGGGATGCTGGGGTACATAGGGAGAGGTATCTCCAGCAGAAGAAAAGAGGTGGTGATGCAACTGTGCATGTATTTGGTGAGACCTCATTTGGAGTACTGTGTCCAGTTCTGGAGACCACATCCCCAGAAGGACATAGAGCAGAAGCAGTTCAAAGAAGGGCAACAAAGATGGTGCAGGGTCTGCACCTAAGGTGATACAAGGAGAGGCTGGAGGAACTCAATATGTATACCTTGGAGGAGCGGCGCAAAAAGGGAGACATGATAGAGATCTTCAAATTCCTAAAGGGAATAAACAAGGTACAGGAGGGTAGCATCTTTCAAAAAAGGGGTTACTCTAGAACAAGAGGGCATGACATGAGACTGGTAGGGGGTAGACCAAGGGGCAATGTGAGAAAGTACTTCTTCCCAGAAAGGGCAGAGGCTGCATGGAGCAGCCTCCCAGTAGGGGTGGTGGGGGCAAAGTCGGTGCAAGAGTTCAAAACTGCATGGGACAGTTACAGGGGAATGCTATCAACACAGAAAAGGAGGCGGTAAGGCCACAGATAGAGTGAGGATCGGCAGCCTTGTTAGTGGATAGGGGGAAGACTGGATGGGCCTATTGGTCCTTATCTGCCATCAAATTCTATGTTTCCATGTCACTGCTCATTTTTAGCTGGGATTTAAGATTAAAAAAAAAAAAAAACACAGCAAAAACAAAAAAATATGAACATACGAAGAAGCCAGCAGAGGAAGGCCATTTGGTCTATCAAGTCTGCTCGTATTGCAGGGTCCACAGCTTAAGCTAGTGCCCCTGCCCTCCTTCCCCACTCCTCCCGTCCTCCCTACATGATCCTTACCATTCCCCCTATGCCTATCCAAATGTCTACCACCCTCTCTGTGAAAAAGTGCTTCCTGACCTCCCTCCTAAACCTCCCACCCTCCAGCTTAAGACTGTGCCCCATCGTGTTATGGTTGCCACTCAGCTTAAAGAGATTCTCCTTATCAACCTTATTTATCCCTTTTAAGTACTTGAAAGTCCCAGTCATGTTCCCTCCCTCCCTCTCTCCCCTTCCAGGAAGTACATGTTCAGTGCCCTCAACCTCTCCTCATATGCCTTACCCTGCTGACCCACTGTCATCTTTGTAGCCCTCCTCTGGACCTTCTGCAGCAGGTTAATGTCCTTTTTGAGGTGTGGGCACCAGTACTGAACTCCATACTCTAGATGCGGCCTTACCAGTGACCTGTACAAGGGCAGTATAACCTCCTCTCTCCTACTACTGATCCCCTAGATATGCATCCCAGCAGCTTGTTTGCCTTTGCTGCTGCCTTCTTGCACTACATGGAGTGCTTCAGGTCACTAGTTATCATCATTCCCAGGTCCTTCTCCTCCTCTGATGCAGATACTCCGACTCCACCCAGGTAGTACTCTGTCCTGGGATTCTTGGCTCCAATATGCATAACTCTGCATTTCTTGGCATTGAAGCCAAGCTGCCAGATCCTGGACCACCTCCCCAGCTTTTCCAGATCTTCCTGTAGGTCCTGTATCCCTTCAGCTGTGTCCACTCTTCTGAAGAGATTGGGCAGGGGAAGGGAATTATGGGGTCTTGCAATGGGCTATAGGAGTATGAGGGAGGTGCCGATTTCCTGAGGGCAGCTTAATCTCCTTGACATAGTGCAGGCTTACTGCACTGGCCTTCATTTTTTTTTTTTTTTTTTAATTATCTTCTTTATCCCCTTCCTAGCTGCCGACCTCCCGGTAATTCTGCCCGGTCACGGCCACCGCTCCACCCCTAGATCGGCCACGGCTCCCCTATACCCTTGGATTACCCCCACGGGCGGAGCTGCAGGGTGCGACCCAAACACTCCCACAGACCGGAATTGGCTGGGAAGCTGGCCTGGGGGCTAATCAAGCCGTGGCGGGCTTCATGGTAGGAAGGTCGCAGCCGCCCATTTTCCTGGTTTTCTGGGAGGCGGGACGCAATGACGCCGAACGCCTGCCCTGGCCCAAGTCAGCGAGCGCCGTCGAGCCATGGTACCCTGGCTCTCGCCAGGGGTCGCTGAAGCTCGACACTGTCCCGCCCTCCCCGACAAGGAGAGCAGCCCGTAGGCGCCGATCCTTCTCCCCGCCGCTCCTCCAGTGACCCAAGTCCGTTCCCGAACCCGGGTCGCCGGCGTCGCAAGCGGAAATCCAACCACTGCGCCGACGGGCCGGCTGCACTGGCCTTCATGGTGGGGGTGGTGGACTGACAACATGAAGTTACCCATGACGCCAATAATCTCCAACAGGGGCAAGCAGTTCCTAGGGAAAATGAAGACTAGCCATAGTAGCCACATTAAAAGAGCTGCGTCTTGTCCTACATTTTGGGGGCTGGATGAGAATCATCTGGCCTGTGGCCTCAACTAGGCGATAATTAGAGTTGAGCTGTTTGCTTACTTGTGGGAGCCATGCCAGATCCCAAACAAAGGGCAGTGTAAAGAGGTATTTTATAAGCATGCAGAAATAGGAAGAAGGGAGCATTTCCAGGTTGTAAAGTACCATTAAGGATAAAAGGGAGTACTGACTCAAGCAGTAACGAGAGATCCTCTTAAAAGGTGCCACATGGTAAGGCCATGGAGTGGTACAGGGGGCAGGGAACACTACTTAAAGGTTTCCACATCTGGTCTGCAGATTCAGCAGTCACAGTTACCACTTTCAAGCAAGGCAGGAGAGTGGGGGGAGGTAGTCAGTTTCAGGGGATGTGGCACAACCACTTTACACTCCAGAGGGTGCTCTAGGAGACTGGAGAGGGTACCAAGTGTGTGTGTGTGTGTGTGTGTGTGTGTGTGTGTGTGGTTGAAGTCCTTATGGTAGAGGCTGTACACCTCAGAGCCAGGGTTTGAGGTAGTTATAACAGAGGTTATACGCCTCAGAGCTGAGATTCAGTACCTCAAGGGAGACCATGTCAGGACTCCCTCAGAGAAACCTCCAGCAGAGCAGGTGTGTGTGTGTGTGGGGGAGAGACAGCAGACTGCAGTGGGGAGGGAGGGAGGGAGGCGGCTCAGTTTGGGCAGGATATTGTTCACAGGAGTGCACTTGGAACAGTTTTGCCAGTCTGGCAGCAGAGGCATGAGATGACAGACCTAACCACATGGGTGCAGTCAGTACTCCGAGGTAGAAACTCCATCCAGAAGTGATGAGCAAGGCAGGAGGATGGAAATAGAGCAGGAGGGCAGGAAGTAGATAAGTGATTTGTGATTGTTTTCAGAGGGATGGGAAGGTTGCTCAATGACTTAACATGGGGGAGGGGAATATCAGTAATATACCTCCCTGAGAAGACATCTGCAAGGATATTTCCACAGCTGGACAGTTTGACCAAGGTGGGGTGAGGGGGCCAGACTTTGAGATTCGCTAGCTAGGAACCAACAACCTGGAGCACTGCAATGTAGATCTGGTTAAGAAGAGATTCAAAGAGTTAGGTACCGGGCTGAGAGAATGTGCAGATACTGTAGCATTCTTGGAGGTACAGCTGGTGCCTTGCGCAGGAAAGCAGGTCAGTATTCTAGCTAAAAGGCTGGAGTAGAGACGAAGGGTTTCGCGGGGGACTGGGGTTCCTTCTGGAATGATGACAAGCTGTTCAGAAGGGATTATCTGCGTTGGGGGGGAGGGCCAGTGTGCTGGAGCAGTAGTTTGATGTTTTCATTAGAAGGAAGCAAAACCAAATCATGGGGAGGGCTGTATTAGAGCCCATGAACCAGAACGAGGACCACTGTTGACACCCCCCTGCTGACTCCCCAATCATGGGGAGGTCTGTATTAGGGCTCACGAACCAGAATAGGAACCACTGTTGACGCCCCCAAACAAGCAGGATGGGAAGGACTTTGGTAGTCGTGGGGGAGGAAGGCAAGGAATAAAGCAGAGGAAGCAAAAGGAAGGAATCCTAGAAGGGGGTGGGAAGAAAAAATGGAAGGTATTGGGATACAAATGCCAGACGTCGTAGCAACAAGATGGATGAAGTGCAGGTGGCGATGCTTGCAGTCAGAGTAGAGACAACAGCTATTACTGATACCTGAACAACTGCTGGGACATAAATGTTTCAGGGTACCAGCTCTTCAGGAAGGACTGGGGAAACTGTTCATCAGTGAAGATATTAGAGTGTCTGACGCTACAATAATCAACGAAGAGATGGAGGTAGCGTCAGTGTGGATACAGGTGATGTAAGAGGGGAGGAAAAGCAGGGTAAGGGTAGTGTGCAGACCATTTGATCAAACTTTGACACAGATTGACCTGTACAGAGAGAGATGGAAAATGGCAGGATCAGGAGAAACAGCGCTAATGGGTGACTTCAAACTGGAGGATGACAGTGGCTAGGAGTCAGAAAGGGCAAAGATTTATGGATGTTACTCAAGACTGCTTCCTTTACATTGAGTAAGGCTACGGGGGCAGTAACAAACACTGATGTTCAAGCAGGACATTAAAGTGAGGACCCAGTTAGCTACAGTGAGCACTGCACAATGAAATACAACGTAAAGCTAAGGCTGCAAGACGTAACCACCGAGGCATGGGCACTGGACTTCTGGAAAGTAGATTTCAGGAAAATGGGAGAGAAAATGCAGGTACTTCCATTAGTTCAAGGGGAAGGGGGGAAGCTAGCCCAGTGGCATGGTGGGCGGAGGCACTGGACGCCTTACCTCCTGCCATGCCAGTGACCCAGGTTTGGGAACGGACTAAGGTCACACTAGAGGGCAGCTTGGGGAAGGAGGATCAAGTATTCTTAGATGGCTCTTCTCTTTCGAGGGGGGGGGGCAGCAATGCTGCTGCTGTTAGATTGTCGTCTAGTGGAAGTCGCATAGCCTAGCATGCACACCACATCTCTGAAGACCACACACGAGTATTTGAGAGCATACGGCATCTTCCACTGCATGCGCCTCCAACCTGGGGCGGGGGGACAGAAAATGGGAAAAGTGGCAGCTGTGCACCAGGAAGCCCCACCACCTGCCCCGATCATGCAATCATCCCAGTCAGGATCCTGCCAACACTAATCTGGACTTGGGGGGCAGCTCTCCATCTCCCGATCCTGCTACAGGGGGGCAAAGCTGAGGGGAACATGGCAGGTCAGTCTGTCAGGGAAATGGTTGCCAGTTGTGTGTAGAGCAGGGGCTGAAAGCTAAACCACCACCCTAAAGGCAGACAAAGCTCAATGGGTGGAAAAAGGGGGGAGGAGGGGAATTGGGAAGTATTCAAGGAGATTATTGGGGTCATGATTATAAAGTCCTTACGGTTATACAGGCAGGTAAGGCAAGCTATTAGGGACAAAAGGGAGTATTTGGGAAGAAGAAGAAGAAGAAGAAACTGAGGCAAACAGAGCAGTATCAGGAGAAACTGGGTATAAGTAAACAGCTCATCAGGGAGGAAAAAGCAGAAATAAGGCTATTGGAAAAGGACAAGAAGAAATAAATCCTTCTTTAGATACATTCATGAAACGAAAAAGACAAGGATAATGTGGAAGGGACAAGGAAGGATGGGGTGAGTACCGGGGACAACGTGGAGAAGGCATGTATACTGAATAAACACTTTTTTCAGTTTTCTCAGTGGCAGAACCAGGCCTACTCCCTAACAGCAGGAAATAAATTCAAGGGAGATACAGGGGACAGATTTCAGATGGGAAGGGGAACGGGTACAAAGGAAACTGGGAACCTTAAAAACAATAAATCACCAGGGTCAGACAGGATTCACCCCAGGATGCTGAAGTACACTTGGCAGGGGCCAGCCAAACCACTGGTAGTCCTCTTCAGAGGATCAGTAACAGGTGTAGTGCCTAAAGACTGGAGCGTGGCAAATGTGGTTCCCTTACACAAAGGAGGATGATCGGGAAAAGTCCAAGAAAAAAACAGACCAGTGAGCCGGACATCAATAGTGGGGAAACGTCTGGAGACAATTATTAAACCAGGGATAGTCACATTCTTAGAGAAAAAAGGGCTTCATGCATGGGAAGCAGCAAGGATTTGCTAACAGCAAGTCATGTCAGACAAACGTACTTGCGCCCCCCCCCCCTTAGGATTATGCTGTCATGTCCCTGCCAGCCCCCATCTTGGCAGCCTACCACAGCCTGGTCACTCACCATCCTCAGGACTTACCCATGACGCCCCCAAGACTCATCCCTCGTGGCAGGGATTGGGGGGGGGGGAACTTGCCCTTGCCCCCACAACCATTGCAGGATCCAGTTCAGGTGCCTGGTTGGTAGTGCCAAACCTGTAGGCGGGCCAACTTCATCCCACACGACAGGGACGTCTTTCCTCCATGATCTTCTCCCCTCATCATAGGCATGCAATGACACGCAACATCATGCTGAATTCCTCCTGCCTTATTGGGCTTCCCGACTGCCCTGACACCCAGCCACATTGCAGGAAGCACTGCCCACCCACCGTGGAGAGAAAAGCACCTCCAGACATTCAACCCCCGGCCGATCCCCGACGACTCAAGTTCGCCTCCAACCCGGATCATCGGTGTGGCAGGCAGAAGCCCTACCACTAGGCCAGCTTTACTTGGCTTTTTTACAATGTAGTGACACCAGTGTAATTCTCCCACTGTACAGGTTGTTGGGGAGACCACATCTGGTGTACTGGACGAAAGACTGAAAAAGTGGAGGTAGCACAGTGTAAGGCAACCAAGATGGTCTAGGGATTTGAGGCACGTATACAAGGAGTGACTGCAGGATGTGGACTTGCACACCCTCAAGAAGAGAAGGGAAAGGGATGACATGACAGACAGGTAAAGTACCTGCAGGGGATGAATGGGATGGACACCAAGGAAATGTTTTCTTTGTGCTTCAAATATAGGGATGAGGGGAATTTGCTCAAAACTAGTTGGGGGAGGGGAGTCAAAAGATGTCCATAAACAGTTCTTCATGGAAAGAGTAGTGGACAAGTAAAACAAGCCACTGGAACAAGTGGTAAGGGTCAAACTGGTAAGCAGTTTCAATGGGTGTGGGGGGTGAGCAGGCATATGGGCTTTCTCATAAGAGGGGGGCAGAGCAGAGTTGTTAGGTAGGGAGTATGGGCCATAAGGCCTTTACCCAACAATCTCTATGTATCTATGTAGGTAGACAGGGACTAATCAGTGGATGTACAATTCTAGGATTTCAGAACATGACTAAACAGGTACAGCCCTTAAGGGGGGCACATGATAGAAACCTTTAAATACCTCATAGGAGAGCATACAGTATAGGAAAGGAGCATTTTTCAGAAAAGAAGGTGTACAAGAACTAGAGGGCATGAAATGAAGCTGGAGGGGGGTGTTTAGGAGGGATGTGAGGAAGTATTTATTCACAGAGAGGCTGTGAATGCCTGGAACCATCTTCAGCAGGGATGGTGGGGCAAAAACAGTGGTGGGCTTCAAGCATGCATGGGATAGGTTTAAAGGAAAAGTGGTATCAAAGCGGGCAGGGGGGAGGTGGTGGCTGAAGGCCAGGTAAGGTCTGCAATGGCAGAACAGGCAGGAAGAGAGGCAGACTAGGTAGGCCAAGTGGTCCTTTTTCGCTGACAAATTCTGTTTCTATGTAGAAGAGCTATAAACTCTGAGCTACACAGAAGAACGCACGTGATCTGGGGATAGGGAAATAACTAGATTGGTAAAAAAAAAAAAAATGGCTGACAAAAGCAAGCTGGCTAGCACAGCAATAGGGTTACCGCTTGATATTCAGATGACCCAGGTTCGCGCCCCGAATCCGGGACATCTGGTGCCGACTGGTGAAGCAGGGTTGGGCATCCCTCTTGGATGCCTCCTACCTCAGGGAGGGCGGGCACCTCCTTCCATAGCATGACTGTCCCCTGGTGACCCAGAGGAGGGGGAGCGTCATGCAGGAAGGAATAAGTGGTCTCTCTGGGGTGACCTTGCGTCGGCACACACCTACTCGCCTGGCAGATGAGACAGATGCATCATCTGCCCAGAGTGGGGCCAGCAGGGGAGTACTGAAGGCAGGGAGGGGGGCTTACCTACCCTTCTGATGGCACTACAGGCGAACCACTGGGTCACCTCTGAGGACCATGCCCAGGGGTGGGATAAGGGGACAGTCTAGCAGGGAATAAAATACCTCCCAGCAGCGCTGGGCAGATGAAGTCCCAATGCCACAGCAGGGTCACTGCGGTGACTCCTATGCCTTGCTGGCTCCTATTCACAGGTCCAGACTCCTCCCATGCCTCGCCAGCTCCTCCTCCTCCTCCTCCTCACAAGCCCCGACTGTCAAGTGAAGTATCCTCTTCCTGGCTTGGTGAACAATGAGATCCTGCCCATGGGGATAAGCCATGGGTTATGATCAAGGTATCCAGGGAGGCTGTTGAGCAAAGGCTGGTGGTGGACTGGACCACCAAAGGACTCCTGTGGCAGGTATAAGGGCTTGGGGTAGGTGGAAGGAGGTCCTGGTAACTGGTGGCGACAACAGGTGACATAAATAGAAAGTAAAAGAAAAAAGAAACAAAAAAAACTGGCTGACAGCTAGAAGAACCCAGAGAGTGGTGCTACAGCAAATGATAAATTCTCTAAGGGTAGGGCAGTGACAAGTAGGGTCGGTCCTGGGATCACTCCTGTTTAATGTGTGTATCTGTGACCCAGGAGAGGATATCCAGGACAAGATGATCCTGTTCTCAGATTATACCAAGCTCTGCTGGAGGGCTTACAAGGATGAAGGGGGTTAAGAATATTACACAGGATGCAAGGAGAAGTGGCAGAATATTTCTCAGTTGAAATTTAATTCCAGAAAAAGTACAAAGTGACGTACAGAGGAGACGAAAATCCAAGAACAGTGTGCTATGTCAATGGGGTGCCAGTAAAGAGCATGGAGAAGGGGCGAGATCTGGGATTGGTGATCAGCAAATAACCAAAAGCGGGCTTCACACTATAATAGAGCATACGGGAGGTCCAAGAGAAAGCTGGGGTGTATCAGGAGAGGGATTACTAGAGGCGTGAGGAGACAGTTCATTTAGTTGTTGTTAACCGAGTAGGTACACTAGTAGGCAAATGAATGTCCATTTTAGGGTACAACCCTGGAGAGTACAACAGAAGACAATGTACAGCTAGTGGGATTGGTTACAAGGCCAACGTTCCAGAAGGCCAGATAAAGTACAAACGGCAACAATAGCTCAGTACAATTAAAGTAACAAACAGGAACATTATAGCCAGATACAAGCTACAACTAGGTTATCTGAAAGCAAAGTATAACTGGGATAACAGATACAATACAGCTCCACTGCTACGAGTGTGCCAGCTATCAAATCCAACAGTCGAAAAAGTATAGTATAGCAATACGTCTGATGACCCAATGTATTGCTACTCTATGGTGGTATGCTTTATAACTTATGTAATAAAGCTATTTTTACTGCAGCTTGAGTGGTGCCAATACTTTCTTCTTTCTACAATACAGCAAGACAATAAAAGGAACCATAATAGCCACACAGTGTATGGAAACCATTTAGGTCTGAGAAAAGGTCTGGGCCAAATGCAATCGCAGAGGATAAAAGTAAATGGTTCTGTAGAGCCCATTTGAAAGAGAATTTAGGGGGACAATAATATACGACGGTGGGTAGGACATTCCAAAGCCTAGAGGCAAAAGATGATTATGATTATTATAAAAACATTTATTGACTAGGTGACTACACTAGTAGGGCCAATGATTTTCCACCTTCAACAGAGAACACCAGTGAAAATGGAATTCGTCATTTTTAAACCAGCACTTGGGAGTCAATTTTTCATGAAAAAACACCTCTTTCCACCTACTTTGTGGGTAAACTCCTACATTTAAAGGCACATTTTTGGATAAAACATGCCGATTTGCCCTCAATTTGGGCACAAGTCACCCAAATGGAACTGGCCATTTTTGAAAATGGGAAATCTTTGGCTCTACCCTAGACACAGATGGAGCCTATTTTCAGGTATTACACAGCAGGTTACAAGACCAGCAGTACAACAGATGCAGCAGCACATGGATCAAGAATCAGGAATAAAAGTACAGTGTAAGATACAGAGCAATGCATAATCAAACACAATTAACCGCGAGGAGTATACATGTCAGTCGTTTCAGCTGAGGCAGCACTGAAATGAAGACCATCAGCCTAAGGCAGGATATAAGAACTGCCTGCAAAGATTACATGCAGACACATTTAGAAACCTTCTAAACTGAGAGTGGGGGGCAACTAACTGAAAGTGTTGGGGACTGCCAAAGGTTGAGGCAGCAATGCAAAAGGCCCGGTCCTTCATGAGGGGTGAATGTCTTGAGGACAAGAAGAAGGGATTTATGTTTTGATGGGGATGAGATAGTTGGGAAAATTTAGCAGGGACGCATGAGGCAGTGGTACCTGCCCTAATTGTTCTGACAGTGAAAGAGCTTTAGGCAAATAGGTGACTGAGGGAGAAAACCAACCCAGACAGCTGTAGAGTTCACAAACTATGAGTCGCACAGCTGACAGCGATAGAGAGAGAGAGAGCGAGAAAGAGGGGAATCTGAAGATGAAAAGGCCTGATCACCCATTTTGGTTTATTTAATCGGTTTATTTCAAACGTTTTACCACAAAAGACATGCTGAGCTGGCATCTGCTCATTTCCAGATGTGTGTGGGGGCAGGGGTGGAGGGGACAGAAGAGAATAGAACAGATATAGAGTACAGTGTACAAAAACAGAATATGGAAATACGTGCAACAAAATATACACTTACAAGAAATGCTTCAAGAATAAAAAACTGACATACAGTAAATATACAGTAATTTGCAGAACAGACAAAAAAACATTAAACAATGAGCAACAAAATGACAGGCTGAGAAGCAAAAGTGAAATTTTTATCTAGGGTGTAAGCAGATAGATACTATAGTAGAAGTTTATTGTAACCCCCCTACAAAAGGGGGTTCCCAAAAAGTCTTCCTCAGGCTTGCCTAAATGCTCACTGCCAGACTGGTGTCCTGTGTTTTAGCAGTTTAAATGTGATTGCCAGAGAGTGCCTGTATAGCCTCTCTGTACTGTCTCTTTAAGAGCTGCCTGGATTGCAGACATAAGTAATCTGAGAGGGAGCGCTGTTGAAATATGTAACTATTTGTTGAAAATCATTTAGAGTGATAATGATAATGTAGTTTGTCTAACCTGCCTTCTTTGCAGCAAGGACTATTTATCTCCACTATCTTGTTCCTGGACTGCGAATTGGAACAATCAGTACTGGTGGGACCTAAAATGGAGCCGGACTACAGGAGCTGTCTGGAGTCAAAATCTGTAGGAATTGTAGTTTGGGCTTTTGCACCTTTTTGCAGAAGGGGGAACCTTTGTTGTGACTGACAGGAGGATCAGCCAACCAAACCTTTTGGATCTTGGGGAATTTCCCAGGCAGCTGCAGCTAGTTTCAGTTTTGAGCTGAGAAGTGAAGTAGTAGCGGCTCAAGTGATTTTGAGCAGCAGTTCTGTATAGTTTTGCATGGGAGAACTGTGAAAGGGCTGCGTTTTGGCCTGCCTGTCTGCCTGCTGTCCCTGAGAGGGAAAATAGAGTTTATTCAGACTGAATCAGAGTTGTGAGGACTATTTAAGCCACTGGACTGTGACCAGGCTTTAACCTGAAGAAGACCAAAGATTTGCTGAATGCGATCAGCCCGTCAGGATATCCAGCTGCTTTTGAATCCTCGGTTTGTGCAGAGTTTGCGATTGTGACCGGACAGTGGTTTGCCTGGTACAGTAGAATTTTTTTACATGTAACTGTGCTGTGTATTGAAAGTGGGTCGTGATTTGGTTCCCCACTGTGTGAACTGTGTTCTAATTGCTGGAAACTTTATCCAGCCTAATCGGACTGAATCCGCGTTCATCTCCATTCGGCCTGGGCCATGCCACGCTGGCCCTGCCAGACTACCCCACTGCACAGAGAAAACCACCGATGAGACCTGCCTGTGGATCAGCCCCCTGCTCCACGCTTGAACAGGAATGAAGCCTCGGCGAATCGTGTGGGCCCTGCTTCTCCTGGCACTCCAGATTAACCACCTGCTATCTCGATTTTCTGTCAGCCTGTGTCCAGTCTTGAGTATCGTGAGTAATCAGGGTAGCTCCCTGCAACAACAGCCTAATCTAAAAGAGTATCATCAGATTGTTTTGTTGCTTTCTTTCCACGAACTGAGCCCTCCAGGTCTGGATTACAAATAGTTTGTGTTATGCATGTTTTCTTCCATCACAGGACCCCAACCAGCTGCAATGTTTCTGGCTAGCCCACCATTCTCCATCTGGGTACCCAGAGTGTGTGACTGTTTATGGACCCTGAAGTGCATGCATAACTGTTTGATTGATAGAGCCTTTAAGCAAATTAACCTGATTATGCCCTCCCTTGTTCAAGCCCCTTAAATAAATCAGATCTAACACTTTTTTGCATCTACCCTGACTGTGATTCCAGTTTGTGCAAGAGTACTGTACTGCTGTTATTTGCTGTGTATAACTTTGTTTTACAGGGGGTTCCCTGGGCTGGGCCAGAGTAAAGCCCTGGTGGTAAGTGCAAACAGTGTGGTTACTTGTCTGGTGTATCAGGAGTATTGTGAAAGTGATTATTGTGTATTGTTCTGGACACTAGTAAGGAAAGAGGGGGGTTACAGTGTCCCAGAGGGCTGTGCCCAGGTTAGCTTGACCACTACCAACCCTGACCTCTGGGTGGAGGCACCTGTTTCAGAACTCAGGCCCTTTAACCTGCTACTAGCCAAGCAGGCAGGGGTAGTAGCCCTTGGGATAGTGCCACCTAGGGGTTACATTATAAAATGAGGTGGGGCTTTTGGCTATTCTGATTGGTCACTGGCCATGCAGTAGAAGTGTCTAACGCATGGCTAAAACTAGAAACCCTATATAGAATATACAGTCCCGTTTTATGAGCACAATGAGTCACTCGGGGTGTGCGTTAGACAGTTCTGCAGCCTCGTGCCTCGCTACATCCCCCAAGCTGTGTGTTAGCTGTGAATGATCTAATGCACACCCTGTTGTGTCTTACTGCTTATGTAGGGTCTGCATGTAAAATTGGGACCTTCAGTCAATGTATAAAAGGCACAGTACTAAGCAGTGTGCTAGTCTGAGTTGGGGTAAGGCAGCTGAAAAAACGTCCTACTGTTAGCTGGATATTAGAGGGTGTGACTTAGGCAGACGTGAAGCAGTTGTCTGCATTCTGACTTCACTTTAGTTAGGTCTTGCTGTCAGTGTGTCCCATCATGCTTGTGCCCCATCACAGGAATGACACAGAGCAGGAGTGGGATGTCTCTATGGCTTCTGCAAGCTGTCTGCAGCTAGTCCGCAGGACACTCTGCCCCTGAAGGGATAAGGTAAGCCTCGAGTGCTATAGTCAGCAGTCCTGAAGGAAAAAAGGGAACCCAACAACTCCCCACTTGAGGTACACTTAAATATCAACTAATCCTCAGCAACTGGGTAGGTTACCTCGAACATATGGCACTGTAGTATAATAAATGCTGCAAGATTGTAGTGCGTTATTGTTTCTGCTGAAACAGATTAGAATCCCTAGCCAAATACCTATATAGAGTAGGAGGACAGGGGCTGTGCGAGAGAGAGAGAGAGAGAGTATTGAGAGACAGCAAGTTTGTGGCAGGTAGCTTCCTTGCCCAAACTATCCACATAGGATATGGGTACAAGGTAGTAAGCGAGGAAGGACAACCAGGTAGCCAACCAGGAGAGGAAGTAGCAAGTCTGGTTCTAGTTGAAAAGCATTAGGCAGTTAAAGGAATACAGGTTGTTACCAGTGGTCTAACATTATCATAGGTTCAGTGTAGAGATGAGGTACAGCGGATAAGTAGTTGTGGCGACTGTGGGGAGCTCTCCTCCAGGGTTACTCTCTGGTGAAGGGAAAACTCCCCAATCTTCAGGACCTTTGCAGAGCTTGGTAGCAGCAAGGAAAAAGACATCTGTGTTGCGTCACCGGCTCAGCTTCCACGTCCTCAACCCAGCTTGAGCCCACACCTGCAACCCCCAACCCCCACTTCCTCAGAGGTTCAGTGGTACAAGGGGATGGGGAGTGGTGGGGAGGGGGAGGGAGGAAGGGAGACAGTGGTAGATGCAAGGAGTTTTTCCCCCTCCCACTCCACCTGGCATGCCCCTTTCAGCACATGTGGTTCCCCCAACCCCATTACCCCCCCATCTCTGGGACTTACATGGGGAGCCACCGATTCCTCCACAGGTTGCCCCCTGTGGCGGGGCCATCGGGGGGGGGATGACCCCATGCTGCCATGCTTAGTCCCCTGCTCCCAGCAGGCAATGAGGGGTTTGTGAGGCTCTGTGGGATGGCATCCTGCCACTGGCAGCGTTTTTCCACTCTTTTCAGGTTCCCTAACCCATGGTCGCTCTGTGAGGATGATGGCTGGACTTGTGCATGTCAAGGATGTGCTTGACTCTTCCGTCAGGGGAGTGTCCACCACCTGGAACTGTTGCTCTGACCCACAATGCCACCCATGGTCACCTAGGTGGCAATGTTGCAGCGGAACAGACTGCCCTCCTTCCCCCGGAGGAAGATGCTCAATCCTCCTCCCCCACCAGCCATCACCAAGCAGCCCATGCTAGTCACCGAACCCGGGTCACCAGCATGGCAGCAGGTGAGGCATGGGTAGACACAAGCAGGTTGACAAGCCCCACACCATCCAAATGGCAAATTGCTTTGTCCCCCTGAAGGAGACTCTGGTACCCGATTCCACTGGGGAGTAACCGAGTCAGTTAGGAGTACTGCCAAGATGACTTGGTGGCACCCAGGAGGACAAGAAGAAGAACTTCAGCCCGGAGAGTTTTAGTGGTGGGGACTCAATGATCAGGGGGATAGAGAGGCTGGTGGATGGCCAGGTGCTTTCTTGGTGCATCAGCCATCAGGGATATAGACAGGATAGGGGAGAGGGAAGGGAGAGCTGGAGGTACTGGTACACTTGGGTGCTAAACGATCAGAACTTTCACTGACTGGGATACAGATTAAAGGCTCACTTGGCCTCTCTGGCCTTTTCCGACGTCCTCCCTGTGTGAAGTGTGTGTGTTTGTGTGTGTGGGGGAATAGAATAAGGAGGAATGAGATTGAAGAGTTTAATGGGTGGTTAAAGGGATGGTGTCGGGAGATGGGGACCACTTTGTGGAGGACTGAGGGGAGACGACTGGGACAGGAGGCTCTTCAAGGGTAATGGTCTTCACCTGACAAGAGAGAAGGCCAGTACGCTGGGAGCAGAAGTCTGACATCTTCCTTGGACAGTTAATCTGGCTGTGATGGAGACTAGGCCTAGTGGAGCCACGGTGACAAGAGAGACAAAAGATAACCTAGCTAGCACTCCCCCTAATCTGGGGGCTTGCAGCAACACAATGGAAAAAAATAAGGTTGCGGTTTAAACTGGGCTAGGGCAAGGGACCAAGGAGGGAGGGCTCACAGAGCCTGCACTCAACATGAAAAACAAGAAGTTAAGGAGACTAAGGAAGAATGAGGGAGACAGACTAACGAAAAGCAAAAGAGGATCAGGAGATAGATGGAAGGGGATTTGTCTTATGGCCAGAAGTCTGGGTAATAAAATCAGTGCACTCCAGACAATGACGGCAGACGCTGAGGTAGACCTCATAGCCATCAGAGACTTGGGCCTCAGAAAATAATGACTGGGACCGGACAGTCCCAGGTTACACAATGTTTAGGAAAGAAAGAGGACAAGTTAAAAAGAGGGGGGTTAGCCCAATACGTCAGGAAAGGCATCAAGGCTGTGTAGGGGTAAAAGGGGAAAGGGGAAACTGTTTAACAAGAAATGGCAAACTAAGCTGGGGCTCGTTTCCAGGTGTTACCTAGGAGCACAAGGAAGTTAAGTGACTTACTCAGGGTCACACAGTATGCAAGTGGGGGCTGATGGGATTCAAACCCAGGTCTCAAGATTTGCAGCTCAGTACCTTTAACCATTATGCTATACTGCAAGATGGACACATCCGTGGAAATAATGGGGAACAGTCTTGCTGTGGGTGCAGCTCACAGTGGCCTCAGGCAAGAAACTATGGTTGTGGTGATAGTTAGAGACAGGCAGACAGACTATTTATAAAGCGCCCCTTCCTGGGGGCTCGGAGTGCTATACAATACATAAACACATACATATCTAATGTAAATAAAAACATTCCTCTTACCATAAATAAAAACATTACATTACAGAGCATAATCAACTTCAAGTCACAGTATTAATTATAATAGTCTATACTATGATAGGTTGAATGCTTGTTCGAATAAGAACATCTTGAGCCCCTTCTTAAAGGCTTCCACCGAGGGGGCCTCTCAGATAGCTCGGGAGCAAGTTCCACAGGGCAGGTGCGGCCATGGAAAAAGTAATGTCTCTAGAAAGTGGCAACCTTGTCCAGTGAACCACTAATAGGCTGCCCTCGGAGGAACGGAGAGGGTGAGCTGGGCAGGAGGTCTTTCAGATAGTCAGGTCCCTGACCCTGTAGGGCTTTATGTTTTTATTTGTTTTTAAATTAAATTTTGATGACTGGGTGGGCCCGCTGAGACCATTACAGTCCCTTTAATCTGACCCTGAAGGCAATCCTTCACTTTATCAGCAGTCAGTGCAATCCATCGAGAACCAGTGCAATGTGTTCAAATCTGGAAACACCCGTTAATAGCCTGGTCACTGCATTTTGCACCAGCTGTAGACGGTGGAGATTGCCTCCCAAAAGCCCCAGGTATAAGGCATTGCAGTAGTCCAAACATAAAACGTGACAAAAGCATGTATCAGGGTGGCAATGTCATTAGGCGGTACCAGGGAATGGATCCAGACAATGTTTCTTAGATGGTAGAAACCACTTTGGATGACAGACAACACCTGAGCATCATGTGTCAGGCTGTCGTCAAGTACCACACCCAGATCCCAACCCATGTGGAGGGGGTCAGGGAAGAGCCACCCAGTCGAAGACCCAGGTCACTCCCCAGCACCCCTCCACCTCACAGACGACCAGGCTCCACCACCAATACCTCCATCTTGTCTGGATTGAGTTGTAACCAGTTTGAGTCATCCAGTCCTGGATCTTGGCCAGGCAGGTGTCACTGACATCGGACTCCCAGGTGCACAGGACAGGTATAGCTGGGTGTCACCAGCATAGCAATGAAAACCCAAGCCATACTGCCTGATAAGCTCTCCCAAGGGCAGCATATACACCGTGAATAAAAGAGGCAACAGGACAAAACCCTGCAGAATTCCACAGCACAGGGGCATCGGACTGGACGAAGATGACCCCATCACCACCCTTTGCACTCTTTCCGTGAGGTAGGACCAAAACCAGCTGATGGCTCTGCCAGTTAGTCTACACCAGTTCCACAGGAAATCCAACAGCACCTAATGATCCACTATGTTGAACACCGCAGAGTGATTGAGGAGAACAATAATAGATCACTCTCCCCTATCCCTCGCTCTAAGGAGATAGACACCCTCACCAGAGCAGTCTCTGTACTATGCCCAAGCCTAAATCCAGACAAGGACTCAAAAATGGTAGAGGAAGAGAGACAAGCCTCGAGCTGCCAACCACCACCTTCTCCAAAACCTTCCCTAAAAACGGGAGGTTTGAGACCGGTCTGTAGTTGGTGAGGCAGTCCGGGTCCAATAAGGGTCTCTTCAAAAGGGGTCTCACCATGGCCTCTTTCAAGACCACTGAGAAGACCCCACTCCTCATGGAACACCGGATGATCTCAGCAACCACAGGTCCAATTAGGTAAATACAACTGACCAAATGTCAGGTTGGACCCGGGACAAGTTCACAACAGATTGGCCATAACTGAGACTATCTCACTCACCTCATCCACTTCAACTGGGCTGAACTCACTGCACACAAGAGGGGGGTGCCCCTCCACACCACCGGTTTGACCCCACAATCCATTCGAGCGACCCTGGAGGAGATATCAGATCTGACAGAGGAGAGCAATTTTTTCACACCCAGTGCTTGAACTAGCTCTCCCCGGATGGAAACAGGCCAGGTGTAACAACCTATCTACCGTGCGGAAGAGCTGAGCCAGTCTGTTCCTTGCTGCAGCAATCTCCCCAATACAGTGGTAGGGAGCTTGGGGAAGAACTAGGAAGAGGAGTGGCACAGAATGAGGTAGTGGTAGTGGGTGACCTGAACCTGCCAGATATTGACAGGGATGTTCCAGCTGCCAGGAGCACTTGAAGTCAGGCCCTGCTGGACACCTTCCAGGCCCCCTGGGGCCTAAAGGGGTGCATCTGAGGATACTCAAGGAACTGGCAGCTCAACTGGCTGAACCCTTTGTAGGGTTATTCAATAGCTCATTACAAATGGGGGTAGTTCCAAAAAACTGGAGGATAGTGAATGAAGTTCCAATACATAAAGTGCGTGTGGAGCAGGGGCACAAAGAGCAAGCAGGGAACTACAGACCTGTCAGTCTTACCTCTGTCATGGGTAAACAACCAGATAGTATTCTTTGACTGGGTGACCAAGGTATTGAATAGGGGCCATGCTGTGGATTTACTCTACGTTGACTTCAGCATGGCTTTTGAATTCGTGCCTCACAGAAGATTGCTGAAGAAGATGGAGGATATGGGTGCAGCAAAGGACATAGTAACACACAGGAAATTAGTTGAAGGAGAGGCAGCAGGGGGTTATAGTTAATGGTGTTTGTAATGGAACAGGTTAGATGTAATGTAATGGAACAATTTGCTAGGTACTTGTACAGTATTCCTTTTTTCTTTTTTTGTCACATATGTTACATACGTAATTCAGCCTGCTGCTAAGAGTTACGGGTTCTTATCAATGTCTCTGAAAGGAAGACAGAGTAGATTGGGCCAGGCTGTACATTTATTAGTTCAAGGATGTCCAGTTTGGACCTCAGAAATATGGCTGAGCAAGAAGTGGCTTTGATGTCAGAAGGCTATTAGCAAGTCCATGCCTGCCTTGATGTAATCTGTCTAGTGGTAAACTAATCTACCTAAGAGATAGAGAAGGGGGAAGGGGGGCTAGTTTTTTTCTGTGTGAAAATAAGTTTCCTTTTCATTTCTGTAGAATTACTGTCTGTACGGCTGTGTTGTAATCTCCTGTAGAATTTGCGTAATTATCTTGAAATATGAAAATATTTTCACATATTTCATTTTTTTTTTATATGACTGAATCCTTTGGGTACAGCTAACCCATTTATAACTTACAATAACTGTATTTCCACCACTGAGGAGAAGGCTACAGTTACCATATCTTATTTCTAAACTAAGGTGTTCTTAACTGTGACCGACAGGGGTGGTTCCTGTGACCTTGAGCAAGGAGCACTGTACTGTGTGAGCAGTGACTCTGAAGGGTTGCGACCCTGGAGATTGCCTAACGAGTGTCTAAGTTGAGAGGTGGCAGCTACTGAAGTTTTGAGCAAGCTGGTAATAGTGATACAGGCAGAGTCAGAGAAGGACCAGTCTAATTGGAGGCAGCGGTGGGATCCGAAACAGTTTGTCAGTATAAAGGTTAACTGTCCAGTCACAGAATAGGATATACAAAAGGAAGGGGGGCGGGGGGAGAGACTGTATATTCTACCATTTTTTATTGTTAGCAAGACCAGAAAGACAGAAGACATGTCTGTGTCATACAGCAGCTGCTCACCGCTACAACTACAGGTGTTGTGCCAAAACAGACAACTGGCCTATTAGGGAGGGTCAAACATGGGCACAACTTATAGCCATCCTCCAAAAAAGTGACTAGGACAATCATGTGAAAGGGATCGTGATGGAGGTAAGGAACAATGCAGATGTGCCAGAAATTCTGACTGGGGCAGCAGTGCAAGTAGATCAGGTACAGATGTTGCAGCTTGCCATACTTAAGCAACAAACAGAAATGGAGCTGCAGTAGATGAAGCTGCAAGCAGAGGAAGTGAAGCGAAAGGCTGAGGAGTGAGAGAAATAGCACCAGTACCAGATCCAGGAGAAAGAAAAGCAGCGCTAGCACGAGATCTAGATGAAAAAGCTTGAGCATTACAGGAGATTCAGAGCCAGAGGGCATCACCAGACCCCTCTGAGTATGCATGAGGGGTTCAGCCCAGGAAGCCAAAATTAATTCTAAATGCTTCCTAGATATGAGGAGGATGGTGGTTTTGATTAGTTTTAAAGATGTTTTCAGAAAAGCTATGGGCAGCTGGAACTGGACAGGGTTCCTTGGACGACTCACCTATTGCCACAGCTTACAGGCAAGGCATTAGAAGCTTTTGCCCAGATGGATGGTAATGGCTGCATGGACTATGTGATAAAGTGAAAGATGCCTTACTAAAGCGTTCTCAGTTAACCTCCAAGGCCTACAGGCAAAGAATGAGGGGGTTAAGAAAGGCCCCGGGGGGGACAGCTATGCTGAAATGTGTGTACAGCTAAGTAACTTGTTAGAACGAAAGGTAGACTGTTCAAAAGCTCGTTCTGTAGAGGAGATCAGATTTATTTCTGCTTGAACAGTTTTTAGCAACTGCACTGGAGGATATAAGAAGAAAGTTGTATAGAACTCAAGAGCTCAGCAAGGAAGGCAGCCGAGAGGGCTGCTCAGTTCATATCCAGCCGACCATCCTCTCACAGCTAAGGGAAGGTGGGCCCCATCAAGTAGTTTTAGGGGAACCCTGAGGGGGGCCAACCTAAAGCCTGTGTCCAAACAAAAAGGGAAGCCCTTGGTCTCCAAAGCACAGGGACAGGCGAACGCAAGTGCTATATCTGCCAGAAACTGGGGCATTTGTCTTACGATTGTCCCAAAAAATGTAACAAAAGGTGCGAGTGCAGCTGGAGGGGGGAGCTCAGGAAGCTCCCAGCAGTTAGGATCCTGTATACAGAGTGCAGTGCAGTCTAACTCCACTACACATGCGCCCTATATGTGTATCAACGGGATGGTGACACAGAGATTGAGGGACACTGGGGCCTCCGTTTCATTGGTGAAGCAGGATTTGATCCAAGAGGAACAGATCCTGCCTGGCAACCTGAGGGATGCAGAGTTTGTTTTCCAAGGCCAGTTAGCACAAAGGCTTGTTTTAATTCCATCACCATGCGCTCACCTCCCGCAGACTGCTGTTTGCCTTTTATGTACATTATGCTGTCAGGCAAGATGAATTTCCAAGCAAATTTCAAGTCCCTCAAGCAACTCCCCCTAACCTGTGGGGCTGGCTGTAGGAAAGTTGCACATTATACTAATCTCCAGCTGAGGAGTGAGTCAAGAAATCAGAGCCTGCACCCAAAGGATAAGAATTCCCAGCGCATGCATGCACACACACACACACACACACACACACACACGTACGTCCAGGCTTGCAAACAGGACATAGAAAAATAAACTTCATTGGCCAAGACTGATCACATGACCACTGATTTCACATCAACCCAACAGTCCCTCGATTTTCAGGGACACCCCTTATTTTGCCTTAATTTCCTCTGTCCAACCCAAATTTGGCATTTATCACTGGAGAGTAAGGGTCTGAAGCATAAAATATTGCACAACATTAGTGTTACAGTCTAGACCTCCTTCAGGAGGTGCTTCTCACAGCAAGCCACACACTACAGCAGGCTTCTTGAGCTGCTGCTTTCATTTAGTAGTATGCGCCCCTGATTTTGGTCATTTGTGTCAGATTTTTTAAGCCTTGTCCCCAATTTGCATAGCAGTAAGTTGAGAGGTATGATCAATGCACCATCATGTTTCGGGTGTCCTTTTTAGAGCCTGTTTAGTAAACAACCATAAGCCATTTTAAGAGTGCAATAACCCCTACTAGAGTGTGTGGTAAGCTGAACTGATGTACTTCCCAAAGGGTGTAAAAGGCACTCGCCTTGGGGTCATGCATCGATTTTGCATTACTGCAAACAGTCGTCAGTTATTGCTTACCAATAAGAGGGTGAGCGCCCAGAAACCGAGAAAACTACACAAGCTGTTGGTTTCAAGGTGAGAACCAAAGGTGCCAAAAGGTACAGCCAGCTTTGTGATTCTTAAGTAAATGTTTAGCTGGAAGTGAGGCCAACCTGGTGGTGCCGAGGGCTGAGGCGTGGACGCCTTACCTCGCATGACGCCAGCGACCTGTGCTCGGGAACAAGCACAGACCATCGGGGGTCGCCAGGGAACAGAAGGATAGAGCGCCCGATGGCTGCTCTGGGCTCTGGGGACCTGCAAGTTCCTCGCCGCACACCACCTGGGGAAGCTCGGTGGAAGTGCAGTAGGGGAGGTAGCAGCGTGGGAATAGGGCAGACGTCGGCAGAGGGATGGAGCAGGAAGCACATCTCACCACATCTCCTCACTCACTGGCCCTCACTGCACGTTAACGTCAGGGGAAAGAACACAGGAAAAACACCAGTCTCACCTAGGTGACGATTCCTCACTGCATGTCCTTGGATCATAGGGGCAGACTCCGCTGTACCAGGCCCATGATCGACAGTTGGGGAGATGAGGTCCCTCCCCACCCTACAGGGGTAATCCGGCCATCAAAGGGTTAGTGGTACCAGGTACTCTAGGGGCAGACCCCGGCGAGAAGAGGGACCATGCAGCAGAGGAAGTCTGAAAGAGTGGTGAGAGGGGCAGTAAGATGTATAAACACAGTAAAAAAAAAAAAAATATATATATATATATGTTTAGCTGAAAGTGGATTTAAGTCCACCTACCAGATTTCTGCCATTTGGAGGAAGCAACAACTATGGCAGATCGGGCCGGATCAGACCCAGTCCACTGCTATCCAGTCCTGACAAACTAACCCCTAAAGAGACTATCTTCTGTGAAAAAAACATTGCTGGCCCTACTGCACTGGTTGAGGTGCTGTCCAAGGTCAGGGGATAGCTGCCCAGCCCACTGGCGCAGCTGCTGGGCTACTATTTTTCATGAAGCTTGGGACTTAGGAATGAGCATGGGTCATCTTGGACAAGTCAGCAGAAGGAAGGCCAAGTATTGCACAGGGCATACTCCTCTTCCAGAGAGAGAGGAAGCAGTGTGCTTCACCACATGACTGCCACCTTGGGATCACAGCTGGTACTGCAGTCAGCGTCACTTCACTGGAGCGGTGCAGGTGGCTCTTGATGACCCACGCAAGAATGCATAGCAAGTGTACTGTGCCCGTCTGATTCACGCCACCCCAGGGGTTAAGAGAAAAAAAAAAGGCACATACTGTAGTAGGATGACAGACGGAGCCTTGCAGGTCTAAATGCTAGCGACTAGGCATCCTCCTCAGCTGAATTTAGACTCAGGACTTGGTCAACCCCACCATGTGGGATTGGTGGAGGGGTACAAGAAGCAGGGCGATGGGGTAGAGCAAATAATTTTTAGTTTTCAACAATGGCCAAATCTGTTTTGCAAAATCTTAGAAATCTATTTTTCCCCAAAATGGAGGGCAAATAATCAAATTTTGTACCAAAATTTGGCTTAAAAATGGAGGGGTTAACTCAAAAAGCAGGTGCAAAACAGGGGTACTTCTTGAAAAACTGACTCTGAAGTGCTGGCTTAAAAATGACGAATTCTGTTTTTACCAATGTGTTCCGCTGAAAATGGAAACTCACTGGCCCTAGATGGGGCTGTAGGGGAAAGCCATAAGGGAGGGGAATGGCATGAACTGGCATCTCTCAAACATGTCATGCCATTCAATGACAAGCTGATGTTCCATGTAACCTTTCTCCAGGAAACACTACTTAACCCGAACCACACAAATCAAAGTAGTTTGCTTATTTCTTCCCTCGTAGCCTACTGCACTGCCTCAGAGCTTTGATTTCACTGGGGAGGGACTGCCATGGTGCCATTACAAGTGGACATTCTTGGCAGGCTAAAGCCTTGAAGTTGCTTGTCTCCTCCCCTCCCCCCAGGGCTGTCACCAAGAACATAGGCAGGGTTAATAAAGCAAGGAATGCTTGGGGAAACACGATACTGAGAGGACCTGGAACGGCACATTCTTTCCTGGTCTACTTTGGGATTTAGGTTCCCATTCCTCATTTACTGGTACAGGATTGGGGGGGGGGGGTTCTTTTAGGCTGAAAAGGTCAGCCATAAATAGATTCTCTGCTGGTTGTTCGTTCCAGGCAAGAAAAACGGAGGAAGAGCGGAGACCCAGCAGTTTACAGCAGACTGGCAAGAAACCAATCTAAGAAAGGGCTTAAAGAATTGAACACGGATTCTTAGACCACCTCACGAAAGCAACCAAACCCTACATATGTGCCTAGCCCTGCACAACATTACTACATTTCACATCACTGTATCCCCTGACCAGCCCTGCACAACGTTATTGTAAAGTCCCTTGCCAGGCCAGCACGTTACTGTATATCCCCCCTGAAAAGTCCTACATGTTACTGCACAACCTCTGACCAACCCTGCACAGCGTTGCCACACATTCCTTTCACCAGTCTAGCACAATATTACTAAACATCCCTGACAAACCCTGCATGACGACATCACTGTGCATCCCCTGGCCAGCCCCACACAACATCACGGTACACACCCTTGTCAGTGCTGCATGTTACGGTAGACATGCCCTATCCAGCCCTGAATGTTACTGTAGACATGCCCTGTCCAGCCCTGCACGTGATCGTAGACATGCCCTGTCCAGCCCTGCACAGTCCTGTAGACATGCCCTGTCCAGCCCTGCACATTACTGTAGACATGCCCTGTCCAGCCCTGCACATTACTGTAGACATGCCCTGTCCAGCCCTACACATTACCATGCATGCAAACCCGTCCAGCCATGCGCATCACTGTGGACATGCCCTGTCCAGCCCTGCATGTTACCTAGACGTGCCCTGTCCAGCCCTGCACATTACTGTACACATGCCCAGACCAATCCTGCACATCCCTGGGCCAGCCTGCACATTACCATACATACAACCTGTCCAGCCCTGCACAATGTTACTGCACATATACAACTCACAACACTGGAGTCAGGCTACATGGAACCGAACAAATGACCACGCATTAATGACTCAGTTTAAAAAGCGGTTTTATTGAATAGTTAAAAACAAATGAGCCGACCCAGTGGTGTGGAGAGCTGAAATGCCTAGCGCCTTACCTTCTGCCACACTGGTGACCCAGGTTCAGAAACTGAAGTCAGGTTATCAGGGGGAGGGAGGATTGAGCGTCCCAGTGGAAGACTCTCCTCCCTCAGGGACGGCAGGTAGTGTGTTCTGCTGCGTGTCTACCATCTGGAAGTGTCCAGGTGGTAGCACAGTCTGGGCGCACAAGAAAAACAAAACAAACAAACAACACACAACAATCACGAGCGTTTGAGGACATCTCCGCTTTCTGTCATGCCACTGCACGTGTGCGGTTTCAGAGGCAAACAAAAAAACATAGGAAAAAACCCTCTGGCCACAGGACGACATCTGGGCCCTCATAGGCCCCACACCAGCAACCGGGCACCCTGCTTAAAGTCCTGCAAGCAGAGAACACCAGGCAGGAAAGTAAGCCCAGGGAAGTCGAGTGATAGGACTGGGGGGACCGGACAGAAGGGGGGGCTGGCCAAAGGCGTCAACGGGGATAAAATGCTGATGAAAAAAAAAAAATAAAATAACCAGGTCAATTCACTACACACAGCAATCTCCCACTACTGCCACGGCCTTTCAGTGCAAAAAGGCCTCAGCGGTGAGTGCGTTGTGTAGCAAGTTGATCTGTTTTTTTTTTTTTTTTAACTATTTAATAAAACCACTTTTTAAAACTGGGTCATAATGCATACTCATCTGTTTGGTTCCCTGTAGCCAGACTCTTGTGTTGAAAATTATTGAAGTTCATGTCAGGGCTCCAGTGAATCTGCACAGCCGTCTTTCCCCACAGTCATTACTGCACACATCCCTGGACCAGCCCTGCACAAATTTATGCCGATGGTTGCCCCACTTAGTATTAACCTACTTGCAACTGCAGCCATGCCCTACTGAAACACACACACACACACACACACACACACACACACACACACACACACACACACACACCACACCACACCACACACATCCAGGTGGCATATTCAAGCCAATGCTAACTACCACCCACGTGCCATGCTCCACACTACCACCACCCCACCTGTGGCAAGCACAAGACAACCTTGAGGTTATGCTCCAAACTGTAAACCTGGAAACCCAACAGACCTGGGTTTGAATCCTACAACCTCCACTTGTACACTGTGCGACCATCCGCATCCCTGTGCTCCTGGGATGCACCTAGAAACAAGCTTTTGCTCAGTGTGCCTTTCTCGGCCACAAACTAAAAAAACAAAAAACAAAACAAAACAAAAAAAAAAAAACACAAATTGTACTGTCTCTGCTGCATCTAAGAAAATGTAATACCAACCCAATGAATTTTATGTATACATTAAAAGTTCTTTCCCTTTTCTTTCTTTATTAGGTTTTGTTACATAACTTTATAGCACAGCAATACTATTGTAATACTTCAAGCACAGATCATCTCCCAGTTTCAAAACAAACCAAAACCTCTGGGAGACAAACCCTGTATTTGGAGGCAGTGCTAGCAGGCAGGAGCCTTGGCATTTTGATGTCAGGATAACTGTTGGTTAGTACGCAGACTTCTGGAATTTTACAATTTGAGTGACTATAGTTTACAGTTCACTGAAAAACAAATTGGGGTTCTATGTGGATTATTCTATAAAAGGCACAATTCTTAACTGTCTTATTTTGGGCCCTAAAAACAGAACAGAACAGGGAGTAGTCAGGATATCTGAACAAGTTTGTCTTGATGGGGCGTTGGACTGCATTCCCCCTACCCCAAGGTGGGGTGCATGGCTGTGCAACAAACTGGGCATAGGGCTGTACCCCTTCATGGGGTTCAGAAGTGTACTCCCCGAGATGGGGCGCACAGGGCTATACCCCCCACCCTAAAAAGGGAAGCAGGACTGTACCCCCCCCCATGAGAATGGGTGCAGGACTGTTTCCCTCCGATGGTGCACAGGATGTACCCTGGATCACACTGCACACCATCTTGTGATTCACATTGGTGTGGATTATAAACGCACTGCTCTACAGCAATACCACTTGTGACTACAGAACACGGTCATTTGACAGATCCGCTGGAAACTGCCACAGAGCTCAAATGTCACCTTTTGTGGAGCTGCAAAAACCGCTCCACTGGTTGATCTATCACACCCTGAGCAGCCTGGAGCACGCTACGGTGGTTCTGATGCTTGTTTTCAATTTAGATTACTAATGGTAGATGAAACATCTAAAGTACCTTATGAGCAAGTGAAACAAGAATGGAGTTGGACAATACTGATCTAAAATTATTTTCTTTTGTTACTGATGTACTAGCTCAGCACCTTGTACAACTATTTGTTAGCTACCAGCGAGGTCCAGAGGTAATAGAAGCAGGCTACCATGGACCCAATTTTTAAATCTGGAGACTGCATCGACCAAAAATGACTGTTCTATTTCCCTACCTGTTCCGTTGTCCAAGGTCCTTGAGAGGATAATTTTTTACCACTTTAAGGAGTTCCTGGATGCTGGCAATCTACAACACTTTACCAGCATGGAGTAACAGTGGAACGAGACAGATAGAGGGCTACGGTACCCAGTCAGGGTGCTGAAGAATGAGCAGACTTGATAGACCAACAGGCCTAACTCTGCTGGCGTCTAGTAAGTTAGTATGGTTTTCGAGCTAATCACAGCAAGCTCCTAGCTGTGCTTAAAGTCACTAATGATCTTCACGGGGCCTTGGAAAATGGGGCTATGGCTTGTGGTCTCTTCTAACAGTTTGCCAAAGAATTCAGTCTGGTACACCATGGTCGCCTGCTCACCAAGCCACTGGCCAAAGCTTTGGTCCATCCACATCTGCTGTGTCCTGTTTCTGGAATGACCGGACTGGCAGGTGTCAATCAATCAGTCTCACTGAATTCCATTTCCTCTCCACTAATCAAAATTACTATCAGAGTACCCCAGGGATCAGTCCTGGGGCCTACACTCTTTAGTGTTTTTTGTTTTTTTTTGAACAGCTTCACTAATATACTGCTCATCTCTGAATCCCGTATGATCATGTATGCATATTATATTGCTTTGTACAGAAGGGCATCCAATGTCAGGGACATAACCAAACACTTGCAGCCTTGCCTTTGATCTGGTACAGAAATGGCCTTCTGCCGAGTGTTGGTAAAACCAAGAACATGCACTTTGAAACTAAACAAAAACTAGAGGTAAAAGTGGCACATATGTGGAGAGTGGAAAATTTTAAGTACCTCAGTTTTATTACAGAACAGAGACTCTTCTTCAAAGAACATATCTAGACACTAGTTAAATCAGTTCACACTCACCTTGGTCAGTTTTATAGGCTAAAATATGTTTGTCCACTCACTCTAAGAAAGTCCTAGCTCAGTTCCTCCTCCTCCTGTCCATAGTGGACTATGGGCTTTCAGCCTATGCCACTGCCAATGTCACAGACAAGAGTTAATATCCTATAAAACTCCACATGTAGATTTGCAGCAACCAGCCCCAGATTTTCACATCACTGCACTCTTTTCAAACACCTTGGCTGGCCTTCTTTTGATTTCCGCATTGCTTATTTCACCCTCAGTTTGACGTTTCTAAAAGGTCCTAATAGAGTCTTATTCTTGGCCGATGCTAGCCCCAACACGGGTTGCCAACATACAAGATCTGCTCACACTCAATTCATAAGACCCCCACTCTTCCATTTCTCCCTGGGCCAATGCTGTTTTATACATAGAGCCATTACATGCCAGAATAATTCACCTCCTTCACTGCACTCTATCAATTTGCAGAATACATTTAAAATTATTTTAAAAAACTACTGCATGGATTTGTCAAAGTGCACGTGTAATGCTACCGGACTGCTATGTACAGCGATGCATTGTATTGCCAATGTGCAAGTGTATGGCTTCCTGACTGCCGTATAATCTGAAGTAATGCGTATTTACCCTTTACTGTTCTTCTGTTTACATCTCTGGGTCACCCTCACAATTCAGTACCAAATGTTCCTGGGTCCGGATTAACAAATTTCAAATGAATTAAAAATAAATAAGCAAAATCGAGTCAGAAAGCACTCTTTCTGCGTGGCTTTCCTATGGCAGTTGTGAAATTACTGCCCCCAGTGACCTGGAGAAAAAGGGAGCTATTCCACGACAGTGTCTCCATTGCCTCACCTCTATCAGCCAGTCAACGGCAATTAAGAGACATAGAAACATAGAATTTGTCTGCAGAAAAGGACCACTTGGCCCATCCAGTCTGCCCAAATATTCCATACCTAATCTGTCTCTGCAGACCCTAAACAGCCCCCAGCAACCCACCCCCCTTCTTGCCAGTTTTATTATATGCCCCTATGTCTAGTTCACGCATGCTTGAAGTTCCTCACCGTTTTCCCCTCCACCACTTCTGCTGGTAGTCTGTTCCAGGCATCTACCACCCTTTCAGTGAAGCGTGTGTGTGTTATTACTCTACATAGATAAGTGTTGCAGAAAAGAAAACATCTTGTTGGAATTTAACACGTGGTTCTGTGGCGACAGCAAGAAAGCGTGAAAGAGAGCAAGCCAGAGGGTCACTGGTTCAAATCCCACCACAAACCACTAGTTTACTGTGTGACCTTGAGCAACTCACAAAACCTCCTCATGCTTAAGGAAGCCAATCGGTGGAAGGGTATGGAGATGCCAACACCAATCCCTTTGCTTCAGCCACAGAGTAAAGTAAATGGTGGGCATGCTTCTGAGGTGCCAAGGCCTGTAGGAGTTGCTTGATCCTTGAGCCCCCACCCACCATCACACACACACACACACACACACACACACACACACACACACACCATGATCTATCGATTACCAGCCTGCGATACAGAATCTGTGCAGCTTTGCCCAATTTGGTGCAGAGCAGGCTGCAGATGGACAAGTGTGAGAGAGCAACCAATAGCAACTCCTGAATAATGAGGACTCCGAATTTGGATCCAAATACCGTCATTTTTATTATTTGGGGGTTATTCAGCCTAGGGTAGGAAAACAAGAAAAACAAAACAAAGAGAGCTTTTGGTAGGATTTCAGTCTGAGGCCTAGGAATCATCTAAAAAACTGAGTCCCAACAAATATTCTGAGGATCCCAATTAAAGTGCACAGAACAGTGGATATGGTGTGCCCCCCCACACAAAAATACACATGCACAAACACACCCACACAAACATACCTCTTGCATGTGCCAACACTGTAAAACCCACCCCCATCCATGTGAGCACACCAGCCTCCCCACCCAGTCCTTTTGCACCCTTTATGTCAATAACTGTAATATCCCCAAGTCCAATGCAGTGTGCCAATCCTCCAGTGTCTCACCATCGAGCCTGCATGCCGGTAACCTTCCCGATCGTGCATAGCACTACTGGGGCAAGATACCAGCATTCAAGCCCGATGGTGAGAAAACAGAGGATGTAAGGATTTGTGGGCTGTGCTGAACTTGAGGCTATAATAATTTCTGAAATTGTAAGTAACATAAGAGTGCCTAACAATTTAGTGGGAAGGATGCTGGGCTTCTTAGCGGGGAATGGGTTTTACAACATCTACCAAGGCATCTTGTGCTGCCAGAGTCCTGGCTTAGATCTAAATCGGGGAACCGCGCACATCCAGAACTGCTCACTGAACATAAAAGGTAATCGGTGCCCATGTCCCTGACAGCCAGGGAAAAAAAGCCCTCTAACTTTCCACAGGTGGTCAGAGCTAGTCCGTGGCTCCCCCCTTCCCAGCAAAGGCCATCTCCTGCCCTCCACCCCTCAATCTTCCACAATGCCTCATTTTTAATTAAGTTGCTGGGCTTCTGGCATGGTGCTGGGAGAATACAGCTATTTTAACTGCACCCCTGCGGCCTGTCCCCCCCCCCCAAAGCTCCAAAGGGTCCTTTATAACAAGGGGGACTCCCTCCCAGCCCTGATCCATTATCTGGGATACCCAACAGCTTGGTGACTGCTACAGATAGCCACAGCAGCAAATGGCTAATGAAAACCAAATTTGGCTAATAAAAATATAATACGACTAATAAAAATACAGTAAATTGCAGTATATTCTACCACAAATACTGCAATTTGTTATGAGGCTAAATCTGTGTTCCCCCTAGTGCTAACCCAGAACAGCAATCAAAAATCTGGCTAGCCAGTCTGCCCCCACCTCACTAACCTCAGCGTACCTTTGAATTACAATTCAGTCAGTCATCTGTCTGAATAAACCCCATCCACACTAGATGTCTTAAAATGATATAAGCAACATTAAAATGTTTTATGTCTGTCTAACACAGCTTGCATCCACACTACGAGCAGGTTTAAACATGGGTTCAAAAGCCATGTTAAAGCTTTGATGGACATAGGCTTTAACATGGTTCTTGAAACAGATTACAATAAAGAAGAGACGCAACAACATGGTAAGTGATATAAAGAATAATATATGGGTGGGTGTTTGTAACCAGGAAATTTTACACACACCCGAGGTGTGGGATACTACATAAACCCAGAGGGCGAAGCCCGAGGGGTTTATAAAAGCATCCCCCATCGAGGGGGTGTCTAAAATTCTGGTTTTACACACACCCACCCATGTATTATTTTGTTTAATTAATGGTCATCTTTATTTATGTGTTTTCTACACTTGAGTTTAGTTCTGTCAGGGACACGTACAACCTGTCTGTCTCTTTCTCATAAACACGCACACTCTCACTCACTCTTTCAACAATCGCAATCCATTGTGGAGCCCCGCTGGAAAGGTAAGAATGGCAGGATCAACCAGATAGATTTCTTTACAGTTTGAAGGCAGGATTAACCAGATAGATGTTAAAAAGCATGGAAAAATTACCTGGGAAACAGAAAGGTTACGTTCGGAGGGAAACTCTGTTCGCAAGGAACGGAGGCGCCATGTTGGGAGAGATGATTAGCCCACCCAGACAGAGAGTTGCAGCCAACGAGCTGCATAGCCGTTGTTAGAGTGTCAGGCATGGATTACAACCTCCCATATTGTAACCAAAAATATCACACGGGAGGTTGTAACTCAGAATAAAACAATGGTATCCATTAATAAAAAATGATGACCATTAATTAAACAACATTTATGAAGGCAGCCCGGTGGTGCGGAGGGTTGAGGCACTGGATGCCACACCTCGCACCATGTCGGCGACCCTGGTTCAGGAACAGACTCGGGTTGTCGGGGGTCTGCAAGGGAAGGAGAGGACTGAGTGTCCGGAGGACTGCTCTCCCCTCCCGGGGGGGTTCCAGGGTATGCCCCGCTCCGTAGTGGCTCCTGGTGGAGACCAGGGGCCGTGCAGGCAGCAGGGCTTGACACTGCAACGGGGGAGAAGTGGCGGTGGCCAGTCTGCACATAGGTGCGCTGTCGGCATTGCACGTCCACGCCCGTGGGGGGGGCTGTACAGAAGAACCCTGGTGGCCTAGCGGAGGCAAAGGGGGCCTGGAGACCTGTGCACATCCCAACGCCGACCTGCCTCCTAGGCTCCAGCTCCTACCGGCTCCCGTGGCTGTCCCTCTAATCACAGATAGGCCACCACGGGTGGCTGGGCCCTCCTCAGGGGGTGATCCAGGTGGCCGATCAAGCCATGGAGCAGAGTGCAGACAGCCCTGTAGGAACCCAGCAGAGGAGGTTTCAGGCAGGGAGTAGACAGGCCTGAGTCAAGTGGTACCCTGGAGAGATGCCCTAGGTCCCAGAAAATAAAAGAAAGTTAAAAAAAAGAAAAAAAGTTAGGAAATGTTGTAACATGTTACTGATGACACTAGATAGACTGTTTGGCTATTTTTAAACACACCTATTTTATAACAAACCATGCAATTTTTTCAGTATTTTGCATTTTTTTTTTTTTTGGTGAAGCCTGACAGAGTTCGGCTCTTTGTGGCTGTACATCGGTCAGCTTTGTGCTTTCTGCTATTATGTTACTAGGTGATGTCTGTCAACAAAGGCCACCACTTCTTTACAAAGAAGGCATGCTGCAGTGTCACTCTGTTTTCAAGTGCATCCTTGAATGCCATGCGCAAGGCAACTCATACATTTACGTCTGCAGACATCAAGCAGCACATACATCAAGTTATCATGGATGATTTGTATTTGCTTAAAATGTTCTTGAGAGGTTTTTGTGATTAAAAGCCAAGAAACTAGTTCTAAGAGACAAGTGCAGCAAATATTCTCATATATTTCACGGTTTATCCAGAGTCTGAATGTTTGGAATGTGTAATGATTTGATTAAATGCTCAATTTTTGTTTTCCCCTCTCTGCAGATCAAAGGCCTCCTGAGTAGCCAATCAGATAACACTTAACACAATCCAAGAGTGCACTGGTCTTATAATTAAAAATGAAATTTTAAATCTTTTGTTTTTGGAAAGACTGGAGACATACAGGCACCACTGAGAGTCAGATAAGTGGACTGGCACAGAGTAAAGTTCCAAAAGGCTGAACAAGGATCAGAAGACCGGAGATAACCTGCTCTACCATGACGTAATGAAGACATCTGCTCCCAGCCTTCCACCCCACCCAACTACAATGTACTCCAGGTAAAAGTGTGACCCCCCGTGGATCCCTACTTTGTATATAGTCACTGTCCAGTGTTCACTGGGTAAAAAAAACAAAGCTGGACACCATCATCCCCACCACCACCACCGTCACTACAAACACTGCCCCCCTCCATCCCTTATCCGTACAGGATTACTGACCCCTATTCTCTTCGTAAATGCTTGAAGCTAGACACACACACACACACACACCCCTCCCCATCCCTACTTTCTACCAGATTACTGTCCAGAGTGCTTTGGGTAAAAGCATGATACCCTGCCCCCACCCTGCCTACCCAAACCCCTAATTTGTACATGGATATTAACCCACGACAAAGCTAACTCCGTCACAGTGTACAAAATGAATTATAAAATGCAGAGAGTAAAGCACAAATGTGAGCTACTGATTCACATCACATAACCAAGCAATAAGTTTGGTCTTACCGCAGGGCAAGTTGTCACTCAAATTAGTTTTTTTTATTTCTATTAAGCCTTGCATCTCGTTCAGATATTTCTCAGTGTTAACAAGCCGTTTTATAAGCATTATAACCCACTGCAGCATGAGCAGCCAGACGGATCTTACCGCACTTCCCAGGTGGTTGCTTCACTATGCATCTGGGGCATGTAGTAAGATTACCACACACCCTGTTGTGGGTTATTTCTTACTTCATTTAAAAACAACAGACTGGGACAAAAAATATTCTGAGCCTCAGTATGTGTCACTTCTTTTTGTTGTTTTAAATATTTAAAAACAGAAGGACTGGCTGCCCTGATGGCTCAACGGCACCTCTTCATGCTGCCATGCAGGGAATGCCCTTGAGGAGTCACGTGGGGAGTCAAGCCTGGCAGTGGTAGCTGCTGGGTTGGCTGTAGGCTCCAGTGACACAGTAACCCCTGCAAATGAGTCGGGGAACTTGCTCCCCCTAGGAGCATACTCCGCGCATCTGAGGCCAACAGAAGGCTCCTCCTATGCCAGGGGAGGAGGGAGGTTGCATGCACGAAAGATGAAATGCGATAAAAATCCCAGCTCCTGCTGAAGATGATGGGTTACTGTACACTCAGGCTCCCACACCACGCAGCCCACCACTGGCTACCAGATTCTGTGTTGGGCTGTGGCGGGGGGGGAATATGCTCTCTGTGGGATCCTCTCTGCCATGAAAGGGAAGTCACTGGGGACCGTGGCAGGGGGAGGATGACTTTCTGTTGGACTTCCTCTGCCATGGAGGGGAAGCCGTGGGGACACTGGCAGTGGTGGTGGTGGTGGGGCTTCCACTGCACACCCTCTGCTATGGATGGGAACCCACAGGGGACTGTGGCAGGGGAGGATTATTGACAGTTGGGGCTGGTGATTTGCAGTCATAGCCCGATAGCATGGGGAGGCTTGGAGGAAATAGAAATCTATTAGGAAAAAAAAAGATGGCTCCATGAGATACAATCTCTCATTTTTGTGGCAGCCCCTTGGGACGGCAGCGTGAAAAGTGCTTAAAATACAATGCAGTATGTGAGGTACATGGTTACAGGTCACAGTAGTGAACAGTTGTGCACACAGAGGCTACAGAGAAGTTTGATTGTGATGTTGATACAAGTTATAGGATTTCCCCTTACAAAATGTTTCCCAAGTGTACACTAGCGTTTAGTGGGGCTGGCGTGTGAGGAACTAGGGTGGTAATCTCCCTGGAGGGGAGGAGGAGACACTAGGGTAGCTTAGAGTGAATTTACCTGAACAGCTACAGGTACAAAGACAGTCTGCCGGAAAAGCAGTCTGAGCGCAAACTGTGAGGGGGTATTAACCAGGTCCTCATGTCACAGGAAAGCAGCATAGAGTTTTTGATTCTATTATTTCCTCTGGAAAAGAGAGACAAGACATTTTTGTCATCATAAGTAACAAAATGAATCCTGTGGTGGGAAACGAAATTGGAGCATTCTCAAATGTAATATTCCTTTGGTCTCACTTTGCTGTTGGATGACAAGTGGGCCGCTAGATCAAACTTTTTAGTGGCATAAGTTTATATGATGGGGCCCACATTACAGGATTGTACAGCATAGACATCCAGAATTTAGCAATGCCAACCTCATGGGCCCTGAAACCATTAGAGTAGTTCCTTGTACTTTAGCAGGGTCTTTGGCCACCAGATTGTGTTGGGTTTGCATGTACACCTTCCACTGTTTTTGATCACCCAGGTTCCAGTAGCTCCGACCTCACAAGAAAATTCCAGAGTACGGCTCCTGCTGGAGGACAGTTTAGATACCAAACCCATCGAGACAGAAACGTTGCCCCCAAGTTCAGGGCAGCCTTTTGCTAGCACCTCGCTGTGTCTGCTGCGCTGCCCCATGGGCACAAGTCAAGCAAACAAAAAAGAGACACACACACAGAATGAGAGACACAGAAACACACACACACACACACCCCAAAGACACACACACACACACACACACACACACACCCGAGAGGGAAAGAGACAGAGACACAACAAGACAGCAAGTGTGAGAGCAAGAGAGAGAGCACGTGCGCGAGACACACACAGACCCAGAACGAGAGAGAGAGAGAGAGAGAACACGAGAGAGACACACAGACGACAGACAGAATGAGAGACGGACACAGAAGGAGACACACACACACACACACACACACACACACACACACACACACACCACAAGAGAGAGAGAACTAGAGAGACAGAGAACGAGAGATAGACAAGAGACACAGGAGAGAGAGACAGAATGAGAGACAAAGAACAAGTGAGAGCGCAAGCGAGAAAGACAGATACACAGAAAGACAGAACAAGAGACACACAGACAAGACACAGAATGAGAGGGAGAGGGAGAGGAGAGAGAGAGAGAGAGAGAGAAAGAAAGAGAGACAGACAGACAGACAGACAGACACACACACACACACACACACACACACACACAGCCAGAACAAGACAGACGACAAAGAACGACAGACAGAATGAGATAGACTGAGGCAGAGAGAACGAGAGAGAAACAGAGAGAGACACACAGAGAGACACACACACACACACACACACACACACACACACACACACACACACACACACACAGAATGAGAGAGAGACAGAACGAGAGACAAACACAGAACGAGAGAAAGAGAGACACACACACACACACAAAAAAAAACGAGAGAGAGAGCGAGAGAGAGAGAGAGAGACACAGGCTTGTTATGGAACACACCTTCAGACAGACAAAGCCGCTCTTGACAGATGGTGCCTCTGTCAGGAAGGCCATCGATAGTTAACACTGTGGTTAAATGGGCGTGGCACCTTCTACACAATAATACACAGCAGCAGCTATTCCTGATATCTCCTGCAGCACATTGGTTTCCTGAAATAATATAAACATGTGTTTTCTGGAGGCAGTCAGGGAGAGTATTGTTCATGGCCATGTTAATTTTTGGGAAACTAGATTAGCTGAATATTATGATACTTGTGACTGTGCCAACACAGATATTGTACATAAAGGTTACAGTAAACAAGCTGTCAGGGCCAAAGAAGACACTTCATCAGGTAACAGTATCTGCCTCGTTGGGTAGTGTAATGCCCCTCTACTGACCCAACACAGTATTATTTTGTTTAGTTTTTAGTGTTGACTAAGAAAGGAGAGCTAGGCAATTCTGCCCAATTCCAGCTTTGGCACCATGGAGGAGGGGGAGCTACAAATGCAAACTGATATACTGAGGCAAGTTAAGCAGTTTGTGGTACCTGTTAGTACAGGCTTTCAGGGCCACACAAATCCCTTCATCAGGTAACAGAAGGTCATTTATTTAAGCCCAGTCCGCTTGTACTAGCCTGTTAAAAGGGTAATACTTGCACTAATAGCACAAGCACAGCACCCAAAAATTACAGTTACATAAGAACTTACCGTAACAGTAGATCTTCAAGAGGAGCTCTTGCAGCAGGCAATAATCTTAAGGACTGAGCCACCAGGCACTAGGACCACACGGAAACCTTCTAGCTAGCAGTATTCAGCGGGGGACTGCCCCAGACATCGGCACGCCGCCATCAGACCTACTGTATAAAAGGGGCAGTCCCCCAGCCCATCCCCAGTTCTCCTGCTGGAGACCCTAGCTTGAATAAAAAAATAGGAGAACAGAGGAGGTTCCTCTTAAATGAGGAAAGCAGAAAAGCTTTGCTGGAGAAATAGCTATCGGGGGAAGGCGGGCGGGATTGCAGTGCCTGCTGCAAGAGCTTCTCTTGAAGATAGTACAGTTACGTAAGAACTTCCCGTAACAGTAGATCTTCGAGAGAGGCTCTTGCAGTAGGTAATTACATATAGGACTGACGCCGGCAGGCGGCAGGACCCCATGGAAAAATTTCTAGCTAGCAGTCTCTGGCCAGGGACCTTCCCTACGTCAGGTGACCAGCGTCAGGAGACATCAGTATAAAGGGGCGGTCCCTGACGCCCACCTTCCAGTTCTTTCCCACCACGGGCAAGAAAGGTCGGACGAGAGAGAAGCGGATATTTCCCTCACTGGAAAAGGAGCTGAAAAAGCCTAGGGGGATGGAGGGCAGGAAGGTATTACCTACTGCAAGAGCCTCTCTCGAAGATCTACTGTTACGGTAAATTCTTACGTAACTGTTCTATCTTACTTCGAGAGGGCTCTTGCAGTAGATAATTACATATAGGACTGGATCCCAAGCAGTCTGGAACAAAGAGAGGCACCGGAGGAGGAAAACTACTCTAAAGCAGTTCTAGCTGTGCAAGCCTCAAGATAAGAGGCCTTGCAGAACAGCCAGCCCGAAGCCTGCTCTACCGCGAGAGGCAACATCCAAACTGTAGTGTTTAGTAAAGGTATGGACGGAAGTCCAGGTGGCAGCAGCACAGATGTCTGCCGCAGACACATTTTTGAAACAAGCCGCTGAGGCAGCTACTCCTCTGGTGGAGTGGCCTCTTACTTGACCCGGAAGGGTCTTGTTATATTTTTGTCATAACAGAAAGTGATGCAATGAGCCAACCACTTAGACAGGCATTGCTTGGAAACAGTATTGCCTTCCCTTTTATGAGCAAAAGAGATGAACAATTGATCAGTCTTTCTGAGATCCTTCGTCCTGTTGGTGTAGTATCTCAGAATCCGGTGAACATCCATAGTATGGAGTAAATACTCCCCTTGATTAGAGTACTGCGTAGAAAACTCAGGTAACTATATGGACTGATTTAGAGTAGACTCAGCTACTACTTTAGGGAGAAACTTAGGATTCATGCGAAGAGCAACACGCTCCTTGTGAAAAATCAAGTATGGGATTTTACACATCAGGGCCTGGAGCTCGGAAATTCTCCAAGCAGAAGTAATGGCCACCAGGAAGAGAGTCTTCCACGAAAGGAACTTCAAATTCGCAGAAGCTGCAGGTTTGAAGGGAGGGAGAGTAAGTTTCGAACAAAGTTCAAGTCCCAAGGGGGAGCAGGAGTATTTAATGGGGCCTCAGATGGAGGACCCTCTGAGAAAGGTCTTAGAGACCTCCAAATGAGTGAAAGTTTTGTCCGCGAAGGGAAACATGATAGGCTGAAATGGCCGCCATGTGTACCTTCAGAGAAGAATGACTAAGACCCAGGTCAAACAGATGACGTAGATACTCCAGCAGAAGCCCTCTGAATACGAAGGTTCGCGTTCTTGGAAGCAGCCCAGATAGTGAATCTTTTCCACTTCATGGCATAAGTGGATCTGGTAGAGGGTTTTCTGGCCTCCACCAAAATCTCCACCACTTTGGGAGACACTCCAAAACGAGATTGGGCTAAGTCTGCAGGAGCCATGCATGCAGTTAAAGGGATTTGAGGCCTGGATGGACCAGGGTCCCCTGATCCTGGGTCAGTAAACCTCGAGAAAGAGGAAGAGGAAGAGGAGGATCCTCTGAGTATTGTTGTAGAAGAGAGAACCAAACTTGCCTGGGCCACAAAGCAGCGATCAGAATCATTCGTGCTCCTTCTGAAGCTAGTTTCTGCAAGACTCGTGGGATAAGTGGAATTGGGGAAAGGCATAGACGAATCTGTCCTTCCAGTCTAGAGACAGAGCGTCCCTCCAGAAAGCACCTCGCTCTGGAACGAGCGAGCAGAAGACGGGAAGCTTTGCGGTTAGAGGGGATGCGAACAGGTCGACCTGTGGTGTTCCCCAAAGTCGGAAGATGTTGTCTAGGACCTCTTGGTCCAGTTCCACTCGTGAGTCAGAGCAGAAGAGCGACTTGAAATCATCTGCCAGGGGTGTTGTGGGCTCCTGGAATGTAAATTGCGTGAGGGAAGGTTGTGTTGTGTTGCCTAATCCCAAACCCTCATTGCCTCCTGCAAAGAGGGTAGGACCGAGTCCCTCCCTGTTTGTTGATGTACCACACCACGACATGTTGTCCGTCTGGGACGCTAGGTGGCCGGAAGGATGCATTGCAGAAGGGCTTGAGAGCATAAACACTGCCTCAAGCTCGGCACATTGATGTGGAGAGCTTGTTCTAGCTTGGACAAGGAGCCATGGGTCCATGAGAGCCTAGATGGCTCCCCAACCCGCCTGCCATGCCTGTGGTTAGAGTCTTTGGGAACGAAGAAGGAACTCCCGAATAGAGGTTCTCTCGAACTATCCACCATTGCAAGTCTCAAGCATCAGTGAGGAGACCGGACTGGGTGATCTAGGTCGTCCTCTTGCCGGTCCCATTGGGAGCGTAGAGTCCACTGAGAAATTCTCATGTGGAGTCGAACGCGAGGAACCATCGGGATAGCAGCCACCATGAGCCCGAGAAGGCAAAGGACCGACCTCACCAAGACCGTCCTGCAGTTGGACAGCAGACTTATTTGGGTCTGGAGGGTGGACGCCCTGTCCGGAGGCAGGAAGGCCTTGCCCGTGGTCATATCGAGAATCGCCCCAATAAACTGTAGTCTCTGGGATGGGACCAGATGAGACTTGGAATGGTTGATGGTAATATCCAGGCAGGCAAAAACCTGCTGGGTAAGGGAGAGGCAATGCAGGAGTTCCTCCCTGGATGAGGCCGCCAGGAGCCAATCGTCCAGGTACGGGAAAACCTGCACTCCCTTGGTACGCAGGTGGGCCGTCACCACTGCCAGGCATTTGGTAAACACTCGGGGGGCCGAGGATAGACCAAACGGGAGTGCCTCGAACTGGTAGTGGTCCCCCTGGAATGAAAAATGAAGATATCTGCGAGGGATGGGCGAATGGGAATGTGCAGATAAGCATCCTGCATATCTAGAGCACACAGCCATTGACCCGCCGGAGGAGGGCAGAAGGTTTCAGAAGAGAGCATCCTGAACCTTTGTATTCTAAGAAAAGATTCAGGAACTGAGATACAAATTGGTCTGAGATCTCCTGTTTCTTTGGGACCAGGAAGAAATGAGAATAGTAACCGTCCTGCAGATGAAGGGGAGGGTTCTATTGCCTGTTTCAGCAGGAGAGCCGAATTAGGCGGACTGTCGGCGCAGCTGGGATTTTCGCTATGACGCCGGCAACCCGGTTCGGAACGGACCTGGATTGTCGGAGGGCTTGGCTGGGGAGAAGGATGGAGCGTCCAATGGACGGCTCTTCTCCGGAGGGAGGGTGGGCAACAATCGGAGCACTGAAGACTCCTGTGGAGGCCAGGAGATCTCACGCCGCCGACGCTCAGTAAGGGGGGAGGGAGGCGGGCAGACGCCGCGCATTGCACGCCCCGCCTCCTCTGGGAGAAACCGAAATGGAAGGCGGGCCGGACCACAAGGAATGAAGCCCTCCCTGAGGTCCTCAATTCACCCGCTGCAGGGACCCCAACTAGTTACAGTTCGTGGTCACGGCTCCGCCCTCCGGGGGAGTAAGCTGGGTGTGACCGAGGGTCCTTGGCAGCTATAGGTGGCGGTGGAGGTCTCCGGGGGCCGTGACCAGGGCAGAAAAATAGTCGGTGGCCCGACCAAGAAAAAGGAGAATAAAAAAAAAAAAAAAAAGAGCGCCGAAATTTTCTCCTGGACCAAGAGAAGATGTTCCCTTGAATACGACGACTCCAGAGGGGGGTGACGAGGTGGTTTCTGAAGAAACTCTATCGAGTGTCCTTCTGCTATGAGCTGGAGCACCCAAGAATCTGTGGTTATCCTCTCCCAGCCCGGAAGGTGGAGGGAAAACCTCCCTCTTACCGGTTCCTCCGGGGAGTCCGGAGGCTGTGGGAGAGGGGAGGAGTCACGTGGTGTGGGGCAGCACCGCAGCTAAAGCACCCGCTGCTTTTTTGGGCGGGGGGGGCTTAGCAGCTGTGGGGGCCCGGTGTTTTGTGGCCCGCCTTCCCTGGGGTTTCGCCTTGGGCCGATTCCGTCTTCGAAAGGGATGGTGCTGCTGCTGATGGGGATGGTACATAGAATCAGCCGACTTCAGTGCCGGCCCCTTCTCTTGCAAATCGGTGATTATGTCCTTGACATCACCCCCGAAAAGCACCAACCCCCTGAAAGGTGCTTCCTGGATAGCAGATTGCACCTCCGGGACCAACCCTAACACATGGAGCCAAGCATGACGCCATAGACCTACAGCGAAAGCTGAGCTCCGTCCAGCAGTGCCCACTGCATTGTATGTCACGCCAAGCATGTGTCGACTGGCCGAACGAAAGGCGCGACAAGGAGCAGCCAACTCCCTGCTTGACTTGGGAGTCAGGCAGGAGTCCAATTCTGGCTTCCACCTGGGTCAGAATGGCCTTCTGGTAGTCCCCATATGGCTGACATAATCAGGGCCCTGATCCCCAGCGTGAGAAGCGAGATCTTTCTCCCATACTGGTCCAGAAGGCGTGATTCCTTATCAGGTGGTGACGAGCTTAGATGTTTGGGGTTGACCGACTGGCCGTGAGCGGCGCTAATCACGACAGAGTCAGCCAGAGGGTGAGAATCCAGGAAATCAACACCATCTGGAGCCTGATATAGCCTGTTCGACTTCTTAGGAAGTGGGGCTAAAGCCGATGGCTGTTTCCATATGGTGGTAACGAGGTCGGCCTGAGGCTCTATCCAGGGTGGCACCAAGGTAGGAGCTGTCACGGGCAGATCCAGATGTTCAGTGAGTTTCAGATGCTGAGGATCTGGTTCCAGGGAATGCTACTGATGAACCTCCTGGATTTTCTTAAGCAACTCCGTAAAAGAAGGATCTTCCGGAGGAGACTTCGGAGAAGTCCTTGGCTTGGGCTTCGACTGAGAGCATGGCTCATCATCTCTCGGAGCAACCATCGGAAGAATCCGAGGAGTCCGAGGGTGAAGAGGAAAAAAAAAAAAAAAGACTCCCTTTCCCGACCCGGGAGAGGAATGGACCCCTTGGGAAGCCCCCGAGGAAGCGTGTCCTGCCCCGCTCTGGATCCAGACGGAAGATCCCTGGAGTCCGGAGGTGGTGAGGGAGTGTGCCGCCTCGGACGTACGGGAACCTGGAACGGCACCATCGTCAGAAGGCAGCTCTCAACCTCTTTGGAGAGCTCAGCCTTGGCCTCAGCCCACCAGGAGGCCAGAGTCTCCTGCAGGTCCACCAGTGGCTGTGAGGGCGGTGGAGGAGGAGGAGGCAGGGGATAAGGATACAGATTGTACCCATAAGGAGCGTATCCAAAACCCGGGCGTGGGAGCCTTGAGGCCGGGTATTGCGCGCCTGGTACTGCGGCATTGGAAAACCGGCGCCGGGTACTGTGGCGCCGGATACTACGGGTCCTGGGTACACGCGCCGATAGGACAGAGGGTACTCGGGAGCTGGGGGGGCTGCCGGAGCAGACGGCCTGGTTGGTGACCTCATGGGCGGGTCCACATTGGAGGGCCCGGAGGGCCCGATGGGAGCGGGATGTCTCCCAGAGTTGGTAGGACAGGCGTCGGGTCCAGCATCGGAGGCCCTGGCGTCGGAGGTACCAACATCGGAGTGGCCGGCGTCGGAGCCGGCATCTGGGGAGCAGACGTCAGATCCGGCGCACCAAGTGGAGGAAGGTCTGACAGAGGAGGAAGATCCCCAGCGTCGCCCCGGGATGGAGGGGAGAAATCCCCAGGGTCGGGCTGGGGAGACTCTGGGTCCCCAGACGGCAGCGAAGGCTGTGGGGAACTGGGTACGACGGATGTGGAAGGGTCCGTCATCGGTTCCTTCGCCAGCCGGACGTTGGACGAGCCGACGTGTGGCTTGAGGGCGAGCTCCCAGCAGGCCGCCGGAGGAGCCAGCGTCAGTCTTATGGGAGCCATCACCGGAGGCAGGTAGAATAGAAGGGTCGGCCTGGTCCGGTGGAGTAGAGGCCGCACGCCGCGCTGAAGGGTCGGGCGTCTTACCAGCCCTCTCCGGGTGGACGTCGGAGGAGCCGACGCCCGACTTACCGGAGTCGCCCGCAGTGGTAGGCCGCAAGCCTGCAGCCGAACCAGGGGCCGAGGCCTCCAATTGCCCGGAGGCGCCCGCAAGGCCTGAGTGCGAGCCAGACGGGCGGGCCGACGCCCCCTCAGAAACCTCCAAGGCGGCCGTTGGGGACATTACCTGTGTCCCGGCGACTCCCGATGGAGATGCGGTAGAGGAGCCCTTGTCCTGGTGCCTCTCCTCCTCCTTCCGATGGCCTTCGGGGGAAGTGGACGCCTGCCTCAGTTTTTTGAGCTCCTTGTCCACTGAACTCATTTTCTTCTTCAGAATATGGGCTTCCAGGGATTGCTGCCGCCTTTTCTGGGTAGCCTCGTTGAAGCTGAGGCAGTGCTGGCACTTCTCGACTGGGTGATTGGGGCCTAGGCAGAATAGGCACAGGGAAGGGCCGTCCTTGTGCGGTAGTTGGGTGCCACACGAATCGCACTTATTTTTGTGCTTGGAGGGTGTAGGGGACGACATACACCAACGATGGTACCTGACGTTAGTCGAAAAAAGCAATTATTTCGTAAAAAACGACGAAGATAGGGCTGACGAAGTGCAAACCTTTCCGCGAGGCGCTGCATGAGCTAACGGCGGGAAAGAACTGGAAGGCGGGCGTCAGGGACCGTCCCTTTATACCGTCTCCTGTCGCCAGTCACCTGACGTGGGGGCGGTCCCTCGCCAGGTACTGCTAGCTAGAAATTTTTCTGTGGGGTCCTGCCGCCTGCCGGCATCAGTCCTATATATAATTACCTACTGCAAGAGCCCTCTCGAAGTAAGATCTACTGTTACAGTAAGTGCTTACGTAACTGTGCTATCTTACTTCGAGGGGCCTCTTGCAGCAGGCAATAACCAAGCAGTTGAGAACAGACTCAGCCAATTGGGCGGAGGACAACAGCAGTTGTGGGGAAGGTTCATGACAGGAGGCCATGGAGGACTGCAAGTCTGAAACCAGCTCTGCACCTGGAGGAAATGTCCAAACTGTAATGTCTGATGAATGTGTGGACAGAGCTCCAAGTTGCTGCTGCACAAATGTCTGCAGTAAACACGTTCCTTAAGGAGGCAGTCGAAACAGCCATACCCCTGGTAGAATGGCCTTTGACTTGGCAAAGGCTTGTTGTACTTGCGGTAGCAAGAAACAATGCAGTTGGCTAACCATTTAATAAACACTGTTTGGAAATATGAACCCCTTCTTTCCAGGGGGCAAATGGAAAAAAAAAAAAAAAAATCTGATTTTCTGAAAGGACGGGTGTGGTCCAAATAGAAACAGAGCACCCAATGAACATCTAGAGTATAGAGTAACGCCTTCCCCTGACTGGAATACTCAGGAAAATAAACAGACAGGTGGATGGATTGATTCAAAGTAAACCTAGACACCACCTTAGGCAAAAGCTTAGGGTTGGTCCGCAAAGATACCCTGTCTTTGTGGAAGACCAAGTAAGGCTCTTTACACATCAGAGCCTGAAGCTCAGAAATCCTTCAAGCTGAAGTAATGGCAACTAAAAACAACGCTTTCCATGACAAAGCGCAGCTCGCAGCAGGTTCAAAGGGAGGAAGGGTGAGCTTCTCCAAAAACAAAAGAGATCCCATGGTGGACAGGGTCCCTAATGGGAGGTTTCAAATGAAGAATGCCCTGCAAGAAGGTGTGGGACAGGTCGAGTTGGGCAATATTTTTGCTGTCAATGGGTGCATGGTACGTAGAGATGGCGGAAAGGTGCATCTTCATCGAGGAGTAACCCAGACCAGAGTCTGAAAGGGAAAGGAGGTACTCAAGGATGAGATTCACTGGGCAAGTGAAGGGATCCAAATGCCAGACGGTAGCCCAGATGGAGAACTACTTCTACTTCATTGCACAAGTGGCTCTGGTGGAGGGCTTCCTAGCGGCCACCAGAACATCCACCACCCTAGAGGAAACCTCAAAGTGTGTAATGACCAAGTCTGAAGGAGCCACGCATGGAGATGAAGAGACTTGAGGTCCGGGTGAATCAGAGCGCCCTGGTGCTGGGAGAGCAGGTCAGAGCAAAGAGGCAGGGGAAATGGAGGTTCCACTGCTAGCTGCTGCAATAATGGGAATTATATCTGATATGGCCAGTAGGGAGCTATCAAAATCATGTCTGCCCTTTCCAACTGCAGCTTGAGAAGAACTCTCTGAAGAAGCGAAAAAGGAGGGAAGGCATACAGAACCTCCCTGTCCAAGAGAGAGCGAATGCATCTTGCCAGAAATCACCAGGCCCTGGATCTAGCGAGTAAAAATTGGACAAAAAAGGTCCAATTCAGGGCGACCCCACCTATCAAAGAGATCTTCGACCACAAAGGAGAGGAGCTAGAAACACAGACACACAGAAAGGGACGACAGAAGGGGACCGCAAGGTCCATCTAGTCTGCCCAAGAACCTACCTGGTGCTATTCCCTCTCCCTCCTTTGCCTTTCCATATGCTGCCTTTAGGTCTACCCATGCATTCTTGAACTCACTTACTGTTTTGTACCCCCAATACCTCCTTGGGCAGGCTATTCCATGGGTCCACCACCCTCTCTGTAAAGAACAACTTTCTTGTATTACTCCTGAACCTCCCTCCCTTCAGCCTCATGTCATGCCCTCTCATTCTCCTGCCCTCTTTCAAATGGAAAAGCTCTTGAACGTTAACCTTATTAACACCCCATACCTTCATATTTAAAAGTCTCAATCATGTCACCCCCCCCCCCATCTCTGTTCCAGGAAGTACATGTTGAGTTCCCTCAGCCTGTCCTGGTATGCCATATGGGTCCAGTCACCGAATCATTTTCGCTCCCACTCATGTCTATTTGACCTGGACCTGCTTAGACAGTTGGCCAGGACGTTTTGGACACCTGGGACATGAACTGCCGAGAGAACCAGTTCATGTTCGATGGCCCAATGCCAAACTCTCATGGCTTCCCTGCAAAAGGGGTACAAACGAGTTCTCCCCTTGCTTGTTGAGATTATAGACTACCGACATATTGTCCATCTGAATCAGGAGAGGGCCTGGCAGCAGATGGGTCTGAAATGACCAAAGGGCAAGAAGAATTGCTCACATCTCTAACATATTTATGTGGAGATGGTGTTCTTGCCGAGACCAAGTCCCTTGGGTCTGACAGTCCGCCAAGTGGGCACCCTAGCCCAGGTTGGACGCATCTGTCGTAAGAATCTGATGTGGGGATTCTGCACAAAAGGGAACCACTCTGAGGAGTTGGGAGGGGTTTAGCCACCAGGATAACATCTCTCGTAACGGGTTGGAAACAAGGATTCCCTGTTCCAAATCAGAGCGCTGGTCCCATTGAACTTGGAGGGTCCACTGAGGCACCCTCATTTGCAGGTGGGCTAGAGGAATGGTAACCATCTCCACTGCCATGCCGTAACTTGCTGTGACAAAGACACCAATTGGGCCTTTGCCCTTCAGGCGGTCTGCTCTGTTCTGAGGCAGGAATGCCTTGCCCTGAGCCAAACCTAAGATGGCCCCTATGAACTGCAATCTCTGACTCGGGCAGAGAGAGGACTTGGGCATGTTCAGGGTGATGCCCAGCCTCTGAAACAAACTGAAGGTGATTTCCATCATCCGGAGCAACTGGTCTCTGGAGGGGGCTGTGAGAAGCACATCATCCAGATAAGGGAAGACAAAGACCTTGCCTCCTGAGGGTTGCAGCCACTACTGCCAGGCACTTGGTAAAGACTCAAGAGGCCGAGGAAAGGCCGAAGGGCAGGCCCCGAACTGGTAATGGTTCCCCTGGAAGCAAAAGTGGAGGAACCTCCTGTGGGGTTGAAAAACCTGGATGTGGAGATAGGCATCTTGCCTATCCAGGGAGCAAAGCCAGTCTCCTTGGCAAAGCAGGGGAAGAAGACATTGGAGGGTTACCATCCTGAATCATTTGTATTCTATGAACAGATTCAGGTGACTGAGATCCAGAATGGGCCTCAGATCTCCGGTCTTCTTTGGGACCAGGAAGAAGTGGGAATAGAATCCCCATCCACTATGATTTAACAGAACGGGTTCAATGGCCCTTTTTAGCAGCAGTGCCTGGATCTCTTCCTGAATAAGGACAATATGATCCAGAGAATAATGGGAGTGCAAGTAAGGGTTGTCTGGGGGTATCTCCTGAAATTTGAGTGTGTGCCCCCTTTCTACAAGTTAAAGCACCCATTGATCAGAGGCGATTCCACGCCATCCGCCTAGGTAAAGGGGGAAGCGACCTCCCCACCAATTCCCCAAATATTCTACTGGGGGGGGGGGTCAGGTAAGGAGTCATGATGAAGAACCTGCGATGGGCAAGGTGGCAGGAGAGGCCCTAGGGGCTTTAGGGACTGAGGCTCCTGTCACCTGGGAGGTGGCCTTACATTTGAAGGCTCCCCTGGGTTGCTGCTCTTGAGGCTGCTGATGTTGGTTCCTCCGAAAGGGCAGACACTGGTGGAGTTTAGGCTGGAGTATTATAAACAAAACAGTGTACCGACTTTAGAGCCTGACCAGATTCCTGTAGGTGGGAGATAATATTTTGAACATCCTCACCAAAGAAAACAGACCCCCTAAAAGGAACGTCAAGGGTTTTGACTTGCACATCGTGGGCAAACCTGAAACCTTCAGCCAGGAATGACGGCAAACACAGATGCCAGTGGCTGCCGCTCACTCGGCTACGTTTGCAGCATCATAGGACGCCCTCAGAACGTGATTGTTGACATGTGATCCAGACTTCAGGAGCAGAGTCATCCAGAACTTAATGCAGTCATCAGGGAGGGTCTGCACTAATTCCAGAGCTTTGTCCCACAGGGCATTCTGGTATTGGACCATGTGGGCTAAGAAGTTTAATGACAGAACAGCCAGAGTGGCTGAGGCGTAGACCTTTTTTCCCCAAGAAGCCCACCTGCCGAGAGACTCCTTATCTGGAGGGTGTGTACTAAGGTGTCTGGGCTTTTTAGTATGGCCATGGGCAGCGTCATCTTCGAAAGAGTCAATAAGTGGAGGGATAACCATGGGCAGAGTATCCTTCTTACTGAGGAAGGTGGCCAGGCATGGGAGAGAGGGAGGAGAAAGGAAAGCGAGAGAGAGAGAGAGCGAGAGAAAGAGATGGAGGGAAGGAGGGAAAGAAGGAAGGAAGGAAGGAAAGTAGGTAGATAGGAAGGAAGGAAGGGGTCTCCATCAGATGGGTCAGAGTCCAGGACTGGCATCTGTGGGTGTCGATCCTTCTTGCAACGGTCCTCTATCATCAGAGGGACTGGGGAGTGTTAGGGTGAACCGGTTCAGTGAAGGAGATGACTCTCTCGGAGGAGGGTCAGGGGACCTCCACTTGGGATCCTTGTTCTGCATAAACTTCCACCACACCATGAACAAGGCATTGTAATCCAAAAGAGGTGGGAGGGGAGGCGGCGCCGGGCACGGGAGAGTTGGATCTCCCAGCGTCGGTCCTGGAGGTCGTGCATGCTCAGGTGTTGGTCCCTAGGGGACTGGGTGATCAGGCAATGGCCCTTGTGGTCAAGGGCTAGCCGGCAGCAGTCTCGAAGGGCCCGGCGTCGGTTCAGAAGGTGTCTGTTGGGGCTGTCCGGAAGGAGCAGCCGGCTGAGGCTTAGGTGATAGTGAAGGCGATGCCAAGGAGGTTGTGACAACTGAGGCTGACGTCAGTCAGCAGAAGTAGCCAACGTAGGTGTAGCCTGCATAGGGGAGGACACTCACGCCGGAGACAGAGGCATCGCCCTGGAAGGAGAAGCAAGCGCATGTTCTGGGCATTGCCTGGAGACATCAGCCCCAGAACTGGGGACCAATGTAGGCAATGCCAAAACCAGAGGGGTGGTAGGCCAAGACTCACTACCCGAAGAGCCGGTCAAGCCACCTGGCTGAGAACCTGCTGGGAAAAGGGGCCTGAGCTTCAGGGGCTTCGGGGCTGGGACAGAGTCCACAGCACGGAAGAGCCTCTGCTCGAAATGGTGATGAGGGCGGGAGGCCGAGACACAGGCAGCCCAGAGGGGCTGAGGGCTGCCAGTGAAGGAGGGACTGACCTCCCATGGGAGGAAGATCCTGAATCAGCCGCCGACTTGTGCGGTGACCTGGAGTGGCAAGCAGTCCAGGGCTGATCCCTAGCCTTGTCTTGGTGCTCTTGTGACCCGCTCGACTTCTCCTTGAGGGAGGAAGAAGTCAATGCTCTGGAGGCCAGGGAGGAAGAAGAGCTTTTTCCCTGGAGCTCCTTCTCCATTGTTGCTAACTTCTGCTGCAGAAGGAAAGCCTGAAGAATCTTAAAGAGGCATCTCCGTGTGGCCTGACTGAACTCCTGGCAGTGATGGCAGGCATCAGTGTCACGGTTCGGGCCTAGACAGAGCAGGCACGAGGACTGGCCATCGTTGGCGGGGATCTGCTTGCTGCAGGCACACTCTGTTCACAGACCAGAAGACGTTACTGGAGAAGAAGACATGCAGAGACTCAAAGAAAATGGAGAACGGATGCACTGATGAAAACAAATCGTGGATGAAACACAAAAGAAATGGCGGTGGACTAGAATAGATGGCGGGAAAAGAACTGGGGATGGGCTGGGGGACTGCTCCTTTTATACCACAGGTCGGACGTCGGCATGCCGCTGTCGGGGCGGTCCCCCATTGAATACTACTAACTAGAAGTTTTCCATGTCATCCTAGCACCTGGCGGCTCCGGCCTTAACGTTACTGCTTGCTGCGTGAGCCCCCTCGAAGTAAGATCTGCAGCTACAGCCTCTACTTCAAACTTCAATTCACTTTCCATGTTAAATCAAGATGTGCCAAGAGACTCAGTGATGCAATCAGGTGGCAGCAGAAAGTGACCAACTGCAGAGCAAATGAGTCCTCATCATGCTATAACCCAGTGGGACAACAGAAGGTATCCGAGTGAATGAATAGAAGGGAGCCCCTTAGCTGAACTGGGGTCACGACAGAATAAGGGGTTAGATGACACTATAGATCTTGCAGCATTTTTGAAAAAGTATAAATGTTAGCAATTACTTATAAATAAAAATTCCTGGGGATGGAATACTGCTCTCTGTGACGAAGTTAAGTGCCTGGAACTAGAGGGAGCATTTTTTTTTCACAAGGGAAAAGGACCCAACTTTAAATATAAAGTACATAAGAGGCTACAGTAGCCTGAAAGGGGTAATTTAAATAATGGGGCAGTGATTAAACCTACTAAGCCTGGAGTGTAAAATAAAATGAGAAATACTATAGACTGAAGTTTGAAAAGCTGAAGAAAAATAAAACCAGAGAATGAAACAAAAAAACAACAAAAGGGGCATAATGGTCTGCTAAAAAGAACATACTAATCAGCCCCTCCACTGCCTCATTATTCATTCCTATGTATGACCCATCATTTATCCCAGCCCTTACTGACTGCACATGCGACGCCAGGAAATGGCGAGGTCTGAAATTTATATACCAGTGGTATGAGCAGGGATCTTTCACAACCTTTGCCCAAATACAGCAGGCGTATCAACTAGATGGGAGGGATTTTTTCCACTTTCTTCAAATTCGTCATTATATAATGCAGAATTGCGGAACTCACTGGAATCTGGCTCAGGCACACCCTTTGGTGCAAATTATTATCCACATCCACACCCAGACAGATCCCTGGTCATATTATCTCAATGCTGTCCCGTGCTCTCCAGCAGAAGGGGCATAAATCTTTGGTGAAAGTACAGAAATCCTGGGAGGTGGATCTGGGACAAGAGATTCTTGAGTCGGACTGGGACCAGATTTGCAGTCTACAGCATAAGATATCTAGCTCCCATGTTTGGAGAGAATACAGCTGGACGTATATGGTAAAATATTTTAATACACCCATTATAACTGGGAAATATGGGTCCAGGGGAGGAACTGGTTGTTGGAGGTTATGTGGAGAGCCCCGGGCGGACCATATACATATATTTTGGAACGGCCCGGTGCTTACTCAGTATTGGGCACAAATAGAGTGTGGTCTGAGGCGGTTCTTCCCTGAGCTCACGCAGCTCACCCCTGGTTTGGCACTATTATACTGGTTCCCTGAGGGGGTCGGGAATATACAGTCCAAGAAATTGCTGGCAATATTACTTTTGGCAGCTAAGAAGGATTTCATCACAAGGTTACAGACAACAACCCCCGCTGGAGATTTACAATAATGGAGAAAATAACAGCAGTCTTACAATCGGAGGGAGGCGGTGACTAGACATTTCTGGAATAAGTGGATAATGTGGCTCATGCAACATAGACAGGATATTACACCATGAATCAGATGATTTTAAGTTGGGGAGGGAGGGGGGACTACATTACAACTGTATCCTATTTTTTGGATATGGAATAATTAGTGACTCTGTACTCAACTGCAGATCTTTTCTTGTCCTGCACACCGAATTAGCAATCTCTCATGTGGTCAGCATACTCCTTACTGATACTGTGATCCTGTATTGTATTCCTGCACGCTGTGCTCTGTATAATGATGTACTCCAATCTTTTAATAAAACACAAAGGAACAAAAAAACAAACAAACAAAAAAAAAAACAATGTAACAAAATGACTCCATAGTTCCATGACAAATGTGATGTTGAAAATAACCGATTTGTACAGGATTCAGTGTGAGCTGTTTAAGTAATTATATAGATTGATTAATGGCACTACTCACTTTATAGGTGATAGGTTTGTGAGCAACATGTGATGTGAACCTGTTTGTTATAAAATAAGCACTTGTTTTACATACCAATTCACGCCGAAGAAACCTGGCAGCACGCCAGGAGAAACGTCAGTCTGTTTGCTAGCCACTTTGGCCAGTGTTTCATCTGCTTTTTTTTTTTAAACACATAAAGGAATGATTACAGCAATCCACGTAGTCCTAGTTCTCTGTCTGGAGTGTGGGTGCTGATCTATTTACTTTAATTCCTGGATATGCATGCAGAATAGCACCACACTGTTTTTTCCAGGTGCTCACATACGTTTCTCTAAGCCCCAGTCTACCAGATGGCCACATAATGCACAGCCTCCCGACAACTGGCCAGCCCAATAATGTCATTTTTAAAGTAACTAAATCTTCACTGATGTGCTTAAACAAAAAAGAAAAACAAAAAAAAGTCAAAACAGAGGTACAGTAATTTGCTTAATACACAATGGATCCATGACTTTTCAGGACTTTTACAATGATTTCCATGATTTCTACCATTTTGACAATGCCAACATGAGTTTCTACAGCTGTTACCATAACAAAATAGTGCTCTTGTTTGCTTGAGCCAGTTACTGATAAGGACTCCCAGGACTCTCCAATGAGGAAGTGGCCAGTTTAGTCCTTCCCATCCAGTACTCCATGCATGGGTTCTTGCTCCCTAAATGCATCAACTTGCACTTCTTGGCATGGAATCTCAATTGCCAGACCTTCGACCTCTTAAGCCTTTCTAGATCCCTCTGATGCTGCGTCACCCCTTCCTCACTGTCCACCCTGCTGCAGAGCTTTGTGTCTCCAGCAAAGAAGCAAAAGCACATCTCGCCCTAGATACCTTCCCCCATGTCCCTAATGAACATATTAAATAGTACAGATGCCAAGACTGATCTACGTGGCACCCCACTGGTCACTCCCCATCCCCAGATTTGACCCCATTAACCCCACCACCCTCTGCTACCCTTCCCCTAACCAGTTTCCCACCCACTTGACTAATTCCTTCTCTACTGCTAAGTCCTCCAGCTTTTGGGCAGCCTCCTGTACAGAGCGGAATCAAAGGCTTTGCTGAAGTCAAAGTAGAGCAAATCTACCACCTGGCCTCTGTCCACTGCCCTTATGACCCAGTCGAAAAACACGATTGGGTATATCTGACACGGTCTTCCCAACAGACCCATGCCGCTTGCTGTCCTGCAACTTATTTTCTAAGTAGGCCACTAGTCTGTCTTTCACAATGATCTCCATCAATTTTCCCATGACGGAGGTAGGGTTCGCCAGTCTGTAGTTGTCTGGATCCTCTTTGCCCCTCCCACCAGTGGAGTGGGACAATGTCCACGGTTCTCCAATTCCTTGGTACTATCCACGACTTGAGTGAGTTATTAAACAGCTGTGACAAGGGCCCTGCCAGCTCAGAAGCAAGGTTCCCAAATACCTTTGGGTGCAGGCAATCAGGGCCCAGGCCCTGTCCACCATAAGAGACGCTAACCCTTTCCCTACCAATTCAGCCGTGATTACCACCTACTTAATTTCCTAGCCCTCCCATGTGACTGCCTTGATCCCACTTTGAGGCAGTGGTCCATCATCCTCTACTGTGAACACTGAGCAGAAGTGTTTAGGACACTGACCTTCTGTTAGTCGTCTTCTGCCACCCTTCCTCTTCCCCATAATGAATCTAAAAATAAATAAAAAAAAAAATTTTCCCCCTCCCTTCACACCCTCAGTCCCCTGCAGCTCAGTGTCTGCCTTTGTCCTCTTTTAACTTTCCCAGATATTCCTCCCTTTCCTTCTCCCCTCTGGCCATCTTGTACCTTATGAAAGGCCCTCCTTTTTGCCCTCACAATCTCCTTCACCTCACAAAAGAACCAAACTGGCTACTTATGCTTCTTCCGTTTTTGCAACCTTGGTGCAAGAGTCTGCCACCTCCAGAACTGTCCCCTTGATCACTCCCCACTTTTCCTGTACCCCTTGATCTGGTCTACCCCCAGCAAGTTTTCCCTGACCCCCTTCTCACATCCACGTAAAATCTGCCCATTTTAGGTCCAAAACCACTGCCCCCAAGAGAAAGAAGGACAGTCTCCCACAGCTCAAACTACAAAGAATTGTGACTGTTGGGATTCCAATGGTTCCCTGAATGCCACCCCACACACCACCTTCACGTTGGGGATCATCAAGTTGAGGATGATGTCCTGCCGTGTGGGGTCCCTAACCAGCTACACCAGCAGACAATCCTGAATCCCATCCAGTAATGCCAGATTCCTAGAGCTCCTGACCATCAGGGTATCCCAATCAATGTCCGGCAGATTCAGACACCCCACTATCACCACTAGGGCCCCTTTTTCTACCATGAGCCTAATTTCTTAATAAATAAAATACTGCCGTCCTTATTTTGCCCAGGTAGTCTATAGACTACCCCAGTCCTAACCTTTTTACCAGCAGCCATGGTTAGCTGTATCCAAATCAACTCCGTTCCCCCTCCTTTCTTCTTGATGGTCCTGTCTTCGACAGTTTCAGTACCCCAATATAGAAGGCTATTCACCCCCACTTTACCCTTGCCTCTGTCCCTCCTGTACAGGATATACCCTGGAGCTGCCAAATCCCATTCCCTGTTCCCTGTGGCCCACATCTCTATGATGGCTATCAAATCCAACTTGGCCACAGCCACCATGGCATTAAGATCTCCGATCTTATTATTCAGGCTCCCGGCATTCAGGCAGATCCCCGTCCATCTTCCCCACTTTTTCTCAGCACTGTTCAACACAAGACTTTTTTCCTCTCCTTAAATGGAAACCAAGTTAACAACTTTAAATTGCTCCTCTGCAAACCCATACACACTCTCCCAAGGCTCAGTCCCAGAGCAAAGCATCATGGGTATGCAAATCCTTGTGTAAATTGGGCTGACAAGGCTTCACCAGAAGAGGCACTGCCTTTTAAAAAACAGGCTTGTACAACTGATCCATAGCTTCAGTATCGTTCCTAATGTAGAGGGCTACCCCACCCCTTGTACCCCTGCCCCTGTCCCTCCATACACCCGAGTCACCAGACTCTAGGTAGGCTCTCCATTAATCAAAAGCAGAAAAGTCACATAACAGTCCCATTACAGAGTGGAGATACTAATTTGCAAGTGGAACAAAAGCTGTTAAGGACAGATGCAAAAGGAAAGGGGAAAAAAAAAAAAAAAAACTGCTTGTTTGGCAAAAACCAAAGTGGATGAGACAAAGCGGTTTCTGTGGTTGGAATCTAGACATTTCTCCCCCTAGTACGTTGAGCAATGACTGGAGGGATAAAGCACCAAGAAGAGTCATCGAATTCCTCATGCTCAGCCTTCTACTAATTTCCTTTCACATCTCCAGACCCCTCTCTATAGCAAGCAAACATGCAGTCCATTTATGGGAAAACGTTGCTGGGTTAAGGTTTTGAAAACTCAATGTAAAAATGAAAATCCTAGTTTCATTCAAACACTGGTCATAATTAAAATGTCCCCCATACTGCCCATCCACCACAACCCCCACATGTCCCATTCAGAAACACACACACACACACACACACACACACACACACACACACTACAAAGCACTGTTGGGCCCCAATTCCTTTACCATACATACAAAACACAATTCCCACAGATTTCTCCACCTCTCTTTCTTCATCAAGGTCAGACATGTCTCTGCCGCCACCAACACCCCCCCAACAACTCTCTCTTCCCTCACCCAGTCTCACCAAGGGTCAGGTCCTTGGTTACAAAACTCAGCTGGGCAAAAATATGGTTATACTGGCAATGGTCAACAGAATGACACCATAGGAGAAGCCTGGTCTGTGTCCATCAACACTGGACCGGGCCCTGTGGATAAACAGGGCTTCAGGACTAGCAGTCCCTTATCCTTCATCAGCACTACAGTAAATCCATTATACAGCAGGAAAGCCTGCACTGCACCTTACCTACATTGTACTGGCCCTGTAGGTAACCAGAGGGCTTGAGTCTCCAGCGCTGTCAGCCCCTTACCTTTCACCAGCATTAAAACTACATCACGGTGTGCGGAAGCCTGCACTGTACCTGCCCACACTGTACCGGACCCTGTGGGTAAACAGAGGGCTTCAGTCTCCAGTGCTGTCAGTCCTTTATACCAGCATTGTCTACATCACAGTGTGGGGAAGTCTGCACTGTACCTGCTCACAATGTACCTAGCCTGTGAGATAAACAGAGGAATTCAGTCTCCAGTGCTGTCAGTCCCTTATACCAGCATTACCTACATCAATGTGGGGAAATCTGTAATGTACCTGCCCCGTGGGTAAAGAGAGGGATTCAGTCTCCCGTGCTGTCAGTCCCTTACCTTAAACCAGCATTAACTACGTCACAGTGTGGGGAAGCCTGCACTGTACCTGCCCCTGTGGGTAAACAGAGGGCTTCAGTCTCCAGTGCGGTCAGCCCCTTATCTTACCCCAGCATTAACTACACCACAGTGTGGGGGAAGACGGCACTGTACCTGCCCCTGTGTAATAACAGAGGGCTCCAGTCTCCAGTGCTGTCAATCCCTTACCTTACACCAGCATTCACTACATCACAGTGTGGGGAAGCCTGTACTGTACCTGCCCACACTGTACCTCCCCTGTGGGTAAACACAGGGCTTCAGTCTACAAAGTGGTCAATCCCTTACCTACAGTATATCTGTATTAAACTACATTAGTATGCGTAGAAGCCTGCACTGTACCTGCCCCTGTGGGTAAACAGAGGGCTTCAGTCTCCAGTGCTGTCAATCCCTTACCTTATACCATCATTAACTACACCACATTGTGGGGAAGTCTGTACTGTACCTGCCCACACTGTACCTCCCCTGTGGGTAAACACAGGGCTTCAGTCTACAATGCTGTCAATCCCTTACCTACAGTATATCTGTATTAAACTACATGAGTATGCGCTGAAGCCTGCACTGTACCTGCCCCTGTGGGTAAACAGGGTTTCAGTGTCCATTGCTTTCAGTCCCTCACCTTACACCAGCATTTACTACATCAGTGTGAGGAAGCCTGCACTGTACCTGCCCCACACTGTACCTGGCCCTGTGGGTAAACAGAGGGCTTCAGAATCCAGTGCTGTAAATCCTTTACCTTACACCAACATTCACTACATCAGTGTGGGGAAGCCTGCACTGTACCTGGCCCTGCGGGTAAACAGAGGGCTTCAGTCTCCGGTGCTGTCAGTCCCTTACCTTACCCCAGCATTAACTACATCACAGTGTGGGGAAGCCTGCACTGTACCTGCCCCACACTGTACCTGGCCCTGTGGGTAAACAGAGGGCTTCAGAATCCAGTGCTGTAAATCCCTTACCTTACACCAGCATTAACTACATCACAGTGTGGGGAAGCCTGCACTGTCCCAGCCCCACACTGTACCTGTACCTGTCCCTGTGGGTAAACAGAGGGCTTCAGTCTACAGTGCTGTCAGTCCTTTACCTATATCTGTATTAAACTACATCAGTGTGGGGCAGCCTGCACTGTACCTGCCCCTCTGCATAAATAGAGGGCTTCAGTCTGCAGTGCTGTCAGTCCCTTACCTATATCTGTATTAAAACTACATCAGTGTGGGGAAGCCTGCACTGTACCTGCCCCTCTGCAAAAACAGAGGCTTCAGTCTCCAGTGCAGTCAGTCCCAAAACTTTCACAAGGAAGGGAAGAGTGCCCAACACAATGCTATCAACTGCCCAGCTCTATGAAGTCAGCAGGCAGACAACCCTGGATGTGATATCTTTAACAGTGCTTTGTGTTCATTCACAGCAGACCTACCTTGTTACACAAAAACTTGGAGCCGGTCCCAGAACAAAGCAATTTGCCTCTATTGACTTTTCTAGTAGCGAGTGAACCAACTCTGTACAGATGTGTCAGTACACATTACTACAAGCTATGGAGTTGTTCCACTTGACCCTTCCCCTTAAGTGCCTTCTATCCAAACGAGGCGTGGCATGCAGCAGGACAAACAGCTCAAGATGTACTGCAAGACACCAGTACAAACACCCTTGCTTAATGGGATCACATCCCTGACACAAGGCTGCTTTGCCTCAGCTCCTCATTTCAATATAGGACTGTCATAATAAATACCCCCCAACCCCACCCCCACCAACCACACTACACCACACACACTGGGCTCCTAGTTCCAATACAGTTCTCCAGCAGTAAATGTCCACTCCCCCACCCCACTACACCACACTGTGGGCTCCCAGTTCAAATATACAGCACCTAAAATAATTCCACCTCCCATCTACCATGTACAAACAGATCCCAGTTACACTGTACAGCTCCCATAACCCCCCGCAAACACACACTGGGCTCCCAGGTCCAATATAGGACTCCCACAATAAATCTGCCCTCCCCAACCACAGCCCCACATCAAGCACCTAGTTTCATTATTCTGTTTTTTTTTTTTTTTTAAATCCCCCTCATCATCAATGCTGCCCCCTTCTATCCTGGCTCTCTGCTCCACTGCATCCCTTCTCTGGCATCTCCACCCTCCATTGCCACAGTGCAGCTCCTGCCCTATAGTGGTTTCTTTAGGGAGTTCTGTTACCTACTCCAGTCCTCTAGTACGGGACATGGACTTGGCAATCAGGAGAGAATCATGCATGCTTTGGGGTGTTTCCTCCTGTTTGTGCCTGGCAGGAAGGGCACAATCTGCACGTCAACGCATATGCGTGCCTTGGCATGTCACACACTAGCCTGCTGCTCTCCCTCCCTCCCCGGAGGAGGCAAATGTCCTCTGGGATGCACAGTCCTCTTCCCCCCAGTCAGTCCCCAATGTCCCAGGCTCGTTCCTGAACCCGAGTCGCGAATGGTAGCACTATCACTGTGCCAACAAGCCAGCCCAGCACCCAGTTTCAATATACGGGTCACGTAATAAAATCTTCCTCCCACTACAACACAAATTGGGCTCCCAGTTCATTATATAGCTCCTATAAGAAATCCCCCCCAACACACACACACACTGGGCACCCAGTTCATTATACAACTCCCATAAGAAATCCCCCATCCTCATTATGACAAAGACGTGCGCGCGCGCACACGCACGCACACACACACACACACACACACACACACAGCTCCCAGTTTCGAAACAAGGCTCCCTTCTTAAGAATCCACTGAGAACTACAATACACTAGGCTTCTAATTCTATTACATAGCTCCCTTAAGTCACCTCCACACACACTGGACTCCCAGTGCTATTAGTGTCCATTATAAATCCCCCCTCTGTCAGCAGATGAAGGGACCCGTGTGATCCTAAAACCATATATACTGTACCAGAAATATGAATATCTGTGTTCCCCAACACGAGGTACCACACCAACCCCGAGCCTTAGCCGACTCCAAGGATATAGCACAGAGTCGTTCAAAAGGGGGGCAGGGTAAACCCCAGTTAGATTCCACAAAACAGTGTTTGAGATGAACTGGGAACAAAGACGGTGAAAGATTCTGCTGTAAACACATTACTGGAACAGGTGACAAGGAGGAAGGGCAAGACCGCAGGGGACACAGAGCACTTGATATCCTTGACACGTGCTAGGAAGGCAGGGTGGTGTAGAGGTTACAGCGCTAAATTATGAAACAGAAGGTTACATGTTTGAATCCCACCACAGCCGCCAGCTTCCTAGGTGACCTGCAATCAGAGATGGCCTTACAGCTTGCATGGGATAGGCACAAAGGTATCTTACTAGGAAGGTAGCCAGAGATCAGGTAGGCTCTGCGGTGACAGTATAGGCAGTGAAAACATGGCAGACTGAGTGGGCAAAGCAGTCCTTATCTACCAACAAAGTCTACAAGTACCTCATGGGGTGAACAGGGTACAGAGGGAGTCTCTTTCAAATGACCAGGGAGCATCCAATGAAGCTGGAGAGGAAATTCGAGAGATGTGAGGAAATATTTATTTACTGCAAGGGTGGTAGATACTTGGAACAGACTGCCAGGAGACGTGGAGGAGGCTAAAATGGTGGGGGCTTCACACATGCATGGGACAGACATTGTGGTATATAATAAAAGATGGAGGGAGGAAGGAGGGTCACCAGAGACCACATAAGGTCTGCAGAAAGACACTAGGCAAGGAATATCTGGGCAGACTTGGTGGGCCAAGTGGTCCAAATTCTAAGTTATTTAGAGGAGATTTGAACTGGTTAGCCATTGGACCCCCTTCCTACTCACTGTTACCTGCCTCCGATCATTTGGCCTGTGGTGGGGAGAATGAACAAAAGAGAAAGAAAGAAATGAAAGAAAAGAACGGCTTTCCATCCACCATGGTGCCCTTCCCACAAACCTCACAGGATTACCTCACCCGAACTCGAAGAAATGATACAGTCAGAGTTTTGGTGAGCTCACACAAGAGCCAACAGGTTTACAAGAGTCATGTTTGGTCATGCCAAGCCCTCCCTTTTACGCACCACTGGTCTCTAAGCTACTGTCACATATCTGATGCAACAATGGGGCAGGGAAGAAGAAAGTGGATATTTTAATAAAATTGAATAAAGTTTTTTTTTGCTTTTGTTTCAGTAGGAAAGGTCTGTCTTCAGTGCATGAAATCAAAGTTGCAGCCCTAATCTCACAGATGCATCAACAGCCAGCTTGTACAGTGCTGCGAGGCTGTACTAGTGGCCCAACACCGCAGGAACTTTTCTCCTGCTGCACTGCAGCACAATGCAACTGCTGTCACGGTTTAAGAGGGTATGGTCACAATCCCTTAACACAAAATGATCAGAACTACTCTGTGCCACTTCAGTTCTTACACTAGGGGCGACTTGCATTTCAGCAGTGAAGACCTAATGGTTTATCTGTGACCTCAGTCCAAGTTATCACACAGGCCATCATACAGGTCTGCTCTGCCCCTACAACGCTTCACATGTTCTCCTGTTCTCCGTTCCTCAGAGGCCAGGTTTTAGGCCTCCCTGCCAAGCAACTTGAAGAAAGCTACTGTTAAATTGCACCATCACATAGCTGCAAGGCTTTGGAACTCACTTCCTTTGCATGCAAGATCGGACAGCTTGGTTTTGGGCTTTGTGTGTTTATAAAGTATTTTATTTATTTATTTATTGAAATTGTTTCACCAGGAAAAGCACACTGAGCAACAACTGCTTGTCTCCCCAGTGTGACCGGGGCAGTGGGGAGGAGGACATAAGGTTGTCCAAACTTCAAACATATAAAACATACAATTTACATAATACAGTTGCATACATTTGACAGTAAATAGTTGAGCGTAGATACCATTCGTACCCTAAACAGGCATAGTAACAGTTACAATGAGGAGAAACAGCTAGGGTTATTACTGAGGCAGTAATAGAGACTGAATAAGTGCAGAGCTGGCTAGCTCATAAGTTGGGATCAAGTGCAGTAGTTAAGTGTAGGGTCAGCTAATGTAGCACCCTTGGACCTACAGGAAGAAAAATGGGAGTGTTAGCTGCAGGAGCAGTTTATTGAGTAGTGGTTGGCAAGGGCAGTGGATAGTGAGCAGACAGAGGAGTGGCGAATTTGAGTGGGGAGAGAGTTCCAGAGTTGGGGGAAGTGGTGTAAGAAGGTGGCTTGGCCGACTTGGGTCCTACATCTGGGGTTTAAAAGGAGCCAGGAGTCTAAGGACGTCAGAACATGGGTGGGTGCCAAGGGGGGAGATAGTGCGGAGACCAGGTAAGCCGGGAGGGCACCAAGCCAGTACTTTGAGATGAACTTGGCACAATGTATTTGGTGGCAGTTTGAGGGAGGGGAAAGCCAGGGAGCAGTAGAGCATGCAGTGATGGGTGCGAGGAGGAGAGTCTAGTGCGAACCGGCAAAAAGCGTTAAAAAGGGTATCCATCTTGGATAAGACCGACTTGTGGGCGGCACTGTATACAGTATCACAATAATCAAAGGAGAGAAGTATCATCTTCTGGATGAGATCATGGTGAACAGGAAAGGGGAGACTATTATAGTTGCGATATAAAGCCCCAAGCTTGGGGCGGAGTTTTTTCAGTATGGAATAAGCATGGACGGAGAAGGTGAGGTGGTGGTCAAGCCAAACTCCAAGATACCGGAAGGAGGTGACATCCTCCAGCTCTGTCCCATCAAAGGTGTGGAAAAGCGGGAAGGAAGCCTGGCTAGTCATTGGGATGTGCCAAAAGTCATAGTTACTATTTATTTTGCATTTAGAAAGCTGGTGAGAGTTGAACCAGTGTTGGACTCTGTTGAAATCCACCTGGAGGGTAGAGGCAACTGAGGCCGGGGAGGAGCCAGAGGAAAATAAGACAGTGTTGTCTGCATTCATGTGTATTGAGGAGGTGGAACAAGTTTGTGGCAGGTTGTTTAGAAAAATGGAGAATAGGATGGGTCCAAGCACCGAACCTGGGGGGATGCCAGTGGACATGGGGAGGGGTGGGGATATGGCATCTGTAATCCTTACAGATTGAGTGTGGCCTGTAAGATAGGTGCTGAACCAGTCAGTAGCGGATGTGGAGAGGCCAGAGTCAGAGAGGCTTGATAGTAGCAGGGGGTGGGAGACCATATTGAAGGCTTTAGCCAGATCGATGAAGATGGCAGAGGTGACAGGACCTCTATCCATTCCAGACTGGATGGTGTCAGTGAGCCTTAGTAAGGAGGAAGCAGTGGAGTGATCCTTCCTGAAGCCGGACTGGTAAGGTGTGAAGAAATTTGAGTCAGAAAGATAGGTTAGCTGGGCAAGCACAAGGTGTTCTTGCAGTTTCGCCAGAGCAGGGAGGAGGGAGATTGGCTGGTAGTTTGAGGTGGAGGTGGAGGCACCTCGTTTGGGGAAGGGGATAACAATGGCATGCTTCCAGGACAGAGGGACAGATGCAGTGGTGAAGGATTGATTTAGGAGGTAGGCAACCGGAGTGGCTATGGCTGAGGCAGAGAGGAACAGAAGTTTGGGGTCCAGTCCATCAGGGGAATTCCCTTTTGAGGGGTTTAAAGTTAGCAGGGCCTCCAGAGCTTCAGCTGGAGAGATTTCCTTGAAGGATAAGGTACCTGTATCGTGAGGTACCTTTGGCCCTGTAAGTGGTGAGGGAGGTGGAGTGGAGGGTATGGAGGAAAGGAACGAGGAGGTGCAGGTGAAGTATAAGTTAAACTCAGCAGCGACTGCACTTGGAACAGAGAGAATAGAGTTGTTTACGCTAAGGAGAGAAGAGGACTTAGCCACAAGGGGTGAGAAGAGGGAGTGTATGACCTTCCAGAATTTGGAGGGGCTATTTAGGTTAGATTGGAGGGAGGATCTAAAATACTCTGCTTTAGCTAGCCGAGTTGTTCTGGTGCACATGTTCCGCAGATACCAGTAGTGGTAGAGGTCCTGAGGTAGGGCTGAGGATTTGTAAGCTTACCATGCTAAATCTCTGGCATTCATACAAGCTATGAGTTCTTGAGAGAGCTAAGGCAGGTGGTTTCTACGTACCCTAGTACGGCTTAGCAGGGCGCGAGTATCCCATATCTTAAGGAACGTGTTTTTGAAGTGCAGTAGGGTGTCGCCACTGGGCTGGGGAGCCAGTTTGCTAGGACAAGATCATTGAGTAGGAGAGCAAGATAGAGGGATTTGAATGACCGTTGGACTAAGAACTTTGGGGGATTTAGGGCGGTGGATTTTGCGAACAAGGTAGATGATATGGTGGTCACTCATGGAGTCAGGTAGTAGACCTGCTTGGATGACTGTGAGGATGGGTGGTCAGAGCTCAGTCAATAAGTGAGTGGTTACCCGATTAGGTTTAAGCGAGTGGGCTCAGTGATGAGTTAGGTTAGATTTAAGGCAGCAAAATCCGTCCAGGTTTTGTTGAGGGCTGTGGCTAACTAATTGTGGTTAAAGTCACCAGTTGTGTACAATTCCCCAGTGGGGGCTAGTGAGCTGATTTGTGTAAGAAGGTCAGTGACAGTTGTGGCCAGGGTGCCTGGTCGGCAGTAAATTCCGGCAACGAATATAGACAGCGAGAAGGGGAACGTGAGCTGGAGCAACAAGAGTTCATAAGCTTTAGGTTCGGTTTTAGTTAAGATTACGGAGTAGTGTATGTCCAAGCTTATGTAGATGGCTACGCTGCCACCTCTGGTGGCCCTGTCCTGGTGGGCCATAGTGTATCCAGGGATTGCGACTGAGGAGTCAGGAATGTTTTTGTCAAGCCACATTTCCAAGAGGATGAGGACATCAGGGGCATGGTGGGCAGAGAGTACTTGAAGCTGGTCTATTTGAGGGGTAGGCTGTGAATATTTAGGTGAAGGAGGTGGAGGCCTTTGGGGAGGGGGTATCCTGGCAGTTGTATGGGAATGGGAGGTGAGGTGGGGGGCCAGCTGAGGTAGGTGGGGATGGGGTAGATGAGGGTCCAGGGTTTGGATGTATGTCCCCTGCTGCGAGGAGGAGGAGGAGGGCAAGGGATAGGTGGTGAGCTAGCATACGGAGGCAGCTTAGCGCGAAAGAGCACCGCCGCTTGCGGAGGCATAGGTAGACATTTGTGTGGGCATTGGAGGCAGTGTGAAAAGCAAGTAGGTGCAGGATAGTCCAGGAGGGGAGGGCCTGATTAGTAAAGGGGGACATACGAGTAGAGTGGGACCAGGTAGGTGGGCAGGAGAGTGAGTGCAGGATTGGAGGGGCAGGGAGGAGTTACTATGTGTGGCAAGAAAGGGGGGGGCATGGGGAAGGTAGGAGGCATGGTGGAGAGGAGGGGGTGGGAGGCTGGAGAAAAGACAAATGAGTAGAGGCAAGAAGCCAGACAAGTTGGCAACGGAGCCAGGATATTGTAGCGGCATCTCGAGATGAGGAGGCTTTGAGGAGAAAGAACTAAAATTGGCTGGGTCGTTTAGGATAGATGGGACCATACGGAGGGCGATGGCCAATAGGCTTGAAGGAGGGTACAGAGAGACTAGGATTGAAGGATGTAGGAGAGTAGTGAGGAGCCAATAGTGGAGCTGCAGATGATTAATAGGGGTGATACCGAGGATTGAGGGCAGGCAGATAGAGTATTTAATCAGTGGAGGGTGGGGCCAAAATCAGCAGCAGAGACAGAAAGAGAGAGGGGTTGGGAAATTAGCAAGTCAATAACCCTGAGGAAAACTGGGTACCAAAAGACAGCTGGCTCGGTAGGGGGGTTGGCGTGGGGGGTACACAGAAGCAGAAGGGAGCTGAATCACTTAGCACACTAAATTAAAACAATTTTTTTGCTTCACATCAAGAACAGGTTTGCAAATCGTAGCTTTAAACTGTAAACAATTACATTTCTTGGTTGGAGCCCAGTCGGCAGACAGCGAGAGAGAAAAGGAGAGCCAATTAGCAGAGACTGCCAGGCGGCGCCTGCAACCCGACTGGATGCGCCTTCACCGTACCTGGAGGCAGATTCGGTCCGGGGTCCTGATCTCGGTCGGCGGCCGGAGTGGAGCCGGTTGACCGCTGGGAGCTGTAGCATCCCTGATCTGAGGGCAATACTTTATAAATAATGGGAGCCACATGCACTATGCACACAGCACATGGACAACGCTTTATAACTAATAGCAGGAGCCATGCTCAGTGCGGACACAGCGCATGGACCATGCTTTATAACTAATAGCGGGAGCCATGCTCAGTGTGGACACAGCGCATGGACTATGCTTTATAAATAATGGGAGCCACACTTACTACGGACACAGCACGTCGACCATGCTGAGCCATGCTAACTGCAGACACTGCTCATCGACCACACTTTATACAGCGGGAGCAGTGCTCACTGCAGACGCAGTACATGGGCAAAGTTTTATCAACTAATGAGAGCCACACTCACTGCAGACACTGCACGTGGACCATGCTTTATAACTAATGGGAGCTATGCCAACTGTGGACATAGCATACAGGCCACGCTTTATTACTATTAACAGGAGCCGTGCTCACTGCAGACGCAGCACATGGACCACGCTTTATAACCATTAACAGGAGCTGTGCTCACTGCAGACACAGCTCATGGACAGCGTTTTATCAACTAACTGGAGCCACACTTGCTGCAGACACAGCACATGAATCATGCTTTATAACTAATAATGGAAGCCATGCTCACTGCAGATGCAGTACATGGACCATGCTTTATAAATAATAATGAGCCGTGTTCACTGCAGCAGCAGCACATGGACCACGCTTTACAAGTAATGGAAACTGCACTAACTGCAGACACAGTACATGTACTACACTTTATAACTAATAACAGGAGCCAAGCTCACTGCAGACACTGCACATGGACCCTGCTTTATAACCAATAGCGAGAGCCATGCTCACTGCAGACACTGCACATGGACCCTGCTTTATAACCAATAGAGAGAGCCATGCTCACTGCAGACATTGCACATGGACCCTGCTTTATAACCAATAGCGAGAGCCATGCTCACTGCAGACACTGCACATGGACCCTGCTTTATAACCAAGAGCGAGAGCCATGCTCACTGCAGACACTGCACATGGACCCTGCTTTATAACCAATAGCGAGAGCCATGCTCACTGCAGACACTGCTTTATAACCAATAGCGAGAGCCATGCTCACTGCAGACACTGCACATGGACCCTGCTTTATAACCCATAGCGAGAGCCAAGCTCACTGCAGACACTGCACATGGACCCTGCTTTATAAGCAATAGCGAGAGCCATGCTCACTGCAGACGCAGCATGTGGACAATGCTTTATAAATAATGGAAGTCATACTCAAGGCAGATGCAGCACATGAACCAAGCTAATAATGAGAGCTGTGCTCATTGCAGACACAACACATGGACCATGCTTTAATGAGGGCCATGTTCACTGCAGACATAGCACATGAATGATTCTTTACAAGTAGTAATGGGAGCAGTGCTCACTGCAGACATAGCACACAGACCATGCTTTATAATTAAAAAGTGGAGCCATGTGCACTGTGGCCACAGCACCTGAACCACGCTTTATAAATAAACGGGATCCATGCTCACTGCAGACACAGCACATGAACAACACTTTAAAAAATAAAATAACATGAGCCGCGTTCACAGCGGACACAGCACCTGAACCATGCTTTATAAATAAACGGGATCCATGCTCACTGCAGACACAGCACATGAACAACACTTTATAAATAACATGAGCCACGTTCACAGCGGACACAGCACCTGCACCATGCTTTATAAATAACAGAAGCCATGCTCCAAGCAACACAGCGTGTGGACAATGCTTTATAAAATTTAAAGGGAGTCATGCTCACTGTGAACACAGCCCATTCGAGCACCCCGTCAGACAGACGGGGCCATCAGCTACTACAGCACATCCTCTGGTCATTCCCTGAGGTGGTGTTAGCAAGTGGCACAACACTGCATGCCAACTACCACTGGGTAGGTCAGAGGTCAAGTGTGGTAACAGTTTGACAACACTGGGAAGGGGATTAGGGGGAACTCTCGCAGCTCCAACCTGCACAATACCGGTAGATCCAGACCACATTGAGAACACCAAAAATGAAGGAGTCACGGGGTGGCGGGGTGCTCTGCGTGTGTATGTCTTCCTGATGCAACAGATGGGCAACGAGAGGCACGTAGGTGGCGGCTGATGTGAAATATAAATGAAGTGGGATGGTGTTGTATGGGATAGTGTTAGCAGGACCAAAATAAGGAGGAGGGGCTGGGAGCCAATTTTCTCCTGTAGAGGCTGCTTGCACCCCCTGCCCCCTCCTCTAGAGGCTCATGGCAGCAGAAAGCCAGATTCCCCCTGTGAACAGCATCTACCCATGTCCAGAAATGTTGCAAAAGGAACACTGGGAAACACATATTTTCCATTCACACCAAGGGCTTGATCCATAATGCTTTAGGGTGACCACCAACAAGCAGATGGGAGGCCTCCATGCATTCTGGATTTTAACTCCACCAACAAAAGGCATCAGCAATGTAATCCATGGAATTTCCCAGACAGTCAAGTCCCAAATCAACACGGGGTGGGAGACACCACACTCCAGTCATCAAAGGGCAATACATGCATGGCAAAAGCTTCTGGGGAGACCCCCAATAAAAAGTTCTTCACATCCCACAGCTAAGACACTTATTAGTGTTTCGACCCCCCCTTGCCAAGTATGTGTCCCCAACCTCATCCCAACCACAGCATGAAACACTGAGAGGCATGGCTATCTTTTGTTCAATTTATTTATTTATTTATTTATTTATCTAACATCCGTGACAGTCACTAATGTATCCCATAATCCCCTGCTCACACAGATGCACTTGGCGTCTGACTCAGGATTCCGATTGGAAGCGCAGTTGCCAGTTTAGCTCCATCCCCTGTGCAGGCATAAAGCTCCCCTCTTGTGGACAGGGATGGCAGAGGTCCGGAGATGCTGTCTGCTGCACAGCAGCACCCCAGGGCACAGATGTGCATATGCCGGCCTGGTTCCGGAGCGGGCCCTAAAAGGGAAAGATTTTTTTTTTTGTTTGTTTGTTTGTTTTGTTAAAGGAACACAGTAAATCTTTTTTTGCATCATATTATTTCTAGCTGATCGATGAATTTTAGAGAAACAATCAATGTTGCTGGTTCCTTTCTTAGTAAAACTGCGATGCATGCTAATGGTGGTAATTATACCCAACCTTGTTTTGTCTCAAATCCCTGATCTACTCTTATTGCATATTTCCTAAAAATTTGCAACACCCCCAAACAGGGTAGTCACTCATGACACAACAGTCTCCTTTCTTCCCACTGCATTATGAGTGGCTAGACTGTGTTGGGGGTGTTCTCAAGTCCAGGAAAGATGCTGTGGGAGTGGATAACGAAACGTAAACAGACTTGTGTCTGTGTGGTAACACTAGTATGGTGGGCAGTATATTTTTGACTTTTAAAAAGAAGAAAAAAGGAATCAGAATCAAACAACCAACTTTATTAGCAATCTTTACAGAACGTGAGCAATCGTACCATTTTAGTTTTTAACTAGAACACTTTGAAGCCCAAGGGGTTGACAGTGTCCCTTTAATCTTTTCCCTTTGCAGGCCTGTGCTCCCCATCCGGACCAACCCTCGTAGCCTCATCACCCAACATCTTGTGGCTTACCGTCATCAGCCTCTATCTGGCCCCATGGCCCCCCTCTTTCCCATGGCTAGGGAGGTAGGGCCCCTACTGCTGCACATGGATTCAGTTCTGGGATGGACAGCCACGTGGTTGCTGCAGGGTCTGTGGAGTGTCAGTAATTTATGTTGACCCCAGCCTGTACTTTTACTCCTTTCTCCCATCCCTCCGAGACACAGGTCTGGGGAATGTGACACAAGCCTGCACATCATCCGCTGGCATCTCCCCATCCACTTGAGCCGCTCCAGAGTGCACTGCCATCTGTGGTCATCCAGGTCAGCAGTCGAGCACAAGAGCAAGCTGCCCTCCCTCCCTGGAGGATGAAAGCATCCTCTGGAATGCTCATTCCTCCTCCCCACCAGCTCCCCCCCTTCCGGAAAACTGAGGCTCGCTTCCTTCCAAACCCAGGTCGCCAATGTCTCGAGGAGTAGCGCTACTGCTGCGCTGAAGGAACAGCTTCTAAAAGGGAAAGTGCTGGCAGAATCCACAGGTCTGTGAGCAGCAGGACTACAGCAAGGTCAGAATATTGCACTGCAAAATGATGGCCATAGCCGGTTTTAGGCACCAGCGAACCCTGTGGTCACTGCGTGCCCCTTGCTCATGGGGGGCCCCCCAATGAAAGCAATTTTAATTTAACTTTTTTTAATCTTATAGTCTTCTTAAAAACAGCAATAAAGAGCTGTGCAGCTCCTTCTGATGTGGCATCATGTCATGAAATGTCTCACCAAGCTACGACCCAGTCAACAAGGGACAGATGGCCAGAAATAGATGGGATGAGATAAACAGCCACCAGAACTAACACTGTTGTCGTCAACAACAACAACAACTATATATACACACACATACATACACACACACACACACACACACACACACACACACAATCGCTGATTGTACTAAAAATTAAATGTGCATATGGGCTACAGTCAAAACACAGAGAGGGGGTCGATTGGGGGGGCTCCCCATGACTTCACTAATCCTGCTGGGGGGGCTCCAAATTCCCCAAACCAGCCCAGACGATGGCAGAAGAGACCCAAGGTCCATCCAGTCTGCCTGGTTTTCCTACCTATAACCCATGGCCCTACTGTCAGACAGGCTTCCGTTGCAGCTTACTGTGGAAATGAAATGCTTCAGTATCAATAATTTGGTTACAAAGTACTCTTCCCAAGACATTTTGGTGACCTCCTCTTTAACCAATGTTTCCAAGCATACTAGCAGCAGTCCTCTCCCTTCCCCGCACACATGCAAAACCCCGAGTCAGTATCCAGCAACAGACAGAGAAAGGTTTCTACAATATAAACCTCAACAAAATCCAAAATCAGGATGACTAGTTGGATTCTGTAGCATCCAATCAACCCTCATTTATACAGCAGCCTTAAAGGAAAACACTGGTTACCTGCCGGCACTCTCCTGCCGCTACCTATGCCCCCAATTACCGGTTCTGTACGGGGAAAAAAAATAAAAAAATTTCTACGTTCACTTAGGCAGTGATATTTGTGGGGGGTAGGAGGAAGTAAGCTGTTGGTTAACTAGAAACTGCAGCTTGTCCATCAGGTAGGGAATGGGCAGACTAGGTGGACCAAGCAGTCCTCATCTGCTGTCAAATTCTAGGTTTCTATGTATTTACATTTAATTATTCCCGAGCAAACTTTAGTTTACTAAGGCTGCCAGCAGCCATCTCATGGGTGCCACTTGCATCCTCACCCAGGATATGCTAATGTGCCCCTGCCAGCCAATGCACTGAGTCGTTGGGGACACATCAGCATATACCGGGCGAGGGTGTGAGCGGCTCCCACGAGATGGTTGCCGACAGCCTTAGTAAACAGAAGTTTGCTCAGACTGATTAAAAGGTACATATCACTACCTAAGTGAACATAGAATCCCCCCCCACAGAGCTGCTAATCGGGGGCACAGGTAGTAGCAGGACAGCATCGGTGGGTAAATGGTATTTTCCTCAAATACACACAGTATCCTAAAGTGCTTTACCAAGGGAAGGGAAGGGAAGGAATCTGCAGCGCTCCCAAACCTACAGGGATTACTGCATCTAACAGGGAAACAGAGCCATCTACATGGGAACTGTTCCCCTAGACTTGCACTGATTATACAGAAGAAGAGAGCAATTTGGTTTCCATAAGAAACAATGCAATCTACAGGGGGAATAAAACAGGAAACTTGCTCTGGAGTTACAGGGAAAATGCCAAGTCCATCTGGGAGCAGTGAATTTGGGTTTTTAGAGCACCTTCCATACACACTATATCCCAAAGTATTATTCAAAGGGAAGGAAATAAATTTTGGTTTATATAGTGCCTTTCATACACAATGTATCCCAATGTGCTTGTTCAAATAGGTCGCCCTGACCCAGGAAGTGATCTGCAAGGTCATGGGGAGCACAGCAGCTATTAACTGCATGGAAAGTGTTTAAAAGTTAAAGTACCACACTTGCATAGCTTAGGTTTCATAAATAATAAATACAGTGCAGTGCCCAAACTGTAGTCCTGTAGGGAACCTCAAGGAACTACAATCCATCTTCCTGGTTCCGTGTTTAAGGACCAGGGGTCCAGAATATGACACTTACAGTACAACAACGGTTCAGCTACAAAAAATAATTCTTAAAAGCAGTTGTGAGGTAACAGAGCAGTTTTACTGAATGCAGACACTCTTGTACACACTACTGCTTCTTTCTTTTGGGTTTATAGAGTGCCTTTCATACACACCCTATCCTAAAGTACTTTATAAAAGGGAAGGAAAAGAATTTGGGTTTATACAGTGCCTTTCATATACGCCGTATACTAAAGTGGTGTACAAAGGGAAGGAAAGGAATTTGGGTTTATATAGTGTCTTTCGTACACATATCTCATAGTGCTTTTCTACATATAAATATGATAGTGGTACCATGCATTTCTGCTTAAAGTTGAACCAGCATAAGATACTGTGGTGATTTGCATATATAGCCCATGGTGCTTTGCATTATGGGGGTATATGTGATTTTGTATTTCTTTGAAACTTGGCTTCCCAGCCAGTGCCCTTTGGGGTAACCATTGCCTCAGTGCTTGCACGCTGAGGTTCTTTGTCTAAATATGACAGTGTATGGAAAACCATACACAACAAGGCTATTCTTCTACCAGAGTGGATACCGTACGACTGATGACCTCGAGAGCGAAGCCCAAGAGGTCCCTCAGTCATGGTATCCACGAGGAGGAAGATTAGCCTTATTGTGTGCGGGTTGCCATTCACTTATATAGTGTATGGTGGATTGCAATCGCTGTAGCTGTAATGGAACACAAACACTCCCCCATCTCCAATCCACGACCACACAAAATTAAATTGCCCACAGAGCTGCACACGCGCGCAACTCTCCACCAGTGCTGACCAATCACAAGCACTTATGGGTCGCTTGTACTATGACGTCCTCACTAATGCAGAACGAAGTCATTCTGCATTAGTGAGGACGTCACTACTGCAGCAGAATGACTTTTAAAAAAGTGTATGGTTTTCTATACAAAACTGCGTTCCACTATACATTATAGTGCCTTTCATTCACACTGTATCCCAAAGTGCTTTACAAAAAGAAGGAAAGGAATTCAGGTTTATATAGTGCCTTTCATACATATTGTATCCTAAAGAGCTTTACAAAAGGCAGGAAAGGAATTTAGGTTTATATAGTGCCTTTCATACACGCTGTATCCCAAAGTGTTATGTAAAGGGAAGGAAAGGAATTTGGGTTTATATAATGCCTTTCATTACCCACTGTACCCCAAAATGCTTCACTACGGAAAATATACATACACATTTTTTTTGTAATAGTACCTTTTATGCAAACCACATCCCTGCGTATTTTACAGTCCAGAAGAGGAAGCACAGTGAATGTTTCGGCTGTTGTCAGTGCACATGAAAATTCAAAGAGCATGTGGGTGAAATTAGAGAGCTGGTAAATGACTTTCAGGTTCAGAGAGAGTAAGTGGCAGTTGTGAATATGAATCAGGGTCTCTAGGTTTATAGCATAAAGTTCTAACCAATAGACCATACTGCCTCCATGCCCAAGAGAGACAGAGACGGAGACAGCTCAACAAAAAACAGACAACACTAACTCCACAATTCATACATGAAGGTGCTGTGTGCTATAAAGCTTCAAAGGTCATTACAGAAACATAGAAGCAGACCATGATGACAGAAAAAAAACAGAGGTCCATCCAGTCTGCCCATATTCCGTATATTCCATGGAACCTATTGTTCCTCCAGGGTACTAACCCTCCCCCTTCCCCTCCCATTACCATGCTCCTCCCTGGTCTTGTCGTCCTGGGCAACCATTATTCCCCTCATTCTATCGCATGCCTGTTTTAATCCCCCGACTGTGTTTGCATCCACCACTTCGGCCGACATACTGTTCCAAGGTTCCACCACCCTTTCCAAAAATAAGTACTTCCTCACGTCCCTCCTGAACCTCCATCCTGTTAATTTCCACTCGTGATCACATGACCTCAAGTTGGTATTCAGGTTAAATAATTCCCCCCAGTTTACCTTGTTAATTCCTTTAATGAACTTGAAGGTCTCCACCATTATCTCCCCTCTCCCTTCTGGTTTCCAGCGAGTACATATTTAGTGCTTCGAGGCACTCCTCATGAGGATCCGCTCTGCTGGGCCTTAATCAGCTCTGGTCACTCTACGCTGCACTGTTTCAAACCTATCCCTATCCTTTCTGCAGGGAGGGCTCCAGAACTGGACACAGTACTCCAAGTGAGACCTCACCAGAGATCTGTATGGGGAAGTAATACCTCTTTTCTTCTGCTATCAATACCTCCCACGATAATCATAACTCCTAGATCCTGTTCCATTCTGCAGTGCTAAGTCTCACCACACCCATCTAGTACTAGTAGAGGTCATTACAGGTTGCTACAGCACAGTCTGATAAAAGCTGGATCAGAAACATACTTTGTCGGCAGATAAAGACTGCTTGGCTCACCTACTCTTCCCATTTCCCTACCTATCGGATAAGCTGCAGATTCTAGATAACCAGCAGCCTACTTCCTCCTACCCCCCCACTATAACTGCCTTTTGTCTGTCCCATGCATTCTTGAATTCCCGCACTGCTCTTACGAAAATGGAATATATTGCAATGTACTGAAACATATTAGTTAATGTGCATCAATACACTGAGAAACACATTGTCCCAATGTAACACATTATATATTTTATCAAATATATTTTAAATATACTGACGTAATATATTACTAACTCAGAATGAAAAAATATGGCAATATATTGAGAAATGCATTGACGCAATGAAATGCAATATACAGTGAATTTCCACATACACTAAAACCATGCATTTATAATTAAAGAAACTGTAAATGATCTCATGAGTGTTAAATATATTGAAAGAATATATTTTATTACAAAAATGAAATACATTTCAATATGCTGGAAATTTATGTTAAGTGTGTCAATACACTGATTTGATGAAATACGTAAAAACATATTTCAGAAATATATAATCACAAGGTATTTCTGTCTCATGCATTGAGTGAAAGCATGTCAATCTATTTAGTAATACAATTATTCAAAACATATACTGTATTCTTTGAATATGTAACATACATTATGTTATATATGTTACATATATAGTTTACATACACACACACACACACACAATATATTTTATGTCACATATAATGTTATACTAGATATAGATATATATTTTCATTACATATATTATACAAGTTACATATATTTCATATGTTGCATGTTATACATGTAATAAATAAATGTATGCATGCATAAAAAAAGTACAGTTACGTAAGAACTTACCGTAACAGTAGATCTTCGAGAGAGGCTCTTGCAATAGGTAATTACAAATAGGACTAAAGCCGGCAGACGACAGGGCCCCATGGCAAAATTTCTAGCTAGCAGTCTGGCAGGCGACTGCCCCCCACATCAGGTGACCAACGTCACGTGACATCAGTATAAAGAGGCGGTCCCCCACACCTGCCTTCCAGTTCTTTCCTGCCAAAGGCCAAAAAGGCGAGACGAGAGAGAAGTAGATGTTTCCTTCACTGGAAAAGGAGCTGAAAAAGCTTAGGGGGATGGAGGGCAAGAAGGTATTACCTACTGCAAGAGCCTCTCTCGAAGATCTACTGTTACAGTAAGTTCTTACATAACTGTACTATCCGACTTCGAGAGGGCTGTTGCAGTAGGTAATTACATATAGGACTGAGTCCCAAGCAGTCTGGAACAAGAAGCAGCAAACGGGAGGAGGAGACTACCCAAAAGTAGATCCTCTGGCTGTGAAGGTCTTAGGAAAGGCGACCTTGCAGAACAGCCAACCCGGAAGCCCACTCTATGGTGAGAGGCAATGTCCAAACTGTAATATTTCATAAAGGTATTGACAGAAGTCCAAATTGCGGCTGCACAGATGTCTGCCGTTGACACATTCTTGAAACAAGCAGCAGAGGCAGCGACCCCTCTGGTGGAGTGGCCTCTGACTCAACCCCGGCAGGGTCTTGCTGTATTTGTAACAAAGTGATACAATGAGCCAACCATTTAGACAGACGTTGCTTAGAAACAGCACTGCCTTCTCTTTTACAAGCAAAAGAGACAAAAAACAGTTGATCAGTCTTTCCGAGATCCTTCGTCCTGGTGATTTAGTATCTCAGAATTCGGTGAACATCCAAAGTATGCAAGAGGTACGCCCCTTGATTGGAGTGCTGTATAAAGAAAGCAGGAAATTCCATGGATTGATTCAGCGTAGATTCTGCTACCACCTTGGGGAGAAACTTAGGGTTGGTACGCAGAGCCACACGTTACTTGTGAAAAATCAAATACGGGATTTTGCACATGAGGGCCTGGAGCTTAGAAATCCTTCAAGCAGAAGAAATGGCCACAAGGAAAAGAGTCTTCCATGAAAGGAACTTGAGGTCTGCTGAGGCTGCCGGCTCGAAAGAAGGCAGAGTAAGCTTCTCAAGGATTAAATTAAAATCTCAAGGAGGGGCAGGAACCTGAATTGGGGGTCTCAAGTGGAGGACCCCTCTAAGAAAAGTCTTTGAGACTTCCAGCTGTGCAAAAGTCCTGTCCCCAAAAGGAACATGGTAAGCAGAGATGGCCACAATGTGAACCTTCAGAGAGGAATGACAGACCCAGATCAAAGAGGTGTCGCAAGTAATCCAAAAGCTGCCCAGAGCAAGAGAATGGCTCGAAATCTTTGGAAGCGGCCCAAAATAGAGAACAGTTTCAATTTCATGGTATAGGTAGATCTAGTGGAAGGCTTTCTGGCCTACACCAGAATCTCAGCCACCAGCAGGGAAACCCCCAAATTGGGCTTGAGCTACATCTGCAGGAGCTATGCGTGCAACTGAAGGGACTTGAAGCCTGGATGGACCGGGGTCCCCTGATCCTGGGTCAGCAAAACATACGACAGAGGAAGAGGAAGTGAAGGTTCCTTTGAATACTGTTGCAGATGAGAACCAAACTTGCCTGGGCCAGAAAGGAGCGATTAGGATCATGCGAGCAGTCACTAGCGGCTCTAGCCACAAAAGGTTACCAGGGCACAGCTGGGGCACAACACATGGCAGCCAGGGCACTGACGTATTGTTACTATGGGGGAAGCTCTGCATCATATGGGGCACCAACTGGGGCACAGCAGTTTTTTTGGTTTTGTTTTTTACCGGAGCACGTGCCCTGGCGGGCCCTGGTGTAGAGCCGCCACTATGCGAGCTCCTTCTGAGCAGAATTTCTGTAAAACCCTCAGAATCAAGGTGGATCAGGGGAGGGAGGCACAGACGAATCTGCCCTTCCAGGCTAGAGACAGAGCGTCTCTCAAAAAAATGCCGTGCCCTGGAGCGAGCAAGCAGAAGTCAGGAAGTTTTGCGTTGTGAGAGGATGCGAACAGGTCTACCTGTGGTGTTCCCCAATGTAGGAAGATATCATCCGCTATCCCCTGATCCAGTTCCCACTCATGAGCAGAAGACCGACTGAGGTGGTCTGCCAACGTGTTCTTGACCCCCGGGACGTGAATTGCCGCGAGGTAAAGGTTGTGCTGTACTGCCCAATCCCAAACTTGCATCGCCTCCCTGCACAGATGGTAGAAACGAGTTCCTCCATGTTTGTTGATGTACCAGACCACACACATGTTGTCCGTCTGGACGGCCAGATGCCCGGGGAGCAGATACAGATGCAGAGCCTGAAGAGCATACAGCATGGCCTGTAGCTCGAACACATATATGTCGAGTGTTTTCTTGAGCCTGGACCAGGAGCCCTGGGTCCTGTGAGACCCCAAATGGGCTCCCCAACCCTCGCCCAAGGAGTCTGTAGTCAGCGTCTGGGAGGGGGAAGCAACGCAGAAGGGAACTGTCCAGGAAAGATTCTCCTAAACCATCCACTATTGCAAGTCCCGAGCCATGGGACTGGAGACCAGAACTAGTTGCTCTAGGTCATCCACCAACTGATCCCTTCGAGACTGAAGCATCCACCGAGAGATCCTCATGTGGAGCTGAGCACGAGGGACTGTTGGAATAGCAGCAGCCATGAGCCCGAGGAGGCGAAGGACCAACCTGGCACCGACTCACCTGTGGCTGGACAACAGGCTGACCTAAGCCTGGAGTGCAGTCACCCTGTCCAGTGGCAGGAATGCTATGCTGGAGGTCGTGTCCAGGATCACTCCGATAAACTGGAGCCTCTGGGACGGGATCAGATAGAACTTGGCCTGATTGACGATAATACCCAGGCTGGTGAAAACCTGCAGGGTAAGGGAAAGGAAGTACAGGAGCTCCTCCCTGGACGAGGCTGCCAGGAGCCAGTCGTCCAGGTACGGGGAAACCTGAGCCCCCTGGGTACACAGGTAGGCCGCCACCACCGAAAGGCATTTGGTGAACACTCGGGGCGCTGAGGAAAGACCAAATGGGAGGGCCTTGAACTGGCAGTGGTCCCCCGGGAACGAAAAACGCAGGCATTTGCAGTGGGAAGGGCGAATAGGGATATGCAAGTAAGCATCCTGCATGTCCAGAGCACACAGCCACTGTCCCGGCCGAAGAAAAGGCAGAAGATTCTGCAGAGAGAGCATCCTGAACCTTTTGTACTCCATGAACAAGTTCAGGGAGCTGAGGTCGAGAATTGGCCTCACATCTCCTGAATTCTTCGGGACCAGGAAGAAATGGGAGTAGTAACCTGTCCCGCGAAGATGGGGTGGGACGGGTTTCATCGCCTCCCTTCAGAAGAAGAGAGTATTTCTTCCAGACCAGAAGGTGTTCTGGGAGCAAGATGACCCTTGGGGGGTTCAAGGAGGTTTCTGAAGAGTGTCCTTCTGCAATCGGCTGGAGCACCCAAGCATCTTAAGTGATCCTCTCCCAACCCGGTAGATGGAAGGAGAATCTCCCTCCTACTGGTTCCTCTGGAAAGCCCAGACGCTGTGGGAGAGGAAAGGAGTCAGGAGGTGTGGGGCAGCATCGCAGCTAAAGCTCCCCCTGCTTTTTTAGGCGAGGGGGTGCTTGGCAGCCGGTGGGGCCAGACATTGTTGGCCCGCTTTCCCTGAGGTTTCGCCCTCACGGCCGTGAACGCCACGGTAAAGCGACAACGCTTGAGCCTGAGAGGGTCTGTACAAGGAGTCGACAGACTTAAGTGCAATACCCTTCTCCTGCAGATCGGTGATGATGTCGTTGACATCGCCACTGAACAGCAATGAACCCCTGAAGGGCGTGTCCTGGATAGCAGACTGCACCTCCGGGACCAAACCTGACACCCGGAGCCAGGCAAGATGTCACAAACCCACAGTGAAAGCTGAACTGTGACCAGCAGCATCCACTGCATCGTACATGGCACGAAGCATGTGTCGACTGGCCAAACGCGCAGACTGGACTAGATCAGCCACTTCCTGCTTCGTCTGAGACTCAGTAAGGGAGCCCAATTTAGTTCCCACCTCACTAAGGATCGCCTTCTGGTAATCCCCCTTGTGAGCAGTGTAATTCAGGGCCCTTATCTCCAGAGTGGAAGAAGCATAGACCTTCTTCCCATACTGGTCCAGAAAGCGGGATTCCTTGTCAGGTGGTGATGAGCTCAAGTGCTTAGGGTTAGCCGTCCGGCCGTGAGCGCCACTAATCACGACCAAATCAGCTCGAGGGTGTGAATTTAAAGAGTCAACACCCTCCGGAGCCTGATAAAGCCTGTCCAACTTCCTAGGAAGGGGGGCTAATATCGATGGTTACTTCCAAATAGTGGAGACAAAGTCGGCATGAGGCTCAATCCAGGGTGGCACCAAGGTAGGAGCAGTCGGGCAGATCCAGGTGCGCAGAGAGTTTTTTTACGTTGTGGATCTGGCTCCAAGGAATGCCACTGATGAACTGCCTGGATTTTATGCAGCAACTCCATAAAAGAAGGATCCTCCGGAGGAGACTTCAGAGGCGTCCTTGGCCTGGGCTTGTCTGGAGTGCGTGGCTTGTCGTCCGCATCGGAACGACTGGAGTCAAAGGTCTCCGAGGAGGATGAAGAAGAAACGGCAGACTCCTCCTCCTGTTGTGGGGAGGAACAGACCCCTTAGGAATCCCTCGGGAAGCATATCCAGTCCTGCCCTGGAACAGATGCTCACCCTTGGTATCGGGGGGTCTCACCTCCGACGTAGAGGGTCCGGAACAGAGACTGGCATCGGAAGATGGCTCTCTACCTCCCTGGTGAGACAAGTCTTGGCCTCAGCCCACCAGGAAGCCACAGTCTCCTTCAGGTCCACCGGTGACTGAGGTGGCAGTGGAGGGGGGGGTAACAGATACTGAGGGTATCTGTAGCCTGATGGCAGGAAGCCCGGCGTCGTGCGCTGGGCACCGTGTACTGCACGCGTCAGGTAGGCGGCGACGGGTACTGGGGTGCCCGGATACTCCAGGGGCCTGAATAGGGCCGGTCATCCAGGTAAGACAGGGTCAGATACCCAGGTACCAGGGGGTCTGCAGGAGCAGAAGGCCCCAGAAAGTGCCCAGCGGGCGGAACTGGAACGGGAGGCCCGGCGTAGGGGTGGTGTCTGGCAATGGGATGTTTTCGGGCATCGGATAGGCCGGTGCCAGCAACAGAGGATCAGACGTCGGGTCATACAGTCCAGCGGAGGTGGGGGGGGGGACCCGACGGCAGCGTACCCACCTCCTCCGTGTCGCCCGGGGAAGAAGGGTTTCCATCCCCAGGGTCCAGCAAAGGAGGCGCTGGTGCCTCGGAATGCAATGAATGTTGCAGCAAGCTCGGGACGACAGAGAGGTCTGAAGGGTCCGGTGTCAGCTTCAACACCGAGCAGACGTCGGAGGACCCGACGTCTGGCTTATCGGCGGGATCCGGGTGGACATCAGAGGAGCCAGCATCCGAAGGCCACGAAGGAGAGGTGGCCTTGGCGGGCGCTTTGGAGGCAGTGCGCTGCCTCAGAGGGTTGGGCATCTTAATGGCCTTACCTGGGCGGGCGTTGGAGGAACCAACGTCTGACTTATCAGGGCCGCTCAAACCAGAAGGCTGCACAGCGGCAGCCTTACTGGGAGCGGCTGCCTCCTTAGACCCGGAAGCTCCCGAGGGGCCTGAGCGTGAGCCCGATGGGAGGGTTGATGCCGCCTTGGAAGCCTCCAAGATGGCAGCCACAGAACTGCCTTCCAGCGGAGCAGTTACCTGCAGCACCATGACCCCAGCTGAGGCGACCGATGAGGAGTCCCGGTCCTGGTGCTTCTTCTTGTGGTGGCCCTCCGGATAAGTCGAAGCCGCCTGAGTTTTTTCAGCTCCTTTTCCATGGAGGTCATTGAGTTTAAGAATGTGGGCCTCCAGGGACTGCTTTCTTCGCTTTCGGGTGGCCATGTTAAACTACTGGCAGAGCTAGCACTTCGATGGGATGACCGGGGCCTAGACAAAAAAGGCACTGGGAATGTCCGTCCTTGTGTGGGGAGCTGGGCGTCACAAGAATCACACTTGTTTTTGTGCTCAGAGGAAGTCAGGGCCAACATACACGGCAGCTGTAGGTGAGGCTGACAAAAATCGTGAAAAAAGTTGAAAATAGACCGTAAAACTACAGACGATTTAATGCGAAGCAGTGAACTTAACTGAGAGGCGCAGCACGAGCCAACGGTGGGAAAGAACTGGAAGGCAGGCGTGGAGGACCGCCCCTTTATACCAATGTCACCTGACGTCGGTCACCTGATGTGGGAGCGGTCCCCCGCCACAGACTACTAGCTAGAAATTTTTCTGTGGGGTCCTGACGCCTGCCGGCTTCAGTCCTATTTGTAATTACCTACTGCAAGAACCCTCTCGAAGTAAGATTGTATTATATACTACACATATGGAAAACATGTTGCATATATTTTTAATAGGTTACATATATTTAAGTCAGCCAGGATGAAGTGCAGTGTCACAGGTTTACTGCATGACAAAAGGGATAAACTCCCACTGAAATTCCATCGTTTACTGCAGTAACTCTACTGCAGAATTCTGCAGCACTGCTCTTCATCCTGGGTGACTTCACTGTAATATATATCTCATTGTTTATACATGATGATATCTATCTATATCTATATCATGAATAAAAATATATGCAACATATTTTTATATGACAAAGAACCTCTGTGCGCAAACACTGAGGCAAGGGTTACCCCAAAGGGCATTTGGCTGGGAAGCCAAGTTTCAAGAAAATACAAAATTATACATGCCCACACAATGCAAAGCATTATGGGCTGCATATGCAAATCACCACAGAATGTTATGCTGGTTCAACTTTAAGCAGAACTGCATGGTGCTGAAAAGCGGCACCAGGCAATTCTGCTTGAGATTGAACCAATCTCTTCGATGCAGTATTCATATGCAAACCATGTTCTTTACATTAATGTCAATTTATATCTGAACTAATATATATTTATATAGGTTACCATATATTGTATACGTTACATATATTTTATATACGTTTATGCATGTTGCGTATATTTTTATGCAAGTTGCATTATATATATTAAGAGATGCACGTTTTATGTGTTACATATATTTAATATACATTACATATATTTTATACATGTTAAATATAATTACGATAAATATACACACACACACACACACACACACACACACACACACACACACTATGTTACATATACTTTATATCTATCTATTTCATTCACAAAGTTGTATATTATTACAGTATGCACTGTAAGTCCACTGGTCCACAGTGTGGAACAGTGAGTTTGCAGCCACTACTGTAAGCTGTCATTCGGCGAGGAACACAATAGTATCTGGTGGGTTTGCTGCCGCTGATTATGTGGGGGAGCTGAGTGGGCTGGGGTCTTGTGTAGAGGGGTGGGGGCGCCACTGGACCACCAGGGAGGTGTAGTTAAATGTTTGGACGGTGATCAGGGATTTGGCCAGAGAGCGGGGAACCACTGGACCACCTGTGATAAATATTACATTATGGTGCCAGTGATCAGTGGGTTGGGAAGGGAGGGGAGTACCACTAGACCACCAGTAACTTGGCAATCATTCTGCCATGGCGATCGCCGCTATGGGAGGGGTGAGGGTACCGCTAGACTACCAGGGACTTGGCAATCATTCTGACACAGTAATCACCGCTACAGGAAGGGGGGGGTTCCACTGGACCACCAGGGACGTATGTGGGTGAATGTGCATGGTGTTGGGGGGTTGCCACCCACAGCTGGCAGCTTCTGTGCTGCGCACTGCAATACAGCAGCATGCCTATGAGTGGCCTGTACTTGAGCCATTTATTGCGGGCTTAACTTTGAGCCCAGGTATCCGGCACATCTCTGGGTTGTGCCAGCAGATACGCTGTACATCCTGGTCTGAATATCAGGATGTGCCGCATATGCATGGGCACGCCCCCTGGCGATGTGCTGCATACATTATCTTTGCACCCCAGCGCATTAGGAACTGCGCTGCGTAATTCCCACCTTTGAATATTGCCCCGAGCACAGTTCTGGGGATGCGCTGGTGCAACTCAGTTGTGCCAGGTGCAACCCCTTTGAATACGTAGCCCAAATTATATACATGTTGCAGGTATTTTTTTTTTTTTTTTTTTTTTAAACACATGTTGCATGTATTTTTCCACATTATAGATATATTTTCTATACGTTACTTATGTTTTACTCATGGTACATATTTTTGTACATGCTACACATATTGTTTATATATGCTACATATATTTTATACATGTTAAATGTAGTTATACGTTACATATATTGTAGACATGTTACTTATATATTGTACATATGGTACATATATTTTATGTTATTTATATTTTTATATGTTACACATATTTTTATATATGTTGTACGTATCTTATATATGTATAACATATTTTGTACACATTACATATATTTTCGTAAATGCTTAGTTTGGTCCCAAGTGTATATTTGCATAACTAATTTTCATATTTTGAAAATGTAGTTTAGCAGCCAAAATCGTGATAATTACTAGAACAATTTCAAATTCACAACATTAACTTGCATACTGAAAGGAACGGTACAAGTTATAAAGCAAGTACATGTAGGATATCACCTTGACCTAAAAGAGAAACAAAATGGGGTCATATAAATACTGATCTGAGCCCTTAAGAAGCAAGAGCTTGTGAGGCAAGTCCTATGTGTAAGTATAAATGTACAAAATGTACATTTGAGTTAAATCTGATGGCTAATTTCAGTATATTTGGAATGTAATCAATATATTTTCCAATATGTAGATTATATTGAAAAATAGAAATGAAATACATTGACTAACTACTGGACAGACATTAATATATGCAGAACATAGTAAATATATTTGCAATTAGTCAATATATGGGACATACATAAATAGTACATGTGTAATACGTTGAATATACACACACACACACACACACACACACACACACACACACACACACACACATAAATTGCACATATTACAACATACTAGTAGCATAATGTGCTTACAGTTCAAATGTATGCAAGGTTTTTGCATAAATGTATTCATCAATATATTTCATAGGCATTTTCAATCAGGATCAATATATGTATAATATGCTGGGGCTTTGACTATCAATGTATGTGGCATATATTGCAAAATATATAACAAGAATATATTGACAATTATTTATGAATATACATGTGCAATATATGTTGAATACATGTATTTTTATTTCATGAATGTATTGAAAATGTATTGGTAAATGTTTTCTTCAATATACCTTGAACATTGCACAATGTATCACACACACATTTATAAATGCATTTAATGTACATTCATAACCATATAAGATAACATGGGAATATATTTATGAATACATTTCCAAGATATGTTTAGTACATTTTGGAATGCAATAACAATGCACTGCAAATATATAGTGGCACATACAAATAAGTGACAAACATATTTTATTATATTATAAATATATTACACATGTATATTACATCTATTAAGTATAAAAAATTACATTTCAATGTTTCAATAATATATATATATATATATATATATATATATATATATATATATATCAATATATCGATTACATATTATCAATACTTAATACAGTATATATGAAAAAGCCAATATATTTTCCAATGCATGGGTAACGCTAAAGCGGCCATACTAGATCTATTTTCCACATATACCAATATATTTCAAATTTCAGCAATATATTGGATTTACAATATATTGCGATATATTTTACAACGCAAAGATATAAAGACACTGAAATATGAAAATATATTTCAAAATATATTTCATTTTCGTAAGGGCATTTTTGATCCCACAACCTCCGCAGAAACACTCACAGGTACCCAATACCACCCTACCCCCAAACCCACAATTTTTATCTATACATTTTGATATATAAAAACAGAAGTTTACAAGTTTTAGCTTTTAAATCAGCAGTTTGTTTGAATATTTTGCATTTTTTTTTATTATTATTATTATTTTAACAACTGGCTTCAGTGCTGTACCAGGCATTGTGATGTCATCAGCACTGTGAAAGCTTCTCTCTGATTCGGTATTCCACTGTGATGACAATTACATTAAAGGTGTCCATTGTGACAAGAGTAACATATTTTGAACAGGTTACTGTTACTGATGTCACTAGTCAAGACATCTTTATCTCATCATTTTCGTCCCCAATCGCACGTGTGTGTATATTTTATTACACACACACACACACACACACACACACACACACACACACACACACACGCACCAGGCAAAGGGCTTCCACATCCACTGCACAGAATGACAAATTAACACTAGCCACCCAGCATAGTGGGTTACAAGCCTTCCAGTCCCCCAGCAAACTCTAAAGCAGTTACATCCTCCCCACTGTTATGATTATGTCAATAATTTAGAGCAGTAATAGCCAAGGCCTCCACTTCTGCACCTCGTCCGACAAGTTGAAGCAGAAGCGCAAAAGGAAAAGGGAAAGGCTCACTGAGCCGAAGCTCGTTTCCAGGTGCAACCTGGGAGCACAAGAAAGTTGGGTGACTTGCTCAGGGTCATACAGTATGCAAGTGGGGGCAGTAGGATTCAAACCCAGGTCTCCAGGTTTGCAGCTCAGTGCTCTAAATATACAGGTTACTCACCTGTAACAGGAGTTCTAGGAATGGTATATGTTGTTCATCCACACTCATTGGCAGGTATCCTTGCCGCTTTAAATCTTGCCGGAAGGTCTTCAAGCTTGCTCCTCCTCCCACCCGGGTGGTATAACTCTCGGCTCCGCCCCATGACGCCAGATCTGGCCCGCTGGAAGCTCAGGTTGTGCGTCGAAGCCGGGGAGGTCGGGTGGGTCGTGTGGATGAACAACATATACCATTCCTAGAACTCCTGTTACAGGTGAGTAACCTGTATTTCTAGGGACATGGATATGTTGTTCATCCACACTCATTGGCAGACTCCTAGCAGTTCTCCGGGAGGAGGGAGGCAAGACACACCCCAATACTTACTTGGGAAAGAGAGACTGGAACCGAGGCCCCAAAACCAGCATCCGGCGTGACTCAAAGGTCGATGTGGTAATGGGTAATGAAGGTGTTTGCTGACTTCCAGGTAGCAGCCCTGCAGATTTCCTGGATAGGGACGTCCCAAAGCAGCCACCGTTGCAGCAGTATGGCGGGTAGAATGAGCTCTTATCCCTCTGGGAGGCTCCATGCCCGCCAACTTATAGCAGAGATCTATGCAGGAGGTTACCCACCTGCTTATCGTCCCGCTTGGCTGCAGGTCTGCCAGATGCGGCTTCAGCGTAGGTGACAAACAGCTGCGAACCTCTCCCAATTTCAGCCGTGCGCTCCTTATAATGAAGCGACCCTTCTAGGGTCCAGAGTATGGAGCCTATATTCGCCTCCCAGGTGTGATTGGGAACACCGCAGAGTCAACACCTGGTTAGGTGAAACTCCGGCACCACCTTGGAAGGAATTTCGGGTGGGGCGAGGACAACCTTGTCCCTGTGGAAGACCAGGTAAGGAGACTCGCTGGAGCACCTGGAGCTCTCCTATCCTTCTGGCTGACGTGATAGCCACCAAGAAGGCGGTCTTCCACCGACAGGTGGAGAGAGAGCACACCTGTGCATAGGTTCGAATGGCTTGCCCATGAGCTTTGCCAGTACCAGCAGTAGATCCCACGGAGGTGGGGTTCCTGCACTGGAGGAAATGTGATCAAGGCCTTTGAAAAGCGCCAGACCACCTTCTCCCTGCGCACCGACTGCTTCCCGGCCCGCGCCCGTAAGCAGAGATGGCTGCAGGTGCACCCTTAGGGTCGTCGACCTAAGCCCTGACTAGAAAGGGACCATAAATAGTCCAAGATGCTTGCCAAGGAACAGGAGGAAGGGTCCAAGCCCTTGTCCAGACACCAAATGAAAACCTTTCCATTTGAAGGCATAGCATTTTCTGGTCGACTCACGGGACGCCTCAACTACATTGAGGACCTCGTCGGAAGACCCAAGGCCTGGAACTCTAGCCGCCAGGAACCAGGCCGTCAGGTGCAGGGATTGAAGGTCCGGATGGAACACCTTCCTGATTGACTGAGAGCAGGTCCGGGCGAGCTGGAAGCTGCCGCGAGTCCTGGAGCTGAGACTGAGGAGATCTGGTACCAGAACTGGCGAGGCCAGTCTGGGGCTATCAGAATCACCTGCGCCTTGTCCCTCCTCGCTTGAGAGCACCTTGTGGATCAAGGGAAATGGGGAAAGGCGTAGAAGAGGCCCGGGGTCCACTGCCTCGAGAAGGCATCCCCCTGCAGCGAGCCCTGCTGAGGGGGGCGGGCATGGAACAGACTCAGCTTCGCGTTCTCCCTGGAGGCAAACAGGTCCACCTGAGGTGTGCCCCAATGGGAGAACAGATGCTGTACTACCTCCGGCAGGAGAGACCACTCGTGGGATGCAGCCCCTATCCGGCTCAGGGCATCGGCCAGGGTGTTGGAGGCTCCTGCCACGTGAATGGCTAGGAGATCCGCCTCCAGGCTGCGCACGAGTGACCAAATGCGGAGAGCTTCCTTGCATAGAAGCATGGAGCGCGTCCCGCCCTGGCGGTTTAGATAGTACATGGTTGTGGTATTGTCCGTCTGGACTCGGACCACTTGACCCCGGAGGAACGGAGCAAAGGTGGTGAGAGCTAGGCGGACCGCTCAGAGCTCCAGCAGGTTGATGTGGCATCGGGACTCCCGCGGGGACCAGAGGCCATGAGCCCGGTGTTCCCCCAGATGGGCACCCCAACCCATCAGAGAGGCATCGGTCGATAGAGAGACCGTCGGCTCGAGGCGGACGAACGGGATGCCCTCCTGCAAATGATCTGGAACGGTCCACCACTGGAGAGCGCCCACATCCCCTGTGTCACCGACACAAGCTGGTCCAAAGGATCGCAGCATTGTGACCACTGGCTGGCCAGTCCCCATTGAAGGGACGATGTTCCAAGCGGCCCAACGGACCACGCTGGTGCAGGCTGCCATGAGACCCAGGAGGCGAGGAAGTCCCGGCAGGGCGAATTGCTCAACCAGAAATGATCGGCAAAGGAGGAAAGAACCTCGGCCCTGTCCGCTGAGCCGCGCTCTGGCTCAAGAGAGTCGAGCTGCGCCCGATGAATAGAATCACCTGCTCGCTCGAGTCCGACTTGGCCTCGTTGATAAGGAGGCCCAGTTGAGAGCAGACCTGAGGGCCAGATCTCTGGACCACTCCGCCTCCTTCCTGGAGGGAGCTGCTATCAGCCAGTCGTCCAGGTAAGGGTACACCCGACCCTCGGCACCGCGCCAGAATGCTGTCACCACTGCCATGCATTTGGTGAAGACCCTGGAGCTGGAGACAATGTCAAGGGCATGGCTTGGAACTCGAAGAGGGATCCTTCCGCTCGAAGCGTAAAGAATCTCTGGTGAGACGGACGGATAGGGACGTGAAAAACGCTGCCCCAAGTCCAGAGAGCAGAACCACACGCCGCTCCAAGGATGGTATTATCTGAGCCAGAGTGACCATCCTGAAGGTTCGAGACCTTAGGGAACTTGTTTAGGTCGGAGGTCGAGAATGGGCCAGCCCCGTCCGCCTCGAACCAGGAAGTACCTGGACACAAACCCTGGGTCTGAAGGAGGGTCCACCACCTCTTATCACCTCCTTCTGGAGGAGGAGAGCGATGTCGGCTCGACGAGCCGCCAGTGAGGCTGGGATCGAAGCCCCCGAGGGTGACGGCTCTGAAGGGTGGTGCCTGCTCAATTCCAGAGGCAGGCCTCTTCCCACCACCTCCAAGACCCACCTGTCCGTGGAAACAGCGGACCAGGCGGAACGGAAGTGCCGGAGCTCTCTCCACGGGGGACCCAGGGTGGGCAGGACAGGAATGGGGCGACACCTCAGCCCGTCATCAGGGCAGGCTTGAGGAGGGACCGGCCAGGGACCTCCTGGGCTTTTTCCTCCTGCCTCCTGTTAGGGAAGCGGCGGCTTGGGTTTGGGATGCCAAGGCCCGAGCCTGCTGGCCCTGGCGTTGCTGGGCGGGCGCCAGGGAGCACAGAAGGACGAAAGGGCTTAGGCTGTGGTTTGCGGCCTTTGTCCTTCTGAGCGGAAGAGACCGAGTCCAAGGTAGCATGGACTTCTCGATCCTCTGCAGGTGACCTTCCACCCCAGGGTCAAGAGGTCAGTCCCCAAAAGGGAACATCCGCCAACTTGTGCTGGGTATCCGGCAAAGGTGGATATCCTCAGCCAAGCCCGCCGACGATAGCCACTGCAGCACGCCACCGATCTGGGCACATGAGTCCCCTATCCAAAGCAGTCTGGAGCTGCTGTTTGGCCACTGCCCTGCTCCTGGTCCCGCACTCCGCTTAACCGTAGTCTGCAGGTCGGCAGGGAAGATGAGGGATGACCTCATCCAGGGAGTCTCAAACAGGCATGGAGAAAATGTGCCATGAGGACGGCCGAACTGGCCTGACGAAGGCAGAGAGAGGACGCAGCGTAGACTTTTCGCCCGACATAGTCCAATTTCTTGGACTCCTTGTCAGGAGGTTTGTCCACATCCCTGGCGTTGCCGGCGCGCCGGAAAACGCTGTCGGTAACCAACCCCTCAGCAGAGGGTGTTCCAAAAACCGGACAAGGAACGGTAGGGACCGTCATACTTCCTGCCATCCTGGCCAGGCGCAGGGCAGGAAGCAGGGCGCTGCAAAGCTCCAGTGCGGACCCACTATGGCCTCGGCCACCGGAAGGCCTCCGTCGAGAATCCCTCGGTCCAGAATCTCCGTGAGGATACCTGGCCCGCTTTGGAACGGGTTCGAGCTCCATCCCGTGGACCCGAGATGAGCCGAAGCAGTCCCAGGAAGACGACGGGCTATCGCCCATTGACTGACTCCTGAAGACTCCAAGTCCAGTCGCTTGGAGAAAAAGGAGAATCATCTTCGGACGGAAGAGTCCTCGAAAAGACTGCCTCTGGCCTGAGCCACCCTTCACCTGCCGAGGTCGGTCGGGAGTGAGGGTAACTGACAGCCGATGGGTGAGACCTTAGCCGACCGAGATCCTTGGTCGGAGCCCCAATTGCGGCTGTGGAGGCGGAGGTTCCACGGAATCGTTGGAGCAGCTGGTTTTGGCAGACAACCGCCTGGGTATAGCTCCTCGGATAAGTCGAGGGGTTGTGTCGGCCGCCCGATGACAGTTGACTTAATGGCCGGGAAGGCGACGGGTCGGCTTACTCCCGGCCAGGAGGAGCTGTTGTAACATAAGGTCTCGTCAGCCGACGCAATTACGCGAAGCCTCCCTCGCCTGAGGAGGAGGACGAGACGAGCGGCGACGCCCGCATCTGCTGTGCCAAGACCGAGACCGCCTATGACGGTGGGATCGGCTGGACCACGAAGAGGTCCGAGACCGAGAGTCCCGGAGTTTCCGAGGTCGGTGCGGGGAGGTGTCGGCCGGAACCGGCACTCCCTTCGGCTCGGATGGTCCATCCGAGGGCTCGGAACCGGAGGCACAGGCGAGCCACAGGATCTCAACTCCTCCCGGGAACCGAGAGAAATCTCGGCTGCTAAAGGCGACAGCCCGGTCTAACGGGTCGAGAAAAATCTCGACTTCCATCGGTGGGAGTCTCGGTCAACTGACCTGACTGGGACACCGTGGGCCAGTGGCGAAGCCGAGCGATCGACTGAAGCCGACGGTCGCCCACCACCCGAGAGGACCTTTCCGCCCCAAGAGCGTCGACGGAGGAACTTACCCTGTCCTCTTTTTGGACCGAGAATAAGGTCCCAGAGACGAGGGCCCTTCCTTTAGTGGAGAGGGACAGACAAAGCTCCTTAAAAGAAGCCGCGAAAGAAGAAGAGCCCAGAGAGCGGGATAAATGCCGTGGCCGAGAAGATACGGCCCGCGCCGCCTCTTCGAGGGCGCAACCATCTGCTCGAGCTGATTCACCCGAGCTGCGCCATGGACACCGCCAACCGGGCCTCCTTGGACTTCACCGAGGGAACGCTTCGGACGGCCCAGTTGCAATCGGGCAGCACGGTCTTCGAGGACGTAGGCCGAGAAAGATGAGCACAGGTCGCAAGCCTGCGGGTCGTGCTCAAGGCCTAAGCAGTAGACACACGTGGAGTGTGGATCCGTCCGAGACATCTTCTGCCCGCATGGGCATCTCCGAAATCCGGGAGTCGATTTGTCCATCGCAGCCGCGAGGGATAGAAGACTGAAGTCTTTTTCGCAAAATTTATTTTTAAATCCGCAAACGGAGAAATAGGAACCAGTCTCAAACGCAGAGCGTTAAGGAGGGAACCTGAGCTTCCAAGCGTTAAGGAAGATCTGGCGTCATGGGGCGGAGCCAAGAGTTATACCACCCGGGTGGGAGGAGGAGCAAGCTTGAAGACCTTCCGGCAAGATTTAAAGCGGCAAGGATACCTGCCAATGAGTGTGGATGAACAACATATCCATGTCCCTAGAACACAGCGTTATACCGGCTGCTACAATACAAACTTTTTTTTAAGCACTAGTTTCAGCTACAATTAATACAAATATTACACACCTGTTGAATCAGTCTTTCTGGGTACCTCCTATGCTGCACACCATGAGTTTATTTTGTTTTCTTAATCCTAACACCTACCAGGTCTACTGTGGTATTTCTACGTCAAATGTAGAGGTCATCATTTTTCTTGGGGAAAAAATAAAAAGCTAAATTAAAAACATTTTTAAAATACTTACATTGCGATGGAACAAAAAAAAAAATGTTACCCCAATTAAAACTGGAAGATGCCTGTAATATTTTACAGTGGAAAAAAGGAAAAAAGCACGGTCCAATGTTTTGCCCAATTTAGTTGCACTGCTGCTTCAGTTATTCATATGATGGTGACAAACACATGTTTTCCTAGGCTGTCATCTGTCCAGGAGGAAGTACACCAGGACAAGAAGCCTGCCAGCGAGGAGAGGGAGAATCCGATTTATTTAATTAGTACAAGCAGAGTGCTAAAAAGGTGGGACTAATGCAGACTAATGCAAGATGAGCAAAGAAATGGAAAAACATGAGAGGACAGCGGCACAGCACGGATTGGACCAACTCCATAGCACTGAGGAGGCTGAACTAGTTGGGAGATTTTCCCTTCTAAAAATATAGGGTCTCCGTGTTGGCATCCATAAACTTGAGCTTGCTTGTGTATCATCAATACCAATGTAAAATCACAGATGCAAGATGCTCCCCACCTACAGGAAGACCTAATCAGCCATGGGCTGTCCTCCAGAATGGAGCTGGAAGGTGTTATCTTTGAGGTCATCAAAATGTTTTGAAACAGTAAAGTGAACAAAATGCATTTGATGATAGAGAGTTTTGCCAAACAGCAGCAAAAAAAAAAAAAAGCTACTTCTTTCAGTCAGAAGAGGGTGAAACCAGGCCCACCCATCTACCACACCATGACCAACACTTGCTGGTACAAGACTGAGTGTAGGACACCATAGTGTCGTCATGTCAGTGTTCTGCATCTGGCCAGTGGGATGGTTTCAGCCTGCGACACAGTGTTCATGGGAACACTGTGCCCCACATCACTGGTGCATCTGGACATACAATCCCCTGTAGCACCCACCAACATTCTAGCAGGACACAGCACTGGTACACACAATCCGCTGCCTGGGGCCCACCCGCACTGCAGCAGGACACAGCACTAGTACACATAGTCCACTGCCTGGGGCCCACCCACACTGCAGCAGGACATAGCACTGGTACACACAGTCCACTGCCTGGGGCCCACCCACACTGCAGCAGGACACTATATATTATATATACACATATACATATATACCACACACACACACACACACACACACACACACACACACACACACACACACACACCCACTGCCTGGGGCCCACACACACTGTAGCAGGACCAGGGAGGTGCTGCGGACATGGCCTAACTAGACTTTAGACATTAGCAAATCATTTGACACAGTCCCACACAAAAGATTAACAAACAAGTTAGCCAGCCTGGGAGTGGGTTCCAGGGTAAAATATTGGCTGGACAACAGGACACAGAGAGTAACAGTAAATGGAGTCCACTCTGAAGAAAGGGGGTTACTAGTGTGGTACAACAGGGTTCAGAACTGGGACCAGTCCTCTTTAATGTCTTTATAGGTGACATTACGGAGGGACTGAAAGGAAAAAAAATTGTCAAAAATGTGGCAGCTTAGATTCAATGCAAAGAAGTGCAAAGTAATGCACCTGGGAAACAAAAACTCAGGGGAAGAGTACACAATGGAGGAGAGGTACAAACAACAACAAAAATGGAAAGGGACCTGGGATAGTCATATCACATGATCTAAAGGTAGGCAAGCAAGTTGAGAAGGCAGTAAGGAGGGCTGGGGGGACACTGGGATGCATATGGAGAGGCATCACCAGTAGAAAACAGGAAGTTGTTATCCCTCTGTACAGACAGTTGGTGAGACCCCATTTGGAGTACTGTGTGCAGTTCTGGAGAACCATCTCCACAAGGCCAGAGACAGGATGGAGGCTGTCCAGAGGAGGGCAACTAAAATGGTGCAGGGTCTACACCCAAGCCATATGAAGAGAGAGACTAAAGGAGCTTAATATGTATACCCTCGAGGAAAGAAGGGAGGGGGATGATAGAAACTTTCAAATACCTCAGAGGAATCAGCGAAGTCCAAAGAGTGTAGCGTCTCTCAGAAAAGAGATGTGCAACAACAAAGGGCACAATTTGAAGATTGGGGACGGGTCAGGGCAACATGAGGAAGTATTTTTTTCCATGGTGTGGATGCATGGACAGCCTTCCTGAGGGGGTCATGGGGCCAAAAACAGTGAGGGAATTCAAGAATGCATGGGACAGACATAAGGTAATTCTAGAGGTGGGGTAGGACGAAGTAGGCTGTTGGTTAACTAGGATCTGTAGCTTATCCAATAGGTAGAGAATTGGGCAGACTAGGCGGGCCAAGTGGTCCGTATCTGCCGTCAGTCTATGTTTCTGTGTTCTAGGGAACAGCACTGGTACACACAATCCGCTGCCTGTGCCCACCTACATCATAGCGGGACACAGCACTGGTACACAATACACTGCCTGGCACCCACCAGCACTCTAGCAGGACACAGCATCGGTAAATACAATCTGCTGCCTGGGTCCGCTCACAGTTTAGCAGGACAGCACTTGTACACAGTCTGCTGCCTGGCACCCACCCACACTGTAGCAGAACACAGCATTGGTACACACAATCTGCTGCTTGGTGCCCACTCTGCAGCAGGACACAGCACTGGCACAATCCACTGCCTGGCACCCACCCACACTGTAGCAGGACACTGCATCCACACCCACAATCAGCTGCCTAGCACACACCCACAATGCAGCAGGACATAGCATCAGTACACACGATCCACTGCCTGGCACGCACCCGCAGTGTAGCAGGACACAGCATCAGTACACACAATCCACTGCCTGGCACCCACCCACCCACAATACAGCAGGACACAGCATTGGTACACACAATCCACTGCCTGGCACACCCCCACACTGCAGCAGGACACAGCACTAGTACACAATCCACTGCCTGGCACCCACCCAGAGTGCAGCAAAACACAGCACTGGTACACACAATATGCTGCCTGGTGCCCACCTGCAGTGTAGCAGGACACTGCATAGGTACACAATCCTCTGCTTTGTTCCCACCCACATCGCAGCAGGTCACAACATCAATATGCGAAAACCAGTGCCTGGCATCCTACCCACCCATAGCAGAACACAGCTTTGGAACACAATCCACAGCCTGGGGCACACCCACATTGCAGCAGAACATAGCATAGGTACACACAATCCGCTGCCTGGGGCCCACCCACACTGTAGCAAGACAGCTTTGGAACACAATCTACAGCCTCGGGCACACTCACATTGCAGCAGAACACAGCACAAGTACACACAATCCGCTGCCAGGGGCCCACCCATACTGTAGCAGGACACAGCACTGGTACACACATACTGCCACATGGGGCCCACCCACAGGCACACACATACTGCCACTTGGGGCCCACACACACTCTGTAGCAGGACACAGCACTGGCACACAATCCACTGCCTGGCACCCACCGAAACTGTAGCAGCACACAGTACTGATACACACAATCCACTGCCTGGGGCCCACCCATACTGTAGCAGGGCAAAGCACTGGTACATTAAATCTGCTGCCTGGGGCCCACCAGCACTGTAGCAGCACAAAGCATTGGTACATACAATTCGCTGCCTGGGGCCCACCAGCACTGTAGCAGGACACAGCACAGGTACACACAACCCTCCGTTTGGCACCCACCCACACCGTAGCAGGACACAGCACTGGTACACACAATCTGTTGTCTGGTGCCAATCTACAATGCAGCAGGATACAACACCGGTACATACAATCCTCTGCCTGGCATCCACCCACACCGTAGCAGGACACAGCACCGAGCATCAGAGGGACTCTGTAGAACACATGGGAGTTGGATCCGGTAAGCCAGGTTTTTTTTTTGGGGGTGCCAGACCTCAGGTAGCACAAACCCACCAAGAGTCCTGCACACACACAGTCAAATTCCTTCCCACAAAATCTCCTTTACTGAGCCACATGGGGCAGTCATTTATCATCGAGAGCTATCCACCCTCCTCAAGGCAAGAGGCAGAGACAGATGCTGAGCACTGCCATCGGACACCCATGTCCAACAGCCCAAACCTGGGGCTGGAACCCAGGTCCCCAAAGAAAGCCATGCCCTTTGTTGACAGAGGTGAAGTAGGATCTGCGATGATACCGTAGGGAGGGAAATATGGGTAGACTAGGTGGGCCAAGTGGTCCTTATCTGCTGGCAAATTCTATATTTCTAGATTGTACAGGGAATGTGACCAAAATCTCTCTATGGCATTCGAAGCCGTGACTCTCTGGCCCAGGGAGTAGAAGAACCAACTGGGCAGACTGATCAAATAACCATATCTGCCCAAGGAATCCAGACTAAGAACATTGAAAGAATCCACCAGGAGTAAATTAAAACAAAATAATTCCACCCTGTATACCCATCAACACTAAGTCAGGAGTTCACCCAAAGCTCCACATCACTTTCGAGCTTCGATGTGAAGTCACCTGGCACCTCTCCCGGATCGGGATGGTATGTTGTCCTGGCTCTTGACTGCCATCAAGTGGAGGTCTGGTGGCAGCACTGATGCTTGGGAGGCAGACTCAAGTTAGGGTGGATGGAAGAAGCCATGGTTCTGCAGCACATGCGTGCCCCCACGTGCCTGCATCTACCATGTCACCACAGCACTGGGACGAGAGGAAGAAAAAGTGATGGTGGGGGCTTCATGAAGTCCTGCCACCTATCTCCAACCCACACTGCAGACTAGGCTTCCTGGTTCGACCTGGACATGTGGACAGGGAGGGGGGGAGAAAGGATGGCCATCCCTCCTCCAGTCCTGCCATGGGGGCAAATCATGGGAGGACTCTCGAGCAGGTAAGTCCCAAGGCAGCTGATGCTAGTTGTAAGGAAGTGGAACAGGGCTGAACAGCCACCCAGCCATCACGGGAGGAAAAAACACTATTAAAAAAAGAAAATCTAAACAGAAGGTAGTCAAGAGCAGGAAATAATAGCTCTCAGGGGAGTATCTCAGTTTTTTTAACCTAGTCCCGTGCAAATTAGAAAGAAAAAAAAAAAACACTCACCCAAATTCATGTAGCGTGACTTGTGTCAATTAGCACTCTGCAATTTTCTGCAACTGCATGAATTGGCAATTCACCTCTCTGCAGCATATTTTTGCTGCAATCTGCAGCAAACATTTGTCATAAGCATGAATTGAGTTAGTTAGCATAGTAAAATTTGTGCAGTTGTGGCAAATTTGCACAGTGTGTACTGCGCAAATACTCCACGTAGTGTGCAGCACACAAATTCACCGTAATTCATGTGCAAACATTAAATTCGAAACACACCTACGTTCACCTTGGAGCACTGCTGGTAGTAAACTGATCCAGGGTCAGTGGGTGGGAACAGGAGACACTTGTTTTTAACGTTTACAGTTTATATCTCATAAGACCCCAACTCAAATGCAACATCTCATTTACACTAGGGTCCTGCTGCTACCCAATTTACAGTTGGGAGGGGCTGACTCACTGGAAGGTTAACTGACTTGCACAAAGTCACATGGTGAGTCAAAGGCTGTGGTGGGATTTGAAGCAGAAATCTCCCATTTCACAGTTCAGGGCTCCAACCACAAGGATACACTGCATTCCCCTGCAAACACTTTTTAAAAATGTTTAAATAAAGCTCAAGTTTAGATTAATGACCTAGGATTAACCCGCCTTCTTCCGATCATACATCTCTTTTTTGGCTAAGAGAGAGTGATAGTAGAATTTGCTTCTCAAACATCAGCACAGCTCTTCTGCATTCTGTCCATACAGGGACTCCCCAGTTACTATAAACATGATTAACACGCCCAGTCCATGGCTAGGTGGCAGGTCCAGACTGAGTACTAAATCACTCGGCCTTACAAGGCAAAATCTCCCTACAGCACACAAGACACGCATCCAGTACAGGTACATACAAGGCAATCCGAGAACAATGGACACCCCTCCAAGACAGAACTCTGCTCAATCCAGAGGAAAAGCTAAACACAGCAATTTTACAGTCCTACACAAAGTCAGTCTGTGCAAATAGTGGGGGCGGGTAGGGAGAGAAGAGGGACTTCAGGCAGTTAGGAGAGTGTAGAAGAATCCAGAGAGTTCACTAGACATGGATGACACAATACATAGATATAACAAAAGAGTGGATAACTGGGATGGGACGACCAATTCATTTTGAACCTTCCAGAACCAGGGTCACATTCCAAGGAAAAAAAAAAAAAGAAAAAATCTTTTCAGAATTGCTGTTTATGTTCCAAAAGGTTCTGATAAAAAACAAAAACAACACACACACACACACACACACACACACACACACACACACACACACACACACACACACACACACTAATTATTTGGAGTTGTGTGTATTCAGTCCCCCAGAAGGACTTCACACAGAAAAACGTCCAAGATAAGAGGTAAACCCAGAAAGAACCCAGGGGGCCAGGACTGTATTAGATGTCACGTTCACAGCGTCAATGTGTGTGTCAGGTGTGTTAATTATATGGTGAAAAGTATGCGGAACCAAATTGCCATGGATGTTGCTGTTACTACCCTAGCTTTGTGGGTAATACTGAATGATTACGGCCAGTTGCACAAGGAAACAAGAAAGGATTACGGTAAGAGGCTAGAACATAGAAACATAGACTTTGACGGCAGATAAGGACCACTTGGCCCACCCAGTCTGCCCATTTCCCTACCTACTGGATAAGCTGCAGATTCTAGTTAACCAACAGCCTATTTCCTGCAACCCCCCACTATAATTGCCTTATGTCTGTCCCATGCATGTTTGAATTCCTCCATTGTTTTAGACCCCACAACCTCTCCAGGAAGGCGGTTCCATGTCCACCACTCTCTCCGTGAAAAAGAATTTCCTCACATTACCCCGAGCCGTCCCCCCTCTAATTTTAAATTGTGCCCCCTTGTTCTTACACATCTCTTTTTCTGAAAGATGCTACCCTCCTGGACTTTGTTGATTCCCTTGAGGTACTTAAAAGTTTCTATCATGTCCCCCCTGTCCCTCCTTTCATCAAGGGTATACATATTAAGCTCCCTCAGTCTCTCTTCATATGGTTTCTGATGTAGACCCTGCACCATTTTAGTTGCCCTCCTCTGGACTGCTTCCATCCTGTCTATGTCCTTGCGTAGATGAGGTCTCCAAAACTGCACACAGTACTCCAGATGGGGTCTCACCAACTGTCTGTATAGAGGGATAACCACTTCCCTTTTTCTACTTGTGATGCCCCTCCCTATGCATCCCAGTATCCCTCTGGCTTTCCCTACTGACTTCTCACATTGCATACCCACCTTTAGGTCATCTGATATGACTACACCCAGATCCCTTTCCATTATTGTTGTTGTTAGTACCTCCCCTGCTATTGTGTACTCTTCTCCTGGATTTTTATTTCCCAGGTGCATTACTTTGCACTTCTTTGCATTGAATCTAAGTTGCCATATATCTGATCATTCCTCCAACTTTGCCAAGTCCCTTCTCATCCTTTCTACCCCCCTCCCCATGTGCATCAACTCTGTTACAGATCTTTGTGTCATCCGCAAAGAGGCATACCTTTCCTTCCAGACCCTCTGCAATGTCACCTATAAAGACGTTAAAGAGGACTGGACCCAGTACTGAGCCCTGAGGTACTCCACTAGCAACCCCCCCTTTCTTCAGAATGTGTTCCATTCACTATTACCTTCTGTGTCCTGTTGTGCAGCCAGTTTTCTACTCAGGCTACCACCCTGGGACCCACTCCCAGGCTGGCTAACTTGATTATTAATCTTTTGTGCAGACTGTGTCAAATGCCTTGCTAAAGTCTAGGTAGGCCAGCCACAGCCCCTCCCTGGTCTATTACTTTGGTCACCCAGTCAAAGAAATCGATTAGATTTGTCTGACATGACCTTCCTGCTGTGAATCCATGCTGCTTTGGGTCCAGTGCCCCACTGGCCTCTAGGTACTCAACAATTCTTTCTTTCAGAAGTGATTCCATCATTTTCCCCACCACTGAGGTCAAACTAACAGGTCTGTAGTTTCCTGCTTCTGCCTTGCTCCCACTTTTGTGAAGGGAATCACATCTGCCCTCCTCCAGTCCTCAGGTACCACCCCATCTTCCCATGATTTGTTAAAAAGTGTGGTTAGTGGTGTCACTAGGTCCTCCCTTAGCTCTTTTAGCATTCTAGGGTGAATCCCGTCAGGCCCCATTGCTTTGACCACCTTGAGTTTTAGAAGTTCTTTCAGTACTCTTTCTTCTTTAAATGGACTGGTATCAACCCCACTATGCAGAGTGCTTCTACCGTTTGGTTTAGGTAACTCCTCCTCTTCTTCTTTTGTGAATACTGAGCAAAAGTATTCATTCATTATCTCTGCCTTTTCACCGTCTCCCTCTGCCCACCTCCCCTCTCCTTTATTAATCTTCCCTATCCCTCCCTTAAGCTTTCTATGTTCCCTAATGTACCTATAAAAGGTTTTATCCCCCTTCTTAACTGAGTTGGCTATCCTTTCCTTGGTTTGGGCCTTTGCTTTTCTGACTGCCTTCCCCACTTCTTTCTGCTTTAATTGATACAGTTCCCTGTCGTGCTCTGTCTGTGATTCCTTATACTTTTTGAATGCAGCCTTTTTCTCCTTAACCTTCCCTGACACTTCTTTTGAGAGCCATAGTGGTTTTTATTCCGCTTTGTTTTCTTTATTTGTTTCACACAAAGGCTTGTTGCCTCCATGATGGCAGTTTTGATTTTTCTCCATTGTTCTTCCACCCCTCCTTTCTGGCCACTTGCTAATGCATTCCTCAGGTATTCACCCATTTTGCCAAAGTCAGCCCTTCTAAAGTCCAGTATCCTTGTATTTGTATGGCTTATCTCCATGGTTGTGTTTATTGTGAAGCACACTGTGCAGTGGTCGCTTGTTCCCAGGTGTCTACTGACTTCTCAGTTTGTGATCCTCTCTCCATTTGAGAGTACCAGGTCTAATATTGCTCCCTCCGGTGGGTTCCACCACTAGCTGTCTAAGGCATGCTCCCTGTGGGCATCGAGAATGACCCTGCTCTTGGATGTGGCTGCAGTCCATGTTGCCCAGTTAACATCTGGCATATTCAGGTCCCCATCAACAGTATCTCCCTTTTCAGCCATTTTGAGAATGCCCTCTATCATTTTCTTGTCCATTTCCTCCCCTTGAGGCGGGGTCTGTATACAACCCTATGCGGTTGTGATGCCATTCCTTGTCTCCAATGTGGCTGAGAGTTCCTCTTGTCCTCCCCTTTACCTTTAGTTCTGTTACTTTGATCCTTCCCTATGTAGAGAGCTACTCCACCTCCTCTTTTACCCTCCCTGTCCCTTCTGTAGATTGTGTACCCTGGTATGTTGACATCCCAGTCATGGTTCTCCGTGTACCATGTTTCTGTGACTGCCACAATATCCAAGTGTTCCACTTCCATCACGGCTACTAGCTCTGGAAGCTTGTTTCCCAGACTACGGGCATTGGTACTCATTGCCCTCCATTTAATGTTGGCTTTATCCTTTTTTACCCCGTCCCTGCTCTTATTGCCCTTGCGTCTAAAGCAACGCCACTCAGTCACGTCTCTTTCCATCTATGCCAGAGTCACAGACCTGCCCCCGAGTTATAAATAATAGTTAATAGAATAGTAATATAACAGTTCTGGAGCTTAATATATGCGACGTACAGTTAATTGTGCAAATGTACAAATTACCACATTGGACCTGGGGTGTGTTGGGGTTGGGGGGGGGGCGGAGTGCCCCCCACAGAAGAAAGAAATTGTTCACTAAACTAACTAAAAAACAAAAGAAAGAAGATATTCTGGGAGTTCATCGCAACAATAAATTAACAAATAGGACCCGGGGGATGTGGGGGGCGGAGTGCCCCCACAGAAGAAAGAACAAATACTATGCTGATGTCTGATGTAGTCTGTTTTTTTCTGTATTTAGTAATATTTTCTGTATTTCTGCTACCATCATTCGCCAGATGAAAAAAATAATTTGCCTGCATTTAGTGTCATTGTTTATGGTGATTATGTAGAAAGCGCATGCAGTTTCACTCTCTCCTGCTGTGTCACTTGGTCATGCAGCTTCAAGAGACACATTACCGAGTTGTCTCTGAAAGCTGCGCAGCGACACGATCGGGCCGTAATCCTTCAGTATCGCCACTTTGTGGACTTAAACAAGGTTGAGGGACATAGGTTGGAGAGACTGCTGTGGCTCCTATCCAAGGTGTTAAAACAATTGTGCAGGGCCTCTACCCAGAGAAAGGTTCAAAACGTGCCTGGTGTCAGCATGGTACAACTCTCTGGGATGCAGTACCTATTCTGCCACAGGGTCAACCCAGCCATGAACCAGAGCAGTGCAAACACAATTAACCAATAAGCATGAAACAGAAAGAATATGGTCATACACAGAGCAAAAAGAAAACAGGCTCTTCATTAGGATTAGACTTCAGTCCCCTAAAAGTAAAAAAGTGGGTTATGTACACAGATTGCAGAATAGTCCCTTAGCTGGGTTCTTCACAGCCTGTCTTGGCCCAGCCTAAATGCACAGGGGCAGCCCTTTCCAGGCTCTGCTTTTCATCAGTTACCACCACCACCACCACCACCACCATCACCACCACCACCACACAACACATGCACAGTACTTATGGTTACAGTTACACACCTGTACTGGAAACGCTACCTTCTCCCCAATGGTACCAGTATAAAAATCCCTTTCATACAATTAGGGAGCTCCCAGTGCTTCACTGGGTTCTCAGTCTTAGGAATGGTGTAGGCCCAGTGACATTTCACATAGTTGGCCAGCAGGGGTACATTTAAAGCAGCAGTGCAACACAAAATGGGCAAAAAATATGACCCCACCTTCCACCATTATAACAGATTCCAGACATCTTCCAGTTTATTTTGTGGTAAAATGTTCTATTTCCACTAAAATGTGAGTATTTCTAATTGTTTTGAGCTTTTTTTTTTCTCTCCACTCAAGAAAAAGATGGCTGCCACATTTTGCTAGGCAACAGCACTGCCGACCTGGTAGGGGTTAGAAGCGAGAGAAAAATAAAACCTCATAGTGTGCAGCATAGGAGGGACCTAGAAAAGTAGATTTGACAGGTGTGCTCTGTTGATATGATCTTTATTAACAACTCTTTCATGGTCAGCTGCCCCAGCGGTGTGGAGCGCTAAGGCACTGGCCACCTTACCTACTCCCATGTCGGCGACCCAGGTTCAGGAACGAGCATGGGGCACTGGGGGTTGGCGGGGGAGGAGGAGCCGGACTGAGTGGCTGCAAGGCAGCTCTCCTCTCCCAGAGAAAGACGTGAGTTTCCCCGGCTCTTGGCTACCACCCAGTGGAGGGTAGGTGGCAGCACCAAGCCTTAAGAAGCCAGGCATTAGGCCAGGTAGGAGGAAGGGGCCATCTCCAAAGTTATAGAGCGCATGCGTGACCATGTTCTGGGGTCTCAGGATAATGGGGGACAAAAAATGGGGCACCGAGGGAGGCTCAATGAAGCCCTGTGCGCAGGGGGATTGAGATTCTCTGAGGGAGGACCACAGCTTGCCTGCTCACGGAACCCCAAGAGAAAAAGCTATACGAAAAAATACATTTAAAAAGTGTTCATGGTCAATGCAGTGCAAGTACATCGGCAGTACAGACAGGTACAGGTCCAAAAGTGCCCAGGCGCTTTGCTCATGTGTAGCTTTGTCAAATGAAATCAGGTCTTACGGCCAGTATGGAAGTAATAATCACAGGGGGTGCGAAGACTGCAAGTGCTGTGCCAGAATGCACATTCTCGTGCCAGTAGAAAGAATGCAAATTTATTTGATTAAAAACATATTTAACCAGGTAAGCAAATTGAGACCACAACTGGCTTGTTTCAGACTGTGATCGTGGGGCGAGGGAGTTGATGCAAGACAGCAAAGGCAGTGTATCATAAGAAGAAAGGTCACAGTCAAGTTAACAATGGAGAAAGCAGCAGACATTATAAGGAACAGGCCCAGTGCATAACAGAGTGATCAACAGTAAAAACTGGAGCAAAGTACCAAGTAAACAGCAAAAAGAAAGGGACAAGTAAACGATAACACATGACAGGGTGAGCAGTTGTAAGGGAATAATGCACACCTCAGGAGGCTATTAGGCATAAGTCATAGCCAAGTGCTGCAACCACCTGCGTAGTGTAGTATTTCCTTAAGATAACACAGCACACCCTGGAATGCGTTTTTTTTCTTTTCTTTCATATTCTCTTCATCCACCACGGGGACTCAGGTGCCCCTCACTGGTAGCCAACTGGAAAAAGCTGCAGGATGGGAAAGGGCTGGCAGCAGCAGCAGAAGGGAGCCTCTTGCAGTGGCCCCAAGGAGAATTTATTTATTTATTATGAATCTCGGATTAACACCGTTTGAGAACAAGCTCATTACGAAGCTTCCACATCAAAGGTTAACAAACAGAGTAGACGCAAATGAGTGCTGAAATAAGCAGCTAGATTGGACTAAAATGAACACTATACATATAATCAGTCTAAGTTTAATCATTGTAATCAGCTTGGGGTTGTCAGCCCTAACGCTCACAACCCTAAGCCACACCCCTGACGCCTGTCAGTGTCTACATACATACATACATACATACATACATATTATACTGGCGCGGTAGCACCAGTATATTAGGGTTGAGTGCAAACTTCTATGTTAAGCCCAAAAGTTTGAAGCTTAATAACTTTGGAACCACTCAACGGATTTGCTCTAAAACTGGCAAGCATAATCTCCAGGGGATAGGTCCCTTGACATGCAGAATTTCTTGCAAATCTGTTGTGTGGTTTGTGAGATGGAAACTGTCAAAAAAATCTTACATTTACCAGTTTTTTCACATTTCTTTGTCTACCTGTATCTCAGAAATGCCTTTATGTTGTGGTCTGAGATTCAGGGTAGAAAGCCTTTGGGTCACAGATGTGCCTTTTGAAGGTTTGGTGAAAAATTCTGAATCAGTTCTAAAGTTATTAAATTCTTAATTTCCTATGGGAAAATTTATAAGTATAATGAAAGTACTTTTCGCACACTGTCATCCAGTTATGCATACTTTGCACCTTAATAACTTTGCAACGCTTCAATGGATTTGCATGACATGTGGCACGCATAATATCTGGGGGTAGGTCTCCCGAAGTGCCAAATTTCGTGTGAATTGGATTTGTGGTTTTTGAGATGGAGCATCAAAAGTTCCTGCACGTACCAGTTTTTTTTTTTTTTTTTTTTTAACATTTCTTTGTCCACCTGTATCTCAGAAACGGCGTTACCAGGTTTTTGCAGTTTCTCTGTCCACCTCTTTCTCAGAAATGGCTTTAGGTTGTGGTCTGAAATTTTCAGGGTAGAAAGCCTTTGCCTCACAGATGTGCCTTTTGAAGGTTTGGTGAGAAATATTAATCTGTTCAAAAGTTTACATTTTTAAATTTCCCATTATTTCCTATGGGAAAAGTAAGATGTCCTGCACGAACACACTTGTTTTTGCAGGAGGTACTATATTTTTGCATGGAGGGTCACACAGAGCCTAGTTTGTGTTCGCAGAGCTCTGTTTTTACAGGGGCTACTATCTTTTTGCATGTAGTGTCACACAGACCCTGCTGTAGTTTCGCAGAGCTCGGTTGAGTCTGCCATCTTGTTTTTTTGTTAGCAAGACAAGGAAAATACGGAAAACATGAAAAAATGAATGCAAAATAAAAAAGAAACATCAAAACTTGGCTAAATGGGAGCAGTTTAGCTACATGTCAATTATTTATTTATTTTTTTAAACTGTGGCCAGAAACACGTTTTGTAGACACCCGAAATCCCAGGTGCAGAGCTTAGCAAGAGGATCACTTCTGTCGTGTTCTCTGTATGAGAACTGCGGGATTTTCTTGACTTCTGCAGCTGCAGCTTGAACTTGTGCTGCCAGCTGCAGGTTCAGCAGTGAGCTGCCCTTTTCCCCAGTCTGTAGTGGCACTCCCCCTTATACCACAAGTTTCCCTGGTATCTATTGGCACCCCCACCCTCTGATTACCCGCAGTTATTTATTTTATTTAATTTATTTTATAATTTAATCTGACACTGGGATGCCCACCCCCGGAGTCAGATGTCACCCCCAAGTCCCTTGTTTTGTTTGCTGACATCAGGGACCCCCCCCCAATTCTATACCATGTCGGTATAGAAGCCCCCCCACCAGCAATGTAGGATACTGAGGAGACTACCCCCAGTGTCCTGAAACATTTGTAACCCCCCTACAAAGTGGGGTTTACTAAGATGTCTTTCTGGGCTGCCTAATGCCCACTGTCAGGATGGTGTCCTGTGTCTGCAGTAGCTGTATGTGTCTGCATGAGAGTGCTATAGAAAGCTTCCGTGCCTGTCTCTTTAAAAGAGAGTCATTATGCTGTGTTAGAAATTAGTCTGGGCAGGGTCCGAGTAGTTTAGAGCTCGTGACCGGCCAGGCGAGTAGTATTTCTGCTCCATTCTGCAGTTGCTATATGTACAGAGGGAACTCTGTTAGGAACTGTATTCATTTACTGTTTATATGCCTTATTATTAATAGTAATAATAATAATAATAATAATATAGTAGTTTGTCTAACCTGCCTTCCATTGCAGCATGGACTTTTTGTACGGAGCCAGTATTTTGGTTCTGGACTGCCAGAGTTGGACGAATCTGAACCTCAGGGGACCTAAAATGGAAACTGGCCTCAGAGGTCTTGTGAGATTGGATCTCTGTAGGAATTGTAGTTTTTAAGGTTTGGTGCCTAAATGAACCTGGGGGGCCCTTGCTGTGGCAGACAGTTCCCTCAGCCAACCAAACCTTTTGGATATCAGAGGAAATCCCCAGAACTACCTGCAGCAGAGTTCAGTTGTGAGCTGGAGTCTGGAGAGTGAACAGCTCGAGCCATTGAGCAGCTGCTCCTGTGCAGGAGTAAGGGAGAATCAGTGGGAAGGCTGTCTAGCCTGCCTGTCGCATCTTTCAGTGAGAAATACTGTGACTGTGAAAGTTGGACTTAACATCTAATCCCTTTGTTTGAGATCTGAAGCCTGAAGAGAAAGAGTGATCACTGCCTGAATTTGGGACTGAAGACTTGCTCCAGAAGCGATCGGCCTGCCAGGTACTGAAGTGAGTCACGCATTGAGAGGTTTGCGCAGAACTTCTGCTAAATTGCAACCGGACTTTACCCGAAATGTGACTAAGAGTTGTGTTGCTTATAAAAGTGTGCTGAATGTGCTGTGTGGGTCACGATTTGGTTCCCCACCTTCAAGTGTGTTATGCTAGATGGAAGCTGCTCCAGCACTCTCACGGACTAAATCTGAACTGCCTGCTCTGGTCTGGGCCCTGCCATCTCAGCCTAGACTGCTGCGCCCATCGCAGAGACATTTCTGACGAAAGACCCCCTTGGGGATTCAGCTCCCTGCTCAACACCATTGAACAGGTAGCAACCACCTCGGTGAGTCGTGTGAGCCCTGCTTCCCCAGGCAAACCAGAACACCATCCAGAGGTCTTCATCTCGTCAGTCCTGCCTCCTGGTCTGGGTAGCACGAGTAGCAAACAGGGTAGCTCCCTGCAACAAAGCTGTGATCATTGTGAGTCATCTGATTTATTTGTTTGGGTTTATTACAACAAACTGAGCCATCTGGCTCCAGACTACAAATTCTGGGTTGATGTGCACGCTAATTGTTTTCTCTCCTAGGGGCCCCAACAACAGCTGCAACGCTGGCCTACCCTGGCATCACTTCAGGCTAGCCTGCTTAACTGAGTACCCAGAGTTGTGTGACTGTATATAAGGGACTCACTGTGCATGCATGTTCAGTCTGAATTAATCAGATCTGTCAATCCCCGCTAGATTCATGCCCCACCCCTGTTCACGTCCTCCTGAATAAAATCAGATTTTGTTCTTTTTGCAGTTACCCAGGCTAGTGTGCACCTTTTTGGTGGGGGTAATATACTGTCATCGAACTGCTGCATTACAGGTCTTACTTTACAGGGGGGCTTCAGGGTAGTTGCAGAGGATCCAGCGCTGGTGGTGCGTGCAAGGGGCGTGAGCAAGTCATTACTGCCTATGGTACATGTGAATGTTCTGCTGCTACACTGTTTAGACCACTAGAGGGGTTGGTGGTGGTGGTGGGGGGGTTATAGCATCCTGGAGGGCTATACCAACAGCAGTTACGCTGCCCCAGAAACATTCTTCTGGGCGGAGGCACCTGTTCAACGGACTCGGGCCCCCCAACCTGTGCCTAGTCACTGAGGCAGGTGTAGTAGCCCTTAGGATAGCACCACCTAGGGGTTACACATGAGTTTTATAATCTGTAAAAAAGAAAAAAACAGTCCCCAGACGTTTTTTATTTCCAGAAAAATAGAAAACTGTTTCTCGTTGTCCCCGCCATCCCCCTCCCCATCTCCACTCTCCCACTGAGCACCCACATACACACCCACACCCACCCACACACCCTTACCCTATATTTACCTCCAGAGGTCATCCGTTGTAATCTTCTGTGGACCAGGATAAGTCTGCACTCTTCAAAGCCAAACCGCAAACTGAGGAATCAAGGTAAGTGCCGTATAATATATTTCAGTGGCGTTTGGAACTTATGTTGACATCTTTGCCATTTTAAGGCTTTTTTTTTTTTTTTTTTTTTTTTCGGAAATTGTAAACATGGGCTTTTTGGGATCCCACCTCATGAATACTGGCACTGCCGTTTCATTAATCAGGCCAGAAAAGTGATTTTGCACAGTGACCACAAAATCACCTTCCGGGCCAGATTAATGAAATGACAGTGCCAGTGTTCATGAGGTGGGATCCCAAAAAGTCCATGTTGACAATTTGCGAAAAAAAAATCTAAAAATGGCCAAGTTGCGCGCATTTGTTTACATTTTTCATCATTCGTAACTTTAGTAATTTTTTATATTTTGACTCAAAATGTTTCATCACAGCCATTTTTTCCAACCACCTCATGAACAGGTCTGCTGGCATTTTTCACACCCTGCCCAAAACATGTTTTCGCACCTGTGGCGTGGAATGGCGTTTTGCACAGATTTTAAAGTTTTCTCATAAAGGGTTTATGAGGTGGGGTCATAAGAAGATCATGTTCAAAATCTGGGGCCAAAATACGACAAAAATGCCTAAGTTATGACCATTCATTGCAATTTCAGTACGCTCGCTTATAACTTAGGAAATTTTAAAAATATTGTGACCCCCAATTTACAACATAGCCTTCTTATTGCCCTCATGTATGTCATAGCTGCCATTTTTCAAATCCTGCCCAAAATGTGTTTTCGCACCTGTGGTGCGGAATGGCATTGCAGTTGATCAGAATTATGTTTTGGCAGGAATTTGAAAATTTTCTTTACTGGGTACATGTGCTGGGTAATAAAATGGCTATGCTAATAATTTGATCATGCATCTACGAAGGGATGAGTGCGCAGGGTCCGAAGGACCCTATGCTCTCACAGTAAAATAAGAGCATAGAAGCACAGGGCCCAAAGGACCCTACACTCCAACTGTGACATAAGGACAGTTATGGAATAACAAAAATCAGGGAAATGTGGTCCTAGGGTTTCCAACCCTAACCCCCCCCACCCTGTAGACACTCACAAATATCGGGGGGGGGGTGGGGGTGCTTGGGGTCGTCAGCCCCAACGCTCACTCCATTCTCCTATACTGTACCCATCTCAGCTTATTTACTTATAGAATGGGGTGAGCATTAGGGCAGACAATCCCAAACCACACCCCCAATGCCTGTCAGTGTCCACATACATACATACATACATACATACATACACACACACACACACACACACACACACACACACACACACACGTGTGCATGTATGTGTGGAGACAAATTATTAAAAGAACAAGGAGCCCGGAGATGCCGCTGGAGCATAACCCTAGTGGACCAGAAACTAGATGAGGTAGTCGTTCATAGGTAGGCCATTCCATAAGTGAGGAAATTACATTTCTAGTTAAAGATTCCACCAGAGATGTTGTCTATTCCAGACAGGGGCTTGACCAGCTGAACAGCAACTAGCATATTTGGTGTGTCAGAGGACATAGCTATGCTACAGGGTGTTGAGGGAGTGCACTGTAGGACCACTGGGATCTCTGGTGTACCAGAGGACACAGCTACGCTGCAGGGTGTTGACGGAGTGCACTGTAGGACCACTGGGATCTCTGTATCAGAGGACATAGCTATGCTGCAGGGTGTTGAGGGAGCGCACTGTAGGACCACTGGGATCTCTGGTGTATCAGAGGACATAGCTATGCTGCAGGGTGTTGATGGAGCGCACTGTAGGATCACAGGATCTCTGGTGTATCAGAGGACATAGCTATGCTGCAGGGTGTTTACGGAGTGCACTGTAGGACCACTGGGATCTCTGGTGTATCAGAGGATATAGCTATGCTGCAGGGTGACGGAGCGCATTGCAGGATCTCTGGTGTATGAGAAGACATAGCTATCCTGCAGTGTATTGACTGAGCACACTGCAGGACCTCTGGTATATCAGAGGATTAGCTATCCTGCAGTGTTTTGACAAAGCACACTGTAGGATCTCTGGTGTATCAGAGAAAGTAGCTGTGCTGTGGGGGAGGGGAGACTATAGGGCAACTGGTATCTCTGGTGTGACAGAGGAAATAGTTGTGCAGCACGGGAAGGCATAACGGGACCAATCAGGGCAATAACATGAACTGCTATTTTAATGCTCAAAACTGAAGCTGCTGTAAGCCAATCAGAAAATCCTTAAAAAGGGACAGTAAACTGTACCAAAAAAATATGCAGACCCCTCATCAACAGGGTGGGGGGCATTTTCAGCAGTCAGTTCACTTATAACTCAAACATGGTATTCACACAACCCTGGTATTTCATTCCAATGTGTAAAGAAACAAAGTCAACTGTGTGGTCCCACTAAGCACTCAATCCATAAAAAGAGGAAAAATTAAAGACTCTTGCAAAGAACCAGCCACCATGAAATCGGTTCCAGAGCCTGACAAGTGCATTCCAGCAGCATATGTTCCAATTAACAAATATTTATAATGTCTGCAGAGTTAGGAAGACATGGACTGAAGTTCTTGCAGAGACCAATTCCACATGGTTCTTTAAAAAAAAAAAAAAAAAAAAAAACAACACCTTCTGGCTGTGCCCAGGAAGAACTGAATTTTTGTTAGAAGTTAAAAAAAAAAAAAAAAAAAATGCATAGCTCAGAGTCTGGAAACCATTCTTCCATGCTCCATGATTTTTCTCTTGTGAAGTTGAAAGTATTTCCGCTTTGGTGACGGCAGTTTTGGATCAATCGTTTACTTACACAGGTGCAATAAACACAGAGGAAGTTGCGGTCTTAAAAGGAACAGAACCCACAATGATGAAACCAACCCCGATTCCAAAAGAGACAAAGGAAATTGTTAGGCTCAGGTTATGGTGGGGAAAAGTAGGGGCACAGCCACAGCACGGCATTACTGGCAGAAAAAAAAAAAAGTTCACTTTGCTGGCCATGTAACTTCAGACTGAACTTTTTCCATATATATTTTATGCCCCCCATTTTCAGCTGTCCCCTCCCACGACTACGTATGCGCATGTGAGGCACATGTGCATGCCAGAACTCGAAGTGCCCCTACCAGTGACTTACATTCCCCTCCCACCGATGCTAGCCTCCACCCAGTGGCAGTGGAACTACAGGGGGACGACAACCACCCCAAGAGAGGAGAGCTGCCTTCCAGCAGCTCAATCCTGCTCTCATCCTACCCCTCCCCCCAGTGCCAGCTCCCTGACAAGCCAAGTCCGTTCCCGAACCTGGGTCGCTGGCATGACGCAAGGTATGGCATCCAGTGCCTCAGCCCTGTGCGCCATCAGGCTGGCCCTCAGACTGAACCTTTTAATGGTCAAAGCTCCTGAACAGTTAACTGTTTCATGCAACTAATAAAGGAAGCCACCCAAACCTAGTGGCCACTGATCATCTGAAGTGGCTGCTGGAGCCTTAACGGCTTCCAGTTCTTACAGTGAACACACAGAGGAGTGGGTGGTGATCATTTCTCGTAGTGAAACCATTGGGAGAACTGGGCTATAGATGGATTTTTCACTTCCAGATGGGTTTCTGTCTGTATATAGTTCCCTCCTTCCATTTCCCAAGGAGGGGATAGTGAAAGAAAATTCTAATTTCTTTATTTATAACTGTAGACAGTTAAGTAGAGATACCTTCAGTTCATATACTGCAGATAAAAGATGGTAGGATGGTGCCACAGAAGACCCCCCCCCCGTACTATCCCACTACTAAAGCATGTTCATACTTGTGGGTTGAGGGTTGTTCAACCTGATTAAGATTTAGTATGAGGCACAAAAGGATGGTGCCTACAAACGTCCAGTAGGAGGGCTGAAGTATAATGAAATTATGCAACAAGAGGGCTTGGACAAGACTTGCAACTAGGCGTACAAAACAACGTGCAGTGAAAGCGAAAGGGAATGCGTGGTAGCATAAGCACAAGAAAACACTGTACTGAGTTATATACATTAAACTGCAAATATCCATTAAGCTTTTTTTTTTTTGTTTTTTTTTTATGAAAAAACACACTGAAAGATGGGGCATGTGGAGGTTTTACGGCCTACAGTGAGTGGGTGCTGTATAACTGTTGGCTGTCATGCCTATAACAGCAGTGGTAACGTTTATTGGTTGTGAAAAGGAGAGGACTGAGAAACTGTGGGAAATGTCTTAAGAACTAACAGTGCATGTACACAAGCCTGGTTTATCCGTTTTCATAAAAATGGCAAAAAAAATCTAGAAATTCCATTGGCCGAGAGAGGTCACCTGACCGTGCATTAAATCTCTATAAATGCATGGTCAGGCTCCAAATCCATTCCCTCCACAAAAAAAAAAATGACATAGCCCCATTTCAGAAGTGTAATGAGCCCCTCCAGTGTGAGCATCATACGACTAATGCACTTCCCAAGGGCGTAAGGTCACTCTGCCTTCGACCTCATGACTTACTACACACACTCGAGGTGTGCATTAAAATCCTGTAATGTACACCCTGCTGTGACCTATTACTACATATGTGTACCGAGGAGAGTCTCCTATTGAACAATAATGTTCTCTCCAGCTGCTTGAATTAAAGGACTGCCAAGTGAAGCAGAGTGGCTCCATCAGCTTCAAAGCAGCACTCAAGAATGTTATTACAATTCATTTTCACCATTTTTATCCAAGCAGGCAGTAGTCTGTCTCATCACTGCCTACCTACCCACACAAGCAGGTATATGAAACCCTCCCAGCTGTTGATTCCTTGCGTCATTCTATCCAGACAGACGCTAGTCCGCCTCTCCCCCCCCCGACATGCTCACACAGGCTAACCTGTACATGAACAGAGTTTTGTGGGTTTTTTTGCAACGATAGTATATAGGTAGCTGTTCTGTACAGAAATCCATACCCTCTACAAAGTTGTGATTCCACACTAGAGCTACACCATTACTATGTTACAACATGTTATGTCAGAAAACCTTGTGCCAACTCCCCTGCCCACCCTCACCCCACTGTTTCCAACTCTGCAACTGCTAGTAAGTACCCACACATGTATGGAAATTATATGCCAAAGTAAGTGTCATTTTAAATTTTCTTCACTTCTTAATTGTTCAATGACAAGCAACGGCTCTATTCTACCCCTGTTCCAAGTGCAAGTGAGTACTGCCAGATTTATGCAGCAGAGTCGACAACGGCCAGCTGCACCGGCACTGGACATTTAGGAAATAAAGAAAATGAAAACACTTACTTCGACATACTGTTACTCTGCATGGGTGGGTACTGACTAGCAAGGAGCGACGGTTTTCATTTTGTTAAGAAACATAGGAAGGAGGCCACCTCAACAGCCCAGTAGCAGTGCAGTGTGCTGTCTTGAAGCAGACCCATGTCTGGGAGTGAACTCAGGATGCTGCATCAGGAGGCAAGACAGACCACAGCAGCTCAGCTGTGCGCTGCCATCTGGGAGGGATAGCGCTGTGCGCCAGTGCTGCAGTGACCCTTGCAGTGGGCCGAGGGAAAATGCTCCCTCCACAGGATGCTGCTGTGTGTAGTTGAGGTCGCTCAGTGGGCAACACCCACATCAAGGGGAGGAGGGAGGAAAACACTGAGAAAACTGGGAGAAAAGCCCATGTCCAGTATAGGATGGCTGGGGCTCCCAGGACTCCTCCTGGGCACTGGAGTCCACCATAGCTGGATCACGATCCCCACAGTGGAATGCCTTGGGGGGCAGCTTTCCCAGTGCCTCTTCCATGGAGGGAAGAACCTTGAGAGATGATGGTGGGAGCAAAAGCCCAGAACAGGGTACATCTGTCAGACATGGCTGGGAGGGGAAAGCTTTATGTGAGGGAAAAAAAGGAAACAGGAAGAAAAAACTGCAGATTGATTCTGGGAGGTAAATATAGGGAAGTAAATACAGGGAAGGGGGAAGCAGCTGTAAATTATTTTTTAATTTTTAAACCCATGTACTACATAAAATAAAATTTATGTGCAACTGTCTATGGACAAAGTTCTCCTTTCCATCTCAGGTTTCTGATGGTATCATGGCCCTCTCAAGCTCCATGATGTTATTCGAACTGCTTGATGGTGGGCCAGCCCAACGGTGCAATGGTAGCACTAATGCTGGCGAAGCTGGTGAACCATGTTTGGAAATGAGCACGAGTTAGCAACCTAGGAACAGAGTGACGCCAGATAAGGACCACTTGCCCCACCTGTCTGCCCATTTTCCTATATAAAGTAACATCGTAGACCCTACCTGATCTCTGGACCCACCCAATTGGGTTACTGGAGGCCAGCTGGGGAGGGAGGACTGAACATCCCATAGACAGCCCTCCCTCCCTCCATTTGGGGGTAGAAGACAGCCTGTATCCCACCACTTGACAGCCACCTGGTGAAGGCCAGTTGATGGCAGGAGAAGGAGACTGCAGGGGCACTGGCAGATGTGGTATGTAGGCGTGTTGATGCGCGCACATACGTCACTGCATGCATGACACTCTAGGAGACCAGGCACAAGCATGAGAAAATGAACCCGCCTGCTCGGCACCCCACCCCCAGGCAATGCACGACTGGCATGGCAGGCCACTCGCCAAAACAGGATCTGTGTAAGTGGTGGTTAGCCAGAAGGTCTACGAGAAGGTCAGTGACAGGGCTAGAGGAGACAGTGGGACCAGGGAACAAAGATGGAGAAAGCATACACAAGGAAAAGAAATCCTCAATGGTGACATCCTTGTTGTACATAGTTTCCCATGTATTATTTTATAGAGGTTCCATTTAACACATTTCTGTAGGCTAACCAGACAGAGACAAATGGGGGTGCGATGCCTTTTGTTGGACCACGTGCATTTCAGCACTCAAGCCTCTTCATCAGCGGACAGCTCAACAAAAGTGCATCTCACGGGGTCCTGCTGCTGATGCCACCGCCAAGTTTGATAGCTGGGAGTAAAAATGTTTTCAAGCAGGGCTAGTGACTGGGAAAATGCACTAGCCCCCCCAGGCACTGAAACGCCTAACTGTTGTATTCATTGAAAGGTTACCTCCTCCAGTGCACACCAGCAGGGCTAATGAAAGGAAACAGTTATCAAGCCTGATGCAGAAGCAATCCATCAGCATCCGAGTGGTGGGTTGGTGCCAATTTTTGTCCCCCTACAAGAACAGAGGGATGTAATGCAATGCACCTCAGTGACAAACAAGTTAGCCAGTGGCTAAGTTGGGATACAAGTCAGGACCTTGCGATATACAGTCTTTGGTGCCTACTGCTGGCCAATGTTGCCTTCATTTGCAATACTACATGGAGAAGGATGTATTCATTTAAGTAGACACAGGGCACATTCAGTCTGCAATCTTGTACTTCCTGCTCTCAGCTTTGGGGGGGAGGGTCTGTGAATAAGAAGTTCCACATCCTGTGCTCAGGTTGCTGTGGTGCAAAGGCAGTGGTGTAAACACATTTCTAAGTGCCTCTTCTGTGCTTTATTCACTAATCCTGGGCTATTGAATTATGCAACCGGGACAGGGTGAAGGCAACAGCAACCCTTTCTTAGAAAGTTACGTATAAACATAGACACTGATGGCAGAAAAAGACCATTGGTCTGCCTGATCTGCCAGCAATATCCTACACTACACCACCGATACCTAGTGTCTATATGGGCAACTGCGATATCTAGTGTCAGAGGAAGTAGCCGAGCAGTGGGTAGATGCGCTGTGGGATGGCTAGGATCCAATGAAACACAGAAACTGACAGCAGATAAAGGCCGCTTGGCCCATCCAGTTTGCCCTTGTCTATGTGCTTGCTGACTGTTTGCAATGCAAGTATATAATCCCTGGGCTATTTCACTGTGCAATGGGGAGAGAATGTGATGCAAGATTATAATCCCTGGCTATTACACTGTGCAACTCGGGGCAGTGCAAATATATAATCCCAAGCTATTACACTGCACAACAGGGTAGAATCAGATGCAAGTTCATAACTCCTGGCGATTACACTGTGCAGCTGGGGAAGGGGGGAGATTGGATAAAAGTTTGTAATGGGAGTCGACAGAATCTGCCCAATACAATCTGCTATACTGCAGTAGACAGTATGCAATTGTTTTGTGCTCAAAGTGCACACTGGACCGGCCCCACATTTGCGAGTGGGGCTCTTAGTGCAGACTGTTCCCCTTTTGACAGCAGGAACTGGCATTCCCACAATCACAGTTACTCAGGATGGGGGCCAAGGGCTGTTGCAAACAAAATATCAATAAATCACTTTTTTCCTCGTGTTCATTACTTAATGGGTTGTTTTGCATACAAGATTCCTTTTCTAAGGGAAGAAATTCATTTGCAACATTCAGAACTTGTGACCGTGCATGTGATAATGGGAGAGACAAGACACCCAGGTGTTCTTACAATATTGTTTCATGACCGGCTCGGACTACCTTTCTGTTGGGGGAGGCTATGGCCTTGGAGCTGCTTCTGTTACAGCACAGGTTGTGAAAGCTTTGATGTGAAACATTAGACAAATCCCCCAAAAGTATACCAATTCTACCAGATTTTATAATCTTTTAAGAATGGGGTGGAGGGGGTGCAGACAGAGTGACTGGGACTTCAGATGGATATAAAAACATCTTTTGTCAAGTGGTCCCTTTAAAAGGCAACTCCGACTATTCCTCGCCTCTCCTAAGAAACTGCCTCCTCATTTTACCCTGGTCGAAGGTGATCTGTAACCTCCCTTAGAGCTCCACTTCTTTGGCACCAGGTTTTCTACCACTCCTACCTCTTACCCCCACCCACCACACTGCCTCACCCACCCCTCCCTCTCTAATGGCGCTTTCAGATATGGGGCCCCTTCAGCCCATCCACCTCACACTTTTGCCACCCACCTCTACCCACCGATAATGACCCTTTAGCCTGCCTATTTTTTCCTGACTCCCTCCTACCCTATACCAACTATATATGGTTCACACTGAAACTTGTCTGAAGCTGGCTTATGTGTTGTCTCTCCCCATGTTTGGCTGTATAATAAATGCTTAGACATCTTTGTGTTTAAGACTGTAACCATTGTTGACCTTTGTATGTATGCTACCCTACATCCTTTGACGTGGAACCTTGTAAATGAGCAGTTCCTGCTCAAAAGTATTTGTTCTCCTACAGTTTAATAAAAATAAATAAAGACAGAGAGAGAGAGAGAACACACACACACACACACACACACACACATCTGTAAAATTACAGGCTTGGTCTGTACCCATGTATGGTGTCTGCACGTTCACAGAAATGTAGGTAATTAAGTTGATAGTCCATCTACAGCATTTTAGGGGGAAGCTGGGGCAGGCCACTGACATCTACTCTGTGCTACGGTTATTTTTGCAGTTGGGCGTAAGCGTCAAGCCCTTCCAGTAAGTGCATGCTGTATGTGCAAATAAAAAATTGTAAATGGGGGCGAGAACCTGGTCAGGAGCGCCCGCTCTTACAATCAGCTGTTTTCACAAGTACTCTAGGGGTCCCAAGACAAATTCCTAGGTACAGTGAAGCATGCCCCCACCCCGTCTGTAATAAGTTGGCTGCAGCAGTGACACATTACATTAGTCAGAACACATAACATAGTCGGGAAGGGCACTGTGCAGACAGAGCTTGGTGGACACCTGAAGTTAGAGCTTTGTGTCATATAGCTACACTGCAAAAAAATAAAATTAATAAAAAAATACACTATTTTTACAAATTTAATTTAGTAATTTTATCTCTGTCGCAACGGGACAGTACTGAATATGATGGGCAAACAAAAAGCAGCACAACAGGTAGAGGAGAATAAAAAACAGCAGGTAAAGTCTGGAGCGGCTGGGCCCTGCACTAGACTGATGACTTCTGAAGAACAGCGGACACAAGCCAAGAAGAATCTACAGTCCCTTGGAACAAAGAGGAGGCAACTCCTGGCGTCAGTCACTGCTGTGAATGACAAACTCAGTTCTTTCACCACACGTATGGCCACTGCTGAAACCCCAATGGAAGTTATAAAAATCAGATGTGGAGGATGTAAAAATGTCAATCTGAGCAGTACAGTGCAGCTTCAGCACAATACATGAAGGACTCTAAACTAAACTCAAAACTGACTGGAAATTCTAGAGAACTAAATTTAGTCAATGAACATTTGTCTGCTGGGCACACCAGAGGAAGCGGAGGGTGACCACTTACTTCTGTTTTTGAAAGACTGGCTTCAAGAACAGCTTGAAGTTCATTTGGGGTAACTGAATGGCCATCCTGAAGACCTACCGCCTCCATGAGCATGGTTGGCAAGATGACAACCAGTCTCGTGCAGTGCTTGAGGTGCTGGATTCCATGGCGACCCGGGATAAGTTGCTCCATTGGGTACAGCGGCATCGTCCTCTTTTGTTTGAAAGGCACACAATCCTGGCTTTTCTGGATATTTCCAATGCCACACGCCAGAGGAAAAAGAAATCTGATGGGGTTTGGGCTGTCCGCGATAGAGGTACCTCACGCGCTACTATTCCCTGTGAAGCTCCATGTCATCTTCCAAGACAAAATCTATATTTTTATATCCGTTAACTATACTCAATCTCTCTGGGAAAAATTATTAAACTGTTACTCTTGATTTTATATCAGGGGTGTAACTGTGCCCCAGTGCTAAAGCATAATCTGTTGATGGGAGTTCTTTCATCAGTTGCCCTATAATAATTATTCTTGAGGGGAAAAAGGTGTATTCTACTGGGAATGTGCATGGCACCATGCCCTTTTCTAAAGGTGGACATTTTTGGACTCCCTTTGGATTTATGGAACTTTTCAGTTGTTAGCCAAGTGCTCATGGGCTGCAGTTCAATGGCTCAACTTGGACATTTATTGCCTGGACTATTACTTTTGTTTCTCTCTCAGCTTGGCCTGAATTAGAAGATCTGTTTGTCTCTTGTAGGGTGTACCACAACCGATGTACATTTACTCTGTCCCCCCAGTTGTTACTGATGCTATGTTTTATTATTGAAAATCAATAAAATATTCATTTGTATTTTATTCTTTGGTAACCAGGTAAGGGCCACTAGGTACAGGTACCCGTTTTCAGTGGCGACTTGGGAGCACTGGAAAGGTTAAGTGACTTGATAAGAGTCACAGAGTATGCAAGTGGAGGTTGTGGGACTCAAACCCACAGGTCAGTCTGCTGGATGTACCAAGCTCATTCACAGCTCATTACTCTAAATTCTAGGCTACGCTGCCAGCCCCCCCCCCTCCAAAAAAAGAACACATGACATAATCCTCTGTTCAAAATACGTCTGGTAGAATTTGCTGCTGGGGTTACTGCATATTTGCTTATAGTTGCTCCCCCCTCCATCTACAAATACATACACAACCCCCCCCCAAAATACATGTAAAAAGGGGAGTTTACATCAGCAGGTTTCTCTGCAGATAAAATAAATGAATGAGAAATGCTCCATCTGGACAGGTACATGGAGGATAAGCCTGAGGCAAGTGTTCGTGGCACCAGTATCTTGTAGCAGTGCCAACCTACACAGTGTGCCAGGGCTGGCCCATTGGCAGTGTTTCCATGCACGATGCTGGAACTCGAGGTCAGACAAGCCCAGAGCAGGGGGTAGGGGAGGAATGAACATCCAAGTGAATGCACTCCTCCTCCAGCCCTGGTATTCTACTGCCCCGAGTGACCACAGTTTGCAATGGGATGGAGGATGCTGGTCTGGAGGAAGGAAGCCTGCGAGCCACTCGGCAGCACACACTACCTGCTCGTGCCTGGTGCCACACGCTGGCATCCTAACAGAAGGGGAGGGGCAACAAAGGAAGGAAACACCAGGGCAAGTAGGAGGATGCCAGGCACTTTCTGGCCACATGCCACAAACAGTCGCAAGGTGTGGATGGGGAGCACGCAGGGAAGAGATCGGGATGCTTCCCAGGAATTGGAGCTGGAAGCACTGGAGATGAGCATTTTATTCAGTAATAAAAAAAGAAAAAAGGGGAAGCATCAGGAGTACAGAGCCGAGAATGATCTTATCTGCACAAGCATATTATTTTGTACGTATTCTAAAATGTTGCATTGAATGTCTTGTATGCAATAGCATATTATTGTGCCACATATGCAATAGTATGTAATACAAGCCTACTGCTCCCAAGCCACAGAAAGCCAGCAAGTGAAAAGAAAATGTGGAAGGGGAGGCAGACTTACGAGTCAAGACCACCAATAGCTTAACCTGATTCAACATGCAAGTTTGCATCCGAGGCCGCCCCGATGGCCTGGCCATAGTGCAGTGTGCTGCTGTGCAGGGGAACAGAGTTCACCAACAAGCTTGAGAAGGTGTGTTGGGGAGGCAGGCCCAACTACTGCAGCAGCTGCTTGGCAGTGCAAAGTGGTCAGAGTGGGTAGGCGGACTCTAGTGCCACAGTGACCTCTTCAGTGAGGCATAGGATCTTGCTCCCTTGAAGGATGTCACTGTGTGCTGCCAAGGTCAACAGGAAGAATCCCCCCGTGGGGGGCCAGGGAGAAAACCCACGTCATTGCTGTAATGATATGGGTCCCACAGTCAAAGCCACCGCTAGATCCTAGTCCAATCAATGGACTACCTTGGGAGATGGCCCATCCACCCGAGGCTCTGCCACAGAGATAAAGTCATGGGGTGGTCAGCTTCGTTGAGGAACCCAGAGCTACTATGGACATCAGCCTGAGCAGGGTACATACCTGGGATCAGGGTATATTCCTGTGACAATTGTGTCAAAGGCAGAAAAATTTTCAGTGGAAAGAATCGGCCCGGTGGCACTAAGGGCTGAGGCATTGGATGCCACCCCTTGCACCACACCTGCAACTTGGGCTCAGTAGCGAGCTTGGGTTGCTGGGGGTCAGCAGGGGAGGGAGAGGATCAAGCGTCCAACTGACTGCTCTCCTCTCATGGATTGGGGGGGGGGGGGGGCCAGGAAATCAGCTGTCCTGCTCCTTGGCTAACATCTGCTGGAGGCCAGGTGCCAGCGTTGGAGATTGGAAAACAAGGAGCATGGCCACGCAGTGCATGCACGCCTCCACATGCATGCACTCATGGTACAGCAACGTGGGAGAAAACAGGAGGAAAAAGGGCAACCATAGGCTCCATGAAGCCCTGCCTGCCAGTCCGTGCCCCCTCCATTGCCGAAGCCCCGATCTGGATTGTGAATCCGGGAAGGGGGGAGAAGATGGCCCTCCCCTTCACAGCCTAACCATGGGGGGAGAAAACAGTGGGAAAAGTCGGGTTTTGCAGTTCCGGAGGAATGACAGACGGATGTGGGTGGCAGGGATGGGGGATAGGGCGGAGCTAGCCACCTGCGATGCACCCCGGAGGGAAAAAGGGTCTCTCGGCATGTTGGTGGCCTATGTTCCCACCCCTAAGCCTAGGCTGTCATGAGCTGGGGTCGGCAGGGGTGGAGTGGAGCATGCAACGGCACACTCTCCTACCAGAGTGCTAATGAATCTGCTACCTGGCTGTCCTAGTTCCTAGTACTAGGCAGAATCAGCACATGGGAGGCAATGGAACAGCTGGTCTGGAAGTATGTGGATGTCATGTCCCTGTGCCCCTGGAGATGAAGAATGTAAAGTGGAAATGCTAACCCACATGTCTGATAACTGCCATCTGGACCCAACCATGCCAATGGTTTTCTGCGCTGTGCTCTGCAAGCAATCCTAGTTTACAGACCCCACCAGGTCTGCCTTCATTATCAGATAAGGCCAGCCCATCTCGGGACCCGTTCCTCCAATCCCTGGACCCACCTGCCTTATCTAATAAGACTGCCCCACCAGGCAAGCCTGCTTCACCACTGGATTGGACTAGGCCAACCTTAATGCCCACACCTCCTGCCTTACTGCCAACTCCAACTAGGCCTAACCTCTTAAGCTTGCTATTATTGCCTCCTCCACCATTTCATGCCCCTTGGAAGGAAATGCCCCCACCACTGGCTCATGCTCACTGGGGAGGCTGTCCAGGCACATTCAGGCCACCAAATATCCCTGTGCCACCAAATTATCATAACCCATGGATGGAATGCCATCTGAGATTACGTGCCCCCCCGGCGTTCTGTGCCTTCTGGCCCCCAATAACTAAGGAATTGGAACCAGAGGTCGAGGCCATGATAAATGCGTGTATTCAGGCTGAATCACATGAGTAATCCGGCAAAGTTTAAGTTTTTGTCTCTATTCTTCTAATCACTACTAAGCAGTCAACTCTTGCATGCCTAACATTGTATTAATTAACAATTCATTGTGAGACAATTACTAGTGATTTTTAATCTCTCTACTTAGCTTGGCTCAGATAAATAATTGTATCATGATAAATTATGTCTTGCAAAGTTTTGAAATTTATGCATTCAGCTTTTTATTTTGTAACCAAGTATTTCTGAAAGCAAGCTACTAGATTTCCAGACAAGCTGTGTCTTCATGAGTCCTGAAGCATGACCCTCTCAAACCTCATACACCAGTGAGGAGCTTTCCACTGACAGATAAAGACACTATACTATTAACCAATCAGTTTGGCCATATGGGGTCAGTGAAAGGCAAACCACAATGTGATGGGGTTGACCAAACTGCTTGAATGCCCAAGACAGTCAACCTTGCCAATGTCTGCAATGCAAACCAATCAAGGCACATAAGAAGTATGATACCCAGTGTCATGAAACACCCTACTTCAAGGGTGCATGCTACAGTGTTAGATGTTAAAAAATTAACATCTGTCAGTGTTTTGTTCCTTGGCTTGTGCAAAAAACGGTTTTCACAGCCCAAACAATGCACTATATATCAGTCAGATGCATGAAGCTTACTAACAGCGACACATGTTAAACTGACCCAATAAAAACACCACCACTCATACCCACTTACTGGTATTCCTGATTTGGCAAAAACCTATAAATTCTCAACCACCCCAGGCAAGGTAAGGAGTCTCAGAGGGACAACTGTTGCAGGTGGTTACCTTGACTCTTAGGACTTCAAGAAGGCATCAGGTTTGTACAAGGTCTGGTGAGTGTTACCACATCTTAGGCGTAGGACCTAGGAAACTGGCAATAACGGCTTACGTTTTTTGTTTTTTTTTTTTAAATGCGGCGTATTTTTACCTGCAATGAGGAGCTTATTTTATTTTGCTTGTACTGCTGTTCAGAAAAATAATTGTGTTCTAAGAATTTTTTAATTTAGAAAATTGTGGTTGCCTAACTATGCAAAGCCAGAAACTGCCTTACAAATGTCATGCTGGTAGAATAGCTCAACAGTAGGACAAGAACTTTGAACTTATGATTATTCATTTTGTCATCAAGACTAATTTGTAAACATCTGAAAGCCAACAAAATCAAAAGTAAATTCCTTTAGCTATGAATGCTGGTACTAGTTTTCTTTTTCAACATAGTATTTTAAACTTAGAGCAATGAGTTTAAAACAAGATAATCTCCGAAGTAAAACATGCTTAGATTTTTGCTTCCAGGGCCATGCTGGTACTCTTAAAGTGAGAATTAAGGGTTACACCCACAAGTTAAATTGTGCAGACCTCTCATGCACTGAGCCCCTACATAAATACTTGGGATGGTGTTTTCTAGACCCTGAAAGAAAACACTGGTGCAATATATTTGACTGTCCTAGACATCAAGCAACAGATGGGTTTAAGGTGCATGTGAAAATATTCGAGGAATTAGGGAAATACCACTGTCCCCTAGCACATAACTACAACCACAAAGGTAATTTAGATTTTAATGAACATACAGCCTTTGCAGACTGAAACAAAATAGTCCTGGTCAGTCAGGTGGCAGATGAAATAATAGTGGCCGGTACCCTAAGCCAAAACTCAGAGGATACACTGCCCGCTCTCTGTGTCTCAGCCCCTAACGAGCTTTATCCCAACTTGGCCAGACTGGTGGATGAATTGCAAAGACGTTACCCCCAGTCAGTGGCATGCACAGAGGAAATGTCAGGTTCCGACAGTCTTGGTGAAAGCCATGTACACGAGCCTGACCAGGACAGTTACCACTGGGAACCCAACGGCACCCAGAGTAACCTCCACTCATCAGCTGCTCACGAGCCATCCTCCACCTCCTTGGGCGAAGGCCCAGTCAACACCAGCCACACTCATTTGGGAGTGTCCCCCATTAGGGATAGAAAGAGACCATGGGGCGATGCTAACCACTCATGTGGCGAGAAGCAACAGAACCACTGGCAGGCAAGCATGGAATGGTAGAGCTTGAAGACACAGATGGTAGAAGAGGTCTACTCAGGAGATGGAAAGAAACAGTCCATGACACAGTGCCACGGGCAGCTAGATATGGAATGGCAGAGCCTGATGAAACAGATGGTGGTAGAGGCATTTAAGGAGCAAAAAGGAGGTTTACTGCTAGAGTATTTTCTTCAGCCTCAAATTTCACTTGAGTTGTGAAATCTACTGCATGTGGTACTATGTCAAGTGTTGGCACGTCTCCCAAAATGTTTGCTATTTTTGTATGTCACATGTAAGCGATACGATGCAACTGGGTGTGGGTTAATACTATTCCTGAACCACATGCCCAGGAGAATTGTGAGGCATGAGGCACTTGCACAGAGTGCCTTCAACCACCTGGAAGTGCAGTTCAGGAATAGTAACCCACACCATGAAGTGTCTCAATAGAAACACAGAACTGTCAGCAGAAAAGAACCATTTTGCCCACCCAGTCTGCCCTGTTTTTTTCCCCTACCTATTCTGTTCCAGAAGACCCTGCTTTGGAACCTTCTCCACCAATCAGAAAGCAGGATTTTCTCTACCCATTTTAAAAGAAGCCAATAGTTTGGAATACATCTTTAGGTACAATACTATACATGTTTAATTTTGTACAACTGTGTATGGTAATATTTGATTTTATATATTTGTTATTTTATGAACTTCAGTTGTGTTAGGTAGACATTTTCCTGGTCTCAAACTGGCTGAGACCCCTGGCAAGGAGTACACTAGGTACCAATAGAGACCAGGGTAAAAAGAAGTCTGGAGCCAGGCTGCCTTTTTAGCAAGTAACAGCCCCTGTTGCCACACACACACACACACACACACACACACACACACACACACACACACACACATTACAGCAAGTGCCACAAAGTGACACTTTCCCTTAGAATCGGCAGACAGAAAACAATAGAGTCTAGCACTAGCACAGAGCGTGCTTACCTTCAGCGCTAATGGATTGCGTCCCGACCTCTGGCTGCCACCCACTTTCAGTAGCACGACGCCATCTGCAGGCACCGGAACCACAAAAGTACCACTCCTCATTTGCAGTACTTCTACTCGGGGAAGGGGCAGTGAAGCATCGGGACCATTTAAAACAAAACAGGCACTTGGGGAGGGCGAAGCATGAGCATTTTAAAACAAGGAACTGCTACCTGGGGTGGGGGGTTAATGCAAATAAACATCAAGGAAGGAACTATAAAAATGAAAGTGGCTGGCAAGTGACAGTGAACTATACCAGCACCCTATACTGGCAATTCCAGCTGCGGAGGGACTACTTTACTACTAATATCTTATTCTATTTATTTTCTACATTTTTTGTAATAAAATGTTTTTATTTAACCTAAAATCCATTTTCTAAGTGCAATAATACCTGCCAGGGTGGGTGGTATGGACTATACTGGATCTTCCTGGGGCCATAAGGCCCTCCACATGTGGCGTTGGGCCTCATTACGCCCCTGGGAGGCCCAGTATAGCCTAATACAACCCACCCTGTCATGTATTATTGCTTGCTTATACAACTGCTACAAAACTGAACAGATCTCTGGTGTGCTTAGAGCTTCGATATGTACACTTCATCGGGTCTATGGAAATGGCTACTAATGCTGCATGCATATACAATATGCGTGATGGAGTGAGCGAGGCACCAAACCTGCACTTATTAGTACCAACTCTTCATTAGAGCTACACAGAATGTGGAATTCTGCTAGTGCAATTCATATGGAAAGACAATTCCACAAAATTGGCATTTCCCTCTCGCCCCCCCGCAGAATTCTGAAAGGAAAAAAAAAAACAAAACATTTCTACGTAGACCTTTGATTACAAAATCTGATTATTCCAGGGTTTGCAGAAAATGAATTTGTAATTTACAAAAACAGCTGACTATGACTGTGAGGTTCATGTAAGATACGGATTACTTAAGCAGTAATCCATAACAGGTGTGGGTTATGGTGGGATTTACCCATGCCTGCTGTGGTTCGGTCACAAGACCACAGGCAGAGTGACTAAACCACATCAGAAGTGATTAAATCCCACCATAATCCACAACCGGTCATGGATTATTGTGATTATATAACTGGTAATTAGAGCTTTAAGAAACAATTTACTAAAATGCTTTCATTAAAAAAAAAATATATATATATTTTATTCATTTTTGTGTGCAATATCCTTTATGTGTTACAGTTCCCTATTGCTAGGCAGGATATTGCTGTAAGGATATGCCATCCTTACCACCCAGTCAGCCACATACATACAGCTAGCGGATTTTTTTTTTTTTTTTTAATTTATTTTTAAAGGGTGAAGCTGACATTTATGCCTGACCAAAACTGCAAGTTTGTGCTGAGGCACAAGCAGCTGACACAGCCGAGACAAGCAGCGAGTCTGTTTTGCACCATGCGCGGCTTACATCCCTGAGGCTGTAGGAGTGGAGTGTGGAAAGCGGTGGTTGGCAACTGGCCAGAGTGGAGAGAGGGGTCTGAAGCTGGCCCAGATTCAGTCTTTTAGGTAGTCACATTTCTGTTATGAAGTTACATAGGAGATGTACAACGATCTCCTTTGTGGGTTTTCAGTACTATTTATTTATTTACATTTTTCCACTGTTAATTTTTTAAAAAAAAAAAAAAGGTGGTTTTGGTTCACTTTCACTTTCTTTAGACAGAGGAAAAATGGTGGCAAACTATACACTTTTCAGGGGATCTACAGTGTACTGATTTTTTTGTACCATACATTGGTTTGTTGGCAATTTATCCATGGGTTAAGGTGGGATTTACCCACAGGTAAGGATGCCAGTTGACCAATCAGATTGGTGGATTTTCAGACCCTACTGTATAATAATTACTATTCCACAATTAGCAAAAAAATAAATAAAAAAAAAATTACAGCTTTTCAGAAGTTGGTTTCCGACAGAAATGCCAAAATTCTAGTGAAAGCAGAATTTTGAAAACTCCACACAGCTACTCTTCATACTAATGACACATAAATCAGACTTGGACCGGCTACAACTTTAAGTGTTTGCGCTGTGATTTCAAACCTCTGTCCTGCTGCCACAAAACCTGGAAAGAAGTCAATGGGCAAAGCAGATCACCAGCTTTTCAATACATCGCACCCCCCATCAGCTCTGTAGCCATTTAGTTACGCAGACTGAGAACGAATGCACAGTGAAAGTCAAGGTCAAGCTTTGGTATTGGCTGGTTCAAAGTCCCAACTTCCCTTTTACCTTGGGGTGGGGGGTTGGCAAAGAAGGCAGTGACTCAACCTCCAGGGTTCCCAAGGAAGAATATTTGATTCAATTTGATGTACTTTGAACTGCAGAGTACTGTAAAGTTTTCTAGTGCACCTAGCAGGTAAGCAAGGTCCAGCGTTTAGTCAACAGAACTATCTATTTTAGTGCTCAACCAATCCATCAACTTCAGACACTTTTTGTATACTCCCACGTTTCCCTCAGAACACCCATGGTGTACCCAATCGCCCTGTTCCTCTACCTTGAGTGCCAGCCTCCATGAAGCCTTGATTAAACTCCACCCCCCAAAAATAAATAAATCAATAAATAAATAAATAATAAGCAATACAATGCCATTAAACCACATCTCAGGCGGGCCAGATATACCACAGTCCATTTCACAAGACTTGTGTCTGTTTTTGTGTTTTCCAACCTGTGAGTGACATTGTGGCAGCATGCTCACAAAGCATGCCTGCGCACCGGTATCTGCAACGTGCTACCCTTCCCTCAGACTCTGACCAAACTGCCACCTGTTGTCACCCACGTATCAGTATCCTGGTGGAGGACGTTACCCTCCCTTCCCAGAGGAAAGCATCCTCCGAGACATTCAATTCCACCCCCAGGGGACCCAGGTCGCCAGTGTCATGAGCAAAGCCTCACCACTACCGCAGTGGGCCGTCCCTAGCCACCCATTTTTACTGCACACCCACAGCCCCCAAAATTCTAGTTAATGATTACCACTTGTCCCCACCCCCCAGGATAAATGTATCTTCCCTTATGGTGGCAGCAGCAGCCAGTTACACACAGAAAATTCAGACACTTTTCTTCTACCACCCCAGGAAATTGCACACTGCAAAACAAGAAATTCATAGAAATAAAAAATTGAAAGGTTTTGTGGTTCTTACCCTGGAAACTGACAGTGGCATGTTAAAATCTTTTCCGCCTTGCAGTCTGAACCCCCAGGGGGAAGGGCCATCCAGGGTCACTTTGTACAACTCCAAGTTGCTCATCTTCTGGAAAACATACAGAGAGGTAGGGGTTAAAATAGCAAATAAAGGTAATCTAGAAACCAAGAGCATAAATCCACCTAGGTAGTGGGCATGGCCACTGGCACAGACCAAGGGTCTTATGTACGTTCAAAAAAAAAAAACAAGTCAGTTCATTACAATGCAGTGCTTACAGAACTGAGTGGGGGTAGGCTTTCATCATTTTATAAAACATAAATCGGTACGCTTGCAAGACTGGACCCCCTCTTTCATTCCTTCTGCTGTTTTGCTTTGGACTACCTCCCTCGTGCCCACCCCTGCTGTCTTTTTATTCCTCCCTCTCTTCCCTGGATGACAGGTGCCTCACCCACTGGGTCTCCTTCGTATCCAAATTCTGGTTTGGTTCCCTCTCTCCCTACCTTTCCTCCCTTCTCCTCCGCAGCACTGCTTCCCATTCCTTTCTCCTCCCCCTAGGAAATCTGCTGCTGGCCAAGCTGCTTTCTTCTATCTTTTCCTAAAACTCTGTTCCTCGCTTTCCCTGTCCAAGTGCTCTACCTCTTCCGCCGTCTCCCTGAAGTCTCTTCATGACTTTACAGCTCCCTCATGCAGCTGTCCATGACACCTATCCTTGGTGTCTGCCCTTTTCTCTCCCTCATGGCTTGTTCATGAGCAGATATGCTCTTGTGCCCCACGCCCCCCTTTGCTTGTGCCTCAACTGGGGTTGTTCACTTCCCCTATCCAAGCAAAAAACTGTATAAATCTTATGCGCCATGTCGTACTGTTTACCATTCACTGTATACTGCATTTGTTCTTGCACTATGTATTGGTTTACACATCTGTACTGTATTGTACCTTGTTCCCTTAATGCAATGTACTATTCTGTATTGTCTATTGTTTGTGCACATCTGTTACTGTACTAATAATCCCTTGCCTTATTATTGTAATCTGCCTTTCTCCCCTTCCCCACCCCCCCCAGACGCACATGATAAATGAGCCATCAGCTCACTGCTTCTCTCCTGGTAAAAACATTTGAAATAATTAATACTCAGGAACGCTAGGGAGGGATACCCTTACTCCCCCACTGCCCACCTCACTGAACAGGCGACACTCCAGGGAAGGAAATCTTCCCAATGAATTGTTTCCCAAGCGGATACAGCCATTCACATGATGGAGAAAGAAAGATGCATCCTCCAGTCCAAGGAAATGGTGGGAGATGGATCTACAGGCTCACGTAACTGAGAAGAACTGGATTCATATCTTGCAGAGCCAAAAAGGACTTTCGGTGTGTAAATGGTTCAAAGAGTCTCACTATAAATTTGTAAATAGACTGGTCTGCCAACAAACCACAGTAAATACATTTAATGTGAGTGTTCCATCCCAGTGCGGGAGATGCAACACGGAAGTGAAACTTATTTCCACTCCTTCTAGAGTTGCCCTGTGCTGGCCCTCTTCTGGCAAACAAGGAATACAGAACTATCACCAGTCTTATTTTGAGTTGCCCCTGGCCCCTAGCTTTCGGTTTCTTGGTGTGGAGGACCTCACTCCTACTGCCTGGAGTACTCTGTATCCTCTTCCTCCTCCTCCTGCTAACCAAACAGAAATGCATCCTAAATAAATGAATGATCTCCCCAGGCACACTCATCACTGAGTCCTATACAAATCATTAGACTGGCTCTCGCACGATGACAGGCTAGACAACAAAATCCTCACTTTCTTTCATAAAGTCCACTGGGGCCGTCTGCCAGCAAGCATCACCTCCCTGTACCAGAGCCCCTTAAACACAAGGGCCACCAGACAGTCATCACAAGTCGCCTTCTCGATTCCTTGTTGTCACTTCTCCAGAGCTCAGCATTCCCTCACCTACAAAGGCCCTAAGCTCTTTAATGGCCTCCCCTCTAACCTGGCTCTATGTCCTTCCTCCTTTGTCTTCAAAAACTACCTCAGGCAATATCTCTTAGATATGTTTGCAACTGCCCTGGCCACCTACTGCTGGGCACTCCTCCTTTCTCTTAGCATTTTCACTCTACAGCTCCCCTCTTTCCAACACCTTGGGTTTCTTCCCATTTCCCCATAAAGGCACCTGCCGCAGGTTTGTGATGTTCACTACTCTTGCAGTCTTAATTGTACCTGTTCTCATCTCACTTTATGTATTCCCTCACTACCATGTAATACAGATTGCATTGTACTGTAGAATATTGTTTCCTCCACATCTGCAGATGTTACTATCCCTACTGTCATTTAATTGCACTTATCCACTACAATCATATGTATTTATGCAAGCCTCTCCATGTAGGTACACTGCATCAGGTTGTATTCTTTACTACGGACGCACCTGTACTCCTCCCACTGTAGTTTATCTACACCCTCAGCTACCATTATTTGTATAGTACTGTCTTTTGCATCACATTTCTTACAGTTTGTAACTGCTGGTCACACTTGAAAAAGGGCAAGGATGTTCAATGTGCTCTCCAGAGTAAACAATAAAGAAAGATAAAGAAATACATGGGCGAGCCCAATACGCCAGTGATACATCTATGCTGGCCTTGGAAGTTTTGCCTATGAAAACATCTGACATAGGATCACAGGGGAAACGTATATTTTAGAGGGAATGGACAAAATTCCTGGCATTGCTGCCGCTACAGACTGCACCAGTTAATTAGGAAGGGAGTAAATTTATTAAGGAAAAACCTGGACTGATGGATTGATTCTCTTTAGACAGCGGGAGACACACACACACACACACACACACACACACACACACACACACACCAAAACAGAGAGGTAGAGATAAAGTTATCCACTAAAGGACAGAGTATGGCGTAAGGCCAAAAAAAAAAAATCATTAAAACATGAGGACTGGGAAACTTAAAAAAACAAAAGAGAAAAAAAAAAAAACAACAAAAAAAAACCAATGCAAAGACCAAATCCAGAAAGCTAAAAGTAAATACCTGTAAGACAAATCTGAATCTACAACTAACCCAGATTACTGAAGACTAATTAACAGCACTGAAGAGGGTGAAAACCTCAATTTCAGCATCGTTTAACGATGACAAATGCACAGAACTACCTCTCCGAATGAAAATCGCAAATATGCTGTACAAATACTTCTGCATTCTACCAGACATCCAATTACAAGATGATTTGTTTCCCATTTCTGGAGAAAGTCAAGGAAAGCAACCAATCAGAATCAGTGTCCCAACATTCCACTTCGAGATTATAGGGAAATCTGAAGTTCTCAAAGTGTTAACACAGACTTAATCTGATCTGAAAACATCTCCTTGGCTGGACGAGACGAGGATAAAATTCTTGAAAGACACACTGAGGACATCTCCCCAGTTCTAACAAAAAATGTTTAACAGAAGCTTGCTGAGAATTCCCAGACCCCTTGAAATGCGCTGAGGTGGTCCGCATCTTCAAGGGAGGGGCGATGCAAGCAACCCATCTAACAGCTTACAACTCTCCTCTCCGTAATATTAAAAGCACTTCAGAGACTAGTGAGTGTATAGATGTACGAATACCTGAAGCCTCCTGTACTGACAATCAGTTCAGGATTCAACTCAGGGAGGTCTACAGTCTCTGCACTTAAGGACTGGATCGAGGTGAGATGGTGGAAGTGGTGTTTGTAAGCCTCCCAAAAGGCATTTAACCTAGTGGAACACAAGATCCATCTATCAAGAATGAACTGATAGGGAGTCGAGCTTGCAGCCAATAAGACCAGATGCACCCGAGCTCTCTACCATCATGTCTTACTACTTACTAATACTTTTTTACACAAATTTAAGGCAGAATTTTAGCAGAAGTTGTCATCCCTTTGTGCAGACAGTTGGTTAAACCCCATCTGGAGTACTGCATGCAGTTCTGAAGACCCCATCTCCACAAGGACAGACAGGATGGAGGCAGTCCAGTGGAGGGCAACTAAAATGGTGCAGGGTCTGCACCAGAAGCCATATGAAGAGAGAGACTAAAGGAGCTTAATATATATACACCCTCAAGGAAAGGAGGGAGAGGGGGGACATGACAGAAACTTTCAAGGGATTAACAAAATTCAAGAGGGTAGCATCTTTCAGAAAAAAAAAGATGTCCAAGAACAAGGGGGCACAATTTGATGATAGAGGCGGCTCAGGGGCAACGTGAGGAAGTATTTTTTCATGGAGAGGGTGGTGGTGAACGACCTTCCTGAGGAGGTCATGGGGTCAAAAACAGTGGGGAAATTCAAGAATGCATGGGACAGACATAAGGCAATTCTTGTGGGAGGTAGGAAAAAGTAGGCTGTTGGTTAACTAGGATCTGCAGTTTATCCAATAAGTAGGGAAATGGGCAGACTGGGTTGGCCAGGTGGTCCTGATCTGCCGTCAAAGTCTATATTTCTATGTAACAAATTGGTACAAGTTACAACCCATGACAAGAGCTTTTGAAAAACAATCAAATTGTGGAGGTTTCAAAATGGTAAAACTGCAGCAGCAAGCCACCCAAGCCAGCAGCAAATCCACTGCTCCAAGCCAGACTGAGCAAACCAGCAAGGGCAGCAGGGAAACCACATGCAGTGGCAGAGGACCACAATCTACAAATGTGGCCTTGTTACAGACCATAAGGGATCTGGATCAGAAAGCGAGGCATACAATACCAGACTTACTACGATGGAAATCCACACAGACTCCAACTCGAACAACTCAAAAGTTGCACAAGACTCTGGCTGGCCCAGTGACGCAGAAGGTTCAGGAGCTGGATGCTTGCTTCATGCTATGCCGGTGTCCCAGGTTCGGGAACAACCTTGGGTCGTTGGGGTGCCAGCGTGGGGGGGGGTAGAGCTAAGCAGGATAGAGCATGCCAATGGGCAGGTCTCCCCTTCAGAGGGTGGGCTGGTGTCCCCTTCCCCCATAGTTCCACTCCCACTGGGTGGAGGTCCAGTGGGTAGAGTAGGCGGAGAGGGGGCGGCAAACAGTTACTGGAGGTGGAAGGGGCTGAGCTGGCACCACGGGGTGCATGTGTGCCTCCACACGCTCACACTGCCGTGTTCCAGGGCCTCGGGAGGGCAAGGGAAGAAAACCTGTATAAAGAAAAAAAAACACACAACTGTGTGTCCCTGTCACCAGTTGGCGGGAGGAGGTGACAGGGACCAAATGGCTATATGGGGGGAAAAAAAAAAAAAAAAAAAAAAACCAGAAAAAGTGGCACAGGACTCGTAGTAAAAACATTGCCACAGTTGCTGGTCTAACAAAAAAAGAACAAATTACTCAGAAGTTGACTCAGGGTTCAAGAAGAGAAGGAAGGACAGGGAAATATGGTCCTAGACTTTGAGACACTCTGGAGCAAGTATGAACTCCGGCGCTCTGACTATTTCAGTTGCCTACAAGTTAGGAGGCAGACCCAGATCCAGAGCGGGCATCCCCTTTTCTTGAATGCATGAGGGGCGTGATGGTTGGTCAAGTCCAGAGAGGACACTATATTATATTATTATATATTATATAAATCATTGGTAGCATTGAAGAAGGACCCCCTGGAAAAAACTAAAACTAACTGTCAAAGGGAGTCTGGTATGGATGGGAGGGAGGTAGACTGGGATAAAGTATTCCACATTGCTACTAAAACAACCAGATCCCCACTCTGGCAAGAATTTAGCTGGAAAGTGAGGGTGTGTTACTTTCTTACCCCAGCACTTCTCCATAGGAGGGACCCAACCCGCTCTCATACATGCTGGAGACTTTGTGAGGAGAACGCACACCATTTACATATTTTTTGGATGTGTCCCGGGATAAGACCATTCTGGAATGGGGTTATGGCAATCTTGGGGGTCCTTTTCATGCTGGACCGCCCACTGGAGTGGCCGGAGGCAGTTCTGGGCACCCCACCTCAAGCAATAAGGGGTGCCAACTCAATATACATCTGGGCCATTCTAGTGGCTGCAGCACATAAGACCATTACTCACGCCTGGCTGAAGCCAGAGCCACCTGCCACGGAGACTTGGATCCAAATCATACAAGAAATCTCAGACTTGGAAGAACTGACCTTTAGAATTAGCCAACAAGCACATATTTATACCCGCAGGTGGATGAGATGGTTACTCTGGCTAGACGAGCACAGGAACCCAGGTCCTGAGGCAACGGTAGACTGAAGCATGAAGTCTCCTTAATACAGGGGTGAGGGAACAAAAGATTAATGGGGTTGGGGCCTAATGAGGAGGGGGACTGCTGTAGCCTTATGACCTGGCTCAGTGAGATAATGGGGAGCTTAATCCCACTGGAAAGGTATGGCACTCTTAAAATTCTCTTAATAGAAATAATTAACTGTCTCTGTACTAATGGATGAATATTCTCCTGATTGGACCTATATTACTCCTTTATGTAAATTGATTGTGTACCCGCTTGTTGTCAATAAACATGAATTTAAAAAAAAAAAAAAAAAAGAGAATTAAGGAGATAACCCTCTAATATTCGTAGCAACATTAATTCATGAACTGCTGAATGTGGTCATCTCAGAGTGGATTTATAAAGCTTACCGCATTACTCCATGGTGCAAAGCAAGTGATACAAACCAGCCCAGGACTCTTAACCATCACGTATGGTCCACATATCAGAGATCTCATTCTCCATGCAGCAAAAAGTAAGGGGCACATTTCTATGGATGATGGGTCGTTATTTTATTTCTTTCCAGATTTAAGCTACTCTGTCCAAGGCACTGCATGCGGTCTTATAGCCCGTGCCGGACCAATCTCTTCAGCATAGCACACACTTTGACTACCTGCAAAACTCTGAACAACATATGCTGGAAAGTGTTCATTTTTTAGCGATTCCAAGGATGCGGGGCAAAAACTGGAAACTATCAAAGCAGACTGTTTCTTGCCAAGATGAACCACTGGACTGGAAGTTGGGGAATGGGGATTTACAATGCTTAAACACGGATCGGTAGCCTTGAAAGCCTTATCAAAGCAGCGGTCAGTTGCTGTGCATATTGTCATATTTTGAAACTTTTACCAAGAGCACAAAGTCGATATAGTAGGACTTCTTGTTGGCTGTAGTACTATGGTGCCCCACTTACATCTCGGTGATTTTTATGGCTAAGAAAGCACGCAAGCTACAGATGTGTATGGCCACTCACCATTAAAACATTTTGAAATCAGGTCTCATCTTTTATGGGTGTAGCAGGAACTTTGTCGCCAAGGGGAGCTAGAGGTGATAAGATGGCACGCACCCAGGTTTCTTTCTTGGCGCTACGTCCGTTAGTTGAGAGGTTCACACGCACCACAATATAGCCTTGAGGAGCCATAAGTAACAATTCAGTCAGAACTAAAGAATACCCATTCAGTTTACATAAGTTAACAACACTGTTTAAGGACTGGTTTAGCAATGCAGATCTGTTTAGTAATTCTTGTGACCAAGTTTAATGGTTAAAATTTCTTAACTGCCTTGAAGTATCACCACAGTAAGAATTTAGATCAGTAAATACATAAGCTGTGTATATCTCGATACTTTTCCACCCAGACAGTACTTACAAAATATCTGCAGGATGGCTACAGTCGCTGTTGGAGGGGTTGTGGTTATTCCCCTGTGGATCAGAACTACATCTTGTGGTCCTAAAAGATATGCACCCTATTCTGGAAAGAGATACTGACTCAGCTGGAGATCTTCCCAGAGCTCCAGTCTTGTTGACAGTGGAATTAGTCTTGATGTCCATTCCCTTCAGGGACTATCATTTGCCACCTAGATTGTTGATGTGGTTATACATTTTGGCAGCTAAAAATGTGATTACCCGCCTCTAGATGAAACCAGAAGTCCCACTGGTACCTGCCTGGCATACTACTGTGCAAAACATTTACAAGCTGGAAAGCTAACTGCAGATATCCATGACCGGTCCGAGCAGTCCAGGTGGCTACGTTAGGTGTGGCACATTTTGAATGCTGATACAGACTTCGTCCCATAGGGTATTCAGGATATCAATACATGCTCCCGTTTTCATATTCGGACATACTCTACTGCATTTATTCTCATCTTTAGCCTTGGATTTGGTCATCTGCCCAGGGTTGTGGCTCGGGGGGGGGGGCAGGAATTGGGCTTCAGTTAATTTGTACTCGATTCTCCCGCATGCTCAAAGTCAGCTACTGTTAGGGCCTTTGGTATTTGCAGGCCCTTGTTTTACTTTCTGCTGCCTTTAATCACTTATTACAGTACAGTCTGGCTAAAGCATTTTCTGTATTATCCTGTATTCGTATTAGATGGCGCGGTAAGGTAAATGTCTAAGGCATAAGCTCTGAAGGTATGAAATATTTTGAACTAAGTTTTATTCTGTTAGATTTACTACTGTTTGGAGAGTCAAGCCATTAATCAATATATCTCACCTTTAATTATGTAGAGGGGTGGCCAGGGGGGCCTTATAAACATGTCCTAAAATGCGTCTCGGGGACTGGTATTGTCTGCCCATTCTTATCCATTTGATCGCTTAGATTTAGATCGCCACAAGACTGATTGCTTTTATAATAGTGACATAAACTACTTTGGACATTTTCAGACATTAATTCATGGTTTTAGTCCAATGCAGAGTTGGAAAAACTCATCTTAGATTTAAATGTGTAGAAATTCAAAGTAGTCGTGCAAGTTTAGGTATCCTCACATGGGGTGCCGAAGGGTATTGAGCTTCATTCTCTACTGCAATTTTACTCTGTACATGTATGTACCCTATGCCTAATGGTTTAAAAAATGTGTTATATTTTTCAAACTGAAAAAAATATATTTGGGAAAAACAATGTAACGGATTGGTTTGTCCTCTGGGGTCAAGAAGCTGGTTCCAGTCTTACTGAAGCAACAGGGCACAAAGGGTTTGCACAGACAAAACACCACCCTCAAATCGGTGACCTACACAGAGGTGTCCCGGAGAGATCAATTTAGACAAGTTTTTTTTTTGTTTTATTATATGTAAATAATCTTCCTATACATATTAAGCATCCTCACACATGGTTTTGCAAACACCGTTTTGTTGGCAACAGCAAAATCCCAAAAAGAAATGGAGTAAAACATGCAATCAGACATCAACCAACTACAAAAGTGGTCTGCGGCCTCAACAATGGTACTCGGCACCAAGATAGCGCAAGCGAAGCGGTTCAGCAAATGCAAGATAGGGGACCTGGGAACCAAAGCAGCTGGAAATCAAGCAACTTGATGGGATTCACGTTGCAACAACAATGTTGGAATAAAATATTTTATTTAAAAACTTGGTAACTGAGAAAGGCACACTAAACCGAGGCGCATTTCCAGGTGCGACCTGGGGGATAGGGGAACAGGAGTACAAAAGAATAACACTGCAAAAACAGAATGTGGTAACATAGGCAACATTATAGGTGCAAGAGTAATATGGTGAACAAGCATGTAAACAGCCTGGTTCATCGTACTGATAGAACGACAAGCGTACAAGAATACAATATAGGGCACATTGCCTACTGTGGAAGGTAACAGAACTACAGCGTTCATCCTCAGACTGGGGTGTATTCACAGTCAGCCTAAATTAGGGGGTTCAAGTGGGGAGTAAAACAGGGACGAAGAGTCAAGATGGAGGAGTTGGCAGGGACAGGAGGATACAAGATGGTACCTTAGCTGGCATCAGGGGGGGGGGGGAGACAGCGAGCAAGAGAGAGAGAGAGAGAGAGAGAGAGAGAGAGAGAGAGAGAGAATGAGAATAAGAGTGAATAGGGGAGCAGGTTCCAGAGGAAGGGAGATAATAGGAGAAGGCAGCTTACCCAGCAGGTGTTACTATCCAGGGGTTACAGCTGACAACTTGCTACGCTTTCACAAGCACAAAAGTAATGAGGTTAACTAGTTAAAGGATAGTGGTACTCAGATGCAAGGCCTTCTCATTTCCGTGCTCAGTTATAGAAACCACTGACATCTAACTCGTACTCCCCGTACTGCAGTAGTCTGTGTACAACATTCACTGGAATTTTGCTGTTCAAAGCACTGGGGCTCTCTCACTGCCTTCTGCCACAAGCCCATTTACTGCAGTGAGAACAACAGAGATAAGGGAGCCCAAAGAAACTATGGACCAGATATTCAAAACTTTGCACTGGGCGCAAACCGTTTGCGCAGGTTTAGTGTGGGATTAGCGCGGATCCGCTATATTCAAAAGGCCAAATAATGTGCACAAACTGCATTAGCGCCGGGCAAAATCATAATGTATGCAAGGGGCAAACTGAGGGGGCATATCAGCGCAATGCTATATTCAGCGACTAGTGCCACGCAAAGTGGCTTTGCGCAGCTTAGCTCAACACTTAGCATGGTGCAAATTACCACCTAGGAAAAGCTAGTCTTAACCCTTGGCAATCAGCTTTGCATGACCCTAACAAATAAACAGGACACAGACAAAGCCAGACATAGAAGACACATGCTGCTCACTGATATCACAATGATGCCATCATCTGCCACCAGTCCCAGCCATGCCAGGCAGTAAATGGTGACCCCGCTGCCAGTGGACACCATGGCAGTGTGGCCATACAGCGCACACCTACAGACCACTCTTCTGTGGACACCAACAGATGCCAGCACACATGCAGCACTATGGGCATGGAGGATGTTGAGGGGAGGGTGTACGGGTGGCCAGGCTGTGCCACAGACCAGGAGTGGCCACAAGGCTGGGACACATCACGCAGTGCACATGGGCCAGTACTGGGAATACCCCAACACCAGTGTGCCTGTCTGATCATACGTGCCCCCCCCAGCCACATACTGCACAGCTGTACAAATGCCCCAGCACACATAGCTGGCAATGTATACGTCACTGTGAGCATCCCATGCCAGAAGTACAGCATCTGTGGATCACACAACAGCATAACTGTACTGTTCACTGTCAGTAATCAACTGCAAGTCGGGCCCGTCACTGTGTACAGTGCAGTGGTCATCACTGCCCTATACACCATAGGCATTGCTGTGTCCCTCACACTACTGGCCCCTTGCTACAGTGGTGTCTGCTGTGCACTGTAGCATGACCTACAATGTGACAGTTGCATGTAGCACCTCCACCACCTGTGCCTATGCTGTGTTATCGCTTGGGGTACAATATGCTATGCTGTACTGTATACATGTAGCCTGCAGCTATCATGCACTGCCAGACTGACCTACAGGTGGCACTGTGGGACCCTGCAGTAACGCTGGGCAAACGGCATGCAAATCAGGGCATAATTTTTATTTTTTATTTTTAATTTTATTTTATTTAAACAGCAGTTTGGAAAACCTTTGAGCCATAGGCTCATTTACAAAGGTGCCTTGTCACAGTAAGACAAACCGAAATACACAGTATAGCAGTACAACACATAGGTATAACAGTAAATTAAGACATAGATACAAACAAGCTGGTACAGGTAGGATGGATGCAAACAATACCAGAGTTATGTTGTCCTTAGCAGCTTAGTAATAAGCTTTGTCATAAGTATTAGTCCGGCTTTGACTAGCGGCAGTTACAGCATCGGGTGTTAATAAGGTGGTTACGTAAGAAGTTTTGAAGCACGATATACTTGGAGCTCGGAGATGGAGGGGCAGAGTGTTGAACCAGGAGGCCCTAAAGCTGAAGGCTCTTTGGCCGTGAGAGGTCCTAGCTCTAGGGATAACAAGAGAGGTTTTCCAGGAGGTCCGAGTATGAACTAGTGGGACAGGCGGTGTATGGTGGTGGTCAATCCTGGTGGGGAAAGCCCAAGGAGGGTCTTTTTTGTAAGGGTACAGGTAAGATATTTGAGGCGCTCGTCGAGATCAAGTACCAGCGCTTTAGCATACAGTAGACAGGTGTGTGTCATCCTAGGTGCTCCAGTAATTAACCTGCAGGCCTTATTCAGAGTAGTGCGAATTTTATGGAGTGCGGTCTGATCAGCAGCACCATACACTAGCAGTCCATAGTCCACTAGGGACAGGACAGAGGAGGTGACTGCGAGTCGAAGAGCCTCCAGGGGAGGCAGTGTTTATACGATGTAAGATGCCCAATCGGATATTAGTGGCAGTGGCTAGGCAGCGATGTGTCCATGGAAGGAGAGGAGGGGTCAAAATGGATCCCTAGGTATTTATAGGAGCAAACTTGTTCGAGTGGGAATGAGGACCCAGAGTGAATGAGGAGTTTGAAGTTGCAGGACTTGTTTTGGGGATGAGAGAAGAACATAGTTTTTGTGTTTTTAAGATTTATCACCAATCTATGTTCCTTGAACCAGCCCTCGGCTTCAGTGAAGGACTTCTGCAGCGAGTCCTGGAGGGCAATAGGGTTACGACTTGAGGCAAAGATGACTGCATCATCAGCGTACAATAGAATGTTCCCTGAGCAAGAGTGTGGAAGGGTGTTAAGGTAAAGGGAGAATAGTAAGGGGCCCAGAATGGAGCCCTGGGGAACCCAAGAAAAGATGGGACAGATGTCTGAGCAGGTCCCATTAATTTTGACACACTGTGAGCGGTCAGACAGATAACTGGTGCACCAGGAGATAGGTCCAGCAGCAAAACCAGAGAGACTAAGGGCATCAAGAAGGAGGGGGTGGGAGACAGTGTCGAAAGCTTTCGAGAGGTCAATGAAGACAGCACCAGCCAGAGAACCAGTGTCTGAGGAGGAGTGGAGAAAGTTGGAGAACTCTAGGAGGGCTGTGTTGGTACTGTGGCCCGCTCGTAAGCCATGCTGCTCAGGACAAAGGACACTGTAGGTGGAGAGGTAGTCAGAGATTTGAGAGGCCACCACTTTTTCCAAGGCCTTGGAGAGAGGAGAGAGAATGGAGATCGGTCGATAGTTTCCAGCCACAGTCCTATCACCACCTTTAAAGATAGGGGTGACAGTAGCGACTTTCCAGGCAGTTGGAACCTTCCCCAGGCAAAGAAAGTGGTTGATGAAGCATGTGATCGGGGGTAGGACTGTGTCTAAGACCAGCTTCGTAGATACGCGATCCAGGTGTCACTGCCCGTGCTATTACTCTTGGGGGCAGTGACAAGGTCTGCCTAAGTTCTTGGGCAGAAACACATGCGGAGGAGAAAATAAGGGCGAAAGATTTACGGGCAGGTGCTGGGGAGGAGGGTCAAAAATTTGTAGGAGGATAGGGCTAAGGTCAGTGAATGAGGTGTTGAGGTGATTGGCTATGAGGGCTGGGTCTGAGGAGATCACACCATTAATGTTGATCTGGGTGGGTGGGGGGAGTGTGCCTCCCATTTAACTGCTAATGTTATCCCAGAAGGTTCTGGGATTCCCCCATGAGGCAGTGGTGAGGACTGATAGTGCTCAGACTTGGCCTTTCTGATGGCGGAGTGCACTTGTTTTGGGTGACAGCATATAGCTTCCGCCTGTCATTAGGCGACCAGTCTCAATGGCACAGTGCCATAGGTTGTCCCTATGTTTGAGCTGGTGGATCAAAGCTGGGGTAACCAGGGGCATTCTTCCTTTTAGAGCGGCCGGTCAACACTGGGGCAAAGATATCACAGGCATTATTAAAAGTTTGGGTAAAGAAGGAGAGAGCTGTGTCGATGTCAGGAATTGCCAGTATAGGAGACCAGTCAATTTGGGACAGAAGTTCCTTAAGTTTTATCAGTCCACCAGGTATTAGACGCCACCGGCATGTGGACTGTGCTATGGGTTTGGGGACTGAGGTTGACCAGTGGAATAGAATGGGGGAGTGATCGCTGAGAGAGTCTGGGAGGACTTGTACATTGGGGATCCGATTAGGGCGGTTGGTGAGTACCACATCAAGCAGGGTACTGGAGCCTCTCTTGGGGTTAGTCTGGTAGGGTGGGTAACTAGTTGCGTTAGGTCTATTGCAGAAGGAGGAGGAGGGGCTGAGCCAGTTGACATTTAAGTCACCCACCAGAATTTGATCAGCGGTAGGAGGTAGAGAGGTAAGGTATTCTGTAAGAGAGGCAATGGCCTGCATTTGGTCCCTGGGGGGCACGTATGCAGTAGTCAGATAAAGGGGTCCCTTTAAAGGGTCAGGGGTTAGTTTCAGCGTAAGCGCCTGGGCCCTGGAGTCAAGGATGGGAGCGGGCAGGGCTAATACGGGGAGAGATTCCTTGACATAAATAGCGCAGCCGCCGCCCTGTCTCCCAACACGGTCGGACCGGAAAAGGTGAAACCAGGAAGGGAGACTAGGGAGTCAGGGGAGGATTTCGACAGCCAAGTCTCAACCAGGGTGATAACATCAGGGTTAATTGATGTGACCAGGGATTGTAGTGAGTCAAACTTTTTTAGGAGGCTACAGATATTCATGGAGACCATGCATAGGCCTGTGGTGCGAGTTGGGGAGCTCCTGGGAACCGGGCCAGGGTTTGGATGAATGTTCCCTGACAGGAGTAGTAGCATGACTAACACCCTGGCTGGGAGATGGTGAGAGGTTTTCCTACGATTGACATGGGGGGGGGAGGGGAGGCTAAGGGAGCAGGGGGTGGGCAGGGAGGTACAGGAGGGGAAAGCAAGAATAAGAAGACACCCATAATGAGATGCTAATCTAGGTGTTTGCCCAGATGTTTGCCCAGAGACTACCCAAGTAGGCTCATTTGCATGTCACTTTTGAATATGGCAAAGCTTAGCACCGGGCAAACCGCTTAGCTCCACGCTAAAGCCACACAAACATGTTAGAACTGCGCTAACACTTCGGAGAATATTACAGTTTTGCACACTGCACTTTTACATGCACGGCTGCCTGCAGCTGTACTGGGTCCACACATTTACTTGCGCACACAATGGCCACACAGTTCACCTCTACCTACCTTCACATCACTGTGCACGGTGTTGCTGTTGTGGTTTGCACTTCCTGGTTGCTATATTCAGAGCTGTCTTACTTCAGGGCTAAGTTTGCCTTGCACTCACAGCCCAGTTTGCCTGGCCTCATTCCCATGCTATATTCAGAAGCCGTTTGCCCCGGGCTATTCCTTTTGAATATAGCTTGCTTTTTGCTCCTGGCTAAGTTTTCCCGCCGGGCAGTACTAATTTAGCCCCAGGGCAAAGTTTTGAATATCTGGCCCCAAGTCTGATACTTGGTACTCTATTAAAGATCGCTAGGTCTACCAGCAATACCTATTAACATGGTCCTAATCAACACTGATTTTCACTGCTGCCTTTTCAGTTTGGTAGACAGGATTTCAGAACAGCCAGTGGGAATTTGGTTTGCCTTTCATTAATCTAGGGACTGGGGTGGCTTTCAAATGCTGCGGTCTGGACCCCATTAGAGATTAAAAATGCAGTCTCATTAAGGAATTTACTGTTTTTTTTTTTTTTTTGAGATAATGCACGTACTTCTACCATCTGTCTCACAAAGTGTTCTTTCATCACTAATTTGGACCATGTGGTTAATATACACTAACTATTTTGCTCAGCTATTTCCTCGACTATACTGTCTAAAATTACTATTCTTTTAGGGTTGAAATTGTGCTCCCAGGTCGCTCCTGTAAAAAAGCTTTCAGTTTAGTGTGCTATACCTGGTTAAACAACTAAAAAAAAAAAAAAAAAATTAATTAACTTCCATTAGGGTGGCTACAAAACAGTCAAGATGGCTTACTGGTCCTCTAAAAGACTAAAGAATTCTGTTTTTGTTTTTTTTTTTCCCCCCTCAGTTACTTTTTGGCTTAAATGTTTTATTTTTCTTTTAATTGCTGGTGACGTTGAGGCAAATCCAGGACCAATCACTGATGGTCTGAGTTTTTAATCACTCAAATGTGCAACGTTTTCTACCCAAAGGAAAACATTTGAAAGCTTGGTCTTCTGTTCCGCCTTCAGTTATTGCCCTAATCGAATCATGGTTAGATCCTTCTATTCCAGCCAGAGAAGTTAATTTGCCCAGTTATTCCACCTTTAGATCAGACAGGAGTAGGCGAGATGGTGGGGCACTTTTACTTGTTCATTTGTCCCTCGGTCACCAAGGCCGAAACCTTAAGGGACCACATTAATTCTATTTTTGTTTATTTAAACTTTCAAGAGGAAAGATTCTTAGTGGGTTGCTTATATTGCCCACCAAAATTTAAAACAAGTAAATTTGTAAGTCGTACTTCCTTGATTTACCATGGAGGATTTTGATAATTATATTCTTAATTATTGAAAATTTTGAAGAATAACCTTGAGCACAAGTGCTTTTTTACAAAGGTTCCACATCAAACCCAAAGATTATAAGGCAACATAACAAATACATTAAGCGAGTTCCAGAGGAATGAAGTCAAACAAGTACAAATAAACAGGTCAGAGCAACTGCGTACAGTTTTACAATAACGCAGTATTCTGGGCAATTTTGATGCCCAATAGGGTGGTAGCAGAGGTTCAAAATTAAAAGAAGCATTGTTCTCACTAGGCTTGAGTCAACTCATAAATGACTTCACTCGAACTGATGCAGTTTGAGAAGTTATCTTCCACACTTGATTTAACTTTTGTTTCCCCTGATATTCCTGTATTACATTCTGGTTGTTTAGGCAACATGTTCTTATAGTGGCCATTCTGTTACCTTTTTGTATTTATACCCCCTCAACTTCCCCTTAAGACTGCAAACTTTCATTGTTTCTTTTTTTTTTTGTAATGTTGATTCAGGAATGGTTAGAAGGGATATAAAGCAAGTATCCTGGGATGACATCTTATTTTGCAAAAAAAAAAGTTAATACTGCTTGGGACTTTTTTTGTTAAACAGTTTTCGAAAATGCATGATCAACGTGCTCCTTTCGCTGAAACAAGGGTAACAGCAAGGCATGTTCCTTGGGTCACTTTTTTTTTTTTTTTTTTTTTTTTTAATTTTCTCGCAAAGCATTGTGATTAACTGTACAAAAAAAAACCCACACACACATACACACACCACTGAAACTTGGGATGCTTTCCATAAATTTCGAAACTTGTGTCACACATTCGTAAAACTAAGGCATCTTATCTTTAGTATAAATTTGGCCGACTCCAGGAATAATCCTAAAAAAATACTGGCATTTAGCGGACTCCATCTGGAGGGTGGCCTTGGAGGCTTTTCACATGAGGATACTACTTCCGCACACAAAAGAGGGTCTCAGTAATTTGTTAAATTCCTTGTTAAAGAAGCTTTTCTGACTGTTATCTAAAGCTGGCTTGGACACTCCTTCATACCCAAGTTTTCTGATGCATGCCCTTTTGGCAGATCCAGTTTTCATTTTAAGAAGACTGAATATCGTAAAGTTGCAAACTCGAGCACTTTAAAAGTAAATTTAGCTAAGAGTTTAGACAATATTTTGTTAAAAATTAGGCATTAAAGTGGTGGCACCTCCTTTGGCTTATCTTTTTTAATTTCTCTTTGCCCACTCAATATTTTCCTGCTGCTTGGAAACTATCCAAAAAGTTATTCCATGGCACAAGGGCAGGTCTAAATTTTCAAAGCTGTTCTAGTTTTACTTTTAAAAATTCTGTAAAATTAAATGTTAAATCCAAGATTGTTCCATACATGTGTATCCCCCCCCCCACAAATGGGGGTTCCCGAAAAGTCTTCCTTGAGCTTGTCTAAATGCTCACGGCCAAGCTGGTGTCCTGCGTTTTTGCAGTTTAAATGTGATTGCCAGAGAGTGCCTGTATAGCCTCTGTGCACTGTCTCTTTAAGAGCTGCCTGGATTGCAGTCATAAGTAACTGAGAGGGAGCTCTGTTAGAAGATGTGCTTGTTTGCTGATCATTTGTTAGAGTAGTAATAATTTGTAGTAATAAAAAATTTGGGCTGGCAGTATAGCCTAGAGGTTAGAGGAACAAGGTGTGAATGAGCTGGATACATCCAGCAGACTAGACTAGAATTTGATTCTCACAACCTCCACTTGCATATTGTGTGACTGAGGAAGTCACTTAACTGCACAGTGCTCCCAGGTCACCCCTGAAAACAGACACTTGTGCCTAGTGGGCCTTACCCGGTTACCAAAGACTGAAATAAATAAATATAACATTGCAATTAATTCTAACCTGCTTTCCATCGTCTTGGTCTTGGACTGCTGAAATGGGCCAATCAGTACATTTGGGACTCTAAAATGAAGCCTGCCTACAGGGGCTTGGTGGGGTCAAAACTTGTAAAAATTGTAGTTTTTGCATTTTGGCGCCTAAAATAACCTGGAGGGGAGCCCTTGTTGTGATTGACAGACATCAGCCAACCGAACCTTTTGGATCTTGGGGAAATTCCCAAGCTCTTGCAGCAAGTTTCAGTTCTGAGTTGGGAAGTGAAGAGAGAACAGCTTGAATGATTCAAGCAGCAGCCCCAGCATAGATTTGTGTGGGAGAACTGTGGAAAGGCCTGAGTTTTGGCCTGCACGCCTGCCTGCTGTCCCAGATAGGGAACGTGTGCCTTTTTCGGACTGAATCCGAATTTGGAAAGCGAAGTCAGCCACTGAATTGTGACCAGGCTCCTACCTGAAGACCAAAGATTTGCTGAATGTGATCGGCCTGTCTGGGCCTCCAGCCACCTCTGAACTCCCAGATTGTGCAGAGACTCTGTAATTGCGACCGGAGAGCCTTTTGCCTGGTACAGTGGAATTTCCTTACATGTGAATATATTGTGTGCTTATAGTGGGTCGTGATTTGGTTCCCCACTGTGGCTTGAATTGTGTTCTGTTTGCTGGAAGCTGCATTAGAATTTCCTTATGTGTAAATGTGCTGTGTGCTGCTAGTGGGTTGCGATTTGGTTCCCCACTGTGGTTTGAACTGTATTCTGCTTGCTGGAAGCTGCATCCAGCCTCACGAACCGAATCCAAAATCATCTTCATTGGGCCTGGGCCTTGCCACACTAGCCCAGACTATCCGCTGCACAGAGAAGGCCACAGACGAGAGGCCTGCCTGGGGATCAGCCCCCTGCTCAACACTTGAACAGGTACGATGCCCCAGTGATTTGTGTGGGCCCTGCTTCTCTGGGCACTCCAGTTCAACAACCTGCAGTCTCGATTTCATCCTGCCTGTGTCCGGTATTGGGTATCATGAGTAAACATCAGGGTAGCTCCCTGCAACAACAGCTAAATCTAAAGTGTTGTCATCTGATTGTCTGGTTGCTTTTTCTTTCAAGAACTGAGCCCTCCAGCTCCAGATTACAAATAGTGTGCGTTGTGCATGTTGCTTTCTTCCATCACAGAGCCCCAACCAGCTGCAATGTTCCTGGCTAGCCCACTGTCTCCCTACCTGGGTACCCAGAGGTGTGACTGTGTGGGGACTTAAAGCACATGCATAACTGTTTGATTAATATAACCTTTAAGCCAATCAACTTGATTACACCCCTTCCTTGTTCAAATCCCCTGAATAAATCAGATCTGACTTTTTCTACATTTAACCCGACTGTGGTTCCAGTTTGTGCCAAGAGTACTGTACTGTTGCTATTTGCTGTGCATAACCTTATTTTACAGGGGGTCCCCAGGGTCGAGCCAGAGGAACCAGCCCTGGTGGTAAGTGCAAACAGTGTGGGTGCTTGTATGGTGCACAAGGAGTACTGTGAAAGTGATTATCATATTGCTCGGGCCACTAGAAGGGAAAGCGGGGGGTTACAGTGTCCCGGAGGGCTGTGCCCAGATTAGTTTGACCACTACCAACCCTGATCTCCGGGTGGAGGTACCCGTTGCAGAACCTAGGCCCCTTAACCTGCTACTAGCCAAGCAGGCAGGGGTAGTAGCCTTTGGGATAGTGCCACCTAGGGGTTACACATGTTTAGCAACTTGAATGTACAAGTCTGCTCCTTATCTTGTGTTTAGTCTAATATTGTAATGCACTATTTAACATGGGACATTCTGCAAATGAGATTTTCTCTCAAAAAATATCCTGAGTCTCTGGAATTGTAACAAACAAAATTGCAGTACAGCTCGATGTACCACTTCACTAGTGGGGCTTTACAGAACTAACTGGACACTTCGTACTATACCGCCCCATGATACTCATCACAATATACACCAGAGTAAAACGGGATTCAGTGTCAGGAGATACAGAATGACTACAGTAGAAGCACCCCCTTCCTCAAAAAAAAAAAAAAAAAAAAATATTGCCTGGGAAAACAACTCAGAGCTACAATTCCCCAACATACATACACAGCCTCAGAGGTTTGTTTATTTTTTTTTTTGGGGGTCTACCCATCCCAGTGAATCAGAACAACTATGGAAAAATGAAGTCACGCTACCACTGTACATAGTAAAGGTATGGAATACATGAAACCAGGAATACCAAATCCATGATGGCTTTTAAGCAAGTCCCAAGTGTGGAAATCCCAGCCACGTGCAACTGTTTTCAGTAGATACTGCACCCCTCATGAACCCTAACTACAAAAGAGCAGAGTTGTGTATGCAATATACAAACTCTCCTTGGTATCCCACTTAATGTGACACGTAATGATAATATAACAGTATTCCAAGTAACCGTGCTTTAGGTCTACGTGCAACTAACGGGGCACTCAGTCGTATGTACATACGTACGCACACACGCACACATGCAGGCCCAATATTACAGTCTTAACCACTTTATATTCTGCCTTCTGCCCAAGTAGAATGGTCTTTGATACTGTACACAATGTTATTTAAGCTTCCTTACAGGACAACTTTGTAAATAGGACTCATGTGTCTTAAAGTTACCATTTCGTTAAAAATAAAAGCATTTACTGTTACTACTTAGCCAAATTAAATGACAGATGTGCTATATACACCTTTCAGTTTTGGGGACCATGAAGCGTTTAGGAGTACAATAAAACATAAGTAAGCCTCCCACACAGGAAAAACACCAGCCTAGGACATCCTTTAAATTAACCAATTATTATCATCTCAAGAAAGGATATTCTTAGTAATCATAGCATGCCCAAGAAATATTACCCTTTAAATTAATCATGACATCATCAAGCTGTATCAAAAACAATGTCCTTTAAATGAATTGATTATAACATCAAAACACAAGTTACTCAAAACAACGGCTTCACAGCATTCATTTATTTGTTGTTGCAATGCATTTACACAGTACAGCCCAGCCGAGATGCAACATCTCATTTCCAGTGGGGTCCTGCTTCTACCCATTTCTGTAGTTGTGTGGGCAGGAGCACTGAAAAGGTGCGTTTACACTAGTGGATCATTGCTAGTGGTGCAGACGAGTTGCACCCATGCAATTCCAGCAGTGTAAACAGCTGCCAGGGAGTGTTGCAGTTCTCTCCATCGCAGCACAGAGCACTGAGCACTCCCTGTTTTGATGTGAACGCATACTGGTGCAGGCATTTTTTTTTTTCCAGGTGTGTAAACCTGTTGCTTTGCCTGCACCAGTGCATCCCCACAGCACCCTGTGCCACGCCACGCATGAAAGTCCTACTCTTTTATACACACAAACACACACACTTTTTACTCCAGCTGCCCTCAGAAGCACCCATGGCAGATTTCTGTGCCCTGACACACCATACAGCGGGTGCTCATGCCCTCCACTGAGCCTTTGTTGTAACCGCGCCCCCGCCTTGTGCACATGCACACGCTTGTGGTGGACCTTATTTTTTAAATTAAGGGTATTTTATGTTTCAGAAAAAACAATACAACAACCGTGAACAAACCAAACACCAACAACCAATAACTATATACAAACTAGCGAGTGCATGGCTCAGTAAAAGAAGAGTGTGCTAATGGTAATACAACTTATAAAATGATATTAAAAGGGAAAGATTAAAAAGAAAAAAAAAAGTTTCTTCCCATAGAAAACATATTGCACAACAGCGCTATCTAATAAGGCCTAAGGAGCAAGAAAGCTATAATATATATGACATTGTATAGAGTGTGTGTAATTTTAACACATCTTTTTTGTACGTACCAAGTCTATTTTGTGTACTGGCAATAAGTTTCTCCAGGTGGAGATTACTCAACAATTCATGGAGCCATTCTGCATACACAAAGCTATGTTGGTCTTTCCAATGACACAAGATTTAGTCTTTTCACATACATTGCGATCATCAGAATTTGATATTTTTGTTCTTTAGAGGATACAGAGGTAAGGTCGCCTACCAGGCAAATTTCAGAGGTAAAATAATCTTGGCTACCTAACAAGGGATCTGCCTAATTTTGATCTCATGCCAAAGTTTGCAGACTGGTGGGCAGTCCCAAAATATATGTACAGTTCTGGGGAAAGCGCTACTCCAGTCAACCTTCTCACAGAAGCTCAGATGACCACTCGAATGAAATGAAGCCAATGTTGTTTTATTTTTGTTAAACAAAACTTAAATTTAGCAGTTGTAGATAAACTCACCTACTCAGTCATACACACTTGTCCCAGTGTTTCAGCTTCAAGCCTTCCTCAGGGGGAGTCTGAACTTCAGTGAGAAGGTTCATTGAAGTAGAGCTTTTCCCCAGAACTGTATGTTTTTATAGGGCTGGCAGCCCTCTAAAGTGCACCCCGCCCAATCTCCCTGAGCGCAGAGAAGGACTTTCATGAACAGGTTCCAAAATGCATGCAACAGAGCCTTCACATGAACCACATCTGGTGCATGCAGTTGAATCACTTTTCCCCCATTTTATATAGTCTGTAGGGGGTATAATATAGATTATGTAGAATAAAAAATTGGGTTAGACGAAGTCTGTCTTGGGTTATGTAGCCAAATGCAGACTTCCATATCATGGACCAATTAAATTCAGAGTCAGGACCAGACTCCTGCCAGTACTTACACTGCATATGAAATGTTCTATATAACTCTGAAAGCAAGGTACAATATAGTTTAAAGATACCATGAGCTGATAGTGCCACAGTCTTTAAAGAAAATAAAATGTTCACATGTATTCTTCCACGGGGGTGGGGGGGGGGCACCCATATGGTGTTTCACAGCATGTTGAAGTCTAAAGTACTTTGAAAGCCAGAGTACCTGTCCACTGAAGCTTTTCCTGGAGTTGGGCAAAAGAGAAGAAACTGCCTGCTAATAAGTCAGAGAGGGAGACATTGTGAGATTTGGCATCCACCCAGGTACAATAGGTTTACCTCGTCGTGCATGACCCATTTAGCCAAGCCAGGAAGCGTCACCCCGGCACACATCGCCCTCCTGCCATACCTTCCACCTGTGGATGCCAAGGTAGCAGTGTTCTAGCAGGGAGTGCAGCTCTCCTTCCCCAAGAGAACAGCTTCCACAGAGACTCACTCTTCCTCCTGAGCCCGGGTCACCATTCCTCCTGAACCCGGGTCACCAACATCATAAAAGCAGTAGCACTATGGCTGTGGGATGGCAATGACCAGCATTTTTTATGAAGTGAAGAGCTCAGTTTACTGGTTTTGTAGGAATCATAGACAGTACCTGAAGAAATAGATTAGTGGTCCATCTAGTCTGCCTTGTTATACCCTACCCTACCCCACCCAGAGATCTATTGTCTGGATGGAGTTCCCCCCTTGCCTTAATGCTACCCCCCTCCCAAATATCTACAGAGCCCCTAACCTCTGTCCCAGCCATGCTTGAAATACTGGTACTTGGGAATAGTTCTTTGTGGATCTGACTACCCTCTGTCGGATAGTGCTAGTATCCACCTCCAAATCCCACTGTAATCCAGCCAAAGATAGATTTCAGATCCATTAGTCGGGAAGTTGTGCATCCAAGGTCAGACAGATGGATCAGATGGTCAGATACCTGATCCAATGGTTGGGCCCTTGATCAGATGTGTATGCCATCCAAAATCTGACCAAAATGACGGTATCCAATGGTATCCGACCTGGTGGAGCATAACATTCCACCAATATGTGCTTGAAATGATTGATGGTTTTTGCACCCACCACCTCTGCCAGGAGGCTGTTCCACTGCCCAACCTCTGTCACTGTAAATTACAACTTTCTCTGGAAAGCTGCACGGAGACTAAATTGGCATGCTGTGCCCCCCAAGCAATATTGTGACCGAGAACTTAAAGAGATAGTCACAAAAAAACCAAAACACACAATTTTGTCACACACACACACACACACACACACACACACACACACACACACACACACACCGACAAGTTTGTGGCGCGATTTTGCCCTGGTTGCCCATGCACAGATAGGGATCACCGAATCTCTCCATTAAACTACCCAGGATTTTAGGGAAGCAATTCTGACACACTAGTTAGGCCAGCAAAGTGGATTACAAATTAGCCGAGATCCACCCCCCCCAACCTGAGGAAACTGGAGAATGCACAGTGATTTATAAACAGCTTCACTTACCTAAAAACAAACAAAAAAAAATATTTCAAATGCAGCTAAATATAACCTTTAATGAAAGTCCCGTTTGTTTTCTTGCATCAACAATGGTTCCATGAGCAGCAGCTTCTGCCCCCCCCCCCCCTTGATAGTTGGTGCAGTGTGTTGGTCACTCTCGCAAAGCAAACATACAAATAAAAAAAAAAACAAACAAAAAACACAACACACAGTCAGAGCTGTGTATACATATTCAAGCCAGCCATACCATTAACAAGGAGGCTTTGTAGTGAATGCAGGGGAAGGCACACCTTTCCCACTGCCTAGGAATTCGTGAATGGCTGGCTCAATGCCATACCCCCCCCCCCAACAGAGACACAGCGAACGACACTACAGCGACTACAGTGCCACTGGAACCCAGCACTGTGTCAGGGGGTCTTGCACCCCCCCCCCCAAAATCAGCTCCAACTTGGGAGTTGATAATCCTTAGCGGGGAGTGCGGGGGCACAGCCCCCCATGTGGGTGTTCAGTGGGTGAAGCCCCCCAAAAAACACACTTTGTGTTGTTTGTAACCAGCAGCCGGCCGCAAAAAGCAGTCGAACTGCCGGTTTCGCTGTCTGGTCGTTCGACAACATTTTTGTTGACTACCAGTCATGGATCTGCTCAATGCCACAGTAAAGTGATGGGGAAAAAGGGGGTTTATGACCAACATGAAAAGGTCAAGAAACTTCTTCTCCTTCTTCTTCTCCTCCTTTTTTTTATTATTATTACTACTATTATTATTATTACTATTATAGCGCCAATCAGAGTGGGGAAAATGAGGTAGCATCCACAAACAGATAACTGGTTTGCCCATCAGATGTTTAATTTTACTGGTCAACTGACTTGCTGCCCATGACGTGATTTATTTATTTATTTTTTCTGAGCCCTTAAAAATGATGCCCACTAAAAATATTGATTTGGTTACCAGATTTAGAAAGCCAGTCAACTAATCACCAGCTAAAAACTTGGGATTTCTCCCACCCTGACACCCATACTTTTATGCACTTTGTTGCCCAGTTCCCTGCCTGATGATTGAGGGCTTCCCCCACTATGCTCTTCCTCCATCCAAAAGGTCTGGAAAGGGAATGCTTCCATAGCAACAACAATACTGCTCTTTGTTAGCCGGGGGGGGGGGGATATGAATGATGGTTGCTCTACAGCCTCCATCCCTAGCAGCCAAGCTCTTGCCTCTGCAACTTGATTGCCAAATGATTTAATCTCTGCACCCCCAACTGGCTGCGCGGTCTCTTGATCCTGTCCTTCAAGCCACACCTACCCTCACTATCCATCTGACTGCCTGTTCTCTCCCCCCCTAGCTTGCCCCCACCGCATAAATACTTTGTGTGCACACAAGGCCGACAGTGCCCGTGCTCATACCAGATGTGGCAGGAAGAACCGCACCCTAAGGGAGATAACCAGGGACAAAAGCATGTACACAGAACCATGTAAATGATGGTCACCGGCACCCACAAGCCCTGCTCCATGTGGAGCCCCACTGGCCCGGACGGTTGGTGGGAGGAGCATCATATGGGGCTGAAAGGTCACTGGCAGCAAAAGACTCACTCAGTGGGGTGCAGGTGGTGGCTCAGGGGGCCAAATGGCAACAAAAGTTATCAGAGTCTAGTGGTCCAAGCACTTAACTGTATCAAGGTTTGAATCCCACCTGAACTAATGGTAAACTTTTCACTACAAGAACATGAAGAAAGTCAGGCCAATAACCTGTAAACAAACAAAAGTTAGGCTTATCCAGTACAAGATTAATTATAGATGGCACCATTCCCCACACCAGTTTGCTAAACTGGGAATCGTTAACGATGACACATGCTGGAGACTGCTGTCATGTCAGGGTACCATAATGCATATTCCATGGTTATGCTGTAAAATATCAAAATGCTGGGAGGAAATGTGGTTGGCTTGTTGTACAGTTTTAACCTGCAAAATTAACTGCTCTTCTAAACTGGCGATGTCAGGCATATTTCCTGATTCCACTGATTTAACTACTAACCAAAAATTTCGGCTGCACAGTGCTCTAATAACAGCAAAGAACACTATTTTGGGTATTGAAAGCAATAATCATCTCTGTCCTTTAATGAATGGTTACAGGAGATCATAACAAGAGCAAATTATGAACGCCTTGTTCACATTCGTTACGGGATCCTTTTTTGAACTCCAAGTTCCATAAAATTTCTAATCATATAGTTTAGGATTGTTTCTTTTTAGGAGTGCACTCAATCCTACATGTGTGGTTTTAAAATTCTAGTGTAAGGACAGCTTTTTAGTTGTGTATATATATTAGAACCAGTCCACTCATTCACAATGTACTTTATTCAAAAGTGTTGAATTATTAACCGATTGCTGTACTTTGTATGAAAGCCCACATTTTCTGTTCCATTTTGAATTTGCAATAAAAAATTATATTTACAAAAAAGGCTTAAATCCCTCCACAACCAGTAGCTCAGTGCAGGACCCTGAGCAAGTCACATGACTTCTTCCCAGTAAATCAGTCCCGCCCAGCTGGAAAATGGTGCAGTCGAAGCAGGACCCCCGTAACCAGGGGCTGCATCTCAGCTAGTCCATCCTGTAAGAATTTAATTTCATTTGAAATTCGCTGCACTGCAAGGGAAGGGACAAACCTGGAAAACTGGGAAGGGGCGAACATTACAAATCTTACTGGAAACCCAGCCTTGGAAAGAAGGGAAACGCTGAGTCATACCACAATCCTGCTGGCAAGGAAAAAAAAAAAAAAATGCACACATTAAGCGAAACAAAAAGGAGAACCTATAGTACAACTGCTTATAACCACCATAAGCACACTGGATGTACAGACTGAAAATAAGCGACTCTCTCACTTCATGGAAAAGTGTATATTAGTTTGAAGGTGTGGATTAATACTAAGGAAAAAAAAGTAAAGTGTACTGTAGACATATTTTAATAGATACCAACCAATGTATTAAATGGACTGTATCCTATGTAAAAGCTTTATGTACTGAGGCGTTCCTTTATAATAAATGAAAGCAATTGAATAAAAATAAATAAATAAATAAATAAATAAATAAATGTTTCTGCACTAGCATAGCTTTGTTTAGGGGCTTAAGGAGGGCCCCCGAGGACCACTGGAAACAGCAGTAACAGCAACACATTCAACATCAACTACTTAACTTACATATAGATACACGCGGGGCAGTCACGCCCACAGAGTCTGGGAGGGTGGGGCAAGTGTGCCCCCCTCCCATTTCCATCCCCGTATGACTTTCTGGGCTGAGGAAGGGCTATAAAAATGCGTTTTATAGTGAACTTCTTTGATAAACGTGTAACAATGCCCCCCAATTCTCTTAGCATGATGCCCCTGTTTACATCAATTACTTAGCTTACATACAGATATTGGTTATGTAAACCCCCCCCCTTTGGGTTTGGGTATCAGTTTGGTGCACTAATTCGTACACCTTTAGAGATTGGTATGATGTTATAGCTGCTCAGACCCTTAAAGGGTTAAATTTCCACCTCTTGGGGCTTGTCTATATCAGCAGCACCCCAGTGGGGCAGGCCTTCTGGTTGGCATGGGAGCATGCCAGCAAGAAGGAGAGGAGACAAAAAAAAAAAAAAAAAAGGAAGAGAGGCGGCACTTTTGGGAGAAAGACATGGCAGCAGACACAGAATGGGAGAAGTCTGTTCCCCCACGGGGAGTCTGCGACCCTGCCATTGAAAGACTTGTGGCTGCTGTGGGTATGCGCCCAGGTTACGGCAGACAGGATGGCAGAACGGAGAGATTTTTGGGGACTCCATGTCCCCGGTGGAAATCCAACCCCGAGCTACAAGCCCCCAGGAGCTCGAATGTCAAGGATCTGTGGCCAGAAAGGAATATGTAGGGCCTCAGAGTTCTGCATTTGGCACTGCTGTGACAAGGGATGAGTGTGTGTCAGGCTGCCGTTGGGACATGTCCCGTAGTTGTGGGGCAGTCACTCAAGATGGGCATCACGATCTAGTGAGTGTGAATTTCAGCTTTGGTCCTGCCATAGGAGTGGAGAGTTATCCTGGAAACAGAAGAAATGCTGCCTGCGGGATTACGTTTGGACTTTTAACATGCTCAGTGAGATGGATGTGCTGCTGCATGCCTTTAGGGGTCATCCAGTCCAGGTCCTTCGAATACTGACACTGTGTGGACTGTTGAGCAGATCTGGGACTTTACCATAAGGAACCCTTTTGTCCTCTTCTGCAAAACCCTCTGAGAGTTGCCCTGTATGCTCTTGGAGCGACCGACTTATTAAAGGAGCCTTCGTTTGCTGTTTTACATCATTTTTCTACTTGGAGCCGCTAACTGACTTTTGCTTTACAGCCTGGCCCCATGGCGGTTGCTGCACCCCAGAACCCCAAACCAAGTCTTCTTTAACAGTTTCCACTGTGATGCTCCCTCCCCACGGACAGTTACCATCAGTATACGCCTAGACACCGGGAAGGAGGGGGTGGGCTACAGTTACATAAAGGGGGAAAATGGTAACCAAAAACCAAACAGAAGAGAACTATGTGGGTTTTTTTTTTTTTTTTTTTTTAAATACACATCTTGTCTTTTTTTTTTTACATCTTGTTTTACAAGCTTGTTGACAGTTACAAAGTAAAGTACAGAGTTAGTGTGTCAACTTTACAGACTGATACTTAATCATATTTTATTACCCTTCTGAATATGAACAATACTAAACAGTGCTCAAGTAGTTTCTGGCAGTTTCATCTCAGACTGTCTGTAGTGCGCACCCCCCCCCCAAACAAATAACAGCTTTTTGGATCATTTCACATTTCTGTGGGTTATTTTTCAGTTTCTTTTTAGCTCAGCTGTTCTCATATGCATAAATATGCATGTTTTAACTGAACGAGCCATGGGTACAGTGGGTGTTTTGGAAGTAAACATTTGTTTGCGGCATCAAGGGTTGCATGAGATCTGCTGAAGAAAACAGATGTTAAGTGGTTAGCTGATGAATGGAGCAGATCTGCGTCCTCATTCCCATTTTCCGGTGCCGGATTGGACAAACAGATAAAGTACTTTTATTACAAACTACAGATTGGACTTGGACAGGGACAGGTCCAGGCAGCAATGTGCAAACGATGGCAGACTGCATCCTTGGGCTCTGTGCTGGCTGGCAGACACTGGGCATGTGGCACTGGGCCTGGGGGGGGATGCCAGATGGCCTGAAGAGGGTAAGAACCCAAATGGGGGATGAGGGTATGAAGAAAAACCTCATCTCTCCTGGAGTACAATAAGATGACATCCCTGTAAATGGCTACCACAACCCCCTAAGACACCCTCCCCGCTGTCCCTCACCACAGCCCCCTCCCGCTGTCCCGTTTCACAGCTCTATAGCCCCCCCGCTGTCCCTTGCCACAGTCCCCACAGCCCCACTGTCTCACCACAGCCCCCCCCCCGCTATCCCTCAACACAGCCTCCAAGCCATCCCTTGCCGCAGCCTCCACAGACACCCCCCACCCCCGGAGTATTACTTCATAAGTCAACAGAACTACATATGGGGAACTGTAGCTTTGGTCAAGGCTACTGCCACTAATCACCAACACAGACACGCAAGCTATTGCTTAACTGCAAATACACAAGCACGTAAGGACATTGGATGTACCAAACTACTAATATGCTCCAGAGCTCCTGTCTGAGGGAACATTAGATACCATCATAGCATCTCAACTATCCAACAAATTCCAGCACCCATCCTGTAAAATTACATCAGAAACATAAAGCTGTCAGCAGAATAACCTCCGGGGGAAGACAGTCGAACCCACAGGACTTCAGTCCAGGAGAGAAATTAAAAGTCTGACTTTGTTCCACGAAAACAGTTTAAATTCAACAGTGATGATTCCAATCAGGTTGATCGGCAGGTTATCCACCCAGTGACAGACAGAGACACACACACACACACACGCACACTCTCTGTCCAGGGTTCACACTACCCCCTTCTTTTTCAGATTATAGAGCGCTTCCCAATCCTTTATGAGAATATTGATGCTTCACAATTCAGTCCAAAAAACGAATGGCAGCTGCCTTCTGGCTGTGCCACTTAGCCAATCGCTGGCAAGAAAATGCAGGAGTTCAGCACCAATTAAGTATGATTTGGCTGCAATTAATGGGCAACGATTAGCCCAAAAGCTTAGTTTTAAAATCCTAGTGCAAGGCTGGCCCAACGGCGCAGTGAAAGCACTACCGCTTGCAGCAGCGACTACACAGAATTGGAGTGATCTCAGGAGTTGGAGGGCAGGCCTGGGGGAGGAGGATCGAATGTCCCAGGGACTGCTTTCCTCCTCCAGGGAAGAGGGTTGGGAAGTTGTTGGCACGGTACTGACCCCCTGTGGAGGCCAGGGGTCTGACCTCTGGGGCTGTACCTAGTTGGGAGGAGTGTTGGACATCAGGCATGAGTGCCGCATATATCATTTCACACCACGCCTCGGGGGGGGAAGAGACACTGACAAAAACAGCTTGGCCAAGCAATGGTGGATGTCCACTCCACTGTGCCCCACACAGCTATCAGAGATGCTTGACGCCCCAGATCAAGTTCAGACATTCGTCAGGGAGTTGGGGTCCCTCCCCAGCAGCCCTACCTGGGGTAAGCCAGGAAGCAGTCCAGGGGCAAGAGGTAAGCCCCAGGGAATGGTGGCTGTAGTGGACAGATGGCTGGCCAACTGGGGAGAAAAAGCATACTAAATAAAATAAATAAATCCATCCTTCCGTCCATCCTAGTGCAAACCCGGTCTGTCTGACCCGAATCATATCCAGCTGCACCCTATCTCCAGTCAAGCAAGCTAAACCACATCTAACTTCATTAAGGAGGCCAACATAGGGCAAGAGACCACCAACAGGAGGTGCTCACACAATGAACACCAAGAGGTCAAACACATCATAAACTTCTACTGGATCACAAGTTGTTTACCCCATCTTTAGCCAATAACCACAAATTATTTAGCCAACAATCAGAAATATTTGAAGTACCCAAAATGTTCTACTAGGCAAATGGTCAAAAATATAAAAGCCCCCTTCCTCCACCCCATAAACACATTTTCATTCTGAAAAATGCCTGGAACAGTCACCTTCATTTTGTATTCCAACAATTAAAAAATTAACACCCTTTCTCCTCGCCAGACAGTGATCTTAACAAAGACAGTGTTAAAAACTAAAAAATACCCTCCTACGCACCACATGCCAGCTACACACAAGCAAACCTTCCTGGATCCCACTCACCCAATACCACTAGCGGATCCCATAAGGCATCTTGGACCCTAGTGCTTTTTAGAAAGCGGGTCGGTCACGCGCACACACACACACACACCCCCCTCAGCAAGTCAAAAGTCACCCATCCCAACACCACTACATCCCAGGGTCATAGCTATGGGAAGCTAGCTGGGGCACTACCACCCCAAGTCTTCATCACTACCCCCCAGACTCTTTGTCGCTGCCCCCGACTAGCCTGCCTGTCCAACATCAGCATACAGTTAATCTGGTAACCAACTTCCTCAGTACCCAGCCTCCAGTAGCTCTTTGCAGACCAACTCCTTTAAAATGCTTCCTAGGCCATAGCTCTCACTAGTTCTCCCAACAGAAGTCTTTGGTATTGTGTGTGTGTGTGTGTGTGTGTGTGTGTGTGTGTGTGTGTATAACTTGTGTGATTACACTTATGCAGATACAGTAGACAGAAACTGTAACACGGTTTGCTAAACCCACATTTTACATGCACAAAGTCCCCTCTAAATAGGGAGGGTGCATGTATACATTATGGCCAACATGTCCACTGAAGTGCCCCCAAAAGACCCTAATGCTCCCCCATATTTGCTGGGCTGGCTACGGGCCTGCTACCACAACCATTTACAGACTGGGGAATCAGAACCTAAAGAGTTAATCAAGAGGCAGAGAGCCTACAGCCCTTGATGCAGCTACCCCCCCCCCTTCAATCACCCTCCCCCTGCCCTGTGGATAGTCCAGCTCTCTCCCAGGCTATATAAGGAATGCTGAACTCCAGCAGATAAATTCAGCACAGCAATTCCTGACTCAGTGACTTCTGACAAGGGGAGGGGAGGGGGGACAACACGTTCTTAGTTGGAACCAATAAATAATCCCTTTGAATCACCGCGGCATTCCTCAGTGCAGAAATCACGCATATTTCAACACATTGGAGTCATCACAATTACGCACATAGTACAGGAACCCATGTTGGGGGGGGGCATTTTTCCTCAAAACTAAAAAGACGAAAAAAAAAAAAAAAAAAGACTGTCACACCAGTTCAAATGGACACCTAATGGTTTAGAAGAAGAACAAAGTTTTTAAATAGGAGTTTGCAGAAGTACAGTGGGACAACACTGGGTGGTCAAACTGAAATCTCTGAATGTCCACTTCTAAGGGACCACACACACACACACACACACACACACACACACACACACACGTAAAAAGGAAAAGTGTTGGGAAGCTGTGGATCTGAAGTAACCAGTAAAAAACAAACGCCTCAACTCCCTCCAGCCCTCTGAACCATAACTAGTAGGGTTACAGTTACAACCTTTCACTAAGTCCAGACTGGGACATTTGGGTGTATATGTGTGTGTGGGGGGGGGGGAGAGGGGGAAGAGTGACAAAGACAGGACAACATGCAATTCCAGTATCCTTCAAGACGAAAATGAAGACGTTCCCAGTTTGTCATGTTGGTTTCAATTATTTTGCTAGTTTTTTCACTCAATTTGACCTATTTAAGGGGATTTATCAGTACGCAGGAGTATTCAGATGTAATTCATTACATTTCTGTAGTTATACAGTGCTAACATACTAAAAACCAGCAGAACAGACCTAATGGTCTGTCATGTCTGCTTAGTAGCCAGTCACCTAGTGGGTGCTTGCTTTCCCGCCCCCAGCCCCTGGGACGTTCTTCTTTCGGCTTCAGTTTCCACTTGTTATGTCCCCTCCTTCTTTATTACTCAGAACACCTGCTCAAAAACTGGATCTTTGTGCCTCAACCTTCCTTCTCAACCTCTGGCTTTTCCCTCCACTCGCATCATAATCCTCTGCATGGCTCGATTGTAGCATCAAGAAGGAAAAAAAAAAAATTTGTATTAGAGCAATGCACCATGCAAACTGCTGCAGACGCTACAGTAACCTCTCCAGCCTGGGTAGTACAATACAGGTGTTTTTTTTTTGAAAGGCACAGTAATTAAAAAAAGACTTCTTGCAACTTACAGCGTACTCCTCAAATCAAATATAATCCAGAGTTCAGGAAGGTACGCAAGAAATAGGGCACGTACAAGAGAGAACTAACATTTTCAAATAAGACTTCTTGGACTAGTAACAGCTTCGATTTAGAGTACAGGCTTGGAGAAAAAAAAGAATGCGTCAAGTTTGGAGACTAGTGTGAGAGATAAACTGGGTGTGGATAGGTGCAATGCTCTGCAGACAAGTACAATTTGGAGCCAACTGGTCCTGCTTGTAAGTGCAAAAAAACAAACAAAAAAAATTAACCTCTGTTCGCTTATCTTTTTCACAGTGATAGGTTGTGATGTCACAGAGTGGATTAAGATTTCAGCACAAAGGAAAACAGGACGAGATGAAGTGTGGGACACAAAGCTCCAGTTTTTATGCCAATACCTCTGGTAAAGAAGAACGAGCTGGGGATTAATACACACGACTAATGACAGAGAAAGCTGAATGGGGTTGGAATATTGTGACAACTGCTCCTATTCAAGTCCGCTGCCTTTCCTTCAGAAAAGTGAACACTGAGGTTTTTCTAGTCTCCAATCAGAACCCCCCATCCATATGATCAGTTTTTGATTAGGCACAGAACCCCAAACCAACAGTGTGAGTGGTCAGAACAAGCACAGGACTGTTGACAACCACAATAAACCGCAATCGACCAGCTTAGCTCCTGATGCTCAGATACAAGGAGGAGCCTATTCTGAGAAAAGGTGTGGGTGCCACAGTCAAGACTGAGTGCATGTCACCCCACATTTCACCTTTAAAGTGGATGGGAAACATCCCTGCCCTACCTCCCCAATTCATATTCACCTACTCCCAGTTAGCTGCCTGTATGAGACTCTCTCCCCCACTTTTCCACCTCAGTCATCTTTAAAGTCTTTGTTGCAGTCACTACCAGATATATTTTTTTTGCATATAGATTTTTCTACTCCCTCGCCACTACACCCTGCGATATACCATACTAAGGCAATTCGCAGTCATCTGGATGGCGGGGGGGGGGGGTTTCTTGTCATGTTGTTTTCTCCCCTTGTTCTCCCTCATTTGCAGGCAGCAATGCAGCATGCCTCTACGGAAGGAGCAAACTCCCAGGCTCGCCAGCAAGGGTCACTGCACACTGGAACACACTGCCAGCCCATCCCAGCTGAGGCACGCTGCACTATGGAAGCTGTCTACAGCCTGACCTGCCTCCTGAAGAAAAACGGGCTCCACTCCCGTTGTCCATACAGCTGCACAACATGCTGCCACTGGCCCATCGGGACAGCCCCCGGCCCCAACTACACTACAACAACTGGGTGTCACTTCCCCCTCCCTTGGGAAACCCGGTTATAATCAAGCAATACTGACTGAACAGCTGGTCATTTCCTGGCAGGTAACGACTGGCTGGGGGGGGGGCAGCCTGAGGTACAGCCGAGGGACAACCCCACCCAGCCAGTCATTAATTGCCAGGAAATGACTGCCTGTGAGGTCATTACTGCGATTGTAAGTCTAACTGCAACAATTTAGCTTTTTCTTGACAACAGCACTGAAAACAGTTCTTGTTTTGGCACCACTGCTGTGAGCGTAGAGCGCACGATGAGCCGAGTGTCGCTGTCGTGCCAGGCATTTGTAAGATTTCAGACCAGCATGGCAGTCAATCAACAAGCTAGTTTAGCTCATAAATAATTAGCCTTACAGTTCACTGTCATAACCTGTGGGTTGTAACGGCGAACACACACCGGGCTTCCCTTGTTCTGCACATGTGCCAGCCACCACTCTTTCTTCCCTCACCACCAGACACTCCACCACCATTAGCACGCATTGGTAAGTTAAAAAAAAAAAACACACACACACACACACACATACTCTCCTCTTAGTGTACTTTCAGAATCCTTGATTACACTTTTTTTTTTTTTTTTTAAATGGAAGAGTTTCAACAGCCAGTCGGCTGTGGATCACGCTCATCCCAACTGGACTGCGAATGAACAGCAATGTATTTATATTTTACATAACTGCTGGGGCACACTGTGGGGTTGGATGCTTTAAAAGAAAAATCATCAAGCTTCGCTGTCACGGGTTACGTAGCATCCAACACCTCCAATGCGTGTAAAATTCTCATTAAAAACACTTCTATGTATTATTCTATATATTATTAGGTACTCCAATCAGTGATATCTATTATTTTATTTATTTTATTTAGTTTTGTTGACCGGAAGTGCACTAGACAAATCCTGCCTATTTTCAGGCAACACCTGGGGAGGGGGATACAGATGAATACCAACTGATCTTGAACCAGATTAAGCTGTTGGTGGTATTTTTAGTGAATGAGGGAAATTTGGCCAGGACACCGGGGAAATTCCCCTACTCTTTTCGATAAGTGCCATGGGATCTTTAACATCCACCTGAACTACCACCAATCCAGGCAGATGGGACCTTGGTTTAACGTCTCATCCGAAAGACAGTTATAATCACCTGGAATCTCTGGATGTCAATACTGCTACTTGTTGGGACAGCCACTAATCGGGCGATTAAAGACACTCCAACCAGTGACATCGGTTAGTCAGCCGAGGGCTCCAGACACCAATACCACTACTTGCAGGGACAGCCCCTAACTGCGCAATTATAGGTACCAGTGACATACCACTACTTGCAGGGGGAAGCCCCTAACCATGTGATTATAGGTACGCCAACCAGCGACATCATCGGTTACAATCATCCAAGGGCTCTGGATACCAATACCGCTACTTGTAGGGGCACCGGAAGGAGGGAACATTTCCATACACAAGTCCATCCGTTGTGCTAGTGAAATGTCAGTGGGAACAGTGCATCTTCCCAGCAAACAACCAGAAAGATGAAATTTCAACCCCTCTGAGCAAAGAACACACACTCTGCAGATTTCCCATGGAATGCTCATTAAAAAGGGCTGGCAGTATAGCCTAGAGGTTAGAGGAATGAGGTGTGAACGAGCTTGATGCATCCAACAGACCAGACCAGAGTTTGATTCTCACAACCTCCACTTGCATACTATGCGACTCTGAGCAAGTCACTTAACTGCCCAGTGTCCCCAGGTTGCCCCTGAAAACAGGCACTTGTGCCTAGTGGGCCTTACCCGGTTACCAAAGACTAAAATAAATAAAGCTCTCCATTTTTTTTTTATATAAATTAGCCAAGTGCATTTAGCAGGTTTATTTTTTGCCCCCCTTCACCCCTAACAAAAGACTGGGCTGATTTTATGAAATGGAAGCGTAGTTATGAACCTCTGCACTTGGAAAAATCATGAGACTGAACCATATCAGGCAATGCCAGGGTGCTGAACAATTACCAGGTGCATTCTGTGTGTGGGGGGGGGGGGTTTACATGGACAGTTTTATTTTATTTATTTTTATTTCGTTGACCGGGTAAGTGAACTACACAAATCCTGCCTATTTTCAGGCACGACCCCGGAGAGGGGGATGCAGATGAATGCCAACTGACCTTGAACCAGATTAAGCTGTTGGTGGTATTAGTGAATGAGGGAAACTTTGGCCAGGACTCGGAGGAAATTCCCCTACTCTTTTCGATAAATGCCATAGGATCTTTAACATCCACCTGAACTACCACCGATCTAGGCAGATGGGACCTCGGTTTAACATCTCATCCAAAAGACGGCACCTCAGAAGTGCAGTACCCCTCTCATGCTGCACTACAGTGTCAGTACTGGGATATTAACCCAAGTGCCAGATGTGAGAACTGAACCCACAGCCCTCTGATCTCCCGGCCTCAGAGGCGAGTGTGCTACCTACTGAGCTACTGACACTGCCATATTGATGGGGAATGTTAGCCAGAACAAAGTGAAGAATCCCCTGCTTATGACAAAATGCCCCAAGTGCAGTGTCAGTGGCTCAGCAGGCTGTACATTCACCCCAGAGCCCAGGAGATCGGAAGGTTGTGGGTTCTAGTCCCACGCCAGAAACTTAAGAGTAAATCCCAATACTGACACTGTAGGAGGTACTGCACTCCTGAGGTGCCATCTTTCAGATGGTATGTTAAACCAAAGTCCTGTCTGCCCGTTTTGGTGGACAATAAACAGCATCTTCCCCACCGTACCAAAGGCAAGGCTACATGAAGCCTTACCTCATCCGGAGTTCCTCCATGCAAAAAGTGGTAATTTTTAGATGCACTGTTTAGTGCAGTGAAGGAATTATATTTTGGCTCCATGGAGCAGAGTCAACAATCCCTTCCACTTCCTCCTCTTGAGTGCCATCCTCACACTTGCCTGTTTTGTGATGTAATTATATGGCAAGCGCGGGGACGTACTCCATAGACTACTAGAGGGATGACTTTCACATAGTGGTTTTTTGTTTAATATCTCAGTGTTCAGATTCGAATACTCAAGGCCACCATTCATCTAACAGGGCTCCTGTTGGTTGAGCGGTGGCTGTGATTTATCAGACTCGGAACCCTAAACTGTTAAACAAACAAAACAAAAACAAACAAACAAACAAACAAACAAACAAACAAACAAACAAACAAACAAACAAACAAACAAACAAACACAACGGTAAAAGTCAGCCCTATAGTAGCTTTATGGAGCACGCCCCACGCTCACCATATAATACATTACAGCAGATGCTAGCATGGGGGTGGCGCTGAAAACGAGGAAGTGGAAGAGATCGGCAGATCGGCTCCTCTGAGCAAAATACAATCCCTTCCTTTGCATAACTGATGCATCTAAAAATTAGTATGCATGCACTGTGGCAGAGGTAAGACTTCTTACCCTCATAGCAAGGGCTTTCACTCACAATGCCAGGAAAGGTGCTCTGTAAAGATCACATGGCACTTCTCAAACACAACAGAAGAATTCTCATTTATAAAAAATAAATAAATAAATAAATTAGAATAAATAGCTAAAATCAAACATGTCTAATAAAGCAATGTACATATTACATGTCAATATATACACAGAAGCACAAACGGAACGTGACAATAAGGGCCGCTGGGCCCACCCAGTCTACCCATTTATTTATTTTTAAACACACCTTCATTTTTTTCTACACACCCTACTTGACCTACAGTGCAATTTCCGCCCCCCCCCACTATTCCTTTGTACCCGTCCCAGGTATTTTTGAACCCCACCACTGCTTTCACCCCCACTACTTCCCCTGGAAGGCTGTTCCAAACATCTACCACTGTTTCTGTGAAGTACCTGAGGGTTTTATGGTGGCAGTTGACTTATCTATGATGGGTGGTGTATGCGTCGGGGCTGTTGATGTCAGAGTGGACACCTATAATAAAAGGTGTTATCTGACACTATAAACTCCCTCGCACCTATCCGTCATGGGCAAAACTTCATACCTGAGGTCTCATTAATTACTGACGGAGATCTCAGGGAAATGAAGAAGATGGGTCAGAGATTAGAGCTGTTGAGGAAGTCCGCCTGGAGACGGACAACTGAACTCTGTGTGCGACATTGTGCAGCATATCAGGAGGCAATCAACCGAAAGAAGACAGCATTTTTGTCTCGGGAGATTGCTGCTGGGAGAAACCGACCAGCCTCACTTTCCGGACTGCTGACAGACTTCTCCACCCTGTTTGTCTCCAGCCCCGAAGAATTTCCTCAAATGAAGATTGTGAGGATCTTGCTCGGTTTTTCTCAGACAGAGTGTCTTTGATCCGGCGGGAGGTATCTTCAGCCAGCAATACCACTGCTGACAGTGATCGCCAGTTGTGTGCTAAGTGCGCTCTGCCTGGTTGGGGAGAGTTTAGGCCAGTGGAGGTCCGTGAGGTTATTGAGGTGGCAGTCAACTTGAAGCATACCTTTTGTGAGCTGGACCCAGTGCCAAGCGCTTTCTTAATGAGATGCATTGACTTTGTTGGCCCGGTGTTTGCCTAGATTGTCCGGTGTTCCTTGAGTCAGGGTGTCTTTTCCGGATGCCTTGAAGGAGGCTCTGGCGACCCCTTTAAAGGAATCTTCTTTGGACCCGAGGTCAGGGCAAATTATCATTCTATCTCCAATCTCCCATTTTTGGGGAAGATTGTTGAGAAGGTGGTATCGCTTCTGTTGGAGGAACACCTCATGACTCACGAGTTATATGATCCTTTCAATCGGCTTTGGGCCAGACATAGCACCGAAACTGTGTTAGTTTCGGTGCAAATGACCTCCTCAGGGCTAGAGACCGAGGGACAAGTCAATTCTTGTTCTCTCGATCTCCTCGTCAGCATTTGATACTGTGGACCACTGTGTGTTGCTTCTTCGCCTGAGAGAGAGTTGTGTGGACTCACCGGTAATGTTATCAAGTGGTTCGAGTCCTTTCTCACAAATGGGAGACAGCGGGTTATGATGGGAAATTTCTCATCTACATCCCGCCCCCTTTTGTGTGGAGTTCCTCAGGGTTCGATACTGGCCCCAATGTTTTTCGCAGTATACATGCTGCCCCTGGGGAGGATCATTAGGAAGTACGGTTTGAGTTTTCATTGCTATGCTGATGATACTCAGCTATACTTGTCCTTTGCCCCAGGAACATCAAACGCAGTGGATGTGTTAAATATCTGTCTGGCTGAGATTAGCGACTGGATGGCCACCAGTTGGCTACGACTGAACCCCGACAAGACTGAGGTACTGGTAGTGGAGTCGAACAGAGTCTGTGATGGGATGGCCTCTGACTCGGCAACTGGACTTGTGCTAGGAGCTGCGTCATGGATGGCCTCCCCTTGGGTGCAAAATCTTGGTGTGATTCTTGACAGGAATTTGTCCATGGAGATTCAAATTTCTTCTGTGGTACATTCCTGTTTTTTCCATCTCAGAAACATTGCCAGGATTAAGCCCCTTGTTCTGTCTCTGGACCTCCCTACCTTAATACATGCCTTGGTCACTTCTAGGCTTGACTACTGTAATGCTCTCTATCTCGGGGTCTCTGGGAGCTCTCATGAGACTGCAGCTAGTAGAACGCTGCTGCCCGACTTTTGTCTGGGCAAGGTAAATTTTGTCATACTACCCCTGTGTTGCGCGAATTGCACTGGCTGCCTGTCAGGTGGAGAGTGCTCTTCAAGATGAGTTCTCACCCATAAGGCCCTACATGGACAGGGCCCTGGCTATCTGTCAGATCTCCTGGTACCTTCTTCCTCTTCCCGAAATCTCCGCTCTTCAAGTGGTGGCCTCCTAAATGTTCCAAGAGCGAGGTTAAAATCTGCTGGCGACCGAGCCTTTAGTGTCGCCGCTCCCGCTTTTTGGAACTCTTTGCCAGCAGTAGTTAGGGAGGCCGCCACTTTAACTGCCTTCAAGGTTTCTCCTGAAGACCTTCCTATTTATGCAAGCTTTTGGGATGTAATTTTGTTTATGTTGTTTATTTATATGTTTTTAAATTGTTGTAAATTTTAAGATTAAACGGTATGAAATGCTGTGTAAGTTTTGTACGGCGCCCAGAGCCTTTGGGATTGGGCGCCTCTTAAATAAATAAGACTTGACTTGACTACTTCCTCACATCCCTCCTGAATTTACCCCTCACCCAGCTTCATAGTATGCCCTCTTGTTCTAGAGTACCTTTTATCTGAAAGATACCCCCAACTTCTTAATTAACCTTCAGGTATTTTAAGTAGTCCTGGTTAAATAACAAAAAAAAAAAAAAAAATTTTTTAAAGGTTTCCATCATATCCCCCACTCCCCAGGGTGTACATATTCAGCCCTTTTAGCCTTTCCTTATAGGTCTTTTTATGCAGACCGTGCTTCATTTTGGTAGCCGTCCTCTAGACCGCCTCCACACTGTCTGTGTCCTTCCAGAGATGTAGTCTCCAGAACTGAACACAGTACTAGAGGCTGGGTCTTACCAGCACTCTATATAGCAGCAACACTGCCTCCCTCTTCCTGCTGGCGATACCCCTTCCTATGCACCCCAGCATCCCACTAGCCCTTCCAACTGCTTTGTCATACTGCCTGGCCACCTTTAGGTCATCCGATATGATTACCCCACGTCTCTTTCCTGTTTGGTCTTTGTCAATATCACTCCACCTATTCTGTACTCCACTCCTGAGTTTCTATGGCCCAGGTGCGTTATTTTGCACTTTTTTGCATTAAAACCCAACTGCCATACCCCGACCACTCTTTCAGTCTTTTCAGATCCCTGCCCATCCTCTTCACCCTTCACACTCCCCATCAAAAAGAGAGGAAAAAAAACTAGAGCAAATAAACACATTTCTTCACGGCAATGAAACAGCGCACAAAAGAGAACTAGTGTACTGCTGAACTTACTACATACAGCCACCATCCTACTGAATTGCTTGTGTGCTTCTTACATGCTTCAGGTCTTGACAAAGGAAAGACAATTCTTCCATAAAGATTTCAGCTTGGCTTTAGAGAAAGTAGTTTTATCCTTAGTGTCACCCTTCTGCAGGGTGACCGAAACATTTTAAAAACAATCTACTTTTAAGAAGCCTGTTTTTGTTGCCCACACACATCTAGCCTGCCACAGACAGCAATTCAAAACTACGCAGATGTGTGCTGTACTAATATTACATTTTCCCATGAAGTACAGAACAAACCCAAGATTAATTCAAGGTATTTCAGTGAACCAAACACTCTCTCCACATGGTTACTAAATATCCCCCAAAAGATGCATGAATCTGGGCAGTCCATAAATAAATATTTCTGGGTGCCCAGGATGTTCACGTATGTAGACCTCGGGCAATACCGCTCTCTTATCTGCTTATGAAAACAGAAGAGGTATTTTATTTAAAATAAAAGCAAAAACAAACCATGAAGAACTCCAACAATTCAGCAACGCCATACAAACAAAAAAAAAAAAAGCATCACTTCGGAAATCATAAGTTACATAAAGTGAAGCTATAATAAAACATGAAAAATATTTCTAATCTGACATCTGTCTGTATATGCCATAGTTACTATGTTGTCAAACTATTAAAGCATATCGTTTTGTTGATATGCAAGTTCAGCTAACCAGTTTTTATTTGCAAGAAAAAAAAATCGTCACACTTCTTAAACAAAAAATACAGTGCTGACATAACTTCTTTACTTCTTAAATAAACTTTCATCTCAGTCGCTCACCCATCTCAAAGATCCAACAATGCTTTAACTCCTACTATGTTGTTTTGTGCTGCAAAACCCAAATACAACATGCCTGCCATATATATTTAAAAACTGCAAAAATAACCTGCAGTGTCAGAATATTTTGCCCAACTGTATGAATAAATTCCTAAGACCAATTCCTGACAAGTTAATGCGTGGTATGCAGGCTCCTTCCAATCTTTGGCAATCAGAGTTCAAAAAGTGCCGACATATTCACATTCAAAAATAGATGTCTTCAGGTTAGCATAAGTATTTGGAGAACACATTCTGTCCTCCAGCTGCTTGTGTTTATGGTTATTCTTAACCCTAGCCTCCCGTGACAACTGAGCTACTATAAACACCTCTCATGCAAATGACAGCGTTCATTTGTAGACTGTGATAATGCTTTCTCAGTACTGTTAACTAGGTACTGGGGAAACCTTAAGTCACTGTAAAAGGCAGTCTCCATAATACATCCATATAGCCTTTTCCCTAGTCACAGATGCAGTTTGACTATAAGGAACCTTTCACCTCATCAATTTTTGAAAAACTGTTTTAACATATTGCGGCCACTGCCCAACCGGTGTCAATATCCTGACCTTGGTCAACAGGCCACTATACCAATTGTCATCCAACCTTGTTTCTAAGTTTCTGTACTTGTTCTCCTGGTCTTAGAGATATTTATACATATCACATACATATACATATATATATATACATACATATATATATATATATATATATACATATACATACATACATACACACACACATAATATATCTCTATCACACACACACACATACATATACATATATATATACATATACACATACATATACATACACACACACACACACACACACACACACACACATACATACATATATACACACACACACACACACACACACACACCTCAATAAAAACAGGCATTATTGCCTCAGCCTGCCTTTCCCAGTCAAAAAAAAAAAAAAAATGTATTTAGACAGTTCAGGTATATTTGATATATGTCCTGGATTTGCTATTGTTTTCTTTAATTTCTAGGTTAATTTACAATAGGATTTCTGAAATGTGCAAGCACTTTAGTAATCACTTGGCTCTAGCGTGTAATCAGATCCTGGTACTCAAACATCCTTTCAACATACAAATCATTACTGGACTGAATAAATGGGTGTGAACCCATCAAAAAAAAAAAAACTTTTTTTTAAGTATATTTTTCCTAGAGAGCCATTCCTGATTTTACAAAGTGAAGTGGTGCAAAGTCAATGTATTTCTTTAACAAAAATAAAAAAATATCACAAAGTTGATTGACACAACTTAAAGCAATAGTCACAGGAAAATATTGTACCTATACATTTGTTATTCCATAAAATTAATTCCTCTTCTGTACTGTAATATGCCATTTTCATGTGCATTAGCATTTTGTAATAGTTTAAAGAAGAGCTCCAGTCGGCCACATCGGGGAATTGAGTGTCCCAGAGCATGCTCTCTCCTTGTCCAGCAAGGCTGGTTGTATCCTTCGCCACAGCACTGCCACCAGTATGACCACAAGTGGCAATGTGACTGGAGGACCAAGGGTGGGAGGAGGCCGCTGAGGATGCTGGCATTCAGGCAGACCTTGTGTGTGCACTGTGGACTTCGTGCATGCAATACTTTCAGGGACAGAAGCATGCAGAATGGCCCTGCGTTTGGGAATGACAGATCCTGGTCCCATACTGCTACCTGAATGAGACAACCCGACCTGGGGGGTATTTATTTATTGAAATGTTTCACCAGGAAGGCATACTGAACAATAATTTGCTCGTCTCACGGTGCAACCTGGTATATCCCCATCCCAACCCTGCCTAGGGGAGCAACAAAGGCTCAGTGGAGGCGACAGACATCGAGGTATGTGGTACAGGAGGATTAGATGAACCATGGATTTTCTTGAGGGAAGCCAAAGACGCTGGAAGGGGCAGAAACCGAATGATAACAAAAGTGCTCCATTAAAGGGAATAGTGGCGCTGTGGAGCAACAGACCAGTAAACAGCATCTTTCATGAGCTCCTGAGAGAAGATTAATAAATATACAAAAGTTTGAAATTTTGAGTTTTTTCCCTAACTGCTGGCTTTATCTTTGTAGTACTTGCTTTACTGTCCAATAAAATAGGGAAAACGAAGGGCACTACTGCCGAATTTTTCCAGCCGAAGATGTGACGTGAGAAAGGCCTCAACCAGGGGCCTTTAGTGGTAGGAGGCTGAGGAAGTAACTTTGGCCACTGTCAATAATACTTTGGTCAACTGGTGACACAGTGCAGGTGCTAGACTGCAAATTTTATTTGCTTACCCCAGAGTTGCATCTCTTGAGACTAAAACAAACTTAATGGAACAAGCAGCGACCAAAATGGAGACCAATTTAAATAAAACCATGGATGCAGCAACTAAACTTATTAAAGAGAATTCTCTCCTCAGGTCGCGGCTTGAGTCAGTGGAAAACCAAACTCGGAAGTGGAACATGCGATTGCTAGGCTTGCCTGAATCTTATTAATGGGAAAATGCTCTGGAGTTTGCCCAATCCATTTTACCACAGCTTCTAGGATTTACTGATGAAGATCCGTCATTATCTTTAGAAAAGGCGTATCGGATTTCTCAAAGATGGGCACCAGTGGATGCAACTATGCCCAGGACTTTGCTTTTAGTCTGCACGGAGTGGTGATAAAGTTCGATTCTTTACGCGGCGTAGACGTCGGTGGCAACTTAAGCATGGAGCTGCAGACATTTATTTGTTTCTGGACTTGTCCTTTCTACTCGCCAGTGTCGCAAATCATTTGACGGAATCAAGAGTCGACTTCACCAGCTCAAGATACAACTGATTTCTGCCAGCCAGGCTCAAAATCTTCTGGCAAGGGAAAAACTAGGACTCCAAGGATGCTGAAAAAATGCTCGCCCTTATGGAGTGTGATATCCAACGCAAGTCTGTAACCGATGCTTCTGTGGAGGACTGAGCTCTCTCTCGGTGTGGGTAGCTGGTGGCACAGGATGCAGTTTGTTCTCCACTCTTAAGTCTGCATTGGATTGTCGATTTTGTGCCCTGGACTCTCTGTACGATGCACTGCATGGACTATGTGGAGCTGTGTTTGGCAGGGCCCTTGTTTTACTAACTTGAATGGTTATCTAGTATTCTATGTAGGTCTCTGTTTAAACACCCTTGGAACACTTGTTTAATCTGGGTTTCGACCTCATTTAGATGGGTTCTTGTTATCATGCTAAGAGGTTTACGATATGCCAGCGTAAATGCTACTTTCTAGTTTTTGGAAGGGTATGACAGATGATGTCTGGGAACATATGGGAGATATATCAGACCAGCTGACCTCTGGTCCCTGGACTATCTGGTAACTTTCTTTGCCTGACTTATCTCCAGTTTTTCCTGGCCAGAACCACAATATTACTATTATGTTATATTACATTAGTAATTTCTATGTGGTACTGAAGGGGTGGTTCCTCACTTTAAATTTTAAGAATGTACATGTTTGGGATTTTATGTCTGTTCTTTCTTTGGATCCTCTATGGCTTATTGTGCTTGTAAGTTTTGTACTTGCAAAAAAGTCAATATATAAAATATGGTGGGGGGGGGGGGGCAGTAAACATAAAGTGCCACACATCCAAGTGTGGGGTTGGTCCCAATGTGCAGTTTGAGGGCAGAAACATTTTGGTTTACTGTTGTACAGTAAATTATATCAGACTAACCTTTTGCTAAATTGTAGGTGGTGGACATCTTTTACTACAAATCCCAGAATCCCTTACAGCTGACATCAGAGCATTAGACAGCAGTGGGAGATTCAATAGCTTGCAGTGAATGTTACAGCCTTAATCTCTGAGCAGCTGCTTTCCAGTTCTGGATTTCTCCAGGGGCAGAGTACAGTCCTCTGTGATGGTACATAGCCCATGGAGACCAGCACACAAAAGACCGACGTTTATAAACTCTAACAAGCATTGCCAGCTATTGAATCTCCTCACTGTTACCTACTGCTCGGATGTTTTATCCACAGGGATTCTGGGATTTGTCATAACAGAAGATTTCGGCCTACAACTATTCAGTCTACACAACTACAGACATACTACACAAACTATACTATCGCACTTTGGCTGTATCCTCCAGTACTACCACTGCCATCCAAGCTGCTTTCAGCCACGGATTCCCTAAACTCTAGAATGCCCTCCGCCCTCCCATTCGCAATGCCTCCTCCCCTAGAGCCCTCTCAGTGTTACTTCATGACTTCGCCTCCCCTTCCTGTACCTGCCCGTAGTGTACCCCCTCCTTCACCGCCCCTTTCTGTACCTGCCCATAGTGTACCTCCTCCTTCGCCTCCCCTTCCTGTACCTGCCCATACTGTACCCCCTCCTTCACCTCCCCTTCCTGTACCTGCCCATAGTGTACCCCCTCCTTCACCTCCCATTCCTGTACCTGCCCATAGTGTACCCCCTCCTTCACCTCCCATTCCTGTACCTGCCCATAGTGTACCCTCCACCTCCCCTTCCTGTACCTGCCTGTGGTGTACCTCCTCCTTCACCTCCCTTCCTGTACCTGCCCAGTGTACCCCTCCTTCACCTCCCTTTCCTGTACCTGCCCATAGTGTACCCCTCCTTCACCTCCCTTCCTGTACCTGCCCATAGTGTACCCTCCCCACCTCCCCTTCCTGTACCCTGCCCATAGTGTACCCTCCTTCACCGCCCCTTCCTGTACCTGCCCGTAGTGTACCCCTCCTTCACCTCCCATTCCTGTACCTGCCCGTAGTGTACCCCTCCTTCACCTCCCATTCCTGTACCTGCCCATAGTGTACCCCTCCACCTCCCTTCCTGTACCTGCCCGTAGTGTACCCCTCCTTCACCGCCCCTTCTGTACCTGCCCACAGTGTACCTCCTCCTTCGCCTCCCTTCCTGTACCTGCCCATACTGCACCCCTCCTTCACCTCCCTTCCTGTACCTGCCCATAGTGTACCCTCCACCTCCCCTTCCTGTACCTGCCCGTAGTGTACCCCTCCTTCACCCCGCCTCTTCTGTACCTGCCCACAGTGTACCTCCTCCTTCACCTCCCTTCCTGTACCTGCCCATAGTGTACCCCTCCTTCACCTCCCTTCCTGTACCTGCCCATAGTGTACCCCTCCTTCACCCCCCTTCCTGTACCTGCCCATAGTGTACCCCTCCTTCACCTCCCTTCCCTGTACCTGCCATAGTGTACCCCCTCCTTCACCTCCCATTCCTGTACCTGCCCATAGTGGCCACCCCCTCCTTCACCTCCCATTCCTGTACTGCCTGCCCATAGTGTACCCTCCACCTCCCTTCCTGTACCTGCCCGTAGTGTACCCCTCCTTCACCGCCTCCTTCTGTACCTGCCCACAGTGTACCTCCTCCTTCGCCTCCCTTCCTGTACCTGCCCATACTGTACCCCTCCTTCACCTCCCTTCCTGTACCTGCCCATAGTGTACCCCTCCTTCACCTCCCATTCCTGTACCTGCCCATAGTATACCCTCCTTCACCTCCCATTCTGTACCTGCCCATAGTGTACCCCTCCTTCACCTCCCTTCCTGTACCTGCCCATAGTGTACCCCCTCCTTACCCCTCACTTCCCCCTCTCCAAGTTCCTGTATTTTGACTCTGGTATTGTTCAGATTTGTACATTCTGCGTGTATGCCTTTCATCATATTGCACTTGCAACCTGGTAAAGCTTTTGTCATGTTTGAATTCTCTGTTTAAAATCATACTCTTGCCATGTTATTGAATTGTGTATGTAACAGAGGATAATGGCTGGGGTTCGGGTGATAACTACCTGTAATCATCTCGAGTGGTTGCTAGGGACACATGGTAAACCTCAAGAGCACAGCTTGAGAGGTTTACTTTTGCCCTAGCAACCATAAGAGGTGGTTACATGTGTGATTATCAGCTAAAACACCAACCATTGTCTTTTATAGTGTATGGTGGGAAATGCGTAAAAATTGATCAATTAAAACATTTTGTGAAGGAAATTGCCGATTTCTTCACACAGATCAATGGCTGAGATTTAAAAGACGAGACCAAAACGATTTGGTTGGTCATGTGTGATCAGTGGTTAGCAGATGCAAGGAATTATGGGATACGACGCTGTGTCCTGTTCTGGGCCCAATTGAATAGATGTGGTGATTTTCAAGGCCTGCTGATCAAAATTTGGGCGAGGTAAACTACAAGGGGCAGAAAAAAAAAAAAAAAAAAGATGATGCGTCTGCGGTCGGAAAAGTCACTCGAGTCTGTTATTTGTTGCTGACATTACGATCGCTAGTCTCGGTAAACTTAAACGGACACAAATAGAATGTTACTTTGTACTGTTTACTGAGACCGAGATCGAGGAGGGGGTACCCAGAATTCTGTTTACCGGTCGCATTCTAGAGATGAGAATGTTGCCATGTTCATACATTCTTTTGTTATGTCACTGCTTGGACGTTCTGAAGTGTGGTTAACAGCACTGAAAACTCTGAACAGTGGCATAACAAAGCTGTGTGTCTGCTGGTTATGGTGGTTAACAGACGGGTACCATACACTATAATAGAACTGTACTCTTGTATGAAACCTTGTGTTCTCCCTTGTTGCTCATGATATGTTCTGCTATTGTTATCCCACTGTCCCTTCCCCCCAGGACACATCTGGAAATGAGCATTAGCTCAGTATGCCCTTCCTGGTGGAACTTTTAAATAACTAAATGAATAAATATATACATATAAAATTAGTCTGATACCTATTATACTACAGTAAAAAGTAAACCAAAATGTTTTTGCACACAAAGTGCACACTGGGAGCAGCCCCACACTTGGGTGAGGGCTCTTAGTGCTGACTGTTCCCCTTTAAATATGGATGTTACAATGTTTTTATCAATATTATCAGCTGTCTTTAAACACTGGTTGATTAAAGGCGAACAGGCAGCACTAAGAGCGCCACACCCCCATGTGTTTCCTGTCCCAATTTACACTGTGTGCAAAAGCAGTTTTTTTTTTTTTTTTTTTTTTTTTTTAAACCTACTGTACTGCACTGTAGAAGATTGTGTCAGGCTGATACTGCTAACTCCCAGGCTGACATTTGCTTGAAGCACAAAACCCAGAATCACCTGCAGCGGCCAAAGCAGTGCTACAGCAATGGGAGATTCAATTGCCTGTAGTGCACGCTGGGGTCTTTATAAGCTCTGATCCAATGTTTGTCAGTCCCGCTGTGATCCTAGGGCTAAGTACAGTCCTCTGTATGACTGTACGTAGCCATTGGAGGACACCTGGGCCAGCAAACAAAAGATTAGAGCTTATTGAAACTCTGACGTCATACACTGCAGGCTACCGAATTTTCCACTGCTTCAGCCCTGCTCTGATGTCAGTTGCAGGAGATTCCTGGTTAGAGCAAAATGTTAGCTTGGGAGCCAGTAGAATCAGCCTCATACATAGTGCAGGAAGCAGTAATTTAAAAAAAAATATATAATAATTTATTTTTGCAAAACAACGTGCCAATTGAAACCCGTAGTGCTGACTGTTCCCCTTTAAATGTCACCTTCTTGTGACCAAGATGAACTAGCATGCAACAGGCACCGCTCCCTTACCTTACAGAGCACTTGAGACAGCATGGCAAACTCCAGGACACAAAACTAAGGTTCCGACTTGGCACACATCACATGGAATGTGACATCATATAAACAGATTTGAAAACCAAAATGAACCACAGAGATCAACAGCAGAAGCGTGCAAAACAGTTTATAAAAAGAGATGACTTGCTGATTTAAAGGCACTGCAGCTGCAGATTTGCACCCCAAACCTGGGACATGGGGGCCAAGGGGCAGCAGAACAAGAGCTGAGCACAAGAGAGGGGTGGGTGTAAGGCCAATGATTTTCCATTAAAAACAGAAAACACTGGTAAAAAAAAAAAAAAAAACTGAATTTGGCATTTCTAAACCAGCACTTGGAAATCAAATGTTGATGAAACTCACTTTGCACCAGCTTTTTCTGCAAACACCTACATTTGCCGCCTAATTTTAGTGCAAAATATGCTGATTCACCCTCATTTTGTGGAAAAAACAAAACAGATTTTAAGATTTTGCCAAACAAAACTGGCTATTTTTAAAATGGAAAGTCACTGGCTCTAGGGCAGATGCCTACCCCTACATTACTTCCACCTGAGTGACCACTGAAGTCTGGGAGAGCTGATGGGCATGGGGGTGGGCACCTGACGTACTCTATGCCTGTGCTCCCCAGTGGGTAGGACCAGGCAGAAAAGGCAAAAAAGATCCGTACTGGAAAACAAAACTACCACATCAACAGACCACCCAGATGAAGTGCCCAGATCCTAGGCCCCTCCTCCCTTGTCACTCTTCCCCACAGGGTATAGTAATGAGCAGAAAAGCTGGTCCTGGAAGAGAGCCGTTTTGACTGGGAGTCTTAAGGCTCTGCTACAACAGGGACACATCCTTAGTCCCAGGGACAGATTGCCTGGGTTGGCAGAAACCCTCCATAGGTGTGACAAGCACGAGGTCCGAGAGGGCAAGTGTAGGGATAATGCTAGAAAAGAAAACGGGGGATTATAAAATCAACATCTGGCAACAAAGCCAAGAGAGTTATCACCACTGGGACAGCTAGAATTCAACAAGTGTGTTGAAATTTGGACTTGATCCTCACCTCCTAACAGTATAATTAAAACAAAGACCCTGACCCTCTATTTGGCTCACTGGTACCCTCAGCAACCAACCTTCCATTTACACAAACAACATCCCTTACCAAAACCACCACAGATACATAAACTTTGATGGCAGATAAGGACCGCTTGGCCCACCTAGGCTCATTTCCCTACCTACCTACTGGATAAGCTGCAGATCCTAGTTAACCCACAGCCTACTTCTTCCTACTCCCCCACCACAAATGCCTTCTGTCTGTGACATGCATTCTTGAATTCCCCCACTGTTTTTGACCCCACAACCTCTTCAGGAAGGCCATTCGATGCGTCCACCACCCTCTCTGTGAAAAAAATACTTCCTCACATTGCCCCTGAGCCATTCCCCCTCGGTCTCCAAAATTGTGTCCCCTTCTTCTACATCTCTTTTTCTGAAACATGCTACCCTCCTGGACTTTGTTGATTCCCTTGAGGTACTTGAAAGTTTCTATCATGTCCCCTCCCCCCGTATGTAATGGATGTAATAGCCAGTAAAAATATTGATGTCTTTAAAACGAGACTGGACAACAATGAGTGATGAAATCAAATTTGGGTAATATAAGTAAATCCATCTGGCAAGCAATAAAGACACAAGTCTACAAAGCTTGATCTTACCTATGATTGATACCCCTCTCCCTCCTTTCCTCAAGGGTATACATATTAAGCTCCTTTAGTCTCTCTTCATATGGCTTCTGATGCAGACCCTGCACCATTTTAGTTGCCCTTCTCTGGACTGCCTCCATCCTTTCTACGTCCTTGTGGAGATGTGGTCTCCACAACTGCATGCAGTACTCCAGATGGGGGCCCCAACTGTCAGTAAAGAGGGACAACAATTTCCAGTTTTCTACTGGTGATGCCTCTCCCTATACATCCCAGTATCCCCCCAGCCATCCTTACTGCCTTCTCACATTGCTTGCTTACCTTTAGGTCATCTGATAGGACTATCCCCAGGTCCCTTTCCATTTTTTTTTTTGTTTGTTTTTTTTGGCCCCTTACTCACCACCTCAAGCTCCTATCTTCAGGGAATCCCAATGCCGTGTGCGTTCCCACAGGTCCACCCCAGGTACCTTCCTCCGGGTGCCGGTGAGCTGCCCCCATCCTGCCTCGGTTTACCCCTCCCGGGCAGGAAGGAGAGAGACCCCCAGTAGTCTCCTCCAGTCCTTAAGTGTGCATTGGGAGGCCTCATCGACCCCTTCCATGGAGCCTGGTTCTGGAGTTCTCGGGACAGCTGGGTCCCATCTTCAGGTGCCTGATGCGGGTTTTTTCCACTTTTCTGGTCCCAGCCCTCAGGACGTGGCACGCTAGGAAGAATAGGGTGGGGCACATCATGATGTGACAGTGCTCTGGCTCCCGGCCAATGTCCTCCCACCCTGCTGCAAGCTGTCTCGTTGCACCTCCACCTGTGGTCACCCAGGTGGCAGCGGTAAAGCAGCGGGAATTGCGACCCATCCCTCCCCAGAGAGCAGCCTCTAGGCGCTCAATCCTACCCCCCCCCGGCTGGCTCTCCAGCCTCCCGAGTCTGTTCCCGAACCCGGGTCACTGGCGCCACGAGCGGCAGCCCTACCACTGCGCCAGTAGGTCCCTTTCCATTTGTGGTGGTGTTGTTGTTGTTGTTGTTAATACCTCCCCCATTGTGTACTCTTCCCCTGGGTTTTTTATTTTTTATTTCCCAGGTGCATCACTTTGCACTTCTTGCACTGAATCCAAGCTACCACACTTCTGACCATTTCTCCAACCTTGCCAAGTCCCTCTCGTCCTTTCCACCACCCCTTGTGTATCAACCCTGTTGCAGATCTTTGTTTCGTCTGCAAAGAGGCATACTGTTCCTTCCAGTCCCTCTGCAATGTCACTTATAAAAAGACATTAAAAAGGACTGGACCCAGTATTGAACCCTGCGGTACCCCACTAGTAACCCCCTTTCTTCACAGTAGACTCCGTTTACTATTACCCTCGGTCTCCTGTTGTCCAGCCAATTTTTTAACCAGGCTACCAACCTGGGATCCAGTCCCAGGCTGGCTAATTTGTTTATTAATCTTTTCTGTAGGACTGTTTCAAATGCCTTGCTAAAGTCTAGGTAGGCCATGTCCACAGCCCCTCCCTAGTCTACTACTTTGGTCATTCAGTCAAACAAATCTATTAGATTCATCTGACAGACAGACATTCTTTCTTTCAGAAGTGATTCCATCATTTTCTCTACCACTGAGGTCAAGCTAACAGGTCTACAGTTTCCTGCCTCTGCTTTGCTCCCACTTTTGTGAAGGGGAATCACATCCGCCCTCCTCCAGTCATTAGGTACCACACCATCCTCCCAGGATTTGTTAAAAAGGGTAGTCAGTGGTATCATTAGTTCCCCCCCTAGTTCTTTTAGAATTCTGGCCATCTCTGCTCTGGCAAGGAAAGCGACTTAGGCCTCTGTGTACAGGCAAATTACTCAGTTAGTTTACCATTAAAACAGCTCTGCCACTTAGTCCTTGGGTAACCTGCAGATGCAATTTGGACTGACCCAAGTCTCACATGAAAACAGGCACAAGTTGCCGAATGAGTCCTCCCAGTAATCAAATTAGGAAAATAAATACAGTTCAGGCCACCCTGATGGCACAACTGCAGCGTGTCAAGGCACTAATAGGTGACCCAATTCGGAAGCAGAGTCGGGTCATGGTATCAGGACACAAGCCAGGCTGCAGCAGTTGCAAAGAGGCAGCATACCACTGCAGGGGAGGGCTAGTAGCAGGTTCTGGTGCCACAGTGACCCCCTATGGGCAGGCCCGGGAGCTTGTTTCTTCTGTAGGGGCATGCTGTACATGGGTGAGGCCAACTAAGACACTGCCCATGCCACGGAAACAACGGAGGAGCACAGGCGGAATCTGGTAAGAAAAAAACAGCCTGCTTCTGTCTCCATGACTGCACGACCTTAACATGGTGTAACCCGGTATATCCCAGATATCAGAGTACAGCCCTGGACAGCAGTGATGCAAGAGATAAAACAGGTTTAAAAATAAAGTACAATTTATTCAACTGTCAATTAAAACATACTGCCTTCAGAGGGCAGGAGCCTGTATCCCAGAACCCCATCCCTTTTTACTTTAGGAATACAGGTCCATTAATGGCACAACCCACCAGCAAAATGCTAGCAGATTTTGTATTGAGCCAGTAAAATTTTCTATTAAAACGGTCTCTGCTGGCTTGCATTGGAGAAGGTTATGCTTAAAGTAGACCAGTTAAGCTTGTGGAATATATGTAGGGTGGGCAGTGGATCTCATCTCCCCAGACAACAGCCCCGCTGGCCAGTGGCTGAAAAACTCCATTCCCTAACTTAGACCTATGGAAGTTACAGGGCGAGGCTCTCTCCATAACAGGGAATAAACGCAGACTGCACAGTCCAAGGACATCCCAGCATTCTGCACAGCATCAGGGGAGGACATAACAGAACTCTCATGGGGGAGGGACTAGCAAGAGCTAAGTAGTAAATCAGTGGGTGAAATGGGAAGGGGCCCACAGGAACTGGTGTTCCAATCATTTAAACCAGTCTTTAAGGACTGGAAAGTTCACACACATACACCCCCAAATATTCACAATGGCCCATCAGCAGACTGTAGCCATACTGACTTTTTTTTTTTAGAAAGGTGGGGGCTGTGGGGTTACCACCTGTCCTCATTTTATCAGAACAGTCCTAGTTTGGGGGGGAGGGGGTTGTGTATCCCCCCAGAAAAGAGAAAATGCGAAACAGCCTGTTCTTTACAGAAAATATGTTCTTACTTGCTTCTAAAAGTTACAGAAAAAACTTCAATATCATAAATAAAATACCTCAATGTTTGGAAACAATGTGAACTAAACAGCTAAAACACTTTGTGTTATTTATGATTAGAGAAGTTTGTAATCCCAACTGATGCAACAAACTGTTGTGCAGAAAAGAAATCATGTTTTAGCGTAAAATGTTCTGATTTGGGCTTCATAATAAGTGGTGGCAGTATCATTTGTAGGATAGAAGGCCAGGCAGGGGACGTAGGTTCAGTACTCAAAGCAGTGCAAAAGGAATACAGAAACAGATGAATTATAAATAAACCGCATACTAGTGACCAGATTAGGAGTTTAAATTAATCACTCGTCTTCATATAGTAATAGCAAAAATGCAATGTTAAACCTGCACATCTCAACCTCCACCCTTATTCCCCCATGCATCTGTGCAAAAGAAAGTGAGACTAGATAAGACAGATCTCATGTTAACCACAGACTAGTTGTGAGCGAGGTGGGCAGTTATAAATCAATCTCTCAAGACTCCTTATCGCATACATACCTCTACCCCCCTCCCCACTCCCGCAAAGTTAAGTACCCACCCCTTCACACTTGCCTGGACAGGTGCAACCAGGAAGTAGTATAGAACTTTAATGGAAAGCCAATAAAACGTCACTGGGACAAAGGGCTGAGTGCGAGGCTTACCTCTTCCTCCGCCCTGCACTGATCAGAACCAGGATCAGGAGCAATATTATGCTGGGCCGGTGGGGTCGTATCAGTTGGGGGCAATGTTAGTTACAGAGTGAAAAGGACCCCATAAAGAATAAATATTAAATTAGACGTTGTGTTGTGCAGTACAAGATCGCCATGGTTAATTTCGTACGAGTCCCCCAACTCGGTGATTGCTGGGTGGAGCACTCGGGGACCCCTGCCCCTCCCCCACCGTCCCTGCCCACTGGGGTCGTATCACGCCCTCTCGGACCGCCAGTAACCCAACATGCAAAGTTTCCCCAAAGTTCTCAGGACAAGAACAAGCTATTATCTTCCCCGCCCGCGTTACTCCTCCCAGCAGTGCACGTTCCCAAACTCGTATCCCAGCCCCCCCACCAGGGACAAGTTGTACCCTTCGCCTTACCTCCACCATCCGTGGGCTGCTGCAAGATACGGCTGCTTGGCTGGCTCACTGATGGCTAATAAGTGTAATCAGTCCGGTCTCGTCCCACAGAGACTCAGCTCACTCACAGCAGCGGTACCGACGAGAGAGGACAACACTCCCACTCAGCAGCAGGCACCGAATAGAACCGGGAGCAACCGGCCTCCTCTCTTTCTGCACGGTACCGAGCAAAGGCACCAGCACGGACAGTCACCAAAGCTCTCTCAGAGTTATTTCTCAGCGACTGCCTTGGCGCTCTTTCCTTATATAGACAGGCAGTCTTTGCATAGGGCAGCGGCAGACCTGACATCAGAGCCTTCCTACCTCCCTCCCCCTCACAACAAGGGCCTGCCTGCACACTTGCAGCTAGTGTTCTGCAGGAAGTTCAAGGAGGACTTTAATCCCAAAATAAGCCCCACGCATGCACCCCCAAGACATACACCTCACATTTGTTCTGTGTTTTATGCTAACTTAACGCGGCACAAGAGTCCCAAGGCCGAACCACTTCTAAAAGAAAGAATTTTGAGTACCTAGAGGCCAATGCACAGGACCCAAGCGCATGGATTCACAGCAGGAAGGTCATGTCAAACAAATCTTAATTGATTTTGACTGGGTGACCAAAGTAGTAGACCAGGGAGGGGCTGTGGACATGGCCTACCTAGTCTTTAGCAAGGCATTTGACACAGTCCCGCACAAAAGATTAATAAACAAATTAGCCAGCCTGGGAAAAACACTGGCTGGACAATAGGACACAGTGGGTAATAGTAAATGGAGTCCACAGTGAAGAAAGGAGGGCTACTAGCGGGGTACCGCAGGGTTCAGTACTGGGGCCGGTCCTTTTTAATGTCTTTATAAGGGACATTGCGGAGGGACTGAAGGAAGGTATGTCTTTTGCAGATGACACAAAGATCTGCAACAGGGTTGATAATGCAAGGTGGGGCGTAGGGTTTTAAATAATTGATTAGCAGTTTTTTCTTGGGACAATACTAACTGTACAGAAAGCATTCATACAGGTTTTCTAGAAGTGTTATGTTTGTTGAACACAGTGAGGCAAGTGCTATGCATTATCACGATTTTTAGAACTTTAGGAGCAAAACGCTAATCAATTTTAGAGTTAAATAAAACCCTGGGGTGGAAAGGATGAGAAGGGAATTGGCAAGGTTGGAGGAATGGTCAAATGTATGGCACCTTCTTCAGTGCTAAGAAGTAATGCACCTGGGAAACAAACACCCAGGGAAGAGTACATAATGGGGGGTGAGATACTAACAACAACAAAAATGGAAAGGGACCTGGGGGTAGTCATATCAGATGACCTAAAGGTGGACCAGCAATGTGAGAAGGCAGTAAGGAGGGCTGGGGGATACTGGGATGCATAGGGAGAGGCATCACCAGTAGAAAACAGGAAGTTGTTGGCCCTCTGTACAGACAGTTGGTAAGACCACATCTGGAGTACTGTGTACAGTTCTGGAGACCCCATCTCCGCAAAGACATAAACAGGGCGGAGGCTGCCCAGAGGAGGGCAACCAAAATGGTGCAGGGTCTGCACCAGAAGACATGAAGAAAGACTAAAGGAGCTTAAGATGTATAGCCTCGAGGAAAGGGGGGGGGGCATGATAGAAACTTTCAAATACCTCAAGGGAATCAACAAAGTCCAAGATGGTAGCAAGAACAAGGGGGCATAATTTGAAGATAGAGGGGGGATGGCTCAGAGGTAATGTGAGGAAGTATTTCTTCACAGAGAGGGTTGTAGATGCATGGAACAGCCTTCCTGAGGAGGTCATAGAGTGAAAAACAGTGGGGTGGGGATTCAAGAATGCATGGGACAGACATAAGGCAATTCTAGTGGGGGTAGGAGAAAGTAGGCTGTTGGTTAACTAGGATCTGCGGCTTATCCGTTAGGTAGGGAAATGGGCAGACTAGGTGGGCCAAGCGGTTCTTATCTGCTGTCACCAAATTCTGTGATTCTTGTTCATTGCTCTGGTGAATTCCTGAATTGGTTCTCACAGTATGTCATCACTCAGCTCCTGCAGGTTGCCTACTAGAGACTGTGGGCTCTGTTTTCTTTTTGCTTTATACTTATATTTAATTATTTTCAGATATTGAATAAACAGTATGCTGTCATACAGGACAGTCTGAGAGAACCCACATACATGCATTCTACATTGTTGACATACATCACAGTCTTTTTGTAATCTGAAATAATAGCAGTGCATGGTAAAAAGTAACAATCCCAACAGTTATAAGAGCGGAAAATGGCTATTGGCATTTTAATTAGGGAGAACGTGTGTGGAGTCAGTCACAGTCACAATTAGTGCCAGCACAAAACTATTTTTTATTTATTTAGCTTTTGTTGAACGGGTAAGTGCACTAGACAAATCCTGCCTATTTTCAGGCACGACCCGGGGGAAGGGGATACAGATGAATGCCAACTGACCTTGAACCAGATTAAGCTGTTGGTGGTATTTTTACTAAATGAGGGAAATTTGGCCAGGACACCGGGGAAATCCCCTACTCTTTTCGATAAGTGCCATGGGATCTTTAACATCCACCTGAACTACCACCAATCCAGGCAGATGGGACCTCGGTTTAATGTCTCATCTGAAAGACGGCACCTCAGAGTGCAGCACCCTCTCATGCTACATTACAGTGTCAGTACTGGGATATTAACCCAAGTGCCAGATGTGGAACCGAACCCACAGCCCTCTGATCTCCCAGCCTCAGAGGCGGAGTGTGCTACCTACTGAGCCACTGACACTGACTATAGCTATAGGGATATTAGGTCCCATACACGAATGCCCCACCACCACCACAACCACAATTCACAGCATTTCCAAATGCTCTAAGATGGCAATTTAAGCAGCTAGATATAAGAATCCTGCAGAACTCATGTAGGCTCTATTTTCACAGTAATTTTTCATCTGTGCTGCCTATAGCATAAGAATTCTACTTAAAACTAGGGCTCTGTAAGTATGATAAAATGGGTGAAAAACAAAGGTGGTTGAAAACCTGATGGCACCCTGAGAAACAGAATACTCCCAAACTGCCTGCTGGAATGCCCCTGGCGCAATCACTGTGGGGGTGGGGATCCCAGCAGGGGCATTAAGTAAGAGGCAATCTGTTCAGGAAGGCAAAATTCCCGATTTGGGGTGCAAACTAGAATATACCCCATATCCAGAGTGGTGTCCACCAACTGAATGCTCCGCCACTGCCAGAACACTGTTCACTGGGAGCAGGAGTGGTTCCACTAGGGGACTGGAGGAGGGCGGATGTAGTCCCACTTCCCAAAAGTAGTAGCAGGCTAGGGATTTTCTGCCACCCCCATACCAGTCGGCCTTCGGAAGGGAGTCAGGACTTAGTCTTAATACCCAGGAATGGAAAAGCATATGATCTGGGATCTTTCACATCACATCCTCAAATAACTGGGGAGAGTTCAGATGGAAGATTCTGAGTTGCTTCTTTCTCACCCCCACTAAAACAAAACATTATACAAAGGGACACTCTGATAGATTTTCAAAGGGAAGGACAGTGCGCTCAGGACAGGGGCCATTGGTGCGCACCAAGGTAGCTAGCCCAAAAGTCGCAAATGTAGAAAGTGGGTGCGCACTCACAAGAAAAAGTTCCACAACCAAAATTCAACTAAATGAAAATGTATTCCAGACTTGGAGGGCGCTGAAAATAATGGGCCCTCCCAGCGCTTCGACCTGCAAAGGTCTTCCTCAGGGGCGTGTCACATAGTGGGGTATCCCCCCAATTTATATTGGTGCAAAGTCACGTGATTCAAATTAATATATGCAAATACTTGTATATAAAGTATGAAACAAAAGACAAGTATACAGACACAAATGGCAAACACCAATGTAAAATTTGAAACATTTCACATCATTAGACATGTATCTTAAATAAAACTTGAAATCGGAGAGATGTGAGCGCCTAAACATGTTCTTTACATTAATCACAACAATGCCCCTACTGGTGACTTTCAAGATTAGGTAGAAATATATATGTATATATATATGTATATATATATATATATATATATATAGCATTTTATTTAATTTTATACTTCAAAACTGTTATTCTTTTATTTTATATGTCACCTAGAGAATCCTCAATACAGAAACTTTTAGTTAAATTATAAACTTTCTTAGTCATTTAATAATCTTATTCCATTATTATTATTAGAAAAGAAAAAAGAAAGCTAGATCACAGGACAGGAACAACTTGTTGACACCTAAGAATAAGGAAATGGAGAAAGAGGCTCCGTGCACACTGTGCTTAGATTTCAGTCCTATATCTGGTTCGATAGGCAATTTTGTGCATAAATTTTGGCCACTACTTACAAGTGACCCACAACTAAATCCTGTAAAAGGACAGAAACCTAGAGTAACATTTTGAAAGGGTAAGAGCTTAGGGGACATGCTAACTAGAAGTCATTTTGTTAGAACAGAAGTACATATGAATTGGTTACCAAATAGATGTGAAGTTTTTTTCAATGTGGGTCTTATAATATTTGTAAGTGTCACAAACTCGCTCAGCTGGTCAGCCCTGTACTACAGTGAACAGAACAAGGTAACCCTCTTGTCTGTTTTGTCGGTTCAAGTCACCTTAGTCTCAAGTTCTGGAGGGAGTCAAACTGATAACCACCTGTTAGCGTACCCAATTATCAGGCTCAGATAATACTGTCTTCCGGGGGCCAGATATCTTTACCTACGGGCACCCAACCAGGTCTTTCAAATGAACCCGTAGAACTCTATGCAAGACTTTAGAGAACTCTTTCCATTTCCCAGTTTGGTAAACAATAAGCCCATACACAGTGTTACTGATAACCTTTAAAAGTTCCACTTCAAATAAAAAGAAATGTCAAGGCACTCCAGACAGTTTCCATTGTAAAATATATATCTTTACTTTAAAATAGGAAAACAGAAACATTACAGAACAATATATATCCAAACACATACAGCTTTAAAACAAACAGGTTTAAAGTGCAAATTCCTACAATAATAACTTCAGACTAATCTTGTCTACGGTCCTTACTTCAGTGCTTTGATGGTCTCTCTTCTCTCAGTCAGAATTATTGTCTTGTGTGTCTCTGTCCAGGTTCTCTCAGCAATTAAACACAGTTCTGAACCGGCCTTCTCATGAAGTCACTAACTCCACCTTGGTGTAAAAACACCTATATTTTATCTCACAGGATGTCCAAATAAAATAGTTAAAAAAACATAATAGGTGACCTCATTGCCTTTCCTCCCTCTGGTTAACCAGACTAAACCGGTTTGTGCTCTGCTACATATACGTCTCAAAGGTTTCTTTGATCTAAGTCACTGTATTCAAGCAAAAGTGTATTTACCTCTTTAATCCCATCTGGACCTTGAAATCTACACCTCAAAGGTCTCTCTGATGTAATTCAAGGGTTCCCCGGAAAGTATATTGGACCCTCCACATTTGTCTGGGTCCTCCCTGGCTCAGACATCAACCTCTCTTTAATGTCCATTCTGGCTTCTCTCTGACACCCCTCCCTCTCAAGTTCTTCCTGACAACTATTGTAAGTCAAAGGATTTTCCCTGAGGGAATTATGAATGGCTAATCTTATTTCCTGGGATGAAAGCAAATTGACAGGGTAATTGCACCCCAGATATCTGCAGTTTAGCTATGTTCTATCCTTTGAACTTATCCCTGGGGGGTCTTGATGTGTAAGTTCCAGTAAGACAGTAGTTTCCTCAAACTGACCTTCCGATAACATATTTTATATGTAATAAAAAATTGATACAGCAATCAGAGCTGGCTGTCTATGTCACAGTAAGTATGTCTCTACAGGCAATGCATATGTACATCCACATGAGCAACAGCAGAGTGAGCAAAATAAAACAGTTTATCACATGCAGGAGCACAATGGGTGTATGTGGTATGGTACATGTGGGCTGCAGTGTGTAGCCCCCACTACACGCATGCTGAAAGTGAGGACAGAGCACATACAAGAGCAACCTTGATTAAGTGATTTGGAGAACGCCTGTTGCAGCCCACTATGCAGTGGCCCACCTGCTCCAGCCAAATGGACTCAAATTCACTGCTTTAGAACAGATACCCTACTCATTTGGGGTGTTAACCTTTAGAGAAAAAAGAGAGCAGACGGATCTCCACCTTGGGAGCATTGATACATTTCAGGGGATGAATGAAGAAATTGACTATAAGCCTTATCGTAAGGATTCTAAAAATCAAAATAACAGTAAAACAAGAACAAAATAATAATAAAAAGAAAAATGGTAAGGAACATTTTCGTTCATTCCTTGAAATAACTAATATACTAATATGCTCTCTTCCCTTAGGTTTAACACAGCCATAAAGATACAATGTATGCCTTATGCCTGCCTTGGCTGACTCTTCATGCTGGCCTGGGATATTCAGCTTCTGATAACTGGAACTTATTTTACTGTCCACAAATGTATAAGACATAGCAATTAACTCTCGGCTCATATCCAGGTCTGTGTTCTATAACTAAAAAGTTATCGATGCCTCTAATCCAATCCTGGCTACTTTGATTGAGCACCTTTTTGCTTCTCTTTTCCCTATATTTTTTTTTTATGACTTTGTAAACTCTTCTCTTTTCCTTTCTAATAATGAGAAAGGAATAAGATCATTACATGAGTAAGAAAGTTTATAATTTAATTAAAAGTTTCTCTATTGGGGATTATCTAGGTGACATAAAATAGAAAAACAGTTTTGAGGTATAGAAATTAAATAAAGTGCATGTGTGCATATATACAGTATGTATATATATATATATATATATATATTATATATATATATATATTTCTATATATATATCTATATGTATATGTATATGTTTCTACCTAATCTTAAAATCACCAGTAGGGGCAGTGTTGTGATTAATGAAAAGCCCATGTTTAGGTGCTCACATCTCTGCAATTTCAAGTCTCATTTAAGATATATGTCTAATGATGTGAAGTGTTTGAAATTTTACATTGGTGTTTGCCATTTGTGTCTGTATACTTGTTTTTTGTTTTATGCTTTATATACAAGTATTTGCATATATTAATTTGAATAATGTGACTTTGCACCAATATAAATTTTGGGGATATCCCACTATGCCACGTGTCCCCTGAGGAAAACCTTTGCAGGTTGAAGCGCTGAGGCCATTATTTTCAGCGTCCTCCCAGCCTGGAATAAATTTTGATTTAGTTGAATTTTGATTGTGGAACTTTTTCCTGTGAGTGCACACATACTTTCTACATTTGACACTCCAATAGATGATGGTGGGGTTGTGAGAAGAGGGAGGGAGGGCACTCATTATCATATTTTCTGGGGCTGCCCTCTGCTACAGTCTTTCTGTGCCAATGTAGGGCAGCGATACAACCTAATGGTGGGTATCCAGGGTACTCTAGGTTTTGAACATCTGATTTTAGGGACGCTCCCCAAGAGGATAAGATCAAACTGCCAGAGGTCATTTTTTTGGATTCTACTGGCAGCGGTGGGTAAGGCGATCATGAAAAAATAGCTGGTCCTTGACTCTCCCATGTTACATGACTGGGTTAGCATTGTTAAAAATGTTTGCCGTATGGGAAAAAAAATCACTGCTGACCTCCGTTTACAAACAGGTAAAATGATGGAGCTTGGCTGCTTTTTATGGCTCACCTAGAAGAACTCGAGGGCATATCAATCCTGTTCCAACAGGCATAGGGATACTGACACACTGGGGACTGCCATCCAGAGAAGGGTCTCAATACTGCTTGTTATGCTCATTAAGTTAGCCTCACAAAAGTTCTCTGTTATTTACGCTTTGTTTTATTATTCCTCATATTGGTTTGTTTCTATGCTAAGTGCCCAGGATGTTCACCTGGCTCCAACAGAGAGTATCAGGTCATACCATAACACTAAAACCGTTTAGCATATTTTAGAGCAGGCAAGGATTATTAACTATGTGCTGTTCCCTCAAATCTAATTGTTCATTTGCGTGTATTAGGATTATCTGGATGTTGAATTTATCCTTCATTTTCTCTTTACCCTCAGAGACGACCTGGTTACAAGGTTCTCATTGTTGAACTCAGAATAGAATATTAACTTTGATCAATGCTTCTGCTCTTGTAAGATGTCTTGTATGACCAACTCAATAAAGAAGTTTAAAAAAAAACAAAAGTGATAGCAGGGAGAAGGCTGGCAATTACAGACCGGTCAGCCTGACATTAATGGTAAGGTAGTTAATAGAATCACTGCTGAAGGACAGGATAGTAGAATATCTTGAATCTAGTAGGTTACAAGCCCCAAGACAACATGGAATCACGGGTGGGAGGTCATTTCAAATGAGTCTGATTTCTTTAATTGGGTGACCAAGGAATTAGGTCAGTGTGGAGCGGTGGATGTGGCCTACCTAGATTTCAATAAGGCATTCAACACCATTCCGCATAATAATAATAATTTTATTTCTTAAGTGCAATTCAACAAATATCAAAGCGCTGTACAATGCACACAGTCTCTAAAATAATCATATCACAAATAAAAGTTAAAAACGAATAAAATATTCATAGGATGTATCAAGCAAATAATCCATAAATAAAAATCAGGAAAGGCATGTAAATATAAATAGGTTTTTCGAGCATTTTTGAAGCTCTCCACTGTCTGGCACTCTCATGTCCGATGAGGTAGAGAATTCCACAGGGAGGAAGCAGCAAAAACAAAAGCCCGAGCTCCCGAGGTCTTCAAATGCACCCTGGGAATCTCTAGCAATCTCTCATTGGTTAAGCAGAGTGGTCGGAGTGGGCAGTAGGGACTCAGAAGCTCTCGTAGGTAACTCGGACCCAGACCGTGTAGAGCTCTAAAAGTCAGTAAACCAACTTTAAAGGTGATCCACCACTGAACAGGCAGCCAGTGAAGAGCGCACAGCACAGGTGAAATATGACTGGATCAAGTTGACCCAGACAGTAACCTGGCCACAGCATTCTGCACTAGCTGCAAGTGGTGGATATCAACTCCAGGAAGCCCTAGGTATAAGGAGTTACAGTAGTCAAGGCGCGAGGTCACAAAAGCGTGGACCAGGGTTGGAAGATCGCTGGACGGAACAAGGTACTTAATCCAGGTGATGTTCCTTAGATGATAAAATGAGGACTTGACCACAGCTGATACCTGTGAATGAAGTGTCAGCCCATCATAAAATATCACCCTCAGATTTCGCACCTGCTCAGAGGTCAAAAGCTGGGTGCCCCCAAGCCAAAGCCTGGAAGGCCGCCCAGGAGCCAACCCCTCTATTCGGCGACCTGGTTCCACAACTAACACCGCCGTCTTGTCAAAGTTTAACCTTTAACATAAGAGACTATTAAGCAAGCAAACTAGCTTAGAAGTGGTCCAAAGGTGGCAAACTAGGTAAAAAATTAGGGGATAGGCAACAGAGGGTGGTAGTAAATGAATTTCTCAAAGAAGGGAAGGTGACCAGCACGGTGCTGCCTTAGGGATCAGTACTGGACTGGTCCTGGTCCCTTAATGTTTTTATTTGTGACATTGCAGAGGAGCTGAAGGGAAGAACTGCCTCTTTGTGAATGACACCAAACTCTGCAATAGGTGGCCATTCCTGGGGTGGGGTGGAAAGATTGGTGAACCCTTCAGGTCAAAACCATGATGGCGAACACAAAAAAAGACCATTACTACCCACAGTCGCTGTAATGGTCCTTTTTCGTGCTTCTGCTTTCCTCGCCAGTGTTCCGCCGCCCCCGGACCAACTCCGACCTGGAGTTGAGAATCCTAAAGTCTGGGGGGTGCAGGGGGTGCAGACCCCCACAGAAAACACTCGCTGCATGGGCGTCGGTATTGTGCTGTCGCTGTGGGGAAGGTCGGCATTTTCACTGCTGACCTCCCTTGGTGATTCCAGAAAGAATGAACAGAAACCTGAGAAAACTCAAGGAATGGTCAAGGGCATGGCAGCTGGGTTTCAAAGCGAAAAATGCAAAATAATGCACTTAGGGCACAGACACCCAGGAGAGGAGTACAAAATGGGTGGAGTGGTATTGACGACCACCAAGCTGGAGAGAGACCTGGGGCTAATAATCTCGGATGACCTGAAGGTAGCCAGGCAGTGTGACAAAGCAGTTGGTAGGGCTAGTAGGATGCTGGTATGAAAAGGGAGAGGTATTACTAGAAGAAGGAGGGGAGTAGTGCTGCCTCTGAATAGATCGCTGGTGTGCTCTCACGTAGAATACTATGTACAGTTCTGGAGGCCACATCTCTGGAATGACACAGAGTGGAGGTGGTCCAGAGGAGGGCAACTAAAATCGTGCAGGGTCTGCATCAAAAACCTTATGATGAGAGATTAAAGAAGCTTAATATCTACACCCTGGAAGAGAGAAGAGGGAGTATAATAGAAACCTTTGAATACCACATCAGGTAGTTAAGTTACTGTAGATGAGGAAAGTATTTTTCAGAAAAAAAGGTGCACAAGAACAAGGAGTCGTGCCATGAAGCTGGACGGGGGTAGGTTCAGGAGAGATGTGAGGAGGTACTTCTTCACAGAAAAAGTGGTGGATTCCTTAAACAACCTACCATCCAGTGCGGTGGGGCAAAAACAGTGGTGGTGCTCAAGAATGCATGGGATAGGCTTAGTGGAAAGGAATGATGGCAGGGAGAAAGAACCAGAGATCAGGTGGGGTCTATAGAGACACTGTTGGTAGGAAAAACAGACAGACTAGGTGAGTCAAGCAGTTATCTGCAGATGAATTCAATGTTTCTATGTCTAATACCGCAGTAGTTTTTGTCCTTGCAGGAATGTCCTCGATAGTGATTGCCCAGTGACATTCCAGCAGGGGATGTGGGGGCATTCTGGTTCCAGATGCAGTCCAGTTTTACCAAGTCCCAAAATAAACAGGGGATATGTAACGAGGCAGTGTTGGACACATTTTTTAGCTAAATGAGTTAAGGTGACCACTGATAACTTCACGAGTGGTGTACCAAAGCGTGGCTACGACTATCTCTGAGGCCACCATGAGTATGGATGAAACATTTATCCCGACACTGCCCTTGTTTAGTTATTTATTTATTGAAACTTGGCAACAGGGAAAGGCACATGAGCCAAGGTTAATTTTCAGATGCAACTCTGGGGGGAGGGGTATAGGGAGAATACATACCGACATAAAGTACAGTCAATATAAACAATAACACTGTACTGGCAGTTTGACAACTAAAGGGCATTATATTCAATTTATGCAATGTAGTTTCTTTTTTCGGTATCATTTGAGAAAGGGTTCTGAAGGAACTCTTAAAACTGAAGGTGGACAAAGCAATGGGGCCTGATGAGATTCATCCCAGAATTCTAAAAGAACTAAGGGTAGAACTAGTAACACCACTGACT